>JAODJU010000138.1:10578902-10596100 GCA_026776725.1 Gnathonemus echidnorhynchus | reverse complement strand
CCCACCCACCCCCCCGTGCACACACACACCACCCGTCCCTGTTTCAAATGAGATCAACTATTTGCACGATGCTATCAGTCCCACAACCCCCACCATGTGGTTCTGTTTAATTGCGTATACAAGGTTCACTTGATGAGAAAGACAATGAGAAGGTGGGGGGGGGGGGGGCGGTGGGGGTCTAGCGAACGGCGTGTTCACAGGTTGCACACAATCCCATAGCAAAACAATAGTGAAAGTGGTGCATTCAGTCTATCAGACTTACTCCCTGTAAAGGGAGCGTGGACAAGAATGGAAAAAGAATGTTTTGCCTTCCTGGTTATAAGGTTTACATTATAAGACACCCCACAAATATTGGAAAAAATGTCACAAAAGAAGGGGGGGGGGGACCCCTGACCAAAATCAGATGCATGAATAAGATCCCCAGACATGTGCTGGCAGGGGACTCGACGCAACTGGACAGATCAGTCACAGCTGAGGACATATGCGGAGACAGACAGAGATTTCCCAATCGGCCTGACAAACAGCCGTTCCCAAAAGGACTGGTAGAGAGGACCAGCCCCCCCCTTCCCCCACCCCCCAGGCACGGCGGCGAGTGCTCTCGACGGTGAGCAGACGCGGCCGGCTGAATCCGTGACGCCAGCAACAGGGCGAGACTGGATGTGACTGGAATAAACAAAACTGTAAATTAGCACGCCGGCGTGTGACGGGAAGATGGGACAGCGCCCCAGGGAGAGGATCCGTCCCGCGGGATTCATGCCGGCAGGATCTTTCACGCCGTACTACAAGATTATAAACACAGAGCATCTGAGGAGGCATCCAAAAGGCTTCCAGAAGCTTCAGACAATCGAGACAGCAAACAGTGTGTTTATTTAATGCTAAATTTCACACAAATGTCTTTGAGTCTCTGATAAAATGCCTCATCTGTAAATTTACATGGCTGTTTCATGACGAAAAAGTCGGACAGGGCTACCCAAACGGCCGCCATTAATCTGTAGTCGATTCCCCACCAGAAACCATAGTGATGAAGGTCAACAATGTGCCAATTCTCGTCCAAGGTGGTCTCAGGCAGAAACAATAAAATGCCCTTAATAAAATAGTTCAGCTCATCCACTGAAGCAGAAACTCAATCCTGGACCAGTTTAGACCCCAAAGTGCTTAGCATGTGACTAGTTGTGAGACGGAGACGCCCATTCCTGGGTGTCTGTGAGACTGACCTGTTGCCAGGCCTGCACGGCCATGTCCAGCGTGTGGACAGTGTGCTGGCTGACGGAGATGAAGACGGGCTCCACGAAGACGCCGCCTTCCAGCAGGAGCTGCCTCGGTCGGGCCCCGCGCGATGAGGCTGCAGCCTGGCCGCGCACGGCGAAGGGCTGCACCAGGCTCCGCATGGTCAGGTTACGGTACTCCAGCAGACGGCAGTCCAGCTCAGCTGAGAAGTGCAGCTCCTGGGAGCGATGCCCGCCGGTGCTCCACTGCCGCGCGTACGCCCGCGGCTCCCTCGCCGCCCCCACCAGGTACTCCTGCTCCTGCGGCAGCTTCCTGTCTGGCAGGAAGGGCCGCAGGTGCCGGGCAGGGGCTGGGCCAGAGAGGACAGGCATTCACAGAGGATACTATAGATAGACGGCAAGACAGCCTCCTTGGAGCTCAGATGGTACCTGTGCCCAGCTGATCCAAGTGGTGACACAGGTGCAGCTCCACCTGAGCCAGCTGAACGGACACGCCCACCGAGGGCACGAAGCTGGGGGCGAAGCAGGAGTCGACGCGGGTGCAGGCCGCCAGGGCGGTAGGCGACACCAGCTGGTCGCAGGGGGCCTGGGAGCCGGATTCGCTGTCTGAGCTGGGGGGGATGGGACAAGGTCCCAGTGTCAAAAGGCTGCCAATAACTTGCCCTGGCTCAGTCCCATCTGCACTCCTGATTCCATACTTACAGTATCCCACTTAATTTAAAAAACTAGTAAAAATTCTGTTAACCAAAAAGTGATTTTCAACCCTCTGTGCTTCAAGACGCGTCTTTCTGCGACGGCAGCCGCAGAAATCAGGTTTACGTGCCTTCAGTTATCGACAGATTGTAAAAATCAACTTGTTACTTGTTGTCTGCGGTAAGTGGTCACTCTACTCGGAACAGATATAAGGTTTGTCTATTAAAACAGCCGCAGACTTTAATTGCTAGTCTGGACAGATAAAAGCAAAACACACGGTACTGTAATTTAGCCAAACAGACATTTGTCCCGTAATTTGTAGCTACTATAATTCACCATAAAAATTTACTAGAAAGCTTTTGCAACAAAAAAAAAATGTCTCTTAAGAGATAAGCATCAGACTTTGACAGTTTTCATTACTTCCAGTTGGTTTTAAGGTTATTAAGAAACTGAAGAGCGATGAAACAAAGAGTAAAGGCACAGAATTGTTTTTGATCAAAAAGGACAAAGAATTTAAACATAAAGGAAATGTGCTGTTTACAGAATGATAGTAATTAAAGTCACATGTACATTTAAGGTCTTCACTGGAATTGAGTTTTTCTTCTCCCAATGTTATCTTATTCCTCCGATCCTCTGAAGCCGCTAAACCCACGCAGAAGGAAGGCTGGGCGGCCCGACCACCCGGCGGGGGGGGGACCAAGGGGGTATAAGGCCCAATTTGAGGATGCGCACTGCCCACCCCCTGGCTCAGATATGCTTTCAAGGTACGCGGGGAACGAGCTTCGGGAGCTCGGAGCGGCCAGGGAGTCTCATCAGGACCCGGGCCTTTGGATCGCTGCCGATTCCGGGTCGGCTCCCCTCTCCCGCCGCCCAGATGTGCGCGCTGCGGTGGGCGTGCTGGGGGAGGGACACACTACGGCTCTTTGTGCTCACCAGAACATGTGACTTCCGACTCACAGCAATGGCAGCAGTGGTGGGGCGACAAGGGGGCGCAGACCTACCTCTGCTCATCCCCTCCGTCCGCCGTGCTGTTCAGGATGATCCTCCAGAGGTCCGAGGCCACCAGGTCCCTCTGGTCGTCGCCGGGGCAGACGCTAGGCAGGGACAGCTCGCAGACTGCACTCTCCGACAGGCTGAAGTCACGGTACGGCACGAAGGCCCGCTGCAGCTCGTCCCAATACTCCAGGCTGCACGGCACCTAACGTGTATGGGGGGGGGGGTCAGCGTGCCATTCCTCATGCTGTTATTTATGATGTCATTCCTCAAATCGCTAATTAATTCTGACCCAGGCTGCCTCCCGCCCAGATTGAAGAGGGCCTGGAGGACTACAGATACACAGCCCCACAAAGCTGAGTGAAAATCATCTGCATTCCCAAAGAAATAAGCCCCCCCACCTCCCCCCGCCCCCAAAACCATTTTGCCAACTGCATCTCCAGATGCATCCAAAGAGCTGCTCCAGAAGACCTGAAGTCACCTCTCCTCAACTTTACTCATGAGCACCGACCCACTAATCCTGAGGATGGACACCATGACCGGCCTCCGATGCGGATATCACACCCCTTCCAGTTAACCAATCCGAGTCCCCCTCGGTACGTGAGGTGGCCAATCATATACGAGAAGAGTGTCTGCAACACCCGAGGCGGCCTATAGGCATGAGGGGGGTGGCCCCGAATGGTGGAAAAACAAGCTTGGGCCGCATGGCTTTTATTTGGAAATCACTTGTCTTCGGCATGCTGAATTTCTCTCAAATTACACCTGCCACATTTCGTAAACTGTGTCGCTGATCAAACGCTAAGGGGAAATTTCAGCACACCTGCGCGCCAGAAGAAGGCGTGGAGCCCAGCGTCCACCTTTGCTAAGCAATACTGCCAGGCCGACCTGCGGAAAGCTCTGGAAGGGGATCGGCGTGCATGCATTGCAAACACCACACGGAATCACATGCCGTTGCCTGATATTCCGACTGCTGGTCCCACCACAGTAAAATGAAAATCACATTTCCATTGGGTTCCACACAAATGAAAACTTAAAAAGCATTTCATATATTATAAGCATATATATACACACACACACACCCGTCCTGATGCAATTTGCTCTGCTCGACCTTCAACGTGCTCGCTCATTTTTGACTGTTTACATTTCCTGAGTGTAAATTTCCATCGTCTAACTGAAACGACACTTACGTGGGTTTAACCCTTCGTGCTCTGGGCCCAACCTGCACAGCGTCAGTCTCCCCCCTTGAAAGGTCGTATAAACAGCATTCGGAGGCCCTTGAATATTTCACATGCCTCCTGCATGGGTGGGGTCCCGCGTGTCTGGGGAGGCCACGGCCCCCTACGCTTTCCTAACCGCCTCTGATGTCAGCTGACATACACTTTAAATGCATTTTCTTGGATTAAACCCTCTGATCGTCACATTCCATAACTGCGAAAAATGTTAAAGGAAGACATGTTTGTTTTTGGGACCTTTTGGCTGTATAAGCGCTAAGTTCTCACAACCATCTAATATTTTCACCACGATAACATTGACCAATAAGGTGTCTGATAACTGCTCGTGTTCTGGTCACGCCTGTCATTCTGTCACACCATTATGCTCTCATGTCGTATACAATGGATTCATTCTAGTGTGTGAAAATCCTAAAAGAATTCCCTTATTCCTCTTAATGAGCGCGACAGAGGGGTAAACGCAGAGTTACCAGTATGAGAAACAGGGGGCGCCACGCATGAGATTCGGAACCAGAAACCCACCTCAGTTACACCACCAGTTGCGCTTTCATTAATGTGACGAGCTTCACTGTTTATTTCAGGTCACAACAGGTCATAACCGTACCATTGGGCATCCCGGGGAAGAGCTGGCTGGGAGCAGGACGGGGGGGGGGGATGTTATTGGACGAGGGGGGCTGTAATGGAGTTTCCCGCATCTGTGAGCGATGTGAGGCTCAGCATGACGGCCTTCTCTGCGGCCCGTTTCCCAGGCTGTGAGGTTGCTCCCTCAGGAGTGCAGCGCCCCCCGCCTGTCTCCTACTGTACTGCAAAACACCTCTCTAACAATATGCCTTTGACTGATGGAAGCGTTTTGAATTCCCCTTTGAGATACTGGAACCAGTCGCGAAACCACAGCTATTTAAATGCAGGAAATCTTGATTTTATAAAATGTTAACGTGATCTGCTCTGGGGACGCAGAGGGGCCGCCATCCACTGGAGCGACTGTGTAATGTCCACCTGTGCCCCCCCCCCCATCAGCCTGGCCCAGTGAGCTACCAGGTCCACTAACTTCCTAACTGAAACAGAGGGGGGGTACACTGCCACATGCCCCCCCACCGCGTGACCACACGCAGCCACGCCGTAACCCTAGAGCCCTGAGAAATCACTTGCGGTCCCCTATCTGCCTGGCCCCCGTCAAAACGGAATGAAATTCTCGGGCAGTGTGAGGAGTTATTCTTGTGTATCGGTACTCTCACTGTCTCATGTCCTTTCCCCGTCACCCTCCACCCCCAGAGAAATCAAACGAGAATTAATTAATTTTTGAAGTTTGCTCTCTCCAGAAACTGACAGTGATTAGGCCTACGGTCCGACTCTGCTGCCTGTTTCTGAGGACATTTCAGGCCAAAGACGTCCGAGAGCCCAGAGTCTATAAAGCACCCACGGTGTATAAATGACTCCTACATCTGCAACTCGACACACTAACATATTTCATATTAAGCAATTCTGTTTATTATTTGCTTGTGTTACGTGCTGCAGTTTGCGACTTTACTTGCCAACCACCCCTACGGTCCTTCCTGTATAATTCCAGCTTAGATCATTTGCGGTTCCTATTTAAAAATTTGACTTTTTCACACGAGTCAGTAGGACAAATTTAGAAACCGTATCTTCACCAGCCCCCTGATGGAAAAGCAGGTCTAAAACCCTGCTGGAGCTGGGGGGTCTGGAACTGCTCACCTCCCTGCCCTGGGAACCAGGGGCTCGTTCCACAGCTGTGGAGCCCTGAGGCAAGATGGACAAGCCTTCAACACCTCACAACCTCGCCACGGGTCCAGGGCCGTGTGGACACAGGAGAAAAGGGGCCAGGTGGAAGGGAAGGATCCGGCAGCGGCCATGTCCGGGTGGGGGTCCCCTCATTCCCCCTCCCCCCCCCCCCAGTCGAGTGATGGCTGACTTAAGAGCTGCCAAAGAATCACGTCACCCAGGACAGGAGGCAAGGACTGTGGACCAGGTTCATATGTGAAATTATGAACAAATTATATTTCGTTCGACTTTTTTTTTTTTTAACAAGTCGTGCGAGTGCATTGAAAGATTAAATTACTTTTACAGCTGCAGCACTTGTTTGAAAGAAACCGGCGATTTAATCTAAGAAACACATTTCGCCAGCTGCCTTTGAGACAGAAGGGAAGATGGGGGATTGACTCTGCTGGATGATGCCCTGCCCTCAGCCACACTGCCTGGCATCCAGCCACGGACAGGCCAGCAGATTTACATTTAACTGCACTGCTTGCATGTCTTTCTGGGAATGTAGGCCGCCTTGGTTCAGCCCCTGAGGATGCAGGCCTAACGAGGCAGTGAGAGGGGGGAAAGGTGGCGAGGTCAGAGGGGAGCTCGCTGGACGGTCTCGTGACCCCCGTCCGACACGGGACAGTACAGAGAACCATATCCAGGCCTGCAAGAAATGCTCCATTTGAATTTTAATTATGAGTAACGATGAATGTAATGTGTTCGGATGCCAGGGTGCGCGTGAGAAACTGCTGGTATGATGTAAAATAGGGACAGATGCCGACAAGGGCGGCTGAATGAGAGTAGAATATTATGGAGTCTGGAAGAGAATGGCATAGGGATGACATCACTCTGCCCCGCAGTGCAATGCGAGGGTGTGTCTGCGGCCCTCACGCTACAGCCAGGGCGTGTTCCTGTTTCTCACACTGAGGCAAGAACACATTTGGGCCCCTCATGCTACAACAGGGACGTGTTTCTGTCATTCCCAAGAACGGCAAGAACATGTTTGGGTCCCTCACGCGGCGGCAAGGACACGTTTGAGTTCCTCGGTGAGCACGTGCGGCTCTAGCTGCTGCCACAATATCACACCGGAGCTGTCGGCCCCCTCGGTGTATAACTCCACCTCGTACGTCCCGGGGAACGTGCAAGGACATGCCTGGGTCCCTCACGCTATGGCTAGGATGTGCTTGGGCCCTCGTGCCATGACGCGAGAGCATTTAGTCGTCACCCAATGGCGGGAACTTGCATCTGTTCTCTCGGCGCTAACCTTAAGCACGTCACCCAGGTCGGCTGTGCTGATGTCGGGGTCTTCCGTGGTGTTGAAGGGCACAGGCGTGATTCGCACGAAGGTGAGCGCGCGGGGCTCTGGGTATCGCCACAGCATCACGCCGGGGCTGTCGTCCGTCTCGTTGTAGAACACCACCTCGTAGGTCCCGGGGAGCTTCCGGGAGGCTGTGCGAGCAGAACAAAGCGACACGCTGATAGCAGCAGAACGCTGGGACTCACAACCGGACTGTCAAACCAAAGTCATCTTCAATAATACATTGGGCATATTTACATATGGCAGACTGACTGTAACATCTAACTCACGACCTTTAGAACTCCCTGATGTTCATCTGAAAAATTTAAACCCGGTGAAGCTGCACTAGTTGGACCTGGGAGGGGGTGGGGAACGCCAGAACAGTCCCTGTTTGCTTTAAGCCAGCTGCTGGGTTCTGGTTTTTGTTTTTGGACTCGGTCCTGCGGCCTGGCTTGAAGGTGCACAACATGTTGTCTTTACAGCGACATGGATTTCCATTGTACCGCCATGTTTTCATCTGTGTTCATTTTCTACGACTCCCGCAAAAAAAGAGGGAAGGAATCCACCCCCCCCACCCAAAGCCGGGGGCCATGTGCTGTTCCTCCTTCCCAGAGTGCCAGCCCCTGCTCGCAACATGTTTCTAAGAGAGCTTTTTCCTACTGAAAAGCAGCCCTTTCCTTATGGACATCCAAGGAGAGAGGATACAATGTGAAAAAACAAAAGCAGTTAGCCATGTTTGGGGGGGTGTTCTTAGGGATGAGGGGGCACAGCCACCCGGATAGCAGAGAGCAGGAGTCACATGGTTTGTCACGCTCATGTGGGGGTCGCCACTAACCTGGGACAGGCTAAACGGGCCAATCAATCGAGAACAACAAGTGATCAGACCCCTAAACTTGGATATACTACACATACAACACTTATAAACTGCAGTGTCACTAGAGTCTTTGTGTGCCTGGGAAGCCTCTGTGGCATACAGCCCCGCCCCCCCCCCCCCCCCCCCCGGGCACCTGAGTCCTGGATGTACTGGAAGAGGCCGGTCCGCAGGTCGTCCGCGCTGTGTTCCGTCCTCGGGCTGTGGATGTGTGGGGAGGGGGGCGGCTGGTGGCTCTCCGGCTGCTCCCCAGCCCCCGACTGCTCCACACCGCCGCCCTTCTGGAGGTAAGCCTGCAGGTGCTTCTGCATTAGCACCAGGCAGTTCAGATGCTCCTGCCCCCAGAAAACCTGTTGGGGGCAGAAGAGGCCGGCTTATACCCTGCCGGCCGTCCCCAGCTCCTCCACACGCAGGGGGCCGGCCGGAATCTCTGAGTCAAACATGGGTCTCACACGAGCCCTTCCCAGAGTGAGCTGTGAATACATGAGAAAACCTGGAAAATGTGGGGAATTCAGGTCTGAGCTTCAGTGGAAGAATTCTGAGCGGTTTATGTGCAGGAACTGATTAAAGTGCTATGACCTGCCGCGACTGCCAAAGGAAATGTATGATTATGTATTAAGTGTTAGACCGAAAGATTTTCCCGTTAACGACAGGCAATAAATGCATCCATGCAGCCCATTAAAAGGCTCCACTCTGGTTTTTAAGTGTGCAATATTCCACTTTGCGGACAGTAAACAGGAAGCTAATCACTGGGGCACACGGCGAAGGAGCTGCCTTTTTCCAAAGCCAAGCAGCACGGCAGATTAGGCAACACCAAAACAGCAATTCCAGTGCGGCTGGATGTGGATCTGGGAGCCCAGTAAAAACCCAGGAAGTGAGGTGGGCGCGGACTGTCTTGCCAGACCTGAAGCAGCCCTCCCTTGAGGTCGAGCAGCAGTTTCGGAGGTCCCGCTTCCGGGCCGGGGCTTCCACCATGCCGACACCACTTAGCTTCCAGGTCGGCGCTACAGCAGAAGGGACCCAGCAGGGGCCGGCTGCGATCTCTCAGGCCCGTCTTCAGCAGCACGTCCTGCAGCTCCAGCAGGAAGGAGGCTGCCTGCAGAGGGTCTGCAACACAGAGATGTCACCATCAGCAGACGCCCCATTGACCTGAGTCACATGACTGACCCGAGCTCTGACCGGAGCATGCGGGGCTGTACTTCCTGCGGATCGCAGCCCTCGGGAAGCAGAGGGCATATTATCTAAAGAAGAACCCACTGGGAATCAACAAGATACACATTACATCCATTTTCTGCAACCGCTTATCCTGTTCAGGGTCGCGGGGGGTCTGGAACCTATCCCGGAATCTACGAGCGCAAGGCAGAGAACGACCCAGGATGAGGTCATTTGAAAATAGGTAAAAATCCATCCATTCATCCATCCCCAGGTGGTAATGAACGTCAACCTATCCGAGAAGGCAGAAAATGACACAGGGGACATCCTGGATTACATGCCAGCCCATCACAGAGCACACACACACGCACACACTCACGTTTATGGGCCACGTCCCCTAACCGTATGTCTTTGTATTCTGGAACCTGCACAAACACTTGAAGAACATGCAAACACCAATAACACAGAAAAGGGCCCCCCCCCCTGAGATTGACGTTTTCTTTGCTCTGCTGGATATCTGAGACGGTCATTCATAAATGAGGTCTGGCTAAACAAGGACAGCACCGAGTCCAAACAGGCCCGGGACCTGGAGCCAGGACGGCCGTGCCCTGCGGGGACTGGGACACGGAGACGCCCCTCCGGTCAGGGCTGTGTCCCGGACACTCTGCTCCGCGAGTGACACCCCAGGAGACGGGCCGTGGGCAGCATCTGACTCAGGGAGATGGAGCCCTGGTGCTTGGGATCAGACGTTTGTTTTGATCCCGTCGTTCACAATAACCGAGGACTCTGTCTTGTTTTCATGCTGGACTGCGCTCCGTTTCGACAGGGAATCTGTCACAGCTGCTGGGGGCTGATCTGCAGTGCAGGAACATCTTATTCAACACCGAAACTCAGCAATACCACTGAGGGATTTTATTTTTTCCACCTTCTGAAAAATATTTTTCATTTTTTAAAGTATAAATTATCTTGGACATCTCCCTTTCTCATCCTTTTGAGGGACACGCTCCTGGCCCACGGCCCTCTCAGCAGTCTCAGATGTTACCCATAATTCTCTGGCTCTCTCGGCGTCTCCGCAGACAGCAGTTTGCTTAAAGTGAGTTATTCTAACCGCGTGGGTGGGGGCAGGGACTTTGGCTGGAGAGAGAGCGCGCGTGAGGAGACACGCGGTCCCCAGACGGGGGACACCGCACTCAGAAGGGACCCGTCGCGGCCGGGACTGGATGCTGAACAGCTGACCAAGGCAGTGAACGATTCAAGACAGGAGGGAATCACATCAGAAACTGGGAGGGCTTTATGGCAGGATGGACTCCTACCATGACTGTAACAGCTTCCCTGGAGAGGCTCCATAATTCCCATAATGCCCCAGAATCTTCCGACTCTATGTTCCGAAACAGAATATAAAAAGAGACAGCCTGTCATGGAAGCTTATGCGGATTTCAGAATGCCAACAAATTATCATGTGGTAAAAATGGGAACGCTGGAATGGGGAGAGGGAAGGTTATTAACTTGGGACTCAAAGCTCGTATTTATGATAAACAAATCTTTAAGTCGAAAGAATATGTAAGCACCACCACCCCGAGTTCTCCCCGCAAACGAGGGCTCCGATGACAAACAGACAGCGGGGGGGAGGCCTCCTGAATTTCGATTGCTAATCACTAAATATTTCTGCCACATGGCTGTAATCGAATCTTCTGGCAGAGGACTCCCCTGGTAATCTCAACTGTATTAATGCCTGTTCTTGTTTTTTTGACCGAATGAAAAGGCGAACAAGCTGCCTGCCATTAGGACAGAGGCAGATCAGGGCAGCGGACGTGACCACGAGGCCCTGGTCAACAGCGAACACTTCTTAAGGACAGACGATAAATTAAGCGAATGTACTGCATACAGTACTTGGATTCCTCCTTCAGAGGTGGCTGTGGAGGGCTAATCTACCCATCAGCTTCTTGAGGACTTAATCCAGTTTCACAATCTGGGGCAGAAATCCCAAATGCTTTTTTCCACTTTGTCAGGTTCGCCCAGAGTTCAGGTTGGGAGAACCAGGATTTGGTGACTGGATTAAAGCCTAAACTGGGAGAACAGGGGGGGCAAGTAGGTCATGTGACAGGGGAGAGTAGGTCACGTGATATTCTCAAAAGGAGCAACTAATTTGCTTTGCAGATGCTATGGTATTTACTTATTTATAGGTTAGACTTTACTGGTAAAATACTTAACGTCACACTTTTCATACATTCCTTCAGAAAGTCAAGCACCCCAAGTTAATCTTTTAAAACAGTATGGCTCACATGCTCACTGTTGGTTCCAGGTCCATTTCTTTAACTACTGTGCCGACCCTTAGCGAAGACATGTGTCGAACCAGGCGAAAGAATGGAACAGTTTTAGACACGCCGCAAACAACAGAACACAAGCCAACTGGCCACTTTGATCCCGAAGGCCTTTGTCTCCAGTGTCTTCTAACGATCATGCTAATTTGAATACCGCTAACGATCTCCGGTCCTCGACATGAAGCAGGAGATGGGTAAAGAGGTATGGGGATAACGCTTTGAGATGTAAAACACAAACTGTCTTCTTCCACACTGGCCTGGGGCAGCTTGCGGGGGGTGAAATTCAACTGTAAGTGGACCGTCCCTTAATTACTAACGCTGCTCCATCGGGTTTTCTATAAACGATTATTAAAAAGTAACAAACATACAAATTCTGAATGCTGCAACTATTGTGCAGTTTCAACACAGGAAATGTCATATTTGAATTTTCCCGTATTTCGGGGGGAAAATACAGTCATAAAAAGCGCAGATAATTAACTGCTAATTGGACGACGCAAGCCGGGGGACAGGCTGCGATGAGAACCAGAAGACGTGCACACGCCCCGGCAGGAACTGAGGCTGACTTTCCTGCTTTACATCATCCATGCCGACGCAATCAGATCCCCCTAGCTGTGCGACCACACGCATCAAATATACTCTCAGCAAACACCTCCCTAGAAGAGACAGAGTATCACACTGAAGGGAACACACTGGCAATGGTGGGTCACAGTGCAGAGTGGACAGTCGCTACAGACAAACACGGTTACCTTGCAAACAGCGGCGATGTTTCATTTAGGATGATGCACATTCTGATTGCAATACAATGTCAGAATGTCCTGTCCCGCAAGTGGAGAAATGCAACGGGGTCGTGCGTCCAGCTGTAATAACTGAGAAAGGGCATGGAAAATGCCGGAAGTCTTGGTACCTAGGAGACGGCGCCATATGGAGAAGTCATATAGAGACGCCATCGTTCAGATCCCGAACACCTGCCATTTCAGCGGACCTGTGTTTTGGGTTCGGGCCTCTTTTAATGGGGGGTCTGAGAACATGAAATGGATCCTGGGGAATCGAGCCCCATCTTTAACAAGCGGCCAGCGTGACAACCGCGCCTAATTCGGCAGAGTGGCATCTGAGCTGACGTGGGGGGGGGGGATTTCTGCGCGGGGGCTGGCGAGGTCGCCCAGCTGGCTGCGGCCCATCCATACGCCACCATGCGCTCTGCAGGCAGGTTTACGGTTCAGGGGGTAAAACTCTAAACTGATCTGATCCAAAACACACATCATGTGCTGCTTCTGGAGGAAAAGAAAAAAAAAAAAGACAGAAAGTAGCAAATGGAAAGAAAGCAATTTGAAATACATCTTTGCTTAATCACGGAGTCCAGTTTGATTTAGAGCCTCGGTTTTGCTCTGGCAGGCTCTCTGCGAACCACCTCATAAATAATTCACATCCCCTTAACGAGCTGCAATCAATTAAGAATCCCGACGGTATGAGCCCAGGCAGATCGGCCGCGACGGATATCATCTCCAGTGGGTGCTGGTCACGTGCAGTGCTGCTGCTTGACCAGACGGCTGAGGGGGAAACCGCGCCGCTGAGGAAGAAGAGGAGGATGAAGGACAGGCAGCAGCTGACGCTGGAGACATACAGGAGGGACCATAAACGGTGAGGCGGGGGTGTGAGGCCGTCGGAGGGACACGCAGGCTCCTTCAGTGACACACATACAGGCTGATGTGGTTTCACCCCAGTGCCCTGCCGAACACAGAAGACACTCCCAAGCTAAAGGTGCTGAGCGATGCCCCCCCCCCCCCCCCAGGTGACCTGCACTGCATGCCCATGACAAGTAGGTCTTACTACCGAAGTCATTTCCGCATGTCTCCCCTCCTTGCATTGCCATTAAGACATTAATTGTGAATCTGGACATTAATGGTGAAGCTGGATCCAACTGTGGTGAAACAACAGTAATTCAATCCACCACTGTGCTTTGTGCAAGCAAAAAAAAAAAAGCATGTGAAAATGGAATATGTAATTAATGACGGCATTTTCTTTGTTCTATTAACAGAGGGTCTATTTCTTTATGAACACGCACTAGTAAGTCACGAGCAGAGCAGCGATGTGCCTGGGGAGGGGTCGGCTTCGTCCCCCCGACAGCCAACGGAGCTTTGGGAGGTCTCTTGTTTCATGAACCCAAGACCATCTGTTCTCCCCACCTATCTGTGTTTGGCTCTCGCTGAACTGTAAATGCACCTCCACCTTCGGGACCGGCGGGTGGAATTCCTGGGGTTCTACTGCTTTTCATTATCACAAGATACAGTAACACACTTCACTGTCAACCTAATCCCCTTTTACTCCACCTCTTCACTGGCAGAGGTATCGCCATGGCGATGTATAAAACCCCCAGATGTTGGCCGACTGACGGGGTCCTCACCTCTCCCCGGGCTGGCTTCACACCACTCCTGACAGGGTGTAAGAGGAAACGCGATTGTGAACCACCCCCACCCCCCACCATCTGCCCCCGAATTTCCTCCCCTGTGTGACCTCTACTTCCCACAGCCCCTGGGGTGAACGGCAGTGGCATCCTCTTCGCCTCACCTGTTCAGTTATAACCCCCCCCCAGGGCAAATGTATTTCTGTGTTGAAAGAGCAGTGGGGAAGCTTATTTTCCTGCATGAAACAATATGAACAGAGTCTCCCTGTGTCCATAACGGCAGACACTGCAGGCCCACTGCACACTTCATGACCAGGAGAAATTCTGCTTTTCATTTCTTTCGAGGTTCTGCACGAATGGAAGCTTGCAGCAGGCTTTCACATGTATGCCAACTCTGAACACGTTTCTGGTGAAAGATCACACAGCTTTGATAAACACGGAGAACTGACATGATACGTTTACAAGTGAGTTCTGACATTACAGTTTGGTACAAAACTGCTTAACTGTAACCCCTGAGGGACACAGCATCCATCGCAATTACACACGATTTGAAACATAAATAAAAACACATACGCAAATATACTTAGCCCTTCCCCCAGCCGAATGAGCTCATAACCCTAACCCTACAACACCCTGGTGCTCATGATGACACCACTTGTTTTCTGGAACTTAAATAATTTTTTAATCCTCTCTGGGGGGGAGCTGATGCTTCATGCTGGCTCGGCCCCCGATGAACCCGCGTCTCAGTGCCGCTGGGTCGCCCCAGTGACTCGAACGAGGAAAGACCAGCTCACTGCAGCCCCATTAAGCACTGAGCTGCACCAGCGGAGGTTCTGCAAGCTCTGTTTTTAGTAAACAAAGGAAGAACTCTTAGCGATAAATCTCCCCAAGACAGCCATCATCTGAGAAGACCCATAGCTAAAAATAGTCACTTCAAGTACGGGATTCATTTCCATATGAACACACAATCCCCCCTCCTCCTCCTCCCCCCCCGTGGCCCCCCCTGCCCCTTCGCAGTTTTTCCACCGTCACCGATGCCGAGAACCCTGATCCGTGTTTATCAAAGTCAACACATCAGATGGGATGAAAGAAGCGGAGCCGGCGAGAATCGGCACGGTCCGCGATGAATAGCATTTCCTCACAGGGCAGTTATGCAGATCTGGGTAAACAAGTGCAAATTGTTGAGGTTTTAATTAAAATTTTTCACCAATCATTTTATCCGAAGTAACCCTATATAATGACATCTGCGGAACAGATGCACAAAGAGCCCAGCCTGACTCCATCTCAACCCCCCCCAACTCACCATGGTGTGGACGAATCAAACCAGAGCCCTCAGCATGCAGCCCCGCTGTGAGCCCTCACATACCGTGCCTGGCCGCTTGTGGCCCCCAGTCACCTGTGGCCCCCACCGCCCACTAGGACAGACTCTCCCCACTCCTGGCACACAGCGGTATGTGTGTGTGTGTCTGTGTGTGTAAAGCATCAACTGCAGCTGCCCTTTTCAACAATCAATAGGAATCCCTTACAAATTTGTTGGAACTGAACGAACACAGCTCCCTCATCAATAAACACACAAACCTAATCCCTGAATTCAGAAATCTACCCCTCAGACAGATGGCCGGAGCGCTCTAATCAGAGCGGCTTTTTCTTTATTAATGGAGGGGTCTGTTCCCTCTCCTTCCTGGCCAGCACGCTGGGGGACACTGCATCCAGTTTCCGCGAGGACAGGTCATTCCTCCTTAGCTACGTCGTGGTCACGGGCCAGAACTCATGACAGTGAGGTAACACGGGCTGTTTCCTGTGCTTCGTCAGGAACACTTTGTTCTGGTTTACCGTTGAGACATTTCCCTCCGAGCGAGGTATGAAAGGTCGGATGACAGAAGCTTGGCTTTCCTGCCCTTGTACATAAAACAAACTCTGACTTTTCAGGTCATATTATAGGCCGGGGGTGTCTTGTAGGTAAGAGCATCAGCGTACTCGAGATTTAAATAACGCTCGCTGCGTGACGCGTGGCGTACGAGCCAAGCCGACCTTATGTTGTGCTGGCCAGAACCGCCAGCGGCGGCGAACAGCTGTGCTGGCAGGATCTGAGAAGTTCATCAGCACAAGGATGGGATCCACTCACCTGCAGGTTTGGGCCCGTTCCTCAGGGTCAGGCTGCCGGTCAACCCAGATACCGACAGTGTCAGGCTTGGCTGAGTCGGGGCGATTTCCGCCTCCAGCACGACCACGATCTGTGCCGTACGGACCAAAGCCCGGTGGAAGGGGGCGAGGGCGCCCAGAACTCCTGCCCTCCCTGTGGCGTGCTGCGATTTGAGCAGGGCGCCCTCCGTGGTGGTCGATGTCCTGCTCGCGGTGGGCTTGGCGGGGGACGGCTGTGGGGGACTGGGGGCTTTTCTGGACTCGCCGCTGCCTTCCGGAAGGATCTTGTTCAGGAAGGCCTTAGCCTGTTCCAGCCGGGTCAGCGTCGGGTTGACCTTCAATGGGCGCGACAGCTCGATGCTGAGCTCCGCTGCGGATGACAATGACGAGCCATTAACAATTAAGAACCTCTTAACGAGGGCAACGCGGCGACTAAAAAGACGACGAACGGAGGTGACCGACAGAGACAGACTGAACATGGGACACGATCCAATCAGGCATCACAGAGAGGAATAAGAGGGGAAGCTAAGTGGGGAAGGCACAGCACCAGGAACGGCGCTCCACACTCTGAACCTAAAGGGTTTTCTATACATTTATCAGTCTGACACCCCAAGAGGGATGGACTTCCTCTCACCTGGTTCCCGGAGGAACACCCTCTCCTGGAAGCGGCCCACTGGCTCACTATCACTGTTATTTATGGACTGGTAAATGCATGAAACGTAAGAACACCAAACTACACTGTCTCTGCAGTCTAGAGATATTCTAGAACATGCCACTGTTCATATATAGTCGGACACATCTGTCACCTGGGATGCATTTAGGGCACTGGGGCAGTTTCCCGACTGTCTGATGGAGGCCGTACAGAAACCCATTGGTGAAAACAGATGAGCGGATCAGCAGGAATAAGCAGAAACGGACTCGGCCTCCTTGCACGGCTCCTCCCAGGGAGACAAGCCGCAGTAGCAACAAACCATTCGCCACAGCTCAGCGTCTCTGAGCTCCTCCAGCGGCGCGGAGATACACAGAGCGGACGCTTCACATTTTCCCCCATAAATCTGGCCAGCGTGGCCGCAGGGGCCGCCTGCTCTGGGCGCGTGCAGCGCTACACG
>JAODJU010000138.1:10558900-10573740 GCA_026776725.1 Gnathonemus echidnorhynchus | reverse complement strand
AGGCATGCAGTTCGAGGAGGGCTAACAGGAACCAGGGATGGACAGATGGAGAGAAAGGCACACAGCTGTTCGTGAAAGGCTACCAGAATGCATGGAAGCAGGAATACACTGCTACTGAGTGCCACCACCCTGACTTCCGTGACCTCATCACCCTGGCCTTGGGGGGGGGAGGGGGGGGCTGAGTGTGAATGACCCTGACTGTGAAGGTCTCAGGTGCTGTGGAGGCCTCTGAGGATGCCGACAGACAGGAAGGCCGGAAACTTCTGCGTCTCGCTGAGTGAAGCAGAGCGACTAACACGGAGCATGTGTGTCTAGAGGAGAATGAGGACGCCACACTTTAGCATTAGATAAAGCAGCGGAGTAAATAAGGGAAATGGCTTAAGAAATGTGTAATGGTGTATAATACTACTCATTAAATTATCAGATAAATATTTCATGTTGTGTCTATAAAAGCAGAAAATTTTGGATCACAGTCTGGTGGACTAACAGCAAGTAGAGAGAACAACTTTTTTTTTTTTCTTTTTGCTTAAATTTTGTTTTCAAGAAAAAAATCATGTGCACTAACAAGATTGTCTGCCAATTTAAACCATGTAGACATGGGCCAGAGGATCAGCGAGTGAGTCTGGAGGTTGTTAAATGCACTTAAAGCCTTGCTCATGGGCTTTTTCGCGGTCTTTCTGAAAACACGACACTCTCTGCAAAGCTTTGTCCACCATAACCAGATTCTGCATACGAGGAATGTGGCATTTTCTTACAATTTATTTATATAAATATTTTTTAGAGTCCTCTAGAACGTTACGGATGAGCGACATCCCGCTAATTTGGAAGTGATAAAAGTGATCAAAAAATAACTGAAGACGAGTTAATGGTGCACGTTCATCCCCTGTGACCTGGGGTCTGCCTCCCCACGCACTGTCTGCACTCCATCCACGGTCAGTGATTTACCCTGAATGGAATGTTTTGCTACTGCCCGCGCTGCAGAGGGACCGGGCTTAACCATCCCTGGGCGCACACCCGGCTGGCACGGGCTTGGGGGGCCGGGGGCCGGCCAGCCAATCAGTGGAGGAAACAAAGGGATGGCGTCATAGAGGACAGAGGTCACTTGTGTGTTCTTTAGTGACCATCCTTACGTTTAACAAGGCAAAACCAAGAATTATGGGAGGGACTCAGAGCTGCCCGCCAGACAGCCTCATGCCTGACACCAGAACACCCCCGGGTTTGTGGGGAGATCCAGCTGAAAGAACGACTGTCTCAGCATTTTAAACATAAAAGACCAGGCCGGACATAGGGCACAACTCAGAGAACAACATGGAACTGTGAACAAGGAAGTGACCGATGCCCATTACAGGCCAGGAATGTGATAAACCCCCCCCCCCCCAAACATGCATGGGGGAGAGATACATGTTTCCTTCTTTAATCAGCTGCTTCTGTGCACTAACATGGCCATGGATGTGCAGCAGGGAATAGGTCTCTGAACACCTATCTCGCCTCCTGCTCCCCCCCCCGCCCCCCCAGGCAAAAAAAAACCTCACAGATGGTTCCCATTACAACACTTTAGCCTGTACTCTCAGCTGCTTCTCCCACGTCCTGCCTTCCCTTCCTGAGAATTAAATGTATATTATTCCAGGGCTGTAGATAGTGTTTCAGACCTCCAGGCATATATTAAACGCACTGGCAGCACATTAAAAAGGATGCTTGACTTATTAGATATTTCCTATTCTAAACAGTGTCATCAAAGGCTAAAAAGGAGATCCGTACATAAGCAGTACCGGGCTTCCATGCACGTCGCGCGCCAGAATCGCCCCTCCATCAAGCTAATGAGTAAAGGATGTGCACTCTTTTGCACTCGCTCGATACAAATGTAAGATTTTCCAAGCATTCGCGTCAAGGGGAAGGAAAAAAAGAAATGGAGAGAGGGAGAGAGAGAGAGAGAGAGAGAGATATCTCCTCCACATGTCTTTTGTTACAGAAAATTGTGTTGGGTAAGAAATATTTGAAATAAGGTATCTGGCAAATGGAGACGGCCACAACTTCAGCTCCTCATTTTCGGGAACAAACGGAATCAAGCTGCAGCTTTTGATTATGAGACACCATGTAACCGGAAATGGGCCACTTTGTATGCGCTCCATACGTTGAAGCAAATGCCTTTTTTTCTTGTCTTCCAAAAATGCACAAAAATGTTTCCCGTTTTCCAAGAATTTGAAGAAGAAGAAAAAAAAGAAGTGAAAACATGAAAAATTTTCAGGGCAAAAAACAGCTGTTCTTACAGGCAATTATGCTACGAGACGCTGTATGGTGTGGGTTCCCAGCGGGGGCCTGTGTCCACCGTGAACATGAGAGGTGGAGGATGGATGGAGAGAGGGAGAGGCACTGGAGGAAAACCCTCAGGTGGGCCGAGGGACACGGGGCTGGGGGTGTGCAGCTCGGCGCCCCACCTCTGCTCCCGCTCACCTCTCCCAGCAGTAAACCGCAAGCTTCAGATACTTTTAATATCCCCATGAACTCACCAGGTACCGATTCTCTCTGTCTTTGCCGGCCAAGGCAGAGAAGCCTGTAAAATCAACACTCGCATGCACACGCGCCTTTCCGCTCCGCTCTTAATCCCATTTTCCGGCCAATACTTTCGACTGCATGAAGGTGGCACCAAAAGCACGGGTTCCGAGCCACCGGCAGCCGGCACCGGGGCCCCGCCTGGCGTAGATCAAACGGCTCCGGCGCGAGCCAAACCCCGACTACCACATGAGCCGCAGAGAGGAAGAAAAGCGTGAGGCCGGATCCCCACAGTGCCCGTCACGCTGGGCGGATCTGCGCCGCTTTCAGCCCCGTTTCCCACGGCCGCACCGCGGTCAGTCCTGCCCGCTCTGGAGAGAGGCCCTCTGATGCCACCCTTCTGTAAGCTCCCATCTGCTCGTAAATGACGTCCCACTGAAACAGTCGCTCCTCTTGGGGGTGTGCTGGTCAGGGCTGGGGTGTGCATATAGACCTGTTTAACCACACAGGCAAACTACATGATGCCAGTAACTGACTGGTATTGTGACCCCTTTGGAATGATGCCCAGGAGACCAGGCCAATGAACCTACGACGTCCTTAAGCCCGCCGGCTCCCTCTGACAAACACCGAACACCTCCATATCAGGAAGCATGAGAAGTTTCAAATTATTCTGTTTAGGCCTCCCCAGGTATGACGCTTTGGCTAAATTACTTCCTGATGTGTGCACCCCTCCTGCATCACCCATACCTATAAACGGAAAATGGACAAAGAAGATCAGATGTGCCTGACAGCTAATCCATCCATGAGAGCCTTGAAGACACAAGCAGACACTCGGGTGATGGTGAGGCCTACAGACGACCTAGCACTGAAACACCATCACGTACATCTGTGGGCAAGCAAGTTCTCGACATAATGATAGACACGTGTCCACTCGGCCCAGGCACAATACCGCAGTCCCCAGTAGAGCGACAAGTCGGTGACATCACCACCTCGGAATGCCGCTGACACGACCCCGTCGCTCTGTGCTAGTAATGCGACGTTAAGATCCTGCACACTGAACCCCCCCGCGCCCCCCCTGCAATCAGAGGACCCCATCATAATACCTCAAGACTCCAGTGAGTCAATAATAATAAATTAAAATCCATAAAAGGCCACAGTTTCTTTTCTTAATTTCAAGGGAAGAAATTCATAATATGAAGTCATTTTCTTTGAAAGTTCAACATCAGTTTCAGCATCAAAGGCCTGAACTCTGCTTCAATAACAACAGCAACCTGCACTGCACTTCAACTTAACCACAACACAGGGACCGCCTGGGGTCGCGACCCCGGCGAGGGGAGGCACGGGGCTCTGGTTCCGAGTCGCTGTCAACTGAGGCCCAACATGCTGGCAGAAACGAAAACTAGTAAACAACGCAGAGATGCCAGGCGTGTACAGCACACGAAAGCACATGTTTTCCGTGTAGGTATGCACAGCCCTGCCTCTGGGTGCCCCACAGGAGCAAGAGAGAAAAAGCAGAACCTGTGTCCATTTTTCCTGCTTTGTCAGAGGGTCTTCTCCATGTTGGAGATGCCACGCTTGGGCCGGGAAACGCCAAACATCCGGGTACGAGCCCAAACGGAACATGTTGACATTCCAAAGACTTTCAGTCAGGCCAGCCAAGACGCAATCATGAGAACATGTCAAGGAATACGGCCGAGGGCTGCCGTCATCCAGTCAGGGCTGAGCGAAAGGCGGGGGAAGCATGTGTATCTGAGTGCTGGGGGGGGGGGCACGCCCTTATTCCACATCCACTCTGCGGTTTGGAGCGGTGCTGAGCCGCAGAGCTAGAACCAAATCATAAAACCTGTAGCAGTTAAAACAAAGAAGAAAAGTTTCAAGGCAACAATAAATAAATAAATAAATGACATGAAACAAAAGCTAATATCCTCCCTGCCGAGTTTAGAGGAGCTCAGCAGACAGTTGGCCAAGGGGTGGGGCTGGGGGGGGGAGTTTATTGCCTTTATCCCTCTTCACTTCAAACATTCGTCCCCACATCAGCAGCAAGGCCTGCACGCAGTCCTCAGCTCTCGCGTCAAACCAGGCCAGACGCGGTCCTGCTCAGTGTACAGGGAACGGGTCCAAATCCCTGATGTACAGCAGGCTACATAGAGGCAGCACATCCCCTTAGCCTACCCCTGGTGGACAGCACCTGCCCAGAACGGCCCAGTAAGCCCAGATCCTGAGCAGCAGGTGGGGTGGTCAGGGGTCTGTATGACAGAGGTCCATTACAAAAGCAGCCTGTTCTCAAACAACCGACTTGCCAGCTTGTGTTCGGGGCATGACTCCAAACCGAACCAGGCAGCACGGGAAAATGTGGATGTACAGCAGAACTGTGCTCAGAATCGCATGTAAAAACGTCGCCCTTTTAGAAGGCCGATGCACTGAGTGCACTGTGGCCGAAAACATGAATATTTCAACTTCTAGGCTAGATTATGGACTCTCTTCTCAACCACAACAACTATTTCCATTTTCCACATACTTTATTATTGTTTTCACCCTCCTGCCCCAAGCAGAAACATGCTGAGTACACCATGCAACACTCAGTATTTTACCGTGCTATGAATATGCCCAGAAGTACAGTATCAGGCATTAAGAAGTGGTTTGTAAATAAAGCATTATGGGAAAATTAGCCAGCGAGCACAAACCCTGACAAAAAACAATAGGGGCACAAATCATCTCAGCATGCTGCAGGTATCCCAAAATCATGTGTGGGATAATTCATACAAGCCTTGTGTGTCTCTTGTGGCCAGGCGTGTTAGACAGGAGCATCGGAGAGTCAGCAGAGGCTGCAATTCAGTTTTCATGTTTACGATCGTGAGTTTTAAGCGGGATAGCATGCAATAAAAAAACAAAATAAATATTTTTTATTCTAAAAATCTCTGCTTCAGATACAGTATCACATGCTGAAAGCCAGATGGAAAACAAAGAAGAATTGGCAGTATGCAAGGCCCTTAATCTTTTATAGACAGCTCCATGCTCATATCCTAATGAAACCATATTTTTCTGCCATTCCATTCATGGTATTTTTTTTTTAGGACAACAAAGCCATCTTGACAGTGGTGCCGAGGCCCAGATGTGGCCAGAGGTGAGAGCGAAACAGACACCCTGGGGTGGCTGTTATTGGTCTGAGCTGAGCAGACGAAACAGCGACCTCCTGATACCCTGGGGAGCTAACGACTGGCTCTCATTAGCGTCACGGTTAGCCTTCAAACCCATGTCGGGATTTTTTTTAACCTAATACGTGAAGGTCTAAAGTCCTGGGCTGGGTCGAGCTTCAGGGACCTATCTGCCAAAAAAGGGGGGGGGAGAAAAATCACCTCTGGACATTTGTTCGAGTTCCATCGGAATTTCGAGTACGCAAGGACCAAACTGGCAGCACCCCAGCAGGAAAACGACTCGGCAAACAGCACAGGCAGCACGCAAACCACAGCGTTAGCAAATGAGAGACTAAAGCGACTGGGGCACTGTTTGGGGGGGCGGCTATGAGGAGGGGGGGCGTGACACGCATGTTAAGGAACAAAATGCTGTTTACTAAACAAGAGCAACACAAAACGGGGCCTTTTCCTTTGAAAGCAAAAACAGAAACACTGAACTGTAACCAAATAAAAGAAATCTGTGATTCTAGGATCTTGTAAAGTGCATTAGCTGCTTCTTGCATCACTGCTTGCTCCAGGCCAGCTAGCGCTTGTGTAAGAGTGAGGCTGTTACAGCCAGTCGGGCTGGAGTGACTGCGCTCGTCGCCTCGCTGAGAAAGCAGCCCTGTGCTCATCACGCACCTCCTGAGCAGCTCAGGGGACCTTCACTCCCCCGAGGTTCGCGTGACGTGGAGAGTGCGTGATGACAGAGATTACTGTTCCCCCTCGCCGGCTTGCCGACACCGTCAGTATCGTTTCGAGCGGAGAGAAGAGTCTGACTGAAAACTCTGGCAGACTCATTATTTACAGGAATTAAATTAGTTGGGAAGAATGGAAAAACATCTCCCTTTTTCATTCACGTTTGATTTTGGTGAAGAGAAATGTTAATACCGACAGACATGCAAGGACTGCACTGCCATCCTGTCGATGTAAGGAAAGAGGACCCCACATGAAAACGCCCCTGTGCTCGCGAGGGGGGGGGGGGCCCAAAGCTCGAGGGGTGCAGTCATATGCATAGCATTCCAGGGAAAAAGAGAAAGTCAACAGATAAGTGATAATTACACATAATCATTTGCAGAGTACCACAAGTCAGGACCAATTATACAGCCAAATTTAGCGACACAGAAATAACTCATTTCAACATGAATCCCGCATTGCTGACTCAAAGAAAAGCTGACTGAAGAGCAGTCTGACGAAATGAAGAAAGCCCCAAGCAGCACAGAGAAGACATGGAGGCTGACTCTCCAATTCTGAACCCCAGAAGATTGTGGGGCCCGGCGTTTCGAATGACAGCTATAGGAAGGGGGGGGGGGCAGACTGCAGCATCCACTCCATTCACCTGTTATTGCGAATGCAGGGGCTGGTTATGTCCCATTTTTGTTTTTGTCCAGGCTGGACTTTAGACTATGAGCTCAGTACACGACTGCACGCATCACATATCTGAAGCTGACAATAAAAGACACTTTGACGTTGAAATTAAACATGAAGAGAAAAGACTCTTGCTTTTACTGTTCCCCCAAGTCTGAACCAGTTGGATGGGGGTGGTTGGGGGCTCAGCCCGTTCCTTCACCTGAGCTGAAACTTGAACCACAGGTCAAACTGAGGGCCTGCAGCTGTCAAGCCAGAGTGGTATGTCTCTCCCTTTAAAGCACTGCAGATTTTTATCTGGTCTGACCTGACAAACCAAGAGGAACACCCAATTCAGCTGCTACTGATCACAAAGATGTATCCAGGGCCGGGTGTGCGGCCTGGCATTTGGGATGGGGAGGTAAGGTGAATTGTTTTGACTACCTGTCGATTAACAGTTTATTCACATAGGGGGAGGTCAATGAGTCTCATCTGCAGATGATACAGTTTCACAACAACATTCAGAGCAAGGCAAACGCTCAAACACGTACGTTAAAGGTAAGCGGGGGTCACGGATGGGACGCGGCCCGAATAGAGAGAGAGACGGAAACACGTGGGACCATATTTGTTTTTGCTCGCTACAGCAGCAGGGAAGATGAAAACAACAGCGACCTGCAGGAGGGACCGCGCTGTCTGTCAGGCTCAGTAAGCAATATGCTCCTGTGGGAAGGTTAACCAGGCTGAGGGAGCCGGCTGTGACCCCCCAGGCCATAGCGATGTCTTGCACATTCACATACAGTGTAGGCGGCTCATTGGTGACATGAAGCGATGTCTCCATCGCCTCACCTTCCGGATCCTTCCCTTGACCCAATTACCGCCATGGCACTGGACTCCCACTGCGGCCCAGGTGTTGTAACCCGGATCCCTGTGGAACCTGGAGATCTTAAAATCCTGGGACTCTTGAGAACCCCAAACCAAAAATCCTTCGAAAGGTAGACATTTGGTAAAACCCTGAACCACTGAACCCAACAAGCAAATTAAACACAACCAATTCATTGACCTCGCTTAACAACTACCATCAAACCTCTTTCACCCAAAAACAGGCTTACAGCAAAATCACTGCTCAGCTTAAGAATAATTAGAATTAATGTTTAACCCTCTCAAGGCAGGCGTTGCTGATTTGCAACAGTTAAAAACTAACTACCTTATTACCCCACATACATATTTTATGAGTTTTTTTTACTCATGATAATTTTCCCCAAATATCAGATTTTTCCTGTTACTAAAACTTAATTTGAGCCTGGAAGCGTTAAGATACACAGCATACAAACTTCTCAACATACTTAGCACAAAACAATGTCCAAAAAACTTCAGATTATGATGCATGTTCTACTAAAAAACTGAACGTATCTAGGTTACTTACAGCAATCCCTTGATATATAAACAAAACGAATTCCTTCTGTTTGTAAAATTTGAAAACATAAATCCCATTAATCACAATGGTAATTATGTTTAAGCATCCTGAAGAGTTTTTCATGGGAAAATGCAACTTTCCTCAAGTATGCACTGCCATTGAGATGGTGGCCCTGGAAGAGACTCTTCGCTAGAGCCCATGTTGGTAGATTGGGAGCCTGTAATCTGAGCGCTCCTGCATCGTGACGACGGCTAAATCCACAAAGCCACGGACAGACGGAGATTCATTTACAAGCATCTCATCCTCAGAGGTGCAAAAGCCACACCAGACATACACACCTAGATAATCAGAAGAAGATCCAACTTAACACGCTCTTATGGTTTGACTTCTATGGTTCAAAGACGCCCCAAGAGCCACAAAAAGGAAACGGGACAAGGAAAGCAAACTTTTCACTGCCTTAAAACCAGACTGAGGGATGTTTTTTGTAAATTGTAATGTGGTTTAGCTTGGATAATATACTGATACAGAGTGATGCTCCTTTCACATACTGTAGAACCACAGCCTCCTTCCTGTAGCCAGAGTAAGAAGGAAAAAAGGGGGAACTGTACAAAACACAGCCTCTGAATTTACTCAAAATGAACTTAGAGGATCTGCACCTTTTGTCAGGAATAAATCTCTAAAACAGTGTTTCCCAATCCAGTCCTCAGGCAGCCGCAGACAGTCCACGTTTTTGCTCCCTCCCAGCTCCGGATGTGGACTGTCTGGCAGGGAGCTGGGATGGAGCAAAAACGTGGCCCGTCTGTGGGTCCACAAGGACCAGGTTGGGAATCACTGCTCTAAAGTGAACTTGGTAGAGTCCTGTGAGGTTCCCCTCCACCTGGAAGACCACTAAGAGGCTAAAGCCACACTGGCCAGGCTGTCATCTGTCAACCTTGTACAGATGAAGAGAACCACCAGCCCACGGCCTCCCAAACAGCACCCTGGTACACCAGGCCCTGGCAGCAAGACGGAGGAAGCACTCGTGTTTATGTCCATCTCAGAGATGTGTAATCAGCCCTGGATGTGACACATCCCCAAAGATGCTCTAGAAGCACGCAGGGGGTCCAGGGGACACAACTCCAGCCTGTACAGCCCAGTCCAGAACGGCTCGAAATTAATCCGCCCCCCAGCTCATCTGAAATACCCTTGAATGATGATACTACAGCGGCAGCGAGTAGAAGCGGGGCTGGTGTTTGGAGCCCGTGATTGGGGCCCCTGTGTAGATATGGAGCCTGTGTTTGGGGCCCCTGTTTAGATGTGGAGGACCATAGGGCACAAACACTCAGTGCCCATTCACCAGAACCCGCTTGTTCCCCTGCCAGTCCCTAACCCTTCAAAATAAATTAATTAGTAGGGGGAATTAAACACTGCTTTATAGAGCTATCACTGAGAAAAAAAAAGTCTTGTATGTTTAATATGAAAAGCGGGGCACCATGTTTACTGTGAACTGCAGGACACTCATTCTCCAGGGTAAGGGCAGTGGTTAGTTCTGACATGCACTTGAAAGGACCAGAGAGTGCTGTACATCTCTCCCTGACCACTAGAGGGCTCCGTAGCATGAGTAACAGCCTGCTGAGGCCAGAGTGACCTCGCAGCTGTTTTCGCCGCTGCAGATCGATGAGAGCAGGCCGGCAGAGGAGCTGCTGTCGTGTCATGTACTGAACCCAGGTGAACTCTGGGTAGCGACCTTCTCAACCCCAAAGCCGTAACGGCATCAGACGACGGATCGTTTACAAGTGAGGGTGCTGTGTTTCGAGATCGCTCCCTAACAAGAAACAGATGTAAAATACCTCCTGAAAAAGTCACCATCTCCCCGGTCGTTTAAAAAAAAAAAAAAAAAACGTTTTAAATGAAGAAATTCAATGGCAGGTCAACAAAGCTAACGAGGAGATTTACTTTAAAAATGTCAAGTGGCATACTTGCTTTTTCCCTTGGATTCCATGCAGAGCTTTCTCCCTCAGACATAAGATTCCCAGGATGAGGTATAGATGTGTGACTCCACTAAACAGACCGACAGACCTTGCCTTGAAATCCACATCCTGAAGGTCCTTCTTCAAACCTGGAAGCCATGCAGCGTAAATGGACCTGGCTACGATTAACTGACCCAGCATGCGCACGAAGGCCGCTGCTGCAGGGAAAAACCCGTCTGTAACCTGTGGATACGCCGAGACCACATGCCTGGGAGCTACAGAAGAACCTGTCCATCCAAAAAAATTTATTAATAGGCGGGAATGCAAGCTGATTACAGTGCATGACTCATCTAGTCATACGGACTGGGAGTCTTTAGGTATCACATCCTGATGGCTGATCATTAAAAAAATACAGAGGGCTGAAAGGGAACATCACCCCCCCCCCCCATACACATCAGGCGAGTACTTACACACAGGTGTACTTCCACGCATCAAAGTGAAGGTGACAGCGGGAGATTTCTGAGAATTACCGCGTGTTATCAGTCTCCCTCCCCATGTTTATGACAACTCAATAAGAGTAACGATAACAAAATTTCCTGGGGACATAACAATAAAGCAGTGTTTCCCATCCCGGTCCTGGGGGACCCACAGACGCTCCACATTTTTACTCTCTCCGAGCTTCTGTGAAAATGTGGACCGTCTGCAGGTCCCCGACGTCCGGATTGGGAAGCACTGCGATAAGCTATGCTGGCTCCCAGAGGCTGGATGGGGGGGGGGGGGCGGGCAGGGGTGTCATTACGACCACCCGCATGCATGTGCCCACAGTGAAATCAGAATTGAATTTAAAAATTAAAGCGTTCGGTTATCTAGGCGGACTTCCCGAGCCCAGGGGACAGGGTGCCCACATGAACAACAGCTGGTAAATATTTTTATATTGTGTTCCATTAAAAAGCTTTATTAACCGGACAGACGGCGCAAATGGCGCCAACCCCCACCTCTGTAAACATGAGAAAAAACTCTGAAAGCTGCAGCTGGGACGATAAACTAAAGCGAGATTAGGGGAACTGTGTTACTACACACGAGTAAATATTTAAGTCCATCTCTCACTGAAAAAAATGGTGGAGGGTGGGGGGGGGGTGCTTTCCCCCGCCTGAATGCACTGTCTTCCCATGACGGTGAGAGCTTATAAAGTGGTAGTTGAAGTCTGTAAAAGCACTCTGACCCCCCCCAACGTTACCTCAGCGGCCTTCTCGGGGGCCTCGCTCCCCACCACGTTGGCCTGGACCAGCTGCTGCAGGAGCTGAACCTGGGCCACGCTGAAGAAGAAGTCCAGGCTTGTGGTCACGTTGACTTCCAGGGAATGGCCACACACCACGATCTCCTGCGGAGAGATGCGCGCGACTCAGCGGCCTTGGGCCCGTCACCGTGGACTCCCCCAAGTCCACACCCAGCCTGGAGCACATGGCCCGCGGTGGGACGGGGGGGGGGACGAGGGCAGGGACATCACGGGGTGAGTGACCCGGCGCACTGGATGCCAGTGGCTACATAGTCCATAATGTTTCTCAGCCGCCTTGCCTCGACTTGACTACTTGCATGTGAGCCACTCTCCATGGGATCCCACTACCTTCTGTTAGCTGTGGGTCACAGTATCTCTGAGTGCAGATTGTGACCCGAGACCCTCAGAGATGCCAGGATGGACTCGTGGCACAATACAGGAGCCTGAAACGCGTACCTCCTGCGGCACAGGGCACTGGGAGGGGGAGAGAATGCAGTGGCAGGGAAAAGACCCGCTGGCTTCCAGCCGCTCACCTCCACCTGGGTGTTGTCCAGAGACACTGGCTTGCTGAAGATGATCGCTGGAGCCGCCGTCACCCGCACGGAGAAGTCGGTCAGGATGGGCGTGAGGATGGCCCGTCTGTCTTGCTGCCGTCGGATGCTGCGGGGGCAGAGACAGCTGTGTGTCCTCCACATTTTCCATGGCATAAAACAGCACACGGGGGACGTATAGGTAATCCCCCCACCCCCCGGGGTGTGAAGGGGGCTGTATATAAGCTCCGTATGGCCTCAGCGAAGTAATTACTTGAAAAGTAAGTCACATTATCTAAGTGTTCATCAGTCAGGAACCACACTAACATGCAGGACTCTCAGAGATCGAAACTACTATGCAAAACCTGAGATGAACACAGACACAAAACATACGAAAATAGACAAACACAGACATACCTATGCAGTAAACACATATACACACCGTCGCATGTAACCAAAGGGTGACACGACGGCTCAGAGGGGAGAACGTCTGCTTCACACAAGTGGTTGTGGATTTGAATCCCACCACCCTTATTATGTTGCTGCAGGTTTCTCTGGGTATTCCAGTCTCCTCCCACAGTCCAAAGGCACACAGTTAACTGGTGACTCTAATTTGCCCAGCACGTTTGTCGGCTGCTAAATGGGCCAGGGTCTAATGCAGCCCTGTGCTGTTTAGGACAGGCTCCAGGTGACCCAGACAAGGATAAGTGGTTGAAAGATGGATGGATGGATGGATGGATGTACGATTAATAGACCCAGACAAATATGAGTAGAGGATGACAGAATGTGCCCTAACAGCGTGAGGCAGAGCCCCCACTAGTCTTGGATAAGTGTAACAGCATGTCAATCAAACTGGTTGTCATAGCAGGACGGCCCTGTGACAGGACAGGGGGTGGGAATTTGCTCTCTTGTGGACCCGTTCCAAGCCCCAGGTTGCCTCCACATCCACGCCTGGTATCCACCTGCGGATCTGGTTTCCTTCTGCATCCCTAGTTGACCGGGATTTTTCTGAGAAGCTATCTATGATTATCTAGATGTTGGGTGGGTTCCATGAGAGAGTTGGGTTAACAGAGGCAGCTGTTGGGTTAACAGAGGCAGCTGACTTTTCTTCTCCAGCTCCTACAGCTGCTGGACTCGTCTAAGTCAGGGTCTCCCAACCCGGTCCTTGGGGACCCCCAGACAGTGCAGGTTTTACCTGGAGCTGGGAGGGAGCAAAAACATGGTCTCTCTGGGGTCCCCACGGACCGGATCGGGAAACACTGACCTGCGGACTACAGGATGTTACTGGAGGTGTCTGCAGGCTCCCACTGGAGGTGATGGGAGGGCCTTTCTGCAGGGGTACTTGTTTTCTTTGTAAAATTTTGTTTCATCACAAGGAGCTCAGCAGAAGGCAACACACTAGGTCAAAGAAATCTCATCTCAACCCCCCCACCCCCACGCCAACACCTTGAGTGGAGCAACATAATAAATAAAAAAATACTACTCAAATTAAATTCAATAAAATGGCAATGCAACCACATCCCTCAAAATTACAAATAAAAAAATACATTAATATGAATTTGCACTTACAGTGCAACCTATGAAAAATTTACATAAGTGGACTTTAAAGTCCCTCAAAAAATTTCAGCTCAGAGCTAAAACAACATTACGAACAATGTCTTGTCTTTGACAGTCCTCTATTGGGAACACACCCTAATTGTATACACAAGCCCCAAACTGAGACCCTCAAATATAAACTTTCCGCGTTTCCCTAATGCTCATTCCCACAATCAAGTCATATTTGCGGGAACATTTGTTAGCAGTAAAACAAATATACCAGTCTGCTTTATAAGGTGCTGTTAATTGCCACATCTGCTGCTATTAAAACAATCAAACAGCAAAGCTTTCAATATTTATAGTCAGGGGGGGAGAATTAGAAAAAGATGGGCGAGCAGGACCACATGTCAGTGTCATGCCCTGCCGTGTGTCTGCAGTGCCGGGAGGCGGCGATCGCCGGGACTCCCCAGGGCAGAACGGGAGGCACGGAAGCGAGCCGCTCAGCAAAGCAGGAGAATGATTTGCTGTGCGGTGAGCTGGGGAAGGAAAACAGCCACCAAACTGTTCATTACTGTAACAGGCCCAACCAGCAATGCAGTGGCGTGCAGTGCATGCAGCCACCGTTTACCAAAAAGCCGGCACAGGGATGCAGTGCTGGGGTACGGAGTGCCGGGGGAGCATGTGCACTGTAACCCTCTTTTCCGTAACACTGCAACACGCTTTTCCGTAACACGGGATGTTCCACTTGCTTGGAAACACGAGGCACAGACATGGTCAGTGGGGAATCTATGAATCACCAGCTCAAACGCATTGGGGGGGAGGGGGGATGTAACAGCGACGGGCCCGGTGAGGAAGGTACAAAGTTGAGAGCCCCCCCAAGGCAGAGTGGCTCCACGGAACACCGTTCCGTCACGCCAGACAGATCCTGTCAGCGCACGGCCGTGGCTGGAATTTCCCCCACAAAACCTCAGGAAGCCAAAGCCAGCTCGGAAGCCAGGGAGATCGGCAACTACTGGAATTAAATGGAAGCAGAAGGCCGTCAACATCCGCAATTCGAGCTGACGAGGCCAGGGTGCCGGGTGGGGGGGGGGGGGGAAGGGGGGCAAGCCAGGGGAGGTGCCACTG
>JAODJU010000138.1:10542785-10556886 GCA_026776725.1 Gnathonemus echidnorhynchus | reverse complement strand
AATTAAGGGGGGAAAACAAAAAGCCTTCAGTTACTGAACCCTTAATCTCACAATTAGTTAAACTGCAAATACAAAACAATGTTTTTGCTTAAAGTTTTATCCGGCTGAGGTTTTCTCTGATTATTTGCCATTTCGCCCTGTCCCGAGAGCCGTGCCCCTGCAGCCCTCGCCGGGTAACCCTATACGATGCAGTCACGGCCACGCACATCTGACATCATAGGTAGAACCTCCGCAGCATGTCATCACCGCTTCCCAGAACCCCTGGGGCTCGTTTTAAACCTATTACGGAACATTATGAAGCATCTGCTATTCAGGGATATCGACATCACTAAAAATGCACTGTTGACAGGGAAAGATTCCAATCCCACAATGGCATGACGTACATCTGCGGCGCACAGAGTGAGCTGAGTGGGTAGCCACAGTTACCCTGCACCGGGGCGCGGTGGAGAGTTATAACACACATAGGTATTAAAACAGGCAGTAGCTTCTCCAGCTGGACTCGACGCAGACGTGGGTGCGAGGCGCATTCAGCCAGAGGTTCTCTGCATGGTTCCAGCACACACTCAGGGCTGTAAGTGTGTTTCTCTCTTTCGCAACCTGACAGGTCATTTCGCAGGCTGCTATGCAGACGGGCTGAACCCTCGCGGTGGGCAGGTACCACAATACAAGCCATGCTGAATCACAGGGGACTGGCACAGGGCAGGAACCACAGGGCAGGAACCACAGGGCAGGAACCACAGGGCAGGAACCACAGGGCGGCACTGCCATCTCCACACTCTGCTTCATTCCATCTTAATTACACCTAAAAAGAACATCTCGTTGGCACGTAGGGGCTGATAATTAACACCAGCACCCTCAGCCCGGTGAAATTACTCCCTGTGTTTTTTTTTTTTCTCCCCCCCCCCCCCCCAACGCTTTGATTTGTGTTATCATTACCGGTAAACAACTGCTGACCCAGCCAGACAGCACGGTAGTCTGAAAGCTCCAGCGAGGCCTCAAAGAGAGCGCTCTATACACAAACGGCGAGCGCCGAGGGGCCTGCGCTTCATCAGAGCACGGATTTCTCCTGGAGCTAAGTGACCTCCCCGCAGGAGATTAGCTCTATTAAACAATGTCGTCATTTATTATTATTTTTTTTTAGAGACAAGATGCCGCAGAACGCGTGAGCACGGGGGACCGAGCTTTACATCTGCGGATGACATCAGAGCCTGTGCAGTTACGATATGTTTATTTGTCCTGGTGAATTCCGACGAGAGCCCAAGCGCTGTAAATACGGGTCAGGAATGGCAGCAGATGTCGGGGCAGTACGGGCGGCCTGGCCCAACTTCGGCTACGTCAGAGGTCATTTTCTTACGTTGCTCCCTCCGTTGGTAATGCAGTGAAAATTCATTAGCAAACAGAAATGTTATGACAATAATCTCCAAGTACAAAAACAACGGCACGTGGGAGTTCAGAGGAGTATTAACTGGATCTAACCAGCTATGTTGAGACACAAAAAGCACGGATACGTCCTTAATTAGTAACCAAACCTAATGCCTCTGTCGGCCGTTTCCACGCGTGGGATTGTGGACCTAACACCGTAATGGTTTTGGAAAGGCAAGTCAGCCCAGACACACTCTGAAAGTATTTTTTTTAATTAATTTTCCTGAAGCCTGTGGAGTTACCTCATCTGGAATCCTAAGGATGTGTTCGGTTTGGCCTATTAAGGAAATCACTGTTGAGTTTTTTTTTTCCTCCACTAAACTCTCCAAGAATTCTACGGCCAACGTCATTAATAGTACAAACACCATGTGAGCAATACTTGTCTTGGTTGTGTAGCAAGTAAAATACAATAATTTCATATTGAAAGGCAAATTTCAGCCAATTTGAGGCCACCGAATGAGCCTGATTTCTGACAAATTAGAAGAGGATGAATTTCGATGTGACCCGTGGTCCGCAATAATAATCAAAACCAGATGCTCCTTTCTAAAACGTGAAGGGGGGGGGGGAGGCTGTAAAAAAAAAAATTCTGGCATCTGCCATATTTTGATAATTTACGTGACGACCACACGACTTGGCCACAAGATACGAGATGGAGGAGACCCAAGGCTGAACTGAATCACACGGGACAGGTGAAAGCTGGCCTCTGCCGGCCTCTGCACACTTTTACGGGCCGTTTTTAAACGTGTGTGAAGCTGGAAGGGAGAACGAAAACAACAAGCTTTAAACGACACGTGCGTGGACTGGAGGGGCACAGAACGGCTCAACGTGAAAAGCTGCCTTGGCCCTTGTTCCTGAGCCAAGCCGTTTTAATGGCAGGAAAAGACCACAAAAACATTATTTTTACGACTATATTCTGCTATTTATAACAATGGATCAAAAGCACAGCAATAAGAAAGTTCTGTTTCATGGTAAGAAGAGTTTTTTCAAGAACATTTCTGTTGTGATGCAGCTGAAAAACAGGCCTGGTGGAGGTTGGCATCGGGAACACAAAGGCACATGACTAACTGCTAATGAATTAATAAGAGCTTCTTATTAAGTATTTCCCAATAACGGCTGGAACAAAACTTTGGCCAGGTGGCCGCAGCAGTGACAGAACACACAGACCAATCAGCTAGTGTGCTATGCTACTAAGTCTAAACTGTTAGAGACATAGGAAATTTACTATAGCATGATGGACAATCATTTCAATTTTCCTTAGACGTGCTGGGTAAAGCTGAGGGCCCTTGACAGAGCATGGCCTTGTACTGCTCCAACAAAATTCTGACATTTTGGAACACTGGTGAGTGGAATTCTAGAACAACCAACAGAAGAACTTTGGAATGTTCTAAAGACACAATGCATAGCTGTAGCTCAAGTGCAAACAGTCCAGATTCCGCAACACACCCCCTGGCAGAACAATAGAGGGGCAAACGGACATGGTCTTTGAGACAGAACAGCACTAGAACCCCCTGACTTTCTCTCTGTGGTGACTCCACCACAAGCCCGAGAGAGAGAGTCCTGCAGTGAGATGGGGAAGTGGAGGGGGGATACTTTCTTTTACTCTGAGGTTTCAAAGGTTAACCATGGTTCACGGTAATAAAACAAACCACAGTGAGCTCTGGACTGCAGTTACTGGGGTCCTGCGCAGGCTTGGTTCAAGCTCGGTTAGACGTAATAACCCTAGTCCAAGGCTGTGGGAGGCCTTGGCTGTGGAGGCAGGAAATGTCGGGGTAACGCAGTACCAACCCAGGAGCTTCTGGAACTCGTCACTACACCCGCAAACTGAACCTGTTGCACGAACCTGCTTTTTCCCTCTGCCGCTTTGGCAATCAAATGCTACACATGCCTGGTGACACACAGGCATATGTGAAGGTGAAGGGTGCCCCAGCCAGGCAGAGAACATGGAGCACAAGTGGAAATTCAATGTTAAACTTAGCTTACTGGAGTATTAAACACAGGCACCAAACTCAGAAGTGTTACAACACATGTCCTTTATTCATATTTTAAATGGGAACTTTGGGGGACGGCACAGGCACATGTATGCGCACACACACGCATGCACATGTACACACATGTACGCACACACGCACATGTATGAACACATGTACACACACACACGTTTGTATTCACATCTTTGTAGGGACCATCCATTCATTTCTATGGGAAGAGCCCTAATCCCAACTATGACAACCTTAACCTCTACCCAGCCCCAACCTTAACTCTAAGTAACCAAACAAAATACAAAATACAAGAAAACAGGTTTTTATCACACTGTGGGGACACAATGTAATACATACACAACAATGTAATACATACACAACACACACACACACACACACACACACACAAACACAAAACATATCTTAGTGGGCAGATGGGGACAGTTATGATTTTAACCACCAGGTGGCTTTGCTATACCCATAGCCCATACCATGCATACATAACGCATACACACTGCCCACTATACACACGGTGGACACACACAGACACAACACTATCCTGCCAGAGCTACAATATTAAGCCCATCATTTACTTATTTTTTTCGAGACGCAGTTCTTTATTTTTCCATATCCCATACAATTATATAAATTTTTAGTAGTGGTATTAACATATAAGGAATTTTACTCCTCAGCAGAATCAAAATGAAGTCAGAGCAGCCACACTGCCACACTGTTAAATACTTCTCGGCTTCTCATAAATAGCATTTCCACTATAAACTGGAGTCTCAGTCATTATCCGTTCAAAACAATCAGACAGTTTTGCTCAGATGTGGGACATCTTTAGCAGTGAAAGCAGAGCACCAAGCAGACCGCAGCCTCTAAGCAAACTGGACAGAAACAGCACTGCACCAAGCTGGTCATGTGGGAATTGATACAGAATATGATTCATGAATCTCTCAATTACTTAGTAAGTTAAGAACCCTGACTGATGGTGGTCCGTTCCAAATTGCCTGAGCCCTATGACTTCTGAGTAGCAATATGGCAAAGATTTATTGTTTCAGTCAACTTCAATTACACTTAATTTGCATCTACAATTACAGTAATTAGTGCTCCGAATTGGAACACTGAACAGTCCTTCACCAGGGGAGTTTACAGCAGCAATGAGTTAGCGTAGTTTGTGTTCGGTTCCAGCGGCCCCCAGAATGACGACAGCAGATGACAGAGAGGATGATGACATGGCCAAGGTGAATCCCGGCGGGGTGGGGTGGACCAAACCACTTAATGGGAAATAGGGGGAACAACATATGCAACATAAACATCCTGTCTACCAAGCCATACACCTTGAAGCTCAGGTTTGAGCTTAACAAATCATAAAAAGAAGAAATTCCTGCTTGTCTTTTTTTTTAAGACATATACCGGGCCGCATCAACTCAATGGCACTTTTTACGTAAAATACAGGGATGTTATCCAGCAGAAGGCAGTAACATCACAGGTGTGAAGTCAAGTAGACGACATCATAAGACACCCGAGTCACGTGTGTTGCGACTGAGCAGAGCCCAGCGGGGCGAGGGGGCCAGCCCAGCTCAGCATTCTAGAACATTCATGCAGTGGAAACATATGGCGAAACAAATGGCAGCATATGTGCTAAAACTGTTATTTCTTCCTGATAGCCCATAAGAAACAGCAAACATTTCAATTATTCACATTTATTGAAATTAACAGCGACCAGCACTAGATTCCGCTAGAGATCTCCTACAGGAGGCTGTTATTAATTAGGCTGATTGGAGTTTAAAGGCCTTCACACTCGGCGATTAAATCATATTTACATGAAATCTTAGGGCAAGAATTACCTTTATATACAAGGAGGACTTGAGTTTTCCGTCTATGAAAGTGGTAAAACAGAAAAGTGTGGAACAATCGGCGAGGACTTTTGTTTACAGAATAATGGTATACACTAAGAGTCACTGTTTGCACTCGGATTTCAACATCTTAATTGCAGGAGCAATTTTTCTCCTGAATGGTTTACATGTCAGCTAGTCTCGGCTATAAACACGGCATCCTGGCCACGTTGTGCCGAAAACGCACCATGTGTGCAGCACCTACCAAAGATAAAGGTCATCAGATCCTTACAGGCCAGCTTTAAACTGTTCGGGGCCGCCTGCTGTATTTTTGTCTGTTATTACTGGCTCGTTCGCAGAAATATTTTACCAAAAAAATGACAAAACTACCTTACAGTGCTCTGATCAATAGCGACTCAAACAGGCCAACTTGGACGAGGGAAGACATATTGGCGGTTGAGTCTGCTGGATTCAAGGCCGCAGGAGGGAATGGCAAGCAAAAAGAAGCTCTGCGACATTCAGAATATCTGCATCGAAGCTCTGCGGCAATGGAGCCTAGGGAGGTAGGAGAAAGTGTAACAGGAGTAGTATGGGATCATGAGGACCCCTATAGCATCAGTGCTGCACTGTGCTCCAATGAAGCGGAACCTTGCTGACACCACGGCCACCCACAGAACAGGATGGGACGGGAGCCCCAAAGACACTTCTGGTCTGAGTAACATATACGGTCTGCGTCGCTCTTCCGCAAACTCCCCTTTTACAAAACACGTCAGGCAGCATTTTGGGCACCCGACCTCATGGGAGAGGTGTAAGAGAAACGTCCTGATGGCTCCCTACACCCAAATGGAAACAGACTCCCACAGGGCCAAGTGCTTTCCAGATGACGTAATCTGTGCGCCATTTTAACTGTAACAGGCTTATCGCTAATTAATCGCTAAACACGTGCATGGGATGGATTATTCTGTACTGCCTTTAATGGAAAACATGGTCTGGACTACCCTAGAAAAAAGTAGTTTTCATCAAGTTCAAACACATACCACAACGCTACTTAAGTACTAATTAAAGGAAAATAATTCTTTTTTTTAATACTCCTGTGCTCCCTTACATTTTGATTGGCTGTCACCATCAGGGCTTCCAATTGGCTTGAAGTGAACCTCCCCAAATCAGGCTCAACTGTGTCTTATTACATCTGATGCTTTTAAATTGAACTGATGCATCGAATCAGAAACTTAGTGTTTTTTTCACAGCCACAAATCATATGCACTTCAGAAAAATAAATAAAATAAGACGCAGCCGGACTATCAAAACACACACGGGACGTGGAGCAGAAAAATGTGTTCTCCCTACTCGACAGTTAAGGGCAGATGTCAGTCTGGAACGGAGCGAATGCGTTGCTCCCGGTGGCTCTTCTGTTCTTCACCCCGGCGATGATGAGCACAAGTTTCTGTTTATCATCTACGCTACAATAAAATCTATTGTGCTGCTCTGACACAACCGCTTGATTTACTTTTCACATTAGATTGCTCATTGGACATTCCAAAAAAGAAGCGTTCAACTGCACTCAAGATTAATCTCGGTTTATGAGATTAATTATGGGATTATGGAATTCAACACTGTGAGGCACTACCGTGCCTCCCCGCCTTAATTGATTAAGCGATTCAATATCATACAACCGCCCAAGTCTGGTTCGTGTTACAGCTTTCAGTGATGAATCTGAATTATGTTTTTAAGATGCAATGAAGATTTAATTTTATCTGCAAGAGGAAAATCCTTGGCACAGGCTTTTGAAGTTGATTAAAGGACTTTAAAGGCAATTATTTAATTCTGACAAATGTTTAAAGAAAGGAGATTACATGTCAGAGATTTATCCTGAACGGAGTAAAGGGAGAATCGTTCATAAACAATGCAGGAGAAGAGACGCCATTTTTGATTAGCTCAACTAACGTTACCAGTTCGGCGGACAAGCTGCACAAACATGTAATCAGATCACCGAAACAGTAGGTCTTTTCCTGCAGAATTTGACCTTAAACAACATCTCATACTAATTCAAATTTCCTTCCAATAAACAAAAGCTAAGCGTAACAAAATACAATGAATTAGTACTGGAGTCCCACGCATAATGGAATTAAAAACTTATGTTTAAAATCACCACATTTCGTAAAAAATATGAGTGGGTTTTTGAAGGCCTCAAGCTGCCCAAGACGGCTGAGCCATAACTACTTTCTCATGAGATAATGTCCAAATAAATTTATGTCAGCAAGGAAAACAGAGTAAAATAATTATAATGATCTGCAGCACAGATGCTTCCTAAATCAGCTAATTCTTCCTCCCAGAATGGCTCTTGGAACGGACCTCGCAGCTCGGAGGCGAATCCTAGTACGTCTTAACGTGCCAAGTATATTTATACAAAGTGACAGCTCTGTACAACCGCTTCTCTTTTGAATATTATTAAAATACTTTTTATTTTTGTGTTTAAAAGCATATTGACAAAAAAACAAAAGCAAATGTGATCACAAGCCTGAGTACAACGAAAAAGGCATTGATGACCACCCCCCCCCCCCGAATGTGGTGGATCACATGACATGTCACTCTGCTTGACAATGACTGTCAACGGTGACAACCACATGGACCCATTCTGAAAGACAGATAGTGCTTACACGCTGTGCGTGGAGCCCCATGGTCACATGGGACAGCGGGAGAAAGACATTAATCATCGATGGGTTATGACCCCCAGGGCCAGAGCGATACCTTCCAACGTAACGTGACGGGGCGAGCCTTCCAGTCTCGCGGTGGGCGGCGAGGGGGGGGGTGGAGGGCCCCCCAGAAATGAGTGTGGCTCGCTGTGAAAACGACCCACCCTGAGACACTGCGCAGGATGTTGTGAGGAACACCAATGTGAAGGAGGCCCATGCAATGACAATAAGGAACAGGGTTGAATATCAAAAGCTCGGGTAGAACCTTAAAATAAAACAAATCTGCACCAAGACCTGGCCTTGATTTTATTAGTGCGAAGGGCTGTACAAAGGAACAGAGGAGGACAGAGGCAATTGTAAGACCCCCACTGTAGAGGGGGGGAGCGAGACCCCTGCAGAAGCTGAAAGAGGGAACAGGGAAGCTAGCTTAGGCCTCTTGAACTTGAATTTGAGGGCTGGGGGGGCGGGGGGGGGGGGTTGGTTGAAGCGCTCCTGTTGAACACAAAAGCCCTTCAGTAAACACCACACGTGAAAAGAATTACTGAGGATCACACACATCAAACGGTCCAACATCGTGCTTCCTTCCTGAGAGCCCGGCGGCAGGAAATGCTGAACAGCATCCTGTGAGCAGGCCGGGAGGACGGCGTAAACACAGCGGCGCTCTGCGACCTGGGTGGGGGGGCGGCGGGGTGCATGGGCCCATGCACAGCCTCTCAGCGGACGCAGGGGGAAGGGAACACAGGCGACCTGTGAGCCAGGCAGTGCCTCCGGAATGGTGACCTTCCCCATACAGGAGTCGATCCCACCCTCACTGTGTACCAGAGGGCCATGCTGTGTTATATATTCAACAGGAATACAGAAGCGTAAAGTCCTGTGTGTGTGGGTGTGTTTTCACATTAGTTGCTTAGTGGACATTTTACAAACAATTCATGGAACTGCGCATTGTTATACACAGGCTGCATGACTTCGTGTGCCAGTGTGTGTTAGACAGACCTGTTCCATGTGTCAGCATATCAAATTTTCTGATTGTTCTTGCTGTTACCTCTAGTCAAGGCCAATGACACCGCAAACAATGAGTCCTCGGGGACGGAGCCCCTGTGACAGTGACTCTGTGTGGGGCCCAGCTTAGTGCTGGGGGGTTTCTACCTCAGCTGCGCCCCCTAGGGCCAAGGGCGCTGTAGCAAGCAGTAAGATGTGGGCCTTCACATGTCTACCAGTATGATCTGCTATTTGAAGCAGCTTTATGACTGAGCCCCCTACCTGTCCCAAGCATGTAGCTGATCCAAAGCAGTGGAGGAGAATGGCTGTCACATGACTCCCCATGACATCCTAATCCTCTAGCCCAAAACAACATCCTGCAGCTGAGAAGACGATGATGAAACAGGAGATGCTGGCATCGTACTCTATCCGATGGCCGTTTGCATTACGCTTGAGAATGGCCACCGGGGCCGACCTCCTTCCCCCCCCCCCGCCAGTGCTAATCACAAGTCCCTGGGGCCGGCAGTGATCACCCGTGTCCAGGACCCATCAGGCAGAGTGCAATTAACAGGCTAACCGCATGACAGTAGGGGGGAATACGCAAGCGAACCCGAGGCATCAAGGAGCAGAGGAGAGCGACCCCCATGACTAGATTTCACAACAGCATCAGAACTGGATCCTGCTTTAATCCACGACGTGGGGGAATAAACATTCTGGGGGGAGACAATCACAAAAAGCAAAGTTAAAACAACAACCAGGAACCATTAATGTGGCTCGATGTTTATGAATGAACTGGGGGGGGGTTGCTTGAAAGCCCAGCGTTTACAGCAGATGAGGCCGCTTTGAGGAACCGCATGAATTTCAGAGAGGGGACATTTTAGAGAACAAATGCCCCCCCCCCCCAAGTCCCGAATGCTTGCTTCTTTCACAATGACCAACATGATCAAAACTAGGCTGCATTGACCTGCACAGCAATTACACACCCTGTCAAGTGACCAGAAGGTCCAACCTATTTGCTGTAGCCTTGAACCATAGGATGGTTGCTAGGGAGCCACACGGAGATGGCAGTATTGATGCGGCCAGACCAGTTTAGCATCTAAAGGTGCGATGTACAGACATAACACAGTAGAGTCACTCTACCAACTGGAAAAAAAATAATTTATCTAAGGCCATCCAAAGAAACGCGGACATCCGAAGGCAGCCGTGCATTCCTCACCGAGCTCTTCCTGCTTCGGTTACCTCACCTACTGGCCTGAGAAGAGCTCTTTCGCTCGGCACGGATGACAGGCGAAAAGATAACAGCTGAAAGAATCGTGGCTTTTGTTTACGAACCACAGCTAACGTACAATCACAGCCAGCAGTGCCACCTGATATTACTGGATGACTTCATGACTTCCTGAACAGTAAAAAATGAGAACACTTCAGATTCTGTGTTCAGCTGAGCTACGCTAGGAGTTTTAGCATCTTTTTTTAAATTTGTGTGGAAAAACAACAACAATACCCTACCACTCTTTATGGCACTAATTATTAAACAAAGTCATCATCATCAAGCCTAGCTCATTCAAAGTACAGCTGAATGTGTTGTATAACATACCTGTCTCAAAACTCAAACCCTTAATCAACAGTGGCCTCTCAACTGCAAACATACGAAGAGATCCCTAATATATTTGGACATATCCAGTCTGGCTTCCATCCTGGCCACTTAACCACAGCCGGAAACAATGTACTGCTATCCTCCGGTGCAGAAAACACACAACATTAATGGTCCTGGGGTTTGGCTCTGTTTCCATGCTGCTGACCATTCCCTTCTTCACTGGTTTGTCTGCACCTGTCCTACAGCGATTTATTTATTTTTTTACTCTTAAGTACATCAGGGGTTTCATTATGTTCAGAAATAGAGCAACTCTCTTGCATCTCCAATCTCCTTGATCGATGAAATGGCCACCGAATGCATCAGGGCTCAGTGCTTGGGCCAACAATTATTATTATTCTCTGTCTGAGTGTGACAGCTGGGGAAGACTATGTATAATTACAATATCAACTATTACTTATCGAGTGAAGCCCTTAAGGTTGAGGGACTAAGCCCCGCAGGCTTCTCTCTGTCTGCTCTGACCATGACTTATCCGTCAACGAATATTTGATGCTAAACCTTTAAGGGCTCTGGGGACAGGCGCTATGTAGACAGAACCTGAAGTGAATCTCACACACACACACACACACACAGACAGACACAAACACACACACACACACACGCATACACACACACACACAGTTTAACCAACTGAACTGTGTATTAAATCCAGCCAAACAGGAGCTTCCCGGATCAAGCGGCTGTGTTTTTGTGGAAGTGGACATTCCGCCACCGGATGGCTTGCCGCTTGGCATGGGTGCCGGAGTGAGCCGGTCAGGTTTCCATTTCGGTGGGCTGCATGAAAACCTTTATGAGCCCCCGTGGCAGCTGGGGGTTGATCCCACAGCCCCGTGTCACCGCGCAGCGCTCCGGCGACTGCCGGCAGTGCGTAAACAAGGCCTGTTCCAGGAAGCGCCAAAAAGGGCCGTCACCTCATATGTCACCATAAACGCGCTACTTTTAGACTGAGCTGGGGAACTAATACCACTTGGCAGTATCTAGCACATCTCGCTCAAAGCGAGGGGCAGAGGCTGTCATGGCACAGGACGACGGCGCTGATAACGTCTTTATTATTCTGTCGGACTTAAAGGATCAGATTTCAAAACTGGAATCATGGTAGGTTTTATTTCATGCAGACCCAAGACTTTAAGGAGGGGAAAAAAAGACAGCTGTGGTTTATTCATTTGATTTTCTAAAACTCTACTGGTGCCCCCCCCCTCCCCTTTAAAGTATGGTATGACGATTTATCTACACAAAATGTCTGTGAATGTATGGTAGGGACAGACCGGCTTACAATGCTAATCCCTCTAAACCTTTAAGTGCAGCCAGAGAAATACAAGTGTTGCGGTAGAAATTCTCACAGAAGAGAAACCTCGAAAATAACATCAGAGGAGCCACAGATATTTACGGAATGAACCGCAAGCTGTACACAGAAGTCAGCAGATACCACAATACAGATGCAGGCGGGTTTCCGTTCAAACGGAAAACACAGCCGTCCTCTGGCTCAGTTTGCGCACACACAGACACACGCACACCGGAGGGGGGAAAGGAGACGTTACGATATGGGCAGTGTGCGCCGTCATTATTACGCGAAGCTAACCGTGGATGGTCACTCGTCTCCTTCGAACTCTGAAGGAACTGTGAAGGAGACTTCACTGTATTGCTTGCGTGTAATATCCATATTGCACGCAAGCGAGTTAGCAGTCATCCATCTTGCTTAACCTCAGATACACAGGAGACCGTATGCTATCAGCTGGAGATACTACCCACATTTGCAGTTGACCATGAGCGGTCATTCGGCTCCCTTCGGGCCGGCTGCAGGCAGTTACAGTATCGGCTGGGGGGCTATCCACATTACGCACATGTGCCTCTCCTTCCCCCATCGCCCCCGCCCGCCGAGCGCTCTCCTCTTACTCACACTGTCCTGCCTGCAAATCCATCCACTCCCACATCTTTTTAGGGAAATAGAAAATAAACTCTCTCTAATGACACGAACGTGACATTTTCTTCTGTTCCAGGAAATCTGTTTAAAACACACCTTCTGCAACACACATACCAGATGTGAGGCACTAATATCTATCGGAGATTACCTTATTAAAAAAAAAAAAAAAAATGACGACGAATGAGTCTCTTATGAAACTGTAATGAAAAAAAATTAAAAACCAACCGCATATATGCAGTGACGCCCCAGAGAGGAGCAATGAGTTCCCTGCTCCATTACAGCAACTTGTCTCAAACTATTTGTACATGAGACCGGTCCAAATACCATCCACCGCATCAGCTCGGCCATCCGAGTCAGGACATAAATTCTTTAGAAATTAATAAAGCGGATGTTTGATTTACTCTAGTAACAGCAGTCACATTTTTAAAACAATTTTATCTTGCATTAATCCTCTGTGTCACAGTAACGTAAAATATCTCTTTCGGTTACAAAATCCAGGTGTTTCATTTGCTGACTGACAAAAACAATGTTTGTTCTGGCTGACCCTGATCTCTCTGGGTTATTTTCTGCTTTCTCCCCGATTAATACCAGAGAGAGTGCGAGCTGGAGGGGGCTGGGGGCGCGGCATTCTTATAAGGTTGATTTAGGAGCACGGGTGCAGAAATTCGAATCATTCGCCTGCATCAAGGACATCTGGGGCTTCCTTGGGGTCATAAAAGATTCGTGTTTTAGGAAATATCATCATTTGTCCTGTAAGCACGTTCTTTCCCAAAAGTCACCACCTTTGCTTTCCCGCTATCATGTTCCAGCGCTTTAAATGGTGGAAACAGAAAAATGACCCTCTTCCTGCATGCGAAACGATACGGGAGGAAAACGGTATGATTTAACCAAACCAGAAGTAATAGCACTTGATGACTCCGACATGACGGTTTGCCATAAAGAGTGATTTAAGCGTAGTTTCAATAAGGATGCTACTGAGGCTATTCGTATCAGCATAAAATTTAGCTGAAGTATAACACTGAGCCGTAAAACAGTGGAGAAAAACCCAAGATCATTTAATTTTTTTCCATTTCATTTCATTTAATTAACTAAATGGCAATTACTGATACCTACTTCTCAAGCTGGGAAACAAATATCTGAAAATAAAATGCAGTTGAACTGAAAAAACTTCAATGCTGCCCAGATTGGTCAAATTTTAGCAGCTTATTCATAGCTAACATTCAGCTCTGAGGGCACAGAGGTGCAGGACACTGTCCCACACACATATAAGAGAAGGAGGGATCTTAATGTTTGACCTAATGAGGTGACCAAGCTATCAATGCAATTGTGTGTGTATATACACATATATGTGGATAGAAATTTCTCCATGCCACTCACCTTAGAACATCTCTGGTTGCTTCAACAACAGCAATTAAGCTAAATTATCCAGGAAATTAAACTGTCAAACAAAGCTCGTGTCGGGTCGTGGACAGTATACAACTCTAATTACATGACTGAAAAAGCTCCGAGAGAAGAAAAAAAAAAACCCACAACCAATTTACAGACGCACACTCAACAGGGTCCCTGAAAGCCCCCCCCCCCCCCCCCCCCACCCCCCCCCCCCCCCCCCCCCCCCCCCC
>JAODJU010000138.1:10498037-10513713 GCA_026776725.1 Gnathonemus echidnorhynchus | reverse complement strand
TGCATGTTTATGTGTCCGATAACCGATATTCAGAACCAATATTTATTTACTATTATGGCTGACGCACACGTCTACGGCGGCCTCAGGAAACCACCGGCTGGGGGGGTTGGGTAGCCGGGGTCAGTGCCCTGGTACGCTGGCCCCCACGCCAGCTGACGGCGGGGCGGAGGCACACGCAGAATGTGAGGAACGCGGTGAGCCGTAGGGCGGCGGGAAGCAGATGAGACTGATGACAGCTACGAGTAAAGTGTGAAGTAGGGTTACCGTACTGAAACACACCCAGCATGCAGATGCAGGCATATATTCCTTTTATAAGAGAATTATAAAACAGGCCATAATTTCATCGTAACACCCAATGACCCAACAACTGACCCGAATCCATTAGTAAACTATGTATCATCCATGTCAGCCAGTGCAACAACCCAGCCTGAGGTTTCACTGAAATCCAGGGATCCGAAACTGAGGCCTGAGTGCAGCACCGTGACCGAACATGAGCCTCTCGCACAGATTCCTCACCTTCACCAGGGAAAATGCAGCTGGCTCTTGGAGCTGCCGGAAAGCCCCAGAAGCAGCGAGGCTCTCTCTGTCGAGCCACCTGATCGCACGGGGCCTCCTAGGCGGCTTACGGCCACGTCACTCCTGCCACTATTCCGCCTTCCTCTGGAACATTCACCGCCTGGGTGGACCGTCGACATTTTACACGAAGAGGAAAACTTCACAAAGGCCTTTACAATGAAGACGGCACCTTCACACAGCAGGTAATGAGAACGATGTGACCTGCATCACTCTGCAGCCTGATACTAGGTGCTTTTTCTGCTCTTATTCCAGCACTCCAGCTTACGAGAACAGACACATCGGAGCTGCCCACGTCGAACAAGGGCATAGTGGAAGGTATGAGCACCAGGCAGTAGGGTGTGACACGATATTCCATGAAAAATAAAACACCACCCACTTAACAGACACTGACGTGAACCGTGACACCATCCACACACCACGTCTCCCTCGGCAGAGAATCAAGGTATACAGCAATTTATCGCTAATTCCATTAAGGGTGGGACAGACCGAGGAAAGCGATATTACCATCTCGCCCCCCATCTCCCCAGTGATGCCAGTTACGGGCAGCGAGTATGTTCCGTCATTTGAAGCGGGCTAGCCCGTATCGCCACTAACAGCTAATTTTAGACGAGGGGTGGGTGCCAATTTAGTCGTCATTCAAACAGACACTTCTATGGAGAGACTCACTGGAGACCCGTAATCTCCAAGAGAGCAATGCCAACTTCAGTTTCATTAGAACAATAAAGAAAATACTTTGGGCTGTTTCGACTTTGCCTTCATTTGTGGTGCAGACCCAAAAGAAACATCAGATTCTACAGGAAAAAAACTGTTGCTTGTTTGGAGTGCTTGGTACACCGGGTTCTTCTGAAGTACATTACGAGCAAAACAAGTCAATTAAGCACGCGTACCACACACATACACACACACATAAATATATATATATACATATATGTGTGTGTGTCTGTATATATGTGTGCATATAAGAGCCCAGTGTACCAAGCACTCCAAACAAGCAAGTTTTGTTGTATGTGTGTGTGTGCATATACAGTATATGCATTTTTTAAAAAAACTTCAAAAAGGAGATCATTAATAGGGGCTCCAAACCAGACTGGGAGTTTATGTCTTATTTATTTATTTATTTATTGTTTCTTTCCGATTGCAGTCAGGGAATCTGGTCATGTATTGCTGCAGTATGAATGCACACATGCCGGTTACGCACGCAGCGCGATTAAAACACACGGGTCATCTGTCTGACGCTTCTCTAAAAGTGACAGGTGGCGTATTTCCAAGGCACATTGTTACAGGCCTCTGACCGGGAGGATAACTGATGTCTGAGCGTCTTTTCCCACACGCTGTCACCGTGTCACCAAACCCAGGAAGGCCAGTGACATGGCGGTCACACGAGGAATGGCTCACTCGGACACCGCAGGCCGTACCCACGGCCGATGATGAGAAATACAAGTTAACATTCATATGTAATGCTCACTGGAAGGGGGGGGGGGACACCCCATTCTCCCCCCCGCTTCAACCTACTCACTGTTTTCCTTGCAAAAAGGCATGTCAGCGATTCCGTGGATGAGTCAGCCGCAGCTGACTGTCTGTGGGCTCCCTGCCGGCCACCTGTGTTTACCGTAGGCCTGTCCTGTGTGCAGCATGTGCTGCTTACGTAATCCACTGGGGGGTGATCCCGGGCATTTTTTTGTAAGAAACCATCTTCTGGATAAGTGCACTGGGATGCAACACTGAAAGCATGACTTCGGAGAGATGTATGACGGCAAGCTCACAGAGGTGAGCCAGAACGAAAAAACTATTTTAATGACAATAAGACGATACCACAGTATCACGTCTGCCAAAGTGAGCTTCATTTTATCAGACTTAGCTTTGTGTACGTGTCACACGCATTACTGCTTTCGTGTCTGTCAGACAGTCAGATAGACATTACATTTTGGGGAACAAATTTCCCCACAATGTGATAAAAACCTATTATTTTGAAGTTGTGGGGACAATTTTTTGGTCCTCACAAGGGGAAATTAATTTTTTATAAAAATCTGTGACTGCAATCAAAAAACTAAAAATGGCAAAAGATTTGTATTTTGTTTGGTTGCGTATGGTTAAGGATAGGGCTGGGTAAGGGTTAAGGTTATCATTGTTGGGATTAGCCCATAGAAATGGATGGACAGTCCCCACAAAGATATGAGTACAGGTGTGCGTGTGCGTGTGCGTGTGTGTGTATATATACGCAAGAACAGTGTCTGTTTGTTGACTTCTTTCCTGATGATCAAAGCCTGAGGTTGCTAATGCCCATTTGGAAAATAATGTCTTGCGTGACAAAGGTACCAAGAGCAGTCAGAATCCGAGCCCAATCCCAGACACGAAAGAGTCTGTTTGAAAACCACAGCTCCAATCACACAGCCACTAGAACATTTCTAAATGAACATGTGTATGAGAACTCTGCCACACACAGCAGCTAATAAATACCGTTTTGACCAGGGCAAGGTCATGAACGGCCGCTGGACCAGAGGGGGGGCTGGGGCACCGGTTGCACACGGTTCTCTGATGTGCCGGCTGTCTCACTCAAACCCGGGACAGAGAGGGCCCGGTCCAATGCTGCTTCCAACAGTGCCACTGAGGATGATCTCTTCCAAAGATGTGGATTCAAAGCGGTAAGAACCAGAAAGAACTGACATTCAACAGATGAAGAAGAATCTGAAAAATAAAAGTCTGCATGATCAGGCTAAAGCCCAGGAGATATTAGTCTGAAAAATACAGCAAGATGAAAATCAGCCCTGTCATATATTTGGAGTTACATTAAAACAAATACATTAGAGCTACTGGGTGTAATGCCAAATTATAATTTAGGGAAAAAGGCTCTGTACCCTGGCCAAAAAGAAAATCAATCGCCTCATTTGGAACCATTACTTACAACAACGCAATTCATTTATGTACCAATTATCAATTTTGCTGAGCCCTCTCCTGTCTGGAATGATGAAATCACGGCACATCACTGGTCTATTTTCCCAATTTCAAAACTATCCAACTATCCAAATAATTGTTTCGGTTTATTAAGGTGGCTTCTCCATTTAATCCAAGTTGTAAGAAACAATTACATATCTTTGTAAATATGCTCTTCCCACCCCATATAAAAGTCCAACTGGAGATTATCATAAAAAAAATAAATGAAATATGAGTCCATCTATTCCAAACATAAGTAACCATAGTACAAACATCCAACGAGGCATAGAGGACAAACAAAAACATAACAAACAGTTAATCCCCATGGTTTAGCTTTTGCAGACGGATGGCCAATCGGCTGCCTCCGTTACTCAACGTAAACATTAGCTTTAGCACTAGCTTCCCGGGCACCTGCTTTGTTGAGAACGGCACATGGAAAAGCAATTAATACATCAACTTTTTAGACTTTAATCTCAATGATAACATGTTAAATACCACCAGACCCTTTAAAAGGTAACTTGAGGACCACTAAATCCTATTCTTTATGTAGAGGAGGAAACGGGAATTTAAAGAAGAAAAAAACAGTGAAGTGGTGCCCTCTAGCAAAATGTAGACATACACATTTATCTCATTATTATAGCAGTCTATGCCATGAAGTAATTTTACATGGGAATTAAACATGTAATTAAACAAGGGGATTCTTACTGAGGAGGACAGAGTGTGTGGAGAAGGGCTGGCAACTGTGAGTAGAAGATGCCTTTTTACTTACAGCTGGCATGCAATCGCCATATTTACCCTGCGTGTTCTCGACTCGCATTTCAGAGAAAGTCGAATGGAAATATTTATCTAAGCCCCAATCAGAAAGGACATGAATCATTTTGAAACCATTACGAGTTAAATCCTAAAAATTACGCCTACTTCAAATATGTAGCCGTTGGCTGTTATCACCTCATAGCAAAAGCAAAACAAGCATGAATTATTCAATTAACTAGCTTTAAAAAATGGGATTGCTATTTGTGTCAAGGAACTCTGCCATCAAGTCAGCAATCAAGCCAGGCCAAACAGTCATATATACGTATGTATGAAATACAGGAAAAATTACAAGGCAGTAATTTATTTCACCTGGCTCCTAGAAAGCTAATCTCTTTGTTTCCATTCGCAGGAATGCAGCAATCATGTCATTCCGGGTTAAAAGGTCACACGAATGGGGAAAACAGCTATCGGCACCAAAATCCCTTCTAAATCTGCACGTAACCATCGTTAACTGCAGATCTGGGACTGACCCCAAACAATACTGCATAGAAACAGCCCACTCGCATAAATCGGGCAACATGAAAATCCAAGCTCAAAGCCCCTGTTTATTTTTCAGCTGACGGCAAACGGACGACAGGCTAAACAAACGCGCAGCCCGTCGCAGGCGCGGCTGAAACGCTGCAGCTTGCGTGGGACTCTTTGTATATAATGGATGCCGGTGCCATTGCTTGCTTACATAGAATACTGAAGAAATATATAAATATCAGCAGGCAGAGATGGAGGAGTCATTAGAAGAGAGTCAAATGCACCTGATCAGCGGCTGTGACCTTTTCACCAACCGTGCTCACTGTCCATTACCAGGATGGTCCGTTGGTGTCATAAAAACACTATCCAGTGCATTAATCACAAACAGTTCCAAAGGGATCAAAGCATCAATTCGCTTCTGCTGGTTTTACTGACTGACTTTTTTTATTGAATAACACCAGTTGGCGGGAAGATGGCGGAGACGCAGGGGTGACCCCAATTCCCGGGGTGCCGTCGGCATCGTCCAAGGCAGACCCAACGCCAACGGCCCTGACCGACACACAGGAACACACTGTCCACAGCCAAACCACCAACGGGGCAAAAGATGGGGACAGTCATGCACTCTAATACAGACCTCAAATGAACCCGCAATCTCATGGGGGCCTTTGACGCAAAGTATATGTATAATAATAAGCAGAGTTTCATAACAGTTATTCTTGAGAGGAATGGGGGGAAAAACACAAAACTCAACTGTCATTCTTGTGGGGTGGGAGCAAACCCCCCCCCCCGGTGAGACAGAGAGAAAGGAGGTGAGCGATGGGACGCACCAGTGACGGTTTTGGTCTTGACCGGGCTGCTGGCGTAATCCGAGGCCTGGTTGGACGGCTGCTTGACCAGGGGTGTGCTGCCTACAGAGGCCTCATCCTCCCTTCTCTTGGCCACAGGCACCGTCATGGGAACAGCTCCGGGGGCCTGCAGTGACATCACATCACCCCCCCGACCCTGGTCACCTGACAGACACCGGCAAAAAAAAACATGGCCTCCGCAAACATAATTTGAGTATGACATAAAAACAAGCACAATGTTATTGAAAACAGTTGTACAAAATAAAATAACATAAAAATTAATACAAGCCATTGCTGAGAACCATCCAGGAGGGGAAATTACATCATGAAATAATTGCAGGTTAAACGGCTGTATTAAAAGCCTAGTTGCTCTTGTGCTAAAACAAGAACAACATGTGTGCAAAGTATCAGGAGGGACTGCAGCCCGAGTTCGTTTCAACCTGCTCCAGTGATTAGGGTATCTGGCCTAATCGGAGAACATAAAAGCTGAGAAAACAGGGAACACGCTGGGCCGCTCATGGCTCCAAGGGCAACACAGAGGCTATGGCTGTTAGTCTCGGAAGGCCTCACACGCCGCTGGCAGCTCACGGTCAGGCCTGAAATGGGCGCTGGAGGCCTGCCACCGAGATTCAGCTGCAGGGAGCCCAGGCCAAATGCCTACTGGAGGCACACAGAAAATCCCGCACAGAGTTACTGGCCGTCCCGCACAGAGACACACAGGCCGTCTCACAGAGACACACATGGACACACAGGCTGTCCCACACAGAGACACACATGGACACAGGCTGTCCCGCACAGAGACACACAGGCCATCTCACAGAGACACTCATGGACACACAGGCTGTCCCACACAGACACACACATGGACACACAGGCTGTCCCACACAGACACACATATACAGTGATACCTGTGAACATACACGCTGCCAGCGTCTCAACACGAACCCACAGTCATACAATCTACACACCCACATGGCTACACACACAGCCACACAAATATGCCAAGATTCTCAGAGATCATAAGTCTTTCCCACACACAGCCCTGCAGAAACCTATACACTCAAACCAACAAGCACTATGAGAAGAGACAGACTCGTTGAGGAGGGAGATGCTGTTCAAGCTAATGCTTGGCTAGTCTCTAATCCCTTTAAGTGAAAACAGACAAACTCATCCATCACACACTTTTTAACCCTTACAGCTGTCTCTCAGGAATCACAGTACACACTAAAAACAACATCTACCTACAATGTATGGATATATCAGCCATTTGCAGAGTAAACATGGTCAATTACCACAGTGTTTGTGGTACAAAAACCGGCAAAAACAACAATACAGGTCTTTCTTGGGTTTTAAAGTCTCTCATAAACTACTTGCCTGGATGTAAAGGTACAGCGTTTCTTTACGTAGATATGTATAGATATTCTTTACGTAGGCGCACAGCCATCTGTCAGGCACGAGCGTCTGGAAGACGCAGCTCACAGTACCGGCCAGTCCGCCCCTTAAGCTATCCTCCACAATGAGGATGGGCATCATCCCCCACATCATAACCTCTACAGCTAACATCACGATGGTGATGATCACCGTGAGAGCGCTTATAGAGATTAAGATGGCAGTGATGATGCGGGGGACAGTTTCAGTGATGGCGAAGGTAATGACGATTAACGTTGATAAGCACCGATATGGGAATTTTGTGAGGCAGGGGCGGCATGCAGGATTCGACACACTGCGGTAAAAAGGAACCCGTTTCATCACAACCTCGGCTCCCTGCTGGACGTGCCGATCCTCGCGCGAGATCACGTTATGGTTCGCTTGCCACTTGTTCCCCAGCAGTATGGTGCAGTGTTACGCAATCCCCCCCCCCCCGGTCTACAGAGTCTCAGCTAATGAGCTTTCCACTGCTCATCTCACGCAGAGATCCCAGCTCGGTGTCCAAAATGGCATGTGCAAAAACACACAAGCTGCAGTATCTGTGAAGTGTCCATTCTCTACACCTTCCACATACCTGCTGACAATGCATTTCTCTCTCTGTTTACTTTGGACATCTTACCGGCTGATGTCAGGGACAGATGGGGCACACGCTTGCGCTTCCAGTTCACCCTCCCACCTCCCATCAAAGAGGCAGCCATAGCCAGACATACTGATGCATAACTTCATATTGGCTGCCTTTGATCATCCAGCCTCAGCCATGATGTGTAAGTATATTTTGATTTATGGACAGTATGAATGGTGTGAAAACCACCGCTGGTATTTTTAAGGTCCTAATTTAGGAGCTGAAGGAACCCCAAGGGAAGGTCCTCAAAGAGACGAGCCTTCAGGGAGTGGGGGGGGGCTTCTGGTGGGTCTCATTCCATCTGTTCTTGCCAAATCGCGAGCACCGGAGCCCTGACCCAGTACAAGGACAGATCCCATGCTACCATCCTTCAAACCAAACCGCCCCCCCCCATTCTGAGCAGCTGAAAAGCTTGGTGGGAAAAATAAACTAACATAAAAAGGTCACGTGCAGAGCAAAGAATACAAAACTTGTCCACGCAAACACAGGACATCGTCCACCTTTCTGTCGACACGTCTTCTGCTCAACCCTGGAAGCCCTCGGTCCGCCAAGGAACAAAAACCCAAAGAATGAAGAGAGGTATAAAACCCACAGCGAATATTAAAGCAGGACAAAAACATACTCATATATGGAAAAACCTGCACCACACACATGAAATCAATCTATGAACCACCCCCCCCCCCCCACATGAGCATGGTACACTCCCAGCACACGGTCACTACCATGACTTCTGTCAAACAAATATTGGGCCGCTGTGGACCGAGCCATTAATAAGAAAAACAGGGTGTTCAGCAGAGGCCAGGTGATGAGTGAGGCTGACGGGCTGAGGCTAGAGGCTTACCTGCTGGGAAGAGCGATTGCCACTGCCCCCCCGCTGCGGCTGGTGCAGAAGCCAGGTGCAAAAGACGGGGTCCACGTTGACCGCAATGCCCTGTACGCTGACCAGCAGCACGGCACCTACAGGAGACAACAAGCACGGTAATCAGGGTCTCTGTAAGACGGCCAATCAGGAGTTTCTTTGCATACTGTATTTAGTCAAAGTCTCTCATCTTTGAAAGGAAATCAGGAAACAACCTCTAAAATCCAAAATCTGAAAAGCAAATAATTACCACACTACACACACAAACAAACACATACACAGTCCATGTATTCATATCTTTGTGGGGACTCTCCATTCATTTCTATGGGCATAACCCTAATCCTAACCATGGTAACCCTAACCTTTACCCACCCTTAACCAGAAGTAACCAAACAAAATAAGACTTTGGGCTATTTTAGTTTTTTTGATTGCATTCACAGATTTTTAATAACATTGAGTATCCCCTTGCGGGGACCAGTAATATATACAAAACTGCACACGGATCCCCAGCTTGTCCAAAAAGCAAACACATGACTAAAGATCTATGTTTATAAATTCATACATAATGACTCCTATCACTAGGTATTACTGTACTGGTTTACAGAGGAGGAAAATCTGTCATTTCATTCTAGGCCTCCTGTCTGGCTCAGTCAGGGAAGGAAAAATGGGCTCGGCGGCTGTTCCTATCGCAGTTCCAGTGTCATTTTCCGGAAGCAGACAGTGTAGCCAGCAACCAAGAGGCCCTTATGTCAGGCAAGGACTCTGTGCTGGCTTCCCCAGTTACTCTGATCTGTGGACCGACCCACACACATGCATGCACACACGCACGCACGCACATGCTCATGCATGCATGCATACACCCACCCACCCGCACACGCACACACACACGCACACGCACACACACGCGCACACGCACACACACACGGTTCAGTACGCGAATAGGCCTACAGACAAACTATGAATGAAAAGCACTCGTCACTGCTGCAGTCCGCTTTCCTGTGGGCAGAGCTGGACAGGACCAAAAATGGCAGGAAACAGAGGGAGAAATTTCTTCCTACAATTAAAGGAAATTTAATGAATTGTATAAACAGAAAAGAATCGGGGGCAGCATGCTGGTGCAGTGTTTAGCATGCAGTGTTTAGCATGCAGTGTTTAGCACTGTCCCCCTCACTTCTGGGACTTCGAGTCTCTGCCACGGTTCCATGTGCGAGGAGTTTGCATGTTCTCCCCACGTCGTCATGGGGTTTCCGCCAGGTATTCCTGTTAAGGTTAATTGGGGTTACCATACTGCCTGTAACTGAGCATGTGTGAGTGACCGGTGTGTGAGTGACCGGTGTGTAAGTGTTGCCCTGCGATGGGTTGGCACCCCATCCCGGGTTGTTCCCTGCCTTATGCACCCATAGCCTCCAGGATAGGCTCTGGATCCCCCATGACCCTGAATAGGACAAGCGGTTTTACAAAATGGATGGACGAATGGATGGAAAAGAATTGTTGGCAGAGCAAAAAAAAAACAAACTTCTCTGAGAAAGCCACACTGAAGCAGATAGCCACACAAAGTGACTTTTAACACTACAAAAAAGTTCCTTCAAACTGGTAAAGAAATCTGAGGCATAAGTATTTTGGTTTGGTAAAAAGCATCAGTAAGCATTAACACTGTCACACCCACCGCCAGGACGTTCAGTTTACACGGCAAGGGCACAGTTTGTTCCAATTGTGTTCAAAGAGTGTCGTGCAAAGCCAAAAATAACATTTTCTTTTGATAAATCTCTATGAAACTTAAGCCTTTCCGGGGGTTTCACTTATTCTTAAATAATAATCTTAACCAACAATACGAGCCTGAGGTAATGCATTAGGATTCTATCAATAATGACTACCATGCCTTTGGGATCAGACACAATTCACTGACGCACTGTGGAACAGTCCATTCTAACGATATGGGGGAGAGCATTGCGCTCCTCTGATGACTTTCAAAGCATGGAGGGGCTTTGGCGCGTGCCAAATCTTCCATTTCAGGCCCTGAGGCAATGCCATATCCATGACGGCTCTGGCTAGTGTGTAGTGAGCGCGAACACACAGACAGACAGAGGCACATACACACACACACACACACACACTCAATAAAAAGTTGGAAGGTGAATCTTTTTAATTTACAGACTGTTTTAACATTTACACTCACAGAACACCACACATTGTAAAAATTAAGTGCTGTGTTTAAAATTTCGAGATCTTCCCCCTTCAGCCCCCAGTCCCCACTGTAACGAAACGCACTGCTGTCGTACTCAAAACGGCTGACAGGAAGACACATTCCGCTCCATTAAAGCAGCAAAGCATTATGGGCCGGCGCATCAAAGCCAGGAAGGCGTCCGGTGTTATTCTTTAGTGACCAGCGCGCTGGTGGGGCGATTAAGGGCCGAGTGATGACAACAATAACAGAAGTGTTTTGCTAACTTTCCCTGGAAGCCTCCTGCACGCGGAACTGGCTCCTGTATTTCTCAGAGGCTTAAACAGGCCCACAGATCCCTGTCACCAAGGGCCCATTAATGTCCAGGGGCTGCCGTTCGTGGCACAAGATTAATAGGAGGAGGGGAAAAATAAATATGTTTAAAACCTACACATGCCCCCGTGTTTATTCACGGCTGACATCAGAGCCCTAAAGAGGCCATGGAGTCAGGCCCAGATGGGCAGCCTCGCTGAAGCCTGAGCAGAATGACAGTGTGGAGCAGCATGAGAGGGGCACGCGTATAATCACCGGCAGGATGGGGACAGTGTCAGCTGGAACAAAGCTGTACTTCTGTGGGGGGGGGGGTTGTCGGTGTGAAAAACAAACAGGAAAGTGTCGAGCTGGATAAATTCTGACGGCTCCGGTCAACACCGAAGCCAAGTAGCAAAACCAAACATTATGGCACATGTGCTAAAGGGCAAATGAGCTCATGACTAGAAGGTGTCAGGGAGCCGGCAGCCACTGAACAGGTGTGGAGGGGGGGGGCAATTCAGCCCCACTGATATCAGAGCGGGTACTCAGCTATCAGTCTGACATCTATTAAAATGGGGGCCTTGAACCATCACAGGGTGGGGATGGGAGGTACTGGGGGGGGGCAGAAAGGAGTGCAACTCAGAAGGCCAGATTTAGGACTACAGACACAGATGATGCAGAGGAAATGTGCTTGTGGGGGTAACAGCTGCAGGGATGATGATGCAGACGCACCTGGCATCTGCCTGCGCAGACGAGCAGCTCTCCCCCCGACACCATGGAAGCCTGGCCTTCCTGCTGCTGGAATGTGATTGGTGGGGTGGGGACACACACACACACGTGTAAACCAGCTGTGTGCGAGGCGGGTGGCACCAGTGAAGTCTCTGTAACCATACAGTTCAGTAGGTGATTCCAGGCACCTGGGTCGTAATGGGCGGGGGGGGTGTTATGCACTGTCAGACTGAGGAAGGCGATGGAAAGCAGCTTGAGCTACCGCAGGTTTTAAGTTTACATCCGATCCGAATACAAGAATCTCACCGGCCAAACTTACTTAGTTATATGTGACACGAACATCCATTTTCCCCAATATGACAAATGACACCTGTAAACCTGTATTTATGCATATTACTCAAGTTACCCGAGTTGAATCCCTTTCACAGGAAATGTAAAGCCACCCCCCCCCCCACACACCCACCCCTACAGGCTAGGAAAACCACCAATCCCAGAGTTCACCACCGGGGGCTCCCTGGATAAAGGGAAGAAGATTATCCTGCGAGTTGTTACTCCACAATCACTGACAGTGAAGGCAACACAACCATTTCACTATCTGTGTGCAACTACTTGGCCTGAAAGCCGAGAGCATGGTCACTGGTACAAATGCACAGTGCTACCAGATCCACTTTCAACCAGAAATCCAACTGACAAATGCCAGCCTGATAAACGCCTTCGAACGTAAGAAGTGGTGCGGCCCTCGCCTCCAATAACCAGACAACCATACGACACTGTAGCAAAACAGCCCAGGAATGGAACCTGTGTGTCTCTCCCCTCCTGCTGGAATTCAGCATCCAGCGCATGTCCATCGTGCCAAATGCCTCAACCAACTGGGGTGCAGACCCTTCAATCCCGCAACAAACCCAAACCTGTCATCCGGCGGAACCATGCAGGCCTACACCAGCCAGTGAAATTCTCCCCATTAGCAACATCCTTTGCCATCTGTTCACACAATGATGTCATCAATTTTTCTATGGATCCTATGTGATTGCTTTCCACCCACAGATCATGCATGTCATTGAGCGTCACCCTTTAAATGCAGGATGACCGGTAGCCTTGGAGGTCCAGCGTCAGCGTGGAACAAGAGGAGCTTTATCTGTGTCCAGATGTTGATAAGATTGGCATGGAAAGGAACATCCCAGCACATTCATAAATCCATATTAACCAATTAAATGCAGAAAAGCAAATAGACCACAATGTGCATGTTGCCATGGCAAAAAGCGGGATCGGTATTCAGACCATTTCAGCTGTTATCTGTGCTGTTACAGGGGAACCTAGCATTTCCTGATTGGACTCGTGCAGGCAGAAAGTCCACTGCCTACTGTAATGTGACCCAGAGCACTTTGTGGGATCTCAGCTAGGAATGGGGCGGGACAAATCTCATTAGATGCCGTTTGTTTTCGAGTGCAGTGAAACGGCAATGACTGGCATCTCGTCCAGGGTGCATCCCAGCCTTGTGCCCGACGTTGCCCAGAACAGACTCAATGCACCCCGGCACTCTGACCAGAATTAGCAGCTAAAAGATGGACGAAACCGCAGGCATTCAGGGAACAAATAAAATACGTCTTTCTTTCCCCTGCATTTCACTACCACACTGTGAAGCAGCCATGCATCTGCCCCCTCCCTGCGTTCTCCGATGCTTCAGTCGGGATGCAGGTGTCCCCCAGTGACACGGGTCACCCGTTGCAGACTGATTAGTGGGATCGGTTCTGGTACCAGAGCAGACCTGATGGGATACCAGCGGGGGAAGTCCATCATTTTTATGTGTGGCGAATGGGGAGGTTTGCCACCACAGCCATCACCCTCAAACAACTTAACCTCTGGGGGCTGGAAAATGCATGCGTGGGGACTTGGATAGTCTGATTTGGCACACGGCCTCTCCACCAGGTCGCATTCAGGAGCCCCTGGCAGCGCTGGGCCCCAGCTGAGATAGGAGTCTGTACAGCAAGGCGACCCACGGTAGGCGCTGGGCAGTCTCTCAGCACCGAAAAACTCAAACGAGCTCACTGACAGATTAAACGCGCCAAGGAGACAGGGACCAGGTGGCACTTAATGAGGCCACAGCGGTCAGGCTGTGATCTGCCTTCAGTGGACCGGGTACGATTCACCGGGACGGGGAGCATTTTTTTCTTAAGGTTCTCATCTGAAAACCAGGAAGGAACAGAAGCAGTAAAGATCCACATGGAGAAGCTGAACACCGTGTCCCTCACAGGAAGCTGGGCCGCTTGAAACAATAAGCAGGGCTCCTTCCTGATCTGCAGAGGCGCGGGTAACGCTGCTGGCTCCGCCGGCACTTCTTGTCAGAGGGTCCGAGTTGGCGCTAACAGACACCCGTCTCTCCATGCTGGCACGGCACGGAATAATAAATAATGTCCGGCACAGAAGAAGACGATGTCCGTGGGAAACGGTAAGACGTGTTTAAAGACACGGGCCCCGCAATCCCGCGGCACAATGAAGATTACCTTTCCTTAAAGCCGCAGCGGTAAGTGGTTGCACATTTCGACCATTTAGCAATTTGAGCTAATGGGTTCAGGCTGAGCGCATTTGCCGGGGATGCGCGGATGGGCCGTTCGGCAGAAGCGGGACCGGGCCGGTCCGGAGAGGTTCCCCTGTCGTGGTCGAAGATCTAAGCATATCAAACTTTAAAAGGTAGGGCCCTGATAGCGTGAGGAAGCTGACATCACAGACATGATGAGCAGTTTCCGAATGATCCAAGGTTACCCTCTGACTATTTAAGGAAGGCCTTCAGCTCTCATTTTCAGTCTAATGCCATAATTGCAATTTCCCACCCCCCAATACGTGACCACAATCAGAACACGTCTGTGAGACCAGCTGTCCATCTGCGCTTATCACCAAGGCCAGGCTCAATGTCGATGAGGCGGGCCAGGGGGCCTGGCAGGGCCCACAGCTGGAACGGGGCTCCTCTGGATTGCGAGGTGACGAGCGACACGGTGTTTTGTTCCCCCCCCCCCCCCATTTCCACGCACGTGGCCCCGATAGGAGCAGCTGAACACATCCAGCAGCTTGAGATAAAAAGACGCTTCCTGCCGTGACATGCAGGCCGCGGTGGAAGGCAGCGGCCCGGGATGGCATCACCTGCGTTCCGGCAGCGGGTTGGGTCGCGGCCCTCAGAGGGACGATTCGGATATCATACACACCAAACACACTTCAAAAGGCCTCTTTGATGTGCGGAACAAGAACGTCGACGAGGAAAGGCGCTTTATCCTGCACCCGGCAATCACACGCTCCCTGTCAGCACCGGGGCGACAATCAGGAAAGGAATGTTTTTGCAGGGGGGGGCGGGGGGGTACAGGACATGATATAAATGACAGGCATGCTTGTCACTGAAAGCAGATTATTCCACCACAGCATTTTAAGGCAAAAACACTTTAGGCTTAAAGTCCAAAAGGTGAATCTGTGAAGGAAAGACAAGTTAATAATAATAATAATCGACACTTTATTGTCTTTACGCCTCCCTCAGCTTGCTCTTTATAGAGTAAGTTGTCCGCGAAGGGCAGCCACCCGTAGCAGCGCCCAGGGAGCTGGGGGTTAAGGGCCTTGTTCAAGGACCTACAGACGTGCTGAGGCTGAGTTTGAACCAGTGACCTTCTGATTACAGGCACACAGGCTTAGCCCACTGAGCCACACACTGGCCCTAAGACAGACCCGACTTTGGCTCTAGTTAGGGGAAAATGTGTATGTATAAAACGGGCCATGTGCAAAATGTATGCTTGTATGCAATCCTACCACACAAGATGGTGTTGGTAAATTAATACGCGGATAAATATGCTTCTCAGTAAAGAAAGAGAAGATCAGATACAGTGTTTCTGCTGCTAGTCGGTACCAAAAGCCTAATGTTGATTAAGCTGGCACATGGCGGGGGGGGGGGGGGGGGG
>JAODJU010000138.1:10456860-10472617 GCA_026776725.1 Gnathonemus echidnorhynchus | reverse complement strand
CCCCCCCCCCCCATCTCACGCCCATCCCCCCCATCTCACGCCCATCCCCCCGACAGCTGTATCTCCCACCGAAAATGGGGCGGCGGCCAGGGAAACACGTGGGAGACGGAGGCGTTAAAGCCGCAGGTCCGCGGGCACGGCTGGGCGTGGGGCAGGTGCACACCCCCGCGCGTAAACACGCAGCTGGGGGCCTGTGGGGTCATGCGATCCGTCAGGCCCTGAAACCCACAACACACAGCTGGATTCACCATCCTGCGAGTCCCGAGAGAGAGAGACGCACCAACATGCAGAACATAACCAAAATGCATTTTCCCGACGACGGACCACTGCCTCCGTTCACCCTGCCCCCAGTGAACATCCGTAACCCTGACAGCGCTAACTTCAGTGGTAACACATGCCCTTCCGCGGCCAAACTCCTCATTCCGGCAGCATGGGGCACGGTACTGGGAAATGCGGCACGGCCACAATCCACGGAGGTACGGACTTCTGAATATGTGTGTGAAGCCACGTGTTCTCAAAAGGTCACAGCATTTATTTCATAAGACGGAATGTAAAATCCATCCATTCATTTTCTACAACCCATATGTCCTGCAGAGGGTCACAGAAGTACTGTATTTGTGTGTGTGTGCGTGTGTGTGTGTCTGTGTTATGTAATGTATACATTACATTGGGGGATCAAATGTCTCCACAATGTGATCAAATCCTGTTATTCTGATAATGTGGGGACTATTTTTTCAGTCCCCACAAAGGGGAACTCAAATCAAACTGCAATCAAAAAACTAAAAATGTTAAAAGTCTTGTTTTTTGTTTGGTTACTTATGGTTAAAGTTAGGGCTGGACAGGGATTAAGGTTGTCATAGCTGGGATTAGGGTTTGTCCCATAGAGATGAATGGATGGTCCCCACAAAGACATGAATACAAACTTTGTCCGTCACAACTGTTTTTCAGACACCAGTTCTGGGGTTGGTGATGCTTTAGAAGCCATAGGGCTTCATTCATTCATTCAGTCGGCTGAACCTCCTCTCTTGCACACTGAAGGGGGGGACTAAACACTAGTATGTTACAAAATGCATCCCAGCATGCCTTGCATCACAAATCAGTCAATGAACAAGTAAGCTACCTCACAAAAGCAAGCTGTCTCAACACCCTCCGCCAACCCCCCAAAAAATTCTCAATATCATCTTTCTGCAGGCTTTGGTGATTAATGACGAACCCCCCCCCCCCCCCCATATCCACCAATGGCTAGAAAACAGCACATGCAGACTGTGGGGGTCAGTGATGGCTGGTTAACTATCCACCCCCCCCCAAATCCATCCATGCAAACTGAGGCAATGGCATTCGAGATGTTCGGGGGCAACGGCGACCTCCTGCTCTCCAGCGTCCCGGGCTATTAGCCCGCGAGGGTGAGGCGAAGCAGGCTCTGCCGGGCCCGGGGGGGGGACTTCGAGTCTGGATTGACTTAAAACGTCATCATCTGTATGGAGGGAGAAAGCCAGGCTGTGGTCCATTGAAGTCCTCACTGAAAAGAGTGGTTTCGGGTTCCCACAAGATTTATTTACTTATTGTCTTGAGCCGACACCACTTTTTCTGTTTCAAAAGGTTGCGTTTAAATGAAAAGGCCGTTCTTTTTTACTCCAATGTCAATGCATGAAGCAGACATACATAAATTCCTCAAAAACCAATAAGATACCTCTTCAAAGCACGTCGGAGGCTGGAGCGAAAGACCTTGCTACACTGAAACAGACGTCTTTGGGCCCTGATTAATCATTTTCTGCCCCCAGCTGACAATCAAGACAAAGCACCCCTGCTTTGCTTAAAATAATTCTTTCCGGAAGGGTTTCAAAGGGAAGTGTACATGGCCCCTCCCTCTGTCCGTACCTGAGCCATCCGTGAGCCACAGGAAACCAATTCGACTGGTCCAATTCAATTCAATGTACTCCCCCTGCAGTGACAACAGAGTTCGGCACTTGTGCTCAGAGCCACATGGAATAAGGACGAAGCCACATGAAAACTTTCGTCAGCCCTGCATTTCTGACGAGGAAGATCAAACAGGAGTAATGACTCCTAAAATATGACCCCAAGCTTCCCCCCCCTCCCCACAAGAAGAAAAGGGGAAAGAGACAAACTACCAGTGACAGCCTTTTAAGCAATTCCATTCGCTCCAGCGCGTCCCAAAACACTGACCTGCAAAGTGAAAATAATGAAATAGAGCACAGAATTAGACATAAATGACGTAAGCTATTGTGTTTTCTTTGGCGGAAGGGGGCCAAGACAAGACACTTCAAAACTTACGAAAACAAAGCGTTGTTTTAATAACAGTATCGCTGTGAGTCATGAACCATTACCGACATCCCGCAGAAGACAGGCAGAGGCGGCAACGGTGTCACGTATGTGCACACGCACCCGCTGTCGCCCGCTGTTCAAAGAGAGCGCAGAGGAGATGGGGAATGCACTGCAAAAGTGGCCTGAATTGCAATATGGTGCCAAAGGAGGATGAAAGAAAAGGAAACTCTCCCACTAGTCGTGGGAAAACGCACCTTACTGCACGCAGCTCTGCAGGAGATGCCGCAGGGCACGCTGACCAGGCGCTCCCAGCCACCGCAGGCACACCCAGCCGCACTCAGGACACAGCAACACAGACCAAAGTCTGCAATCACTGCGATCGCAGCACATCCCAGTGCCACCGGCGCGGCCCGGGCCTGCCAGCCACACCCAGGCAGGATGCGGCGGACAGCATAACGCGTGGAGGCTAAATTAAATTAAAAAACGAGAGAAGAGCTCACATCCTGGAAGCCTCTAAAGAGGAGGAGAGTGCAGCCCAAATGCATCTTCTCCGACGAGTCCTGTGCAGCTGGTATTTTTGGTGACGCGCATGACGCCCGAGAGCTTTACAGCCACGTCACTGATCAAAGTCTGACACGACGCGCCCATTTCTTCAGATGGGCAGCAGCGAGCAAAACTCCAGCTTCCTCTGCTGTGGGGAAGGAGCATCAATCACATCAGACCTGACTGAAGGTGGTGTCACCCCTGGCATGTCAGCAGCCGGCCAGACTTTCTGCAGGAGCGGCGGGAACAGTCTGCGTTATGCATCCTTCAGCATTTATTCACAACTCAGGCAATTTCCTTATGTCTTAAAGATAAGGTCCTGAGAAATGATAGCTTTATTCTAAGAATTTGAGCAATAAAGCTATTATCAGAGGCACAAATTAAATTAAAAAGGAGCCAGTTCACTGATTGTTAACAGAACTTAACTGGAGCTCGACTCCAGTTCCCAGTTGCATTGCCAGTTCCGCCCGTCTGATCCAGTGTGGATTCGGGCCAGCAGCGGCCAGCTCTGGCCCTGCCTGTGGGAGGTCAGTGACCTCAGGGCCTGAGGTTGGCGGTTAGCTGGGGAGCAGGCGGTGTGCAGGCCGTGTGTGGCCCCCATGCCAACCGCGCGAGCCTGGAGCGGAAAGCGAGGACGCGGCTCCAGGACGCGGCTCCAGGACGCCTGCGGTTACTCGGCCCAGCCGGCCCTCCCGTGCTGCAGCCCTGCTGGAGGCTAACGCCAGTTGAGGCGGCGCAACAGCCAGAAATGTCCCTGTGAGAACATCTCACTCTACACCCACAGAGAACTCAAGCCTCCTAGTGCTAAAAAAGACCAAGTGCTCCATGACTAACCCCAAGTAACCACCCCAAAGACAAACTAAGTGAGCAAGTGAAAAAGTAAATGTTTCTTTTACCAAAGTGCTCAAAAACAGTGCACCAGAGACAGTACTATGAACATATCCTTACTGCCAGAAGTCATATGACATCCATTTACTGCATGAAAATACTCAAATTAATGTTCAAATCATCATAAAATTAGCTAAACGTAAGCAAATTTATTCAGGGACTATTGAGGTCCTCTTCAATCAATCCCACGTGTGAGGGGAAGGGTGTTCTGGGAACGGGACACCTGGCAGATGAATAACGCCACAGAGTATGGCAGGATAACCAGTGAGTAGCAGCCAATGCTGAAAGCACTGGGCAAGATTAAAAACCACAGTAGCCAATCAGCAAGAGCAAACTCTGGAGCCAATCCACAAGAGAAGCAGTAAAATCTGCAACCAATCAGCAGCAGTCCAATACTGGAGTCAATCAGGGAAGAAAAACAACCATCAGTACTAGACTCAGCATCTCTGAACACTAAAAGTACTCACCACCAGTCATTTCAAAAGAGTTTTATAAATATATAAAAACCATAAAACCAACATTCAACCAGAACAGATATGTTGATAACAGCCCCCATTCTGTTATGAGCAGAGGAGCAAAGGCAGATACTGTTTATAGATCATTCATGCATGTGCTATTTTATTTGAAAGTAAAGAAAAAGTCATCATTAATGCTTCTTCAAAAATTAACAAGATATTGTAACGAAATGTTTTAATTATGTCTCAATAAAACTGAAAATCAGTGAATTATATGTTTATATTATCTTAAGACCTTAATCTCAGAGCGACTTTAAACGTTCAAGGTTGAGCTGCACTTAACTCACATCCCAGCCTCTGATAAAACCACAGCTGGAAAAGGAGCCAAGGGTTATGAGTGCTAACAGCTAGGCTCCAGCTAGCTACTGCCAGCAGACCCTTCCAGGGGGCTTTTATCACCCCTCCCTGAATGAAAGCACACGGTGACGCCTCCCAGGCCTCGGCCCCATTGCTCTGAGGAACCCTTACGCCTGTCAGTACCTTGAGATTAAATCCTGTTTTCTCCACCCCCCCTTCCCTCTCCCAGAGGAAGTTTTTCCCTTGTAAGGTAAAGGTGAAGAGGTCCGCGCTAGTGCTTTGTAGCAGACGAGCGCTGGACCTGAGCATTGTCAGCTACACGGAGATATGAAACACCTTCCTCTATTGAGCACGGCACTTCCGAAGCAGGAAGACTGCAACGGCATTTCCACACTTGCCAATCCCAAGTGCAGCGTTAAACGCGGTTTACGAGATTAATTTAATCTGGTTGAAGCTTACTTTAAACACAGAGCGGTCAAAGCGGTTCTGTGCTCCGTTCCTGGGGCTGAAACGAGAGCATTAGGTTTCCCCAACGGTGGAAACAGTAACGTTTGAAAACCTGAGGCTTTAACACTGGCTCTAACAAAGGCACAACATCAGCCGTCGACTCAGTACAGTCTGCTGCATTTAACCGTCAATGGCTTTAAAGACTGTAAAATAAATAAAGTCAACTTTCATCAGGACTTAACGCGTAGGTTTGCGCTGGCCCCCCCTCCCTTACGGAGCTAAAGAGCAGCCAGATGGCGCGGTGACGTCACGGCGCAGACCCGACCACAGACACCACAAGAACCACGGGAACCGAAACTATTCACCAAGGTGGACCGTGCAAGCTTTCAAACCGCATGTGAACCGGCCAAGGAGAACTACAGCAGACTACAGAGAGACGTCCTCGTCCCACCTAGAGTTCAGCCCAGAGAACACACCATGTGGGTGTATATACATTTACATAAACCTTTTTCCCTGACCTGCCCTTATTCAGCCCAGATGGTGCCAATGTCTCTCAATGCTGCCTTTCTGCACTATTTCAGGGCATGAGGGGGCAGGCCAATAGGAAGGCCTGACCTCACTCCACAAGAGACCCGTTTAACAGTCTGGCGGCGGAGGCAGGGCAGCCGAAGGTATCTTGGCGCGGCCATAATGAGCTGGAAAACGCCGGCACTCTAGGGGGCGGGCCGGCCAGATGCTAGAGTCACTAGAACGCTACCGTTCTCAGCAGAAGTGGCCTTTTTACGAGTCCAGATTCATTGTTCGGCCAATGGCACCCTGGGAGATGGTGGGGGGCGGGAGAGCCCGGTGCCCCTGATGCGTGCTGCCTGGAGGCACGGGTGCGAGAGGCCGGCTGCTTTGGTGCTGAGCGGTACAGGGAGAGGAGAAACGGGAACGGCACAGGGGCAGCAGTGACTAACGGGAACGGCACAGGGGCAGCAGTGACTAACGGGAACGGCACAGGGGCGGCAGTGACTAACGGGAACGGCACAGGGGCGGCAGTGACTAACGGGAACGGCACAGGGGCGGCAGTGACGAACGGGAACGGCACAGGGGCGGCAGTGACGAACGGGAACGGCACAGGGGCGGCAGTGACGAACGGCACGTCCGAACGGAAATGCCCCAGGTGCTGACGACACTTTGACCTTCAAACCCCTCCTTTCTGAGGGCCGCCCGCAAACCACCCAAAACAAAAAAGGAGAGAATGGCGGCCTCCTCCAGGAGAGGGAGAAGCTGTACACAGCCAGAAAGGGGTCAGCTTCCAGTACGGGAAGTTACCTGGTGCTTTGTAGACCTCGTGCAGCAGGGAGTCGCTGACCCCGGGGGAGAGACCGTTCCCCAGGCTGTGTGTCCAGCTCTGGCAGATGGCCTGCAGCAGGAGTGTCTGCGGCCGGGTGGCCTGCACGCTGAAGTGGGGCAGCTCGAATATGCACTCCGTGATGGGGACGCTAGACCGCTTGGTCCTGAGGAAAAACAAACGGGGAGGCAAGAGGAGTCAGCCGGAAGTGTGGGGGGGCGAGGGGAGTGACCGGTGCCACCCACTGGAGAGCAGAACACATGCGGGTTACAGTCACTGGTTACTGCAATGGTCCAAATTTCAATGCTGAAAGGGGCTCTTTGCAGGCAGGTTTTACTCAACTGGCATCAACAAAAAATATAAATACAAACATGACTCTAAACAGCCAATACTAATGTGCAAACCTACAGAAAAATGTATCAAGACAAAACTTCAGAATGCAACATCAAATATCATGACAAGAGCTTCACACTGAAACACACCACACTGTGTGCAGAATGTGTGTCGGCTGTTCGGTGTCTTAAAACCCAAAGAGGTGATTTACTTCATGCCGATTTGATTCTGATTATACTAAAAGTTCATTGCAGGACATGGGGCATCTTCCCCAGTCCTGGACACCAGGCGCAGTCCAGATGGGCTCGCAGGTCCAGACCTCTGGTTTTATGGCTACCCGTGATGTTACTCCCACCAAGAGAGAAACTTAGAGTAGTGTTTTCCAATCCAGTCCCCGGGAACCCACAGCCGGTCCATGTTTTTGCTCCCTCCCAGCTCCCTGCCAGACAGTCCACATTTTTGTTCGCTGTCTGAGTCCCCAAGGATCGGACTGGGAAACCCTGACAGAGTGAGGCAGCAGCAGCTCGGACTGCTTCTGTGGGAGACCAGCGAAGAAGGGCACAGGTAAAGAGTGTTTCCTCTAAGCACTGCTGATGACACGGGAATCCGAACTGAACTACCCTGAGCTCTACAACACCAACAAAATACCAGGCATCACCGGGCCACGCCACGCTGCACCGGGCCACGCCAGAATCCCTCACCGCAGAAAAACAAATCACCGAAAAACAGAAAGGGACACCCGTGCAGTCCGCTCCTCCGAGGATCGGAGTGACTGCGACACGCCGAGCCAGACGCCACACATCGAGTGTTTGTTTAATAACCGATCGCCATGGCAGCACCCCCAGAATAGTAACTCTGCTAATTTCTCCAAGAGTGCCGGTTCGTCACAACCAGCGAGACGATTAGTTTAACAGCGGCCCAGCTCTGAGTCCAAGGAATTCCGACGGTTAATCCGGGTTCTGCAACCGTTTAAAGACGCCTTTCTTCTCGGGCCCTGGGTGGGTCAGCCAGGGAGCTTCAAATGACCGTGCCACCACGTTACTCATGAGTGACCCCGCTGACCACGTGACCCCTGTGTTGCCTTGGACACGGATATCAGGCACCTTTGTTTAATTCCTTCATTCATCAAGATGAGCTCAGACCTCCAGTCACCTTTTCAGGTAGAGAAACAGAAAACAAAACGGAGCAAAGATGAGCTCTGATCACGGCCGACGCACACAGGGATTGTCAGTCTTCTTCATAATATTGTGGGTAATGTTTGAATCAAAATTTTTCCTACACACATTCCGCCATCTTACAGCAATGTTTCATGTCCAACTTGTCCCCTCAAAAAAAACAGGAGAGCAGGAAAAGAGCGAAGGCCGACAACAACAGCAGCATTCCACATGCAGAACAAATGTGTTTCAAAAGCCACTTCAAGGGGAACTGGCAAGCGATGAAAGTTTGTGTGACTTTTCAAGTGTTTATAACATTCGAGCGCCATCACCGCCCATGTGGCCGTCTAAAATTTTAATTGTGCACCTGTATAAATTATTTACACACAACACAGTCGCTAATAACAACGAGAAATTTGGTCTAATCAAAACCGTGGCAGAAATCGTGCCGTCGCACAGGCTGAGGCGCAGGGGTGCCTGAGTGACGGACCGAAATACGGGTAAATGATCGCTAGGTTTTTAGTGCCGCTGCATTGGGCTTCTGCGACAATTAAGGCAGACCTTAGCTAATTCACACTAGTCTCCATAAGCACAAAGTACAGACTCGCGGAGCTATATTAAGCCCACAGAAGACCAAGCCACCGGGGCCAGAGGAGAGTGAGCACTCAGTTGGTTAGGAACTGAAAAAGGCGCCCCGGTCACCGAAACAGGAGTATTTTTAAAGTTTTAAATTACGCAGGTCTCGTTTCCCAGAGTGTCCCGGTGGAGCGCTCACCGCCTGTGCGTGACTGGCACACAGAGCTCCTGGCCCCCCACCCTGAGGCGAGCGGGGGGCAGAGTGGAGCACCGGGTCGGTGGTGAGTCATGAACGGAATAACAGGCGGCACCGTGGCACGCGGTCCGCGACAGCGGGGCCTGCATCCATCGCTGCGGCGGCCACTTCAATGCGCTCCCTGCAGGAAAGTATCCATTCGAAGATTATAGCTCGTGTGTTGCCCCCCCTCTCAGTCAGGAGGAGGATAAACCGTTCATAAATCAAGGAAAGAAAACAAATTCATGGCACTGCCTCTTTACGTTTCTGAGATTTTGTGTGTGTTTTTCATACAGCTTGTACCCATTGGTCCGAGGCCTTAATGGCCAGGTGCCTTGGTTTTCAGTCCCCTATTTTTAGCTCCACACGAGCCTGTGCCAGTCGCTACCCGTTTGAGGCAAGGTGTTAACTTTCAGGACATAGTGGCAGGTGAGGGCACCCGGCGGGGTCAGGCTGGCATCGGCAGATGGCAGAAGAGGCTCCTCTACCTATGGGTACGCCTTTTCCTTTCTTTTTTTTTTTTTTCCTTCAGCTTTTATATAGTCCCTGAAACCACAGGATAATTGGGCAAGAAGCAGTTAGCGCTGCTAAAAGCCAGTGTGCTGGGAACATCTGTGGAGCCAGACAGGGAAAGAGATGGGCAGGTTGGTCATGATCCTCTCTGGGAAAGTAATTCCACATACCCAGCAGGGCAAGAGGTTCATTTAAATAAATAAAATCAACAAACAAATAAATGAATAAACCTGAAACTTGAAAGGACTCCAGTTCAAACTTGTGACTTGGCAGGTCACTGGTTTGTCCCCCTGTTAAGAAAAATTTGACTCCTTTACGGGGGCCTGGAAGTGCGCCGCCCTGCTGTGAGGTTTGGGGACACCAGCAGGTGCGCTTGACAGTCAGCGCTTTTGCAAACACCAGCATGGTGGGCAGATCTCACAGCCGTGGTGGGGTGGGGGAGGCTGAGCCTTGTCCTTTTAAAAACAAAAAAATTTTAAATCAACGCCTCGCGGTGATTGGAAAGCCATCGAAAGCAGCAGCTGCAGCTCTAATGGTTTACATAGAGTCCCTGAATGCGAGCTTGGAGCCTGCCGGCTGTTTCCAGAACGTTCATTTTGTTATTACTCATATCCTGTACAGTAAGAAAACGATTCCCTCATTTTTTCCAAAATAACAGGGACAGCCCTGAGTTAAGCAGAGGATGGTGGCCCTGGGGGGGGCTCACAGGCACAAGGTGCTGGAGCGGCACTTGACCGGAGCCTTGGTGCACCCATGCACTCCCCCCCGGTGACAGACATCACCTCTGCACACGGGGGACCCACAGAGTTCCTGCGTCTCTGTCCCCCAGCCCAGCACTGGGGACACCAGCCATTTTACAAACAAGCACCCACTCACTCAGTGAGGGGGGAGAGGGTTGTTTTGCAACTCTACTGCAGCCAAAGTGTATTATTCCCAGACAAATAGTTTTTTTCTGCAAATAAAAAAACGCTTTCACGGCGATTTCCCTTTTCATTTTCATCCCTTATCAGCGGCTGTTTACAAAGCACACGCTCAGGTAAACCCAATCAGTAACCCCTGACATATTAAACTAATGCCGCAGATTAATAGATAACCGGGTCAGCTGACCGAGCTGCTCAACACAAATACTCTATAAATCATTCATACCTTCAGCACTCACGCCCTAATTAGTCATTTAAAAGCACGACACTTCATCAAGCAGTCACTCAGCCCCCACTGCAGATTACAGGGCGAGGAACCTGACTCAGAAAACCAGCCACTGATAATCACCCCCCTCCCCATCCATTCTAACTGGAATGGTAGCTGGGAAGATTGGGGGGGGTTAAGAGACTCTGCCCAGTACTCAGCTCATTACTGCTACTAAGATTAGGAAGATATAATGTATAACAGTAACCTGACAGGTGGGGTACAGCAGGTTTCTCCTCTCCTCTACACATCTTCTTTGGTTTTTAGCAAAGCGCCTGTCCCAAGCTGGTGTGCTTTCTGCAAATAAAAAGCAGAAGGATGGGAGGACCTACGACGGAAGGACCCGCAAGACACATGGTTGGCCCATACACATCTGTTATGGGAGGTGAAGGCCACCTGACCCGCTTTGGGATCATAACCAGAAAGCAAAACACCACTACGACCAGAAGCAGCACGTTCTGAAAGCAGGGGGAGGACCGATGAGAATTACACGATCAGTAAAAAACCAAACCCCCCCCAGGCTCCCAGGCCTCCTGGCCTATACTCGCCAGCACCCGCATGAGACCCCAGAAGAGGGGTTAATTTTCACGAGGATCACGGCGCAAAAACAACTTAATCGATAAGCTGCGGACAGCTGTGGGGTGGGTCTTCTGCGCCGGGCTCCGCACGTGTGAGGACGCGGCATGAGAACGTCGCCATCGCGGCTTCCTGCGGCCTCTCGGATTACCGGCCCACCACACGACGCGGCCCCCCGCTGTCTCTCCCCTCGCTTCCTTCCCGAAAGACGCCACGTCCTGCTGGCTTTCCCGGCACTCCAGTGACGTGGCCTACGGGAAGAGGACCCCGTGACAAAGCGCCCTCACTATCTGCGGCCCGCCGTCGCACCGTGGCCAGCCAAACTCACCACAGCGCCGGACAGCTCAGCTTTTAATGTCTGGGCGGCCGCCTCTTATCGTATTGGCAGCGGGGCAGGGTCTGACGCCCCCCCACGGCACCACGTACCAAGGCCGTGACGGCAGCTTTATGGCTTCATTACATTCTTCCCCCCTCCTGTCACTCTGGTAAGTGGCTCTCATGGAAACTGTAGCTGAAGCAGATACCCTGAGAAACACAGCCGTTAAAGGGGCTGAGTCACCCGGGGGGGGGCTGGGGGGGTGCTCTCCCTGCAAATATCCGCCACCCGTGAGAAATCGACGTGAAGCCAGCCGGCTGGGGTTCCCCTACCCAAAGTGCTCAAAAGGCCCAAAGTCTAATATAACACCTGAGGAACCTATACCGCTCCACCTATACCGCTCCGAGGAAACTCAACGGTGTCCACGTGACACTCAGTCATACGGGCTTCCTGTGCATTATAATCATTTTATTAATGGGCGCCTTTACAAGAGGAAACAGCAGACAGATGCAGCTCACCGCTAACCTGCCGGTGTCAGTACCTCAAACCTCCTGAGCGAAAGCCAATCGGGCTGACATGCCCAGAGCAGAAAGCAGGCTTCACCCCCCCCCCCACACCTGCGAGAGGAGCACTGCGTCATGTGATCTTGGCTCAGGCGATGTACATAAAGCAGTTCCGCTGGAGGCAGATGGTGCAGCGCTGATGGAATGCATCACCCGACTTCAAACATTCTGAAAACATCTTGTCATCTTACCTCACAAATATAACGACGTAGGTTCTGGCTGCCGTACCCTTAATTTCCTCTGAGGATTTTTCCTTCACCCATAAAAAATAAATAAAAATAAAAAATGTGTTCTCCCCAGCACAATTTACTTCAGTCATTTATTTTCACATCTATAAATACACAGTGATGGATCGGCATTTCACGGAGACCACGCGCTCGAGAAATTGCGAATATTTATACGGGCATATTTCATGCTGCTAAGCAAACATGCCGGCTTACATCGGCCCAGTCCGACGCACCTGCAGCACCAAGCCGTGTAAATACAGTCGCCTTCAGAAACAAACTCACCCACCCTTGTGGCCAATAAAACCAGGCCGTTAAAAAAAAAAAAAAAGAAAGAAAAAAAGCCAATGGTGCTAAATTACAGGGCGCCGTGGCAACGTTCCCGCGGTGGGTCCTGCGGTCGGCCGGGCAGCACGTGTGCCTGTCAGGTGCCCGAAAAAAAAATAAAAAAATACAAGGGCCACAATCAAGGCAGGTGGCACTTTTCTTCAACTTTCCTTTAAGTTATTATTATACATATATTTTACGAGGATTCGTTCTAAGTTGGATAACAAGTTTAACAGGCAGACGGGGTCGGGCTCCCAGAGAACTCCCCGAGAATCTGGCGGACCGGCGGTCCGTCCACCGACTCCCATTAAACCCCAGTAGAGCTCTGATGCCTTTCAGCTGCGCCCTAATTCACTGCGAGCAAAAGTTAATTTAACGGGGTGCTGCCTCTTTTTCTGCTGCGTGCTCGGCGGTTAATTGGGGATGGAGGAGGGGAGTGGATGGTTGCTGCCCGCTGAGGAGCGCTGGCTGCCTCCGCGTCAAACTGGGCCCCTTATTAGCAGGAGCCTGTGTTTACACAGTAGTGAAAGGCTACCGGAGTGGGGGCCCAGCATCTCGCTTTCGCGTCCTCACGGAGAGCCACACACCGCTTAACGGTACCCCCTTTGTTCTGCGTCGTACGGTAAATGGCCCTGACACTCTGGGAGGGCCAAGACACACAACTCCCACCGCTTTGATTTTAATGAGTGCTTCGGCACCCCCCGCCACCCCCAACCAGGGCACCAGAAATGTTCTGCACATCATCTGGGCCTCCCAGAAATCGGGGCGGGGGGGGGCTTGCTTTTTGAACAATCAAATGCGTTCAGCAACGTTCTTTTAGCGAAGGTACTATAAGAACTGGGACTGCTGTGTGTCAGTGAGGGTGGGGGAAAACGGAACAATGAGGAGCAGAAAGACAGCAGACACTGGGCGCTGGGGGGGGGGGGTCACCGGCATGTCATGTGACCCTCTGCCATGGTGAGGCGCCATCTCCCGCCTCCAGGCACACCTACTCAAACTCCTCGTCTTGAGGACTGAGGATGTCACTCACAGGCTTTTAAGAAGTCCTCAATATGACACAACCCCAGCCAACAGCTCCATTTTAGTGCAGGGGTGGGTGTGTGTGTGTGTGTGTGTGTGTGACATCACCCTCTCTCTGCTCACCAAGACCTCCATCCAAACATTTAAAAAACCCATTTGGAGGTGGTTTTCTGGAACAAGCTGCCCTCCCCTCTGCACCTTGCTAATTTTAACCTGGCAAGCGGCGCACTAAGGCCAAAAGAACATGACATCTTTGAGGAACTTACATCACCTTCTGAGAGGCTCCCAAAACAAACATAAATAAATGAAATTAAACACCACCACCTGCTGGTGTTGCTGTTTATGCAGAGCAGCGCCTGTCACCTCTGTCAGACCTCGCTTTCAGGGCACAGACGGGACCGGCAGTGAGTCTGCCCGACCGGTTCATCGCCATCCACCCCCCCCCCACAATAAAGTGTCAGCTCCCATTAATAGCCTCTGGAGGGAATTCAGCACTTATAGGAAAAAGGAGGTGAAAAAGCAGGAATGGAAATCGAAAACGGCTCTGCTCAGCCACAGTCAGGTTCGCCGGAGAGGGGGTGGGGGTCAGCGAATGAAGGAGTTCGTGCCTTGTAACCTTTTAAAACAACAGGGGCTCATTATTATCTTGGCAGGGGGCGGGCAGAGGGGAGCAGAAGGTTAACTTGAAAAGAATCGGCGTTTAAAAAGAAGTGCGTCGGGGGCCTGTCAAAATATCGGAAGCCAGTCTTAGAAGCTTTGGGGGGGGAACGGTATTCGAAATTGAAAATGGGACGAGTAAGGAGGCAGGGCAGGTAAAAACAGCATGACCCCAGGAGAGGCCAGGCAGAGCGGACCCCCCCCAGGAGAGGCCAGGCAGAGCGGACTCCCCTCACCAGGCCCGAGCGGCTAAAGGCCGTGTGCGCGCTGCAGACCAAAGCTATGGAAGACATATGAAATGCATTTCTCTGACGTCAAAGCGGCCTCACTGGGCCTGTCAGATTTATTAAACCCGCTGCCCGGCCCAGAAAGAACAACAATAGGGCCGGCACTGCTCTCAATTGTGTTCGAGATGAGAAACACAGCAGCTGTCAAAGAGGTGGGGGGGCACGACACAGATCTGACGTCGTAATATGCCACGGGCAAGAGACCAAAAGCAGAGCAGGCAATAACCGGCGTAATGATAGAGGAGGCGGAGCCGGGCTGGCGGAGTCGACAGCAACCGCGAACTGTCCCAATGCTCTGCCACGCTCAGCCACACTCAACCACGCTCAGCCACGCTCAGCCCCTCAGCCAAGCAAATGCAGACAGAAACATTTGTTTTTCGAGGGCAATTGTGTGAGGATGTGTGCGAATGTGTGTGAGTGCGTGAATGCGAGTCCGTGCACATGTGAGGGAGCACGAATGCGCGCACATTTGACGGTGTGTGCACGCACGCACATGTCAGAGAGAGTGTGTGTGTGTTTTAAAAATGTTTTAAAAACCTATAACCTTTTACCTTGTGGGAACATGTTTTTTGGTCCTCACAAAGATAACCGCATTTTTATAAAAATCTGTGACTACAATTAAAAAAATAAACATTTGAAAAGTCTTACATATGGTTAAGGTTAAGGGCTGGCGAGGGGTAAAGGTTGTCACAGCCAGGATTAGGGTTATACCCATAAAAATGAATAGAGAGTCCCCATAAAGATATTAATACGTGAACTAAACGTGTGTATGCGTGCGCATGTGTATGTGGGTTTGCAGGCCTGCGAGCGCATGTGTCTGTGCGTGTGTATGCGTGTGCGTGTGCATGTGCATCAGCGTGAGAGTGTATATTTGTGTTTGCGGGTGTGCAGCAGTGCGTGTGTCCATGTGTCTGTGCACACACGCTCACTGGAGGGGGGGGGCACCGAGAGCTCCCAGATGTTGCTTGAAGGTCCCCAGTCCGGGCAGAGGGGCACTTTCCCCCTTTCATCTCCAAGGCCCCCGCACGGCTGTTTTTGTTTACCCCCCCAGCAGCTCTGACATTAGCAGCGCTTCACCAGACACTGTATATGAATCATCTTGTCTTGTCTTGGGTGGCGCAGGGGGGACTGAGCCCAATGTTTTACACCCCCCAGAATCTAGGAAACTCTTTGAAAAACAGCAGTTCTCCCCACCCCCCAGGCTCCGACTCCAAGAACACAAATGTGCCCCCACCCAGCACAATGCTTGCTATTACAGACATCATTGTGACATCATTCCCAGTCAGCTTCATCGATGCTACTGAACAGAGGAAGATCACTGAGGAATGAAACAGTTACGCTGTCAGAAGCTTCACACCCTGGGTAGGTGTGAAGGTAGTCAAGGTATACAAAGGTCTAAGGTATAGGTGTGGTCAAGGTAGACAAAACCTGACATAACACTTCAGCGCTGTTAATGGAAAAGTGCAAAGTCACAGTGTTGAG
>JAODJU010000138.1:10429404-10440632 GCA_026776725.1 Gnathonemus echidnorhynchus | reverse complement strand
AGACCTGTTAGAATCTTATAGACCTGGATCATGTCCCCCCTTAGTCTCCTTTGCTCAAGGCTGAACAGATTCAGCTCCTTTTTTTTTTCTTTTTTTTTTTAATAACCACACCAGTGACCCAGTAAAAATAGCTCCAAGGGCCATCTTGTGCCCAGGTCTGGCCCCATTTCATTAATTCATGCCCTTGATTGCTGTGTTTATCGAGTTGTCCAGGCCTCTCCATGTACTTGGAGACTAAGAAAGGACCCTGCTTGGGCACCCTGCTCCACCAGTACCTGTCACATCCATGAAGGCTCGGTCCCAGAACTCGTCCACAGTGAAGCAGTCAGCTGAGGTGATGTTCACCGAGAGCACGATGTCGTCCTCCACGTACTTCAGGATCAGGTTGTTCACCACGATGTTGACGTTGTTCACCACTCGTCTGATCAGGCTCTGGACATAACCTGGGACAAACGGGGTGGGGGGGGGTTTGGAGGGGGTTAAGACATCACAGCTGCACTCCTACACCCTACCGGCTGCAACCCGCAGTTTCAGACACACCCCCCCCCCCAGAAAGCAGACGGTGAAAGACTGACCTTTGTGGTCCACACACACTCATAAATAAGCGGCAGGACTGACGTGTTATTTTTCGCTGTGGTGTAGCCCTTGGACATGAACTGTGAAACAAGCTAAACATCCATAAGCAAACATTTCTTCTGCGCTCGCCGGCCCGGCAGAGACACTCACACCCAGCAGATTTACGGAGCTCGGACACAGTGTCCAGCGTAGCTGGAGGCCAGGGGCCCCGCGGCCGAACGCAGAGAAGCTGCACGTTTCCTGATATCGAGCGCTGCTTCTTCACATGGCTAAATGTTACCTTACAGCCCCCAGGGAATTATGCAGCTGTACCTTCATTGTTTCTGTAAATATTAATGGCTAAAGCAGAAAAGGGCAACTTTGGCACCCCCACAAAAAAAGAATTTGCAAGGTGCAATTTCAATAATAATTGCTATTTTAAAAGCCTTACTGCACAAATTTGATTACTTAAGATCAGTCTAAAAGAAGGAGGATTTGAAAAGGGCCACTATCCCATAATGATGGGGGAGAGGAATTAGACACGAGGTAAAAAGTCGTCGTATTTGTTGACTACACCTCACATTCCCTCTGCCTGCAGAAATCCCTCACTGACCTTCAGTCACTGACTCCACAGCCCCCCCAGGTACCTCCACTAAAGAAGTCCCTGCCACTTGCATACCATGCATGTGCACCAGTCAGCGGCCACCAGTAACTCCGTACCAATGCGGAGAAACAGAAGCTCGCAAGGAAAAACATACATGGTAAGGTCGTTACTCAACAAAGCAAGAGAGAACTTAAAATATTACAGACAGGGGAGTCTCCACCATAAAATAAGAAAATATACTGCAATAAATCCTGCTAACCACAGGACCAATAGCATTATTCATTCTTCCCATGTACTGTTAAACATAGTCACTGAGAGTTAAACACATAAAACTAATGCCTTCTCCTTATTTTCCAAGCAAAACGTTTGCCTTCCTGCATCTGCACGGCTCAGGTGATAATTAACGCAGCATCGTTAACGAAACTCACAGAGGGCCGGTGTGTACCTGAGTGGACACGACTGCACCCCCCCCCCCCATCCCACTGGGACAGCTTGGCTGAATTGCGCTCCACAGCGCATGGAAAAAATAATGGAAATGGTGGAATTAATGGTCGGAAACCGTGCCGACCTGGGGGGGGGGGGTCGTCCTCAATCCACGGAGGCCTGCTCTGCAGAAACCACCGAAACTGTGCAGTTTGACTGACAGTAATAAGAACGCAGTCGCAGAACCACCATCACTGGTACCTGTAACAGCACCAGAGGCAGACTGCCAGCACCAATGAGATGAGAGGCAGGCAGACATGTGACCACATCACTAACATGGACTCTGATTGCCTGCGTGCATTAACGATGATAACAGTAAAGTGAAGTCCCCTGTCCTGCCCTCTACCCCTCCTATGGCCCAGCCTCCGCCCCGCCCCAATCCTTTTGCGTGAGGTATCCGGGTCAGCAAGAAGGCTGCCTACTGCACCTGCAGCTGGGGCAATAAAAATCTAGGCTTTGCCAAGCACCACCCCCCCCCCCCACTCCACCAACCACCACCATTCCTTCCTCTGGATCCAATTTGCTGTGCCGTGGAGCCCAGCCGCCTCTCCCAGCCTCCGCCACGAGGTATTTCTGTAAACAGACTGCGCCGCCAGCACCTGTGCCCAGAAGGAGGCGAAGGAGGCCACTTAAAGTCGCTCAGCCGTGAAACGAGTGGAAAAACCGAGGCCTTTATGGGATCCCCGGGCAGGCCGGGTGAGCGGAGAGGAAGGAGAGGCAGGCCGCGCCGTGCGCGAGGAAAAGGCAGGCCGGCTAGTGGTGCCAGGGCACAGAGGCCATCGTAGGCACACCCACACCCAGCAGGCCTGCGTTTGGCTCCTCTCACAAACCTACAATTAGCGTTTTTACCGAAATAGATCTTTTAATCTGAACATATGGCTACCGATGCATAAAAGCCTCTTTCAAGTGAAGGCGCCATATAATTCACAGGATTTAAAAAAGTCATTTACATCTCGGAAGAACTGTTTTATTTGTCTTCAAAGGGCTGTTATTAAGTGATACAAACTTTCAGCTCTTCCAGATGGCCTTTTAATTATTATTTTATTTATATACATACATAAATATTTTTATACATACCAAACCTGTGAGCAGGCCAACATGGCTATTTATATATGGCAGTTCATTTTTAAAAGCAGATTTTAATTGCAGGTTAGGGGTTTACAACGTGTTGTGCAAACAGACTCACGGCTGCGCGCTTTAGGTTCTCGTCTTGCGGACCTACGGACAGTAAGGTAAGCAGTCGAAAACAGCAGCAGCCCGGGATCTGGGATTTTAACACAGAGCTTAAAAGGCAGTGTTGTGAGTCAGACCCGCAGTGTGTCACGCCAGGGCACCTCACCCACCGGCCCCAGATCGCCCTAACGATGTTCCTACGATTTTCCAGGCAGCAGCAGTTAATCAAAGCAAAGGGCAACTGGTTTCTAAACGAATCCCAAACTGGGAAAATTCACAGAGGGCAAACATTTGGCCTCCCCAGTTGAGGCAGATTCCAGATTCTTCTACAGAATCATGGAGTAAGAAACCCAACTTCAATCACCGGTGACACAAAAGGGACATCTGACCTACGACCTGAACTGGCCTCAGTACCACCTCAACAAACCAGCCCATAAACATGGATTGGTTTGTGTCATACACTGGCTTTTCATCCCTTCTCACCAAGAGGGAATCCCCGTCTAAATCAGCACAGGTGAGAGACACAGAAACGTAAGCCACAGCACCCCCCACAGCAAAGGCAGAGTGTGTTGTTATTGGGCATACCAGGAAGGGACAGCGGGCTTTGCCAGGCTCACCCATGGCTTAAAAAACGATGCCTTTTAAAAAAACACATCAGAAGTTCTTCAGAGTAACTTACGTTGTGCTGGGTAATGTGTGTATGTGATATAATGTACGTGAGTGCAGGGTGGATGGAATTTAAATGTCTGTGTGTGTTTATACATGCTTGACCTGGGCGGGTGAGTGTGTTTGTGTGCGTCAGATATATATTACATTGTGGGGACCAATGGAGTCGGGGCTAAGATGGTCATTGTTGGTATTAGGGTTTTGTCATTAGAAATCATTGGACGGTCCCTACAAAGTTATAGTACAGGTCTGTGTGTGCGTGTGCGCCTATGTGTGTGTGCCTTTCCACAGGCTGCTGCATTGCCATGGGGACATAAAGGAAGAAAAAAAAAAAGTCCAATAAAAGTCCAGGATGATTTTCAGTGATGCTCTTCAGTGCCACTGCAAGAGGCTCCGACTCAGAGCTTCCAGCTGGAAGCTGTAGAGTCTCCCAGACACGAGGAACCCCAAAGACCAGGTTGGAGACTGGGGAGAGGCGCGCTCACTGGGGCGAGGGAAGGCACCCAGCATGTGAAGGAGCCCCACAGAGCTGTCACACACCCAGTTCTGGCTGCTTAGCTTCAGGGACTCAGGCCACGACAGGCTTAGGAGTTTAAGAGCAGCGCCATGCTTAATATCACACGCCATCCCCCCACTAAGGGAAAAGTCCTTTCAGCTTCTGCTTTTCATCAGAACCACTCGCCTGATTTTTGGCCCCGTATGTGAAAGCTGACTTAACGGTTCCCGATCCCCCAGACTTGCTCTGGAGTCTCTGAACTGTCCCCGATGCCCATGTCGGCACAATCCCCGCAGCCTGTCTGCTAGAGAGGCTTTCTTTCTTGGGTCAGGACCGCCAGCGTAGGTATGGCGGAGCGGAGCAGCCTGACTGCAGGGGAAGCTTCTGAGCCAGCTGGCCCAGATGTGACTGTAGAATCCTTCTCAGCCGAACGATGCCAGTTATGTTTCATCGCTACAGAGCTCCTGGTCCCATAGCAGCAGGTCACAGCTCAGCTCCAACCCTGGTACTTATTCGCCGACCCAGACCAGTGCTCACATGATCAGGCTACACAGCCAATTCATTTTATATATAGAAAAACAATAATCGCGACACCCACACTGACATGCAATTCATATTTAAGACATAATATTAGCATTGATTTGAGAGTATCATAGTCCAAACAGTAAACGACCAATCAACAAAATAATCAAAACGACCCAATAAGATAAAGAGGAAGGTTAAAGTGAGTGGGAATTACAGCATATTGTTAACACAACATAGGGTGACTGAGTTCTGATGGTACTGGTGCCTCAGAGCGATCAAGTTGTTACTTCCTGTCTGCTTAAGAGCAGATTTGAAGGAGGCTTGCAGCCCACATGAAGGCCGTGGGTCCGACCAGCATCCTCTTATGGCCAGACAGGCATCTGGTCAAGTGGCCTTGCAGATAAGAGCTGTCCATCACTGATTAAGAAGCCCCCCCACCCCACCCCCCCAGGCCTCTTTCATAACCCTCACAAGGCCCGGTCACAAGAAGCGGGTAGGAGGAGTGGCAGTCCTGTCCCCTCCCCCTGAGGCCATCACTCACCTGGGGGCAGGTCCGGGTCAGCGGGGGCTGCCTGCGGGACACGGCGGGGCTTGGCGGATGACTTGGCGCTGTCCGAGGCGCTGGGGCCCGTGGAGCCGGAGCCGCAGCTCTCATGGTCGTCCTGCGGAAGGCAAACACCCACAAACAATGACGCTCGGGTCAGGTCGCCCCCCCCACACACACACACACACACACACACACTTTATAGCCCTTACGGCTTTACAAATAAACTCTGGGCCCGGGATGAAAAGAACGATGGGCTCTCCTGCGAGGCCCGAACTCCCATCGTCAGCGACGGAGGAATGTCAGCATGAGGAGGAAGTGGACATCTCCTTACTGATGGCCCTCAGATAAACGGGAGTGGGGGGGGGGGGCATCCCTAGTTATTTATTGTGCAGCATAAATGCATGGAAGAAAGTGGCTTCTTATTAAACGAGGAGTCGAAGGACACCGAGAAGGGAGGAGAAAGAATATCACTGAGTGATCTCAGCCTAAAATGCACGATGCCCGCAGCCTGGCGAAAGACCACATGACATCGCAACAGCCAACCGCTGCCAATTCTGACCGCTGTATAGGCCACATCACGCAGGAAAGACATTTAAACAAGCTGTAATGATCGACTGGGGACTCGCAGCTCCGGTGAAGCCCCAACGTTCCTCAATTAGGTTCAAATTAATAGATCCGATAAGAATTTTCACTTCCCTCCTCTCTCTGCCAATACCGGAGATCCAAGAGGAGAATTAATCTCCCACTGAAGCAAAACACGAAGAAAGTGAGCCGCCCTCACCTCCAATGTGGCACTGATTAGCGTTTATGAAGCGACATAACCTTTCCAGCCAAAAAAAAAAAAAAGCATGTGCAGACAGTCAAAACTGCGCGGGATCACATCTGGTTAGCATTTAGCGGTGGATAAAAATCGCAGGGCCTCTAAAGTCACAGTTATCCCGAGTAATGTAAACAGCCAAGGTGTCAAAATGAATCACGTCTGCCCCCCCCCCTCCATCTGACACAGCGTAATGAGCTCTGAGTGAAGAAGATGATTACATTTTAAATGCGCTCCGCATAATCTGGAGGCGGGCATCCACGGACACGAGATTCGCCCGTCGCGGTGAAGTAAACATGGCGATGCCGAAACACGCGACTTGAGAGTGCCGGAAAAATATTTACGTGGAGCTCAGCAGAGATCCCAGGCCCCACGAACAGTTTTTCCGGGAATCGCCAAACAACAGAGGAGCAACAATAAATACCCCATCCGTTATGGAAACTGGCAATACGTTGGAGGAAAAACCAAACAGTTGATTGCTCACACATCTCTGCAAGTTTCCATCGCTTCAAAGCATCACTCCTTGATGTTTACGCAGTAAAGTGAGATTTAATTTTTTGGTTAAAAAAGTTAATTAGGAGACACTAACATTTTTGGGTTTGTTGTAGTTATGGTGCACCGGTACAGAATGCAAAATGAACACATGACCCCTTTAATCACACTCTTATAAAATTCCTGCGTTTAAAAAAAAAAAAACACTTTGAAAAGAACGCAATATAAGGTCTGCCACTTAAAACTGTGTTTGAGGTCCACAGTGCTGTTTGAGGTAGTAAGTAGTGCGGTACAGGAAGATTCCCCTGCCCGGGTGAGCAGCCAGCCTCCCCTCCTCCGAGACCTCCAGGTGATCACTCCCGAATGCTCCACTCCCAGGGCAAGTGGACAAACCGAGGAGGGTGATGGACAGCAGACATCTGGGAGCTAGGCTGATAATACAACAGCCCTGTCAATAGGGGGCGCTCTGTGGCAGACATGTGGGGTGCCTGGCCGCTCAGATGACTCACGCCTTAACTCAGAAACCCACCTAGGCATCCCCCCCCACCCACCCGCATGTCCTCGCCTTTAAAAGCCAGAAGGTAAGTTCCAGCCCTAAACCGATCAGGCAAAGGTTAACCTATGAAGTGAAATTGAAACCTAATACGGTCATTGTTAACAGAGCTCAAGGCCATCTCTTCAACATCAATTTGCCTCAAACCAAAGAAACCAGGAGTCCATTTGGTTTGAGGAAAAAACTGTTTTTCTTTTAAGTGACATGTTGATAAGGAATAAAAATTCTTTCACAGTCTTCCATTTCATTTTCTACAAAAACAGTGTTTTTTTAAGGGGGGGATTCAAACCATTTTAGGAATCTGTAAATTCCACACCATTTAAGTGGTATTAATTAGCACGTGTAAGACCAGCCACTTATAGCACCCCCCCGCCAACCCCCTAGTGAACTCGTAGTGACTTCAAAGGAGCACGCCATGAGGGACGGCCCAGTCACAGAAAATAAACAGGGGAAACCCAAGCCAGGCCTTATCTGGGCAACGCAAACACACCCCTCTCAGGTCTGACACGGCAAGGCCTTGTCCTCCTTGTCATGGCTCAGTGAGAACTGGGGGTGTGGGGGGCGGGGGGGGCACTCAGACAGCAAACAGTCAGCGAGCGGCTTGCTCCCTGCCTGGGGGTGTCGAGCGACTGCCGGCTCTGTGGGTAAGGAACGAGACTGAGGGGCTAGAATAGCATAATTAAGTGGCCAAGCGGAGATAAGGGGACCACAGAGCCAGAGTCCGACTACCTGAGCCTAAGCGCGACCCCCCCAGACATTCAAAGGCTCTGCAACCCCCCCCCAATCCAAATACATGCCCCTCCTTCTCTCACACACTGCACAGGAGTTTAACATTTTTAAGCCATTACTACAGCTGGATATTTTACTGGTGCAATTGTAGTTTAAGTCCCTTGCTTACATTATCCACAAATAAAGAGTGTCAAGATTCATTCATTCATATAGTATATCGCTGTGGTACAGAGAAATGGTTCTGAAACAGGATGATGTTTCCCAAAATATTTGCCCACCGTTACAGGCACAACTGCGTCCACCTCAGCTCCTCTCACCAAACTCAGTTCTGCCCACTAGTGGCAGAGCCCAGACGTTAATGCTGGCCATACCCTTGGCAACTCAGAAGTAATCCAGGTTACACAAGCTGATCAAATCACTCTAAAACTGAAACCAAGGGGAAAAAATAAGAAAAATTAATATGCTAGCTAGTCAAGTCAGTAGCAACAAATCCACATAAATCTGAAGTGAAAGGGACACACATACAACTCACAGCTGCACATTCAATAGTATTACAGCTTTCCATCTCCAGGGACCTAAAACCCTTCCAGCAAAGATCAATTAAAAACTTTTTTCTCCTTGGATGTGTATTAGACCTGGAGGAGTAAAAAAAATAAATGGACCAAAAACATAAATGACAGAGTAGGACCGACTCCGGAGAACGTCCAACATTTCACACATCAACATCAACAGCTTCTCAGGAACACCAAGACTCATCGCTCCCCACTTAAACTGCGCACCACACCCGCAGAAACATCCATCATCTCAGCTAAAAATTAGCTGTTAATAGGTTTTTAATGAAACCGTAACAAACGCGAAAAGCCGTTAGAGTGTGATTAAAGACGAGCCTCGTTTGCCTGGCTGAGGGAGTTAAACGAAAGCGGGGAGGCCGGTCCCTCCAGGCCGTGAAGCCAGGAGGAGTGGGGGATGAAAAAAAGTCAAGAAAAATATAGCATGCAGACATACAGCTGGAATCCCTGCCAGCTCCCCGGGATTACGCATGCAGACGAACATGGACGGGTATCGCAGCATGTCAGCGAGCGCAACGCTTTGATTGATTCCCTCACTGAAAATGGCTAATTAAAGTATAAAGCCCCAGAGATCTGGGGACGAAGGGTGCGTCACTCTCACTGAAAAAAAGGGCACCCCCCCCTCCCCAAACGCACCATTTGTCAGGGATATTAATACATGGAGAAAACTATTTTAAAGCTAAAGACCTCCATCAGCACTTCTAATGCCTCGCAGTCTGCTGAAAGGTCGTTAAAAATATGGAGGAACGAGTCTGACTGAGCACGACTACAGAGCTCAAACGCATCACACGAATCTCTCTTTTTCAATGGAAACTGCGTCGATGCATGAAAAGCAGAAGTTAAGAAGAAATACTTCAGATGAGTACAGAAGATGCATGATTTATACGGTGCGAGTTTCTCGAAGCGGTAAGAGTGGGGGGTCTTTTTGGAATGACAGAAATCTGTGGGCTGTAATGTTCCTTAAAGCTTGAGGAAAAACTAAGGAGCGTCTGAGGGAACCTGACGTGTCATTTTGAGCAGAGCCGTGCTACAAATGTGCGTAAAGGCCAGCGATGCCACCGGTGAGAGCCATACAGCAACCACCACCACCAACACGCACACCATGCCAAGCCACGCCAACCGGCACCGACATGCATGAGACGCCTCGCTAAGGACCCAACCTCCCACACCCTCTTTAAACAGGTGAGCTTGAGGACCATCTGCCTGGCATCTGTGAGGAGTGCATAGAAACATCGATGGCAGTCAAATCACATTTATTCATTACTTGGGGGGGCGGGGGGGGGGGTTAAACCTTAACTTGTAATTACGAAGCTTGCGTTTAAAACATCGTCCAAACCCTCATTTCTTTTGTGCGACCGCACACCACAGGCCAGCTAACAATTCAGCACATACTGTACATGTTTGCATTTGCAGAACCGATAAACAACATACCCCTAACTTCAAACATTTGTCAGTTGTAAAAATCCCTTGAATATTCAGGGGGGGGTTATTTATTTCTTTTTGCCCAACTGGATTTCTTCTAGCAATTTCACTTCTTAACAGTCCCCATGCCCAAGAAATTAGCTCACCCACTACAAAGGCAGCGGGCTCCCAGATTTCTTTTGTTACTGTTCTAAAAGTAGAACTGTTTACAAGGTCAGCGAGACCGAAAGTGTTACTAAGCACATTCAGCTCTGCATAATGGCACAATGAAAGCACTCCATTAATTCTCTAAACATGTGCCCCTTTCAGAAGCCCTGAAATAAAACACATTTATTAAAGGGATGTGAAGAAAAAAAAGAAAGTTCCAAGTAAACTGCCAAAGGCCGCATAATTACAGAAGTATTTCACACTGGGACCAAGAGGAATCGCGGTGATGTCAGAGCAGAGCCGCAGCCAGGGGGCTGTGCCCGGGAAGGGCGTCATGTTCCTTTAAGCCATCTTCTTCTTGTTCCACGTTCAGATCGGCGGGAAAAGTAACCGAGGGAAAAGGGAACCGCCACGGACGAACCCAGGATGCTATGAGCTGCTCCTAATCATCCTCCTTGTACAGCGGGGCTTTGAACGGCAACAATGGGCCCTTTCTAACGGCCCGACCTGGAACGCCAAAATTGGTCGCAGTTGCTGTGCAGATGTTCTGACAACAGGACGACCACAGGCCATGTGTTAACAGCTACCACGGCAGCGCGCATCTCAGCCGCCGTCACCGCGGCGACCCGCGCGACGTGAAGCGGCGTGTCATCCAGGAGCTCCGACATTTACTGTCCCTCCAGTCACACGAGCTTCAGGATCCTCATCTATGTTATCAAACTGATGACATCACCTAAAATATGCCCCCCACAGCCAACAGCATGGCTGCTCGGTTACATTCAAGTGCACTATATAATTACTCACAAAACAATTTACAAACTAACCAAAAATGTGTTTCCTTATGTGTCCTGAGTGTTAAGCCACAGGAAATAAAAGTCCTGTCTGTGTTATAGTAGCTACTGGTGGAAATGCAGGCAAAACTGAATAAACGAGGCCCACAGCAAATAAAATTCTACTAAATTATTTCACCACCACCCCCCCTCCCCAAAAAAGCAGAATAATAACCAAGGAGTGGGATTTGTGGGTTTTCTCTCTCAGTTGCTGGCCTCCTTATCCCACTAAAACCCTGACTGCTGATACAAAACCCATTGCTGAGGAACGGAGCCGTTCTGATGGCTTTGGTGGGGGCCCAACGCCCCATCCGGCTGCCGATCGCCCTCAGGTGTGATCTCTTGACCTGGGTGTGGCCTATACTCCCAACACAGTATTCTATTAACAGTGGCAGTGGACCGGAACCAAACCCCGAATTGCAACACAGACTGCACGGAACACAAAGTTTCTCACACTTTGAAGACAAAAAGGTGAAAAACACTGGTCTGATGATGTAACCCTGAAATTCATCTCTAAGGAACGCCCCCGCCCCCCTAATTCCCCCGAAAAAGAAAAGACATCCTTTTGGGGTGACCATGAATTTCGTTTTCTGTTGACCCCTATTTACAGTAGTGAGGGA
>JAODJU010000138.1:10403369-10429394 GCA_026776725.1 Gnathonemus echidnorhynchus | reverse complement strand
AAGGGGGGGGGGGGGGGGGGGGGGGGGGGGGGTCAAGCACAAATCCCCGCTCCCATGTGGAGGCTATGGTGGACCGGGGAGGGGGGTGGTTGGTGAGGTTGAAAAAACCACCCACTTTTCAGGAGGGAAGTAGAAAGGGAGTAGCCTGGTCCAGCACTGTCACTCAGTAGCGATATATGCTATCGCTATGACCAAGCTCTGTCAAGGGAGAGAAAAGCACAGATATGGCTCACATTTAACAGCTGTATTCAAAGTAAAATACATTTTTCAGTAAAACTACATTAAATCAAAAAATGTACAATAGGCAGTTTTTTAACATAAAGGAAGTCAAAAAAAAATCTAGCAGAATGAAATTTGACCAGATTTCAAAGGCACATGAGGCGGATAATTCGGAATATCAGTCTGCACACAATCTGTCAAGCCGGAACTGCAGATGGTAAATTAACTCACTTTGCGTGTTTGAAGGGGTAATTAAGCATTAGCTAATAACTCATTATAATAACAGCTCTGCCACCGACTGCCAAATTTGCGGAAAGAGCATTCAAAGCCACGCAAACAATTAGCAATTATTAAAATCACGCTCTTAATAACGCTTTTCCGATGTCTTTAAAGGAGGCCCAACATGGGGCCTGGCTCCCCAGCAGCAGCAGGAGCGCCCCCAGCAGGAGCGCCCCCAGCAGGAGCGCCCCCAGCAGGGCGAACAGGTTCTTCAATGACTTTGCTATTGTGTCGTCGCTAATAAAAACAAACAAATAAATTTTAAAAACGGGATGGGTGAACTGACGAGCATGTGACTGACTCCCACTGGAAAAGCTACGAGAGAGACGGGGGGTGGCGGGAAGGGGGGATATGGGGGGGGGATATGCTCTCATTTTAGATCTGAGGGTTTCTGGTCCTTCAGATGTCTCCGCTGGCTAACCGCAGACCCTGGCGGCGCATGGGAAGCATGCAGGCTGCGCTGGCACACCAGGCCGTGCGCGTTAATAACTGCAACGTGTACACCCAAATCACGGCGGACGGCCCCGCGGCGTGCCATCGTACGCCAGCAGTGGGGGTGGAGTCCAAACCCACATCTAAAAACCACCAATTCCTAATGGACCCTAATCACTGATTTCTAATACGGCCCCATCAATACACATTCCTCAGGCAGGAACCCAGACGCTTTCAGGTCATGCAAACACTGGTGTAGAGTTTAAATAAATAAACAAAGAGTACAGAAAGACAACTATCATGTTTGTAGAATCACATCCCTCTGCCCCAGATCCGTTTAATACTGGAAGTTTTGATTTTTTTAAATTATATAATTATCTACTATTACAGCTCAGGTCTAGACACAACCTGTCATCTATGGGCCATTGGTCTGTGACCATCATGAGACCAGGAAATTCTGAGCCTGCGGGAGGGTGCCAGGGACAGAGGGAGCTTCAAGGGCCCAGTACCCTTAACCCCTGACATGCATGCATTCACCCTGACTGCAGCCCCAATGGGATTCCCCTACCAGCAGGGCGGCGGCGGGGCTATGTGTGCGTTAATGGTGCCGAGTAAACATCACATCTCACTGTTTTCCATAAGCCAGAAACAAACAAAGGGGGGGGCAGATTTCTCCATGTTTGATGGGGTATGAGAATCGCATATAAAACACTAAGAACCAAAGGGCCTTGGAGACTGTCAGCCCACTGCTTTCTCTTTGTATTTCCTCTCAACAATGGGGGGGGCGCCAAGGGGCTGAGAAACTGCCTTCACCCTGTCAGCTGGAATTTATAAGCACCCACCCTCACAAAGAGAAAATTTAAGCAATTACAACGCAATTATAACGCATGTAAATTCTTATCACGTTGGTCATTGTAAGCAGCAATGTGGTACATCTCAAGCGGGCAAGACCACTGTGTTTATTATCTTTTTGCTAACCATATGCCTTCAGAAGGCCTTCAGCACCCCGAGCCCTGAGGATGGAGAGGGACATGCAGAGCGGTTCTTTCGGGCTACATTCCTTCCCTGTGAAACCCCCACCTCGCATGGAGCTGCCTGGCTTACATAACTGACACCTCCTTTCCGGCGGCGAGCGCCTTAAATAAGAAAAGTCACCAAGCTTTAATTACGTAAAACTAAGTGGCTGAAGAAATCGGACAGAAGCTGCGTGGAGTGGTTTAAAAACCGGTTCACCATCATTAACCACGAACAGGTCATATGATGGACAAGAGAAAACAGGACTCAGCATGGCGTGATGATTACTGGTCAGTGACAAGCATTAGTGTGCTTGTCATCTAATTTCACCTTACCATACCCCCACCTCAAAACTAAGACAAAAATTATGCTATTAGAGAGATATTTTAATCCTGTTAACAAGGAAAAGGGCATAAACTGCCATAACAGAATGAACATATGGTCATTATATAGAGAACACCTATTTGGGGGGTTGGGGCAATCAGAAAAAAGCTTCACCAATCATCCATGGGCACCCAGCAACCTCAGAGAATATCACACGGGCAGAGAAAGAGCCCCACAAATGATAATCATGACACTGGAGACGTGTCTCAGTCCCACACAGTGCCAGGCAGCCCGGTCCCTGAAGGAGAAAAATCCAGGAAGAGACTCCAGCTGCTGCCATGACCAGACCTGCTCGCTCTGTCACAGGAGCCCACACCTGCATCTGCTGGGGGTCGGGGTCTCCGCCAGTGTTTGCCAGTGGCTGCTTGATGGCCGCGAGGAAAAGGAAGTAACCCATCTTCCTTACAAACAGCCCCCCAATTACTGGCCCTCAGTGTGGGATGGTGGCTCCACGGGCTGCCTGGAGACGCGCCTACACCAACAGTCCTCACCGCTGTCAGATCAGGAAAGACTATGATGAATGCTGCTACTGTCAAGACCATGATTCATAGCCAACCTCAGCCCGTGCTCCCAGAATGCCGAGCTGCTTGTGCAGGGTGAGTGCCGGACATGCCCTGGCACTTTGACACGTCTACCACCAAAAAAAAGGGATATTACAAAAATTCACTGATAAATTGTTAAAAAATGCATGGGTATTAAGTTCCATCACCTCCATTTCTCTACAAAAGTACAACTGTAAAATGTTTAATAAACTGACTTTAACCAATGACATGTTAAACATTTTACATATATGGTGGTATGTGAGTTTATTATCAGGCCACATAACAAGACATTAACTGCACAACAAATGAGGGGAACAAAACACACACCTGAACTAGGAGATTCAGAAAAATGTGGAGGCTCTCACCCCAAAGAGCATCTCATGATACGGGGTCAATTACAGTTTTGCGAATTGTCAGCTTAAACCCTTGACTATTAACAAGGGGAAGTGAGTCATTTGCTCTTTGTGATCACTGAGAGGGGCCACATTGCTAAGAGGAGCCAGCCGAACACAGGGGGGACACCATCCGGTTCAGACGACCACTTAAGGGGGATTAAGCCCAGGAGCGTGAGCCTCATGCTCGTAGGAGGCTGATTACCAACTAACTGGGCCGGAGAGGAGGCCCAAAAGAAAGGCTCCACACCGCCTTCCTTTAGGGGCAAATCAGCTGGATAGGCGACACCAAAACTATACAAAAACAAGACAACACTTTCACATGTGTTATGACAACAGTCAAATGAAACGGCAGAAGCCCTAGTGAAATCTGCCAGGTCAACAGAGGTGACAAACAAAAAAAAGGAAAAGCAAAATGATGACATCAGCTTTTTTTGGAGGGGGGGGGGGTTCCATACCTTTGAACAAAACAACCTCATAATTTAACAGGGAAATGCAAATATAAACTAAGGGCTGTGTTAAGAAGAACATACATAAGAAAACCCAAAGAAACCCACACGGTCCTCATGGTTGGGAATATTTATTGATCACCCCTGGATATAAAAAACAGACAAGACTGGGAGGCTGGCTAATTAGCTCCTAGAGATTAACACCAAGAAGGCTTACAGATGTGAGCAGCCCAAAGGCCTCTTTCGCTGGACCAACTGGCTAACAGAAACAAACACTCGTGCAGCCATGCTGGACCATACAACACAACAGCACCAGGTCAAACAGGTCACTGAAAGGTACATCTAAGAACCGTTCTAGACAAAATACAGGCAAATCCATTCAGAGAGCTGGATAACCTACAGAAAACAATTCGGCGCTAAAAGGTAAAGTCCACATCAAACTGGGGAAGGGATGCTGTGAAAATATACAAGGCGAGGCAGCTTTGACACGGCATACGAGCGGGAGCACAGGGCGTGGTAGGAGGTGGGTGGGGGATGAGGACAGAAACAAACATTAGCTGTGGGGGCTGCTGACAAGTTTACCAAAGGGTCCAGTGCAGTGTAAACACAAGACCACCTGGGGCTTCCTGCTCTCAACACGGTTGCTGTTTCTCACAACTGGCCCGTGTGTCGAGCAGTGAGGGACGACCTCATTCGAACACACACGTTCCTCAGCCCCAGGGTGGCGTACAGAGGTGCACGGTTAGTCAAAGTCAAAACATACAAAGGAAAAACAGAGCTTCACAAACCAAAGCTTGGGAACCTACTGACTGAAGCCACGGAGAACACAAAGCAAACGCCCTTTAGTTGGCGCACAAAGCGAAAACCTAAACAAAACTGACATCTCGCACTTCAACCAAACAAAAACAAAACAACAAACAAAGCCGCGGGTGCATGGAGCCATCCTGTCCTGCCCCAAGCAGGCGCATGCAGGATGAACAGCCACGTAGTGCAGGAGACGTGGATCTACAGAGCACCCTCTGTAAGCCATCTGCTCTCCACAGGCCCGGCCAGCAGAGCAGAGATTTCCGGACGGCACCGAACAGAGATTATCCAGTTTGTACTATCTGATTACAAAGCTCCAAGGCCTGTTTTTCTTTGTTCTTCATTTTCTTGACTTTTTCCCCATTCTTTCATTTTATTCGGCTGGAGACTAAATGCACCTGAAATTTTCCCCTGAAAATCTTTCTAACGGGAAATGTCAGAGGATCAGTAAATTAAGTGACCTTCATTAATCCACACATTTTCATCCAGTTAGAGGAAGACGACGACAAAATAAGAAATGTTTAAATAAGCAAAGAAAGAAACACTAATCAAAAAAATATATAATCACTTATATTTAATTTAATATTATTTTAGGGTGGGGGATGGTGATCCATTGTTACATCACCACAACCCACAAAAAAAGATTACCAGTCACCCAGTGGGACAGTTGACAAAAACACTGCAAGACTTCCACGCCCAAGCAAATAAATTACCACATTCAAAAGCACAAATTAAAGAAAGAGGAATCAAAGCTGACATTAGGCCAAATTTACAGCTGCAGAAGGGACAGGATAATACAGTGCCAAGAAACACGAGACAGCCTGCAAACAGCAGGCATGAGCTTTTCAGCTGATGAACCAGTTCTGTAGTTAGTAGCAGTTAAGTAAATAGACTTCCAGACAGAAGGTTGTAGGTTCAAATCCCAGGAGGAACCCCCCACTAGGGGACCCCCGAGCAGGGTACTTAACCTAAAAGGCCTCAGTAATATGCAACTGTATAAAGCTCTCAGACTGTAAGCTGGGAGCTTTGGTGAAAGGGTCCGATAAGCAAATAACAGGCTTAAGCGAGCGTCAGATAAGCGACATAACGTGAAAGGATCCTCCGCACTGAAAGAGGAGGGCAACTCTTACCAGCAGAATTTATTATTTATAAAGCGCGACATTGTAAGGGCACTAAAAATAGTTTCGAAGGAATCTACAAAGACACCCCCTCCAGAGGCACTACCACCACCCCCCCGCTGCCTCGCTTGGAAGCCAAAGCCGCAGGTCCTGAAGGCACCTCCCCCCCTGCATCTCATGGCAAAGCATCAGTCACATTGGACACATTAGGAGAAAATCCACAGGCTGCAGTAAAACTCCAGTTACCCAATGCAGAAGACCTCCGGAGAAAATCCCCCTATCTCTGCCTCATTAAAACACTGATATTCATTGCCTTCATCCCACAACAGCGCTGTCTGCTTTGCCCCTTTACATTCCTTTTTTTTTTTTTTTTAATTCTCAGTCATCCTTCCTCGTTCCACATCTGGTGCAGCTTAAACTGATATTTTTTAAGAAAAGAATGTTCCCTGTGCGCTTACAAGCAATGAGAGCGATTAACTCTAATTAAGCAGACAGGGGAGCCCTTTGGTACCGATTTGGTGCCACGATCAGCTAAACAGAGCAGAAATTTTATGGATACCACAAGGTTAGAAAACAGATGACAAGAGAGGTCTTCCCACCAGCCAACCTTGCTTTTACTTATTTATTTATTTTTTTTCAACGATTAAATTCTAGAAAGTGTGAGGCAGAAAGACAGATGCCGGGTCGCTGTTTGCGGCTAGGAGCTTTTTAAAGTTTTATAGAGCCCAAGTGGTGGTACTTTAAACTAACTGCCTGTGTGTTACACCCCTTCTCCACACACCACGCTTAACCGCTTCCAACACTCTGAGAAAGATGTCAAAGGGGCACGGAGCCTGTGTACATGCAGGAGGGCCGTACCGCGCCCTGGGCTGACCCCCGAAAAAAAAAAAAAAATTAGCCACCACCAGCCCTGGGCTTGCACTTTGAATGCTTTTGTGTTACACTTACTGCCCCTTGAGGAGTCTTATTAGGTTCTCACTTTATTAGTTATACGTGTAGTTATGCGGCTGTTGTGTAGCTCCTGCTCTGATACTGCTTACATTTGTACCTGCACGTTGATTGGAAGCTCAGCCTAGCTGCTCTTACGCATAGCTTCCAGCTTCCCGTAATAGACAGCTTGTTTTCCCTGGGACTTCCACGGAAGGTGAGTCATGGATGGGAAAACTAGCAACACAGACACCATAAGAACCAGAGCAGAGTTGCCAGAACAAGAAATCAAGTATTTCTGTCATTGTTAAAAGGTGCCCAGCAAATTACCATGCAAAGTCAATTAAGCCATGTGCAATTTTACACTTAACCTTTTTGCTGGACCCATTTAGTGACGCAACCAAGGTTAGCTAAGGGATATAGCCGCACTTGCCCATTAGGACATAAAAATTCCCACCTTACAGCCAAGGTACCTGGCCTATGAACACATTCTCCCTCCATGCCCACAGTTTCTCCTCAAATCCATTTCAAATACCAGTATTCCCATTTTCCAATGAGCTGTCAATCCCGACGTACGGTGCCACCATTATCCAGCCAGTTTTATTTCACATACAGAAGCAACACCTTCTCCCATGACCTAAAGTTCAGTTCCCAAACCGCTGTGCTACTGGCTAACCGGTAATAACACACATCCAGATAAAACACAAGGCTCTCTAATATGTGAAAAGTAGCTCTATGACTCGAGAATAAGTGCCTAGACTGATATATAATGGTGAAGCCAGACATAAACCTTTTCTTTTGTTTTAGTAACTGTTTTTTATGTTTCTTTAAACTTTCCAACTTAAACAGCAGACAAGTGAACTGTAATTTGTGAAAAATAAACTTTATAAAGAAAAATGTAGAAAGTACCATCGCACACATGGTTTCATATTCGTTGTGGTATGCAGATCTTCGCCTCACCATCTATGTAAAGTGTAATTTCATGAGCATTTCACTGGAAGTGCAAAATTATTGCGCTGTTCAACTAAAAGAAAAATGGGGCAGTACTGAAATTTCATGAGTAACATCAAAAGACTAACTTAATTGATTTTGCTGCTTCCGGTGGGATTAATTCATTCCCCACTTCCGGATGGATCGACTGAATTCCCAAATCAAGCAGTTTTAATTTCATTGCTCATTTCCAGATGCACCCATCATCATTTCCACCCTTCACGTCTAGCAGAGTCCAGCCAAAGTTTTTCAAATACAAGTGTTTCATAAAGGTTTTCAAATGAAGCATCACCGCAAAAAATGAAATGACATTTCACACTTATGATTTAATATTACTCCAGCTTGAAATTAATTTTAATTTTAGTGGAGTTCTGGTGAGCAGAGGGGGTAAGGGGAGCTTTTATGGCAAGTGTTCACCCCAACTTCATCATGTCCTGAACTATTTGAAGCTCAGTGGTACATGCCAGTACCCAACCAAGACTGAGGCCGGCCAGCATTCACGCGTGACACTCAATTAACTGATGCAGTTCTGTAGGAGAAATGCATATGACTCCCATAAATCATAGTGTTGAGTTATAATAGTGGATCACTAACAACAATATCGAAGAGGTGCTCCACTGCATGAGCAACACCTACAAAGGGAACCTTCGAACATTGCCTAAAGCCCTCAGGGGGACAAATGAGAAAGTGATTGGGCAACCTCCCCCCCCCCACCATTATGAGGGGGATCAAATCAATGAGTCGTTGGGTTTAGGCTGCAAAGAAACACAAGCGACCATTTTAACCCCTCTGGTTAGAGCTCAGGAGTTTGGCTGTGGTCCAAATTCTCTCTCCTGGGGAGTTTGGGGGGAGCAGTGCACTCAATTCAATAATTTGTCCAAACGTCTTTCACAATTTTCCAAAGGAACCCTTCCTTTACCAAGAATCCTACAGGACATCTGTGACGAATGCCCGATTCACAAGACTACATTACATAGGAGCCCAGTGACCTTGGAATGGCACACCCAGCGGGGAAAGTGTGTTAGAACAACGTTTGAATTTCCGTAAGGAGAGAAACGTGATCGGCCCTGCGGTAGCCAGCATCTGCATAATATAATATTAGGTTAGCATTCCCATTAACTTTGGCCAGCTCAGTCTAGCCTGCTCCAGGCCTGCAGCTTCAGTTTCCCTAATTGGCTGTAATTGGCTACTCCTGAAAAGCACTTCATGAGGGACTTCTGGCCCCATCGCTCCCACCTTTGCCTGCAGGGCTACACTCAACTGCATGGGTGGCGCAGGTGAGACCAGGCTCTTCACAGAAAATAAATCGCCAAGTGAATTTTTTTTTAAAAAGTTCTCTCATTACAAAAATTTTTCTCCTTACAAATACATTTACATTTATATAAACTGCAATAGATGAGATGATATTTCTGTCCTTATGGGGTTTAGCTTTCACCCCCCTTAGTCTACAATCTTCAATGCCAAATAAAATTAAAGCATACAAAAGCTGTTCACTCTTTCAATACATATATAAAAAAACTGCTGCTTTTCTGTGCATGGTACAAAACATGCTTGATGCACTTTAAATTAAATTACAAACTTCTTAAAAACTTATATTCTTGCGAATATGATTTAATGGATGTTCTCTTGGACAATGTTTTGTATCAGAGTTCAGACTAAGTAGATCAAAAACAGCAGATGTAAATGGAAAAAATTGTTTTTTTAATCATAAAACCAGTGCCTGTTTTCATGAATGAACAAAATGACAAGCAACAAGCAGAAAGAAGAAGAAAGAGCAAACTGCAATGCCAGGTAGTATGAAATGCTACCAAACATGCAGAACTGTGCCCTAAAATGCAAAACACAGGAGCAACTTCCTCTCTGCACTCACCAATAAATATCCAGTGAAGGCATCGCATTAAAATGCCAGGGACTTCATTCTCAGAAAGCACTCTGCTTTGCATCTAGCTAGATGGATAACCACAGCCATGTCACACCCCCTCTTAATGGGGTCTTATCTTAGGAAAATGTGCAAGAACACTGAAATGCATACAAGCCTCTTAAAGGTCTTCTTAAAGTGTCCTTTGGGGAGGAGAGAGCATTCAACCATTCAAGCATTGTTTTTATTAACAAAAACTTGCCTGAAGAATATTGCTATCCAGGACACTCATGGCACCAAACTGATGGCATAAAAACTACGGCGTTAATGGTTGAAATGCACAGAAAACTTCTGCAGACGCAAACTTAAACCCAGCAAGCTGTGGCAAAAGCACAGTAGCACCAGGTTGCCGCTTCTCCAGCGCAGAGACAGAAACGCCAGTCAAAGCTGCACTGCAGCGAGAAAATGCAAAAAAACACAAAATAATTTCAGATGGAAAAACACGACCGCCAGGCCGGCATCCTTCTGGTACAGAAACAGAGCAACGCTGACCACAGGAAACCACATAATATTAATCATCGTCAGTAAAGGAGGAAAAAGAATTAAATAAAATTCATATTCATGCCCCAAAAAAATGTTAATTAATTGCTGATCTTGGCCTCTAACGCAAAAGCCCAACTGGCTCACATAAAGCAAGTCCTGATTTCACAGAGAGCATTTGCAAATGTTTAATTCTGGTAGCGAGAATGACGAGTTGCTTTTATCCCCAGCTCTTCCAAATGTGCTCCTCATCCGAGACTTCCTTTAAAGCAAGCGCCAAATTCTTTTTTTTTCCTCCCCCCCCTCCCACTTTTCCTCCGGCGTTTGAAAATGCAGATCAAAATGCAAGGGCTGCACAGAGGCATTACGTCATCTCTAACAAATACAAATTGATTTTTTTTATACCCCCCCTTTTCTTTCTTAGAATAATAGAGGCCCAATACATGGAGTGGTGTTACACAGACAATCACACAGGAGATGGGAGATCACAAGGCCAGGCTGTTTGGCGATATGGAGCTAGAGGGTCCTGCACCTCATCTAATAGGGTGGCACTGCTGAGTAAAAATATGTGGCTTTGCGCAACATTCGTGAAAACAGGTGAGTGGAAGAGAATTCAGCCATCCCTGCTGCTAACCTGAGCTCCGTCCTTTAGTTTTAATATGCACTCCATGGTATTGATGGTAATGACCACAGGCTCAGAGCCCAGCTTGGTCCAAGGCACGTGGATTCGCAGCTCATGGATATGGCCACTCAGGAATGTGAAAGGCAACTTCAGCTCCTGCAAAACAGAAAAAAGCAGCGTCACGCGTCACGACGCGGGCCCAGCGAATCGGCACATCCTGCAGCTTGCGCACAGGAAAGGGTAACGACTCATAAACTGCATTGTTTTACCATTGGTATTTTAAAAAGAATAACCAATCAAAAGCAGCTCACAGCATTTTAGGGCACATTTGTATTTTCTGTCATGAAGACTTATTTGTGTAAGCTGAGGACAAGTGTGAAGCAACTGGTCTGAAGCAACAAGCCAAAAAAAAATGCCCCAAGAAACCATAATGCCTACATAGCTCATTTTGTTTCTTTCTCTTTTTTCTGACCAGAGGAAAATAATCAAACATATTTTCAGGAATGGGCTGATGTAGATTTACTACATGTCTGCTTTAAACCCATATTGTTTCACTAAAAAGGCCATTTATAATGATTTCTCTTTGGATTATATACTGCATCCAAATTTGGGACTATAAAGAAACTACAAAGGGAAAGAATACCCACCAAGATTTTAAGATTGCATTACGCATCCAGAAAATAATATACTCCCACTGTACAATGGGGAAAAACTGCTTTCAAGAAGGATGCCCAATATGTTCTTTGTTTTGTCCCCTACTTGGGAAAAGTCAGGAAGCTCTCTGGGGACAGAAAAATCCACCCTAATTCCATTACAGATTTAGGAGAATACTGGAACAAATAATGTCAAAATAATGAGGGTATTCATCCAAGAAATAATCACCTAACTACACTAATCTGTTGATCAGAGGAAAAAAAAATCTCATTACAGTTTATGCCAAATGCACTGGTAAATCTATGTTAAAATAATATTCAATTGTCCACTTTAATACAATAAACAACAGCATCCCTGGTGTTCAAGGGTATCACATAACATGGTTCTAAGGTGGTGTACAAGTAGCACAAGCAGATCCTTCCCACACTGAAAAGGAGCATTCCACTATCTTAATTTCTCAATAAAGATTTATTTCAACCTTAATATGAAAGAAACAATATAATCAAAATTAAAAATGTATTAGAGAAATCTTAAAAATAAATATAAAAGTGCAGATTTTGTACCAAAACAAAAAAATCCTAGGCTTCCTGCTGCATCTATGAAGCAATTAAGAATGAGAGCTTTTTCTGATGACCTCAAACTGGCTGCCCATCTCCTTCCACTCTAGTATGTAACAGCCATCCGGCCCAAGTCGCCATTAGCTACAGCATACCTGCTCCAGCACATCCAGCCTCAGTTCCAGCTTGCTGAGAACCACATCCCCTCCCCACAGCGAGAGCTGCAGGTCTGATGGCTTCAGGTTCTTGATGTAGCGGTTCACATAGCTCATCAGGAGCGGGGTGACATAGGACTCCAACATGGCGGAACACCCTCAGTGCTATCAGGACAAGACAGAGCACTTTAAAACACTGACATAACTCACCGGATCTGCTTCCGTTTTATAGATGGCAGGTAGCAACAGAAGAGTAAACTATCTCCCATATTTAGAAACATGTAGTCAACTCAATATATCACTGTCCCATTACGCTGGATGTCTTGGGAGACGGTTTTATTACTAAGCCATAGCTACTACCTCTGGCCCTACTTTCTTGACATTATTATTAGTAACGTGATGCTATAAAGCTGATCCAAAACAGACGTGGGGAAAAGCACAAGTAAAAGCAGTTTCTGACTGGGTGATTGTGTGGATGTGGGGGTCTTATTTAAACACAAGCATGAAAGTCCTCTCGCATCAATAATTCAGCAACTGACATAAACACAAACATACGGCCGGAATACAGTCTTAGTAAATACAAAGGAGCGTGTTCATCTATTGGCTTGGAAATCCGTGCTGATAGTTCTACTTAAAGTTACAATGCTCCGGAAATTCATTTTTAATATTCCAGCTATTTTTCCGAGTGATCAATTACATAATTCTCACACTCTCTTGGCTAAACTTCGCTGTCGTATTTAAATAAAGGTGTTTCCTGGATGGCCAACCTTCTTACCTGAACTAAACTATACGGCCGCTTGTTACCTTCGCGAAAGCTGCGAATCTCCCAGCCTGTGAAACTTCCCAGGCTTCGTTTGTGCAGGACACTGCAAAAGCATGTGAACTGAATAAACTCAGACAAAGAATTTACTAACAGTGGTGAGTTTTTTTTTTCAGGTGAAATACATTTTAACCTATAACGCTTAACCAATCAGTTACCTTTAATTTTGTTAATGCTTTAAGCGGCTGCGATGTCGCGAGACACCCACAGCTCAAATTTTAGCGAGTCGAACTAAATTAACCTGACAGATAAAAAAATGTACAAGTAATAACAGCTTACATTTAATGATATTCGGATGTATGGCAGCATAACTTAGATACTGCTTACTTGACTACCGTAATCTCTGGTAATTTCTTCCGTTCCACATTGATTCATCCCTTAACAATCTACATAAACACAGACTGAGAGGTAACTGCCAGTGCCAACACAATCGTGAACCTCTTCCGCGTGCGTTTACTTCCGGTATTTTGCGTGACGCAACTTCCTGTCAACTAAGGCGGGCGTGCCCACCGTTAGTAATGCAGAAGTGGGAGATCTATGATGTGGTATACGCACATATATATATATATATATTTTTTTTTTTTTTTTTTTTTTTTTTTTTTTTTTTGTTTAGGCAGTTTGGTTGTATTTGATTCGTAGAATAATTCCGAGTAGTTCTAAGTGGAGTCATTAATGTTAACATGAGATAAAAAGTTATCTAGATAGCCAAGCCAAAAGTTTTATTTGTAATATAGCCTACACAGTGTGTACAGTCTAATTTTTATGAGCCTATTTATTAAGTTTGTTAAAATTATGTTGTGGTCATGTTGGTCGACTACTTTCTTTATTACAAACAACATTTTTCATGTCCAACAGTTCAAAAATGTCAAATTCTGTATCGAGTTTGGTAAAGAAAAAATCGTACTAAAGTGATACGGTTCGACCAAAAATAACCACTTTTAGACATAAACATTGTCTGGTTATATGGCCCGAACCTCTAGCTAACCGCACTGAACAAAAGGCTAAACTGGTTCATTATATTAAAAGTGTTATGTGTCTTTTGAGTTGAAATAGTGTTTTAAAATATCTGAAAGATTTACTAAAATAAGTTAAACGGTTTTCCCCAGGTATATTTAAAATTTGTGCCAAATGCTGATATTCTACTGATACAATGTAACAAAAGTAATATTGAGGTTTTTTCCTGCAAACATTGCCATGTCCATTATCTGTTAATGCCCTCATGTCCTCCATCTCTATCATGATGGCAATGTTAAGTAAATTTTCCCAACCTCAAGTGAACCACCTAACACTTCATTGCCAGCAAGTAGCTTGCTCTCCAATTACCAGTTTTAAACTGGTCATTCCATAGTTCATGGGTGGGCAATCTTATCCAGAAAGGGCCGTTGTGTATGCAGGTTTTTAGTTGCAACTGCCTAATTAGATTACTAATTAGAGGAGTGATTGACTGAAGAGTGCTCACACCTTGGTTTGAACAGCTGACCTAAAGGTTACCCCTAAAACCTGCATACACACCGGCCCTATGCGGATAAGACTGGCCACCCCTGCCACAGGTAATTCTCCATCTTCTGATGCTGAGCCATGTTGCTCCATGTGGGCTGCCAATATGAAGAGAGTGAAAAATTCAGCCTTAAATTCTTACAAGCCTTCTTGCTGTGTTTCAGCTTCTACATGATTAATCAATGTACCTAACAAGCTTCACATGAGTGACCCAGTTCAAAGATAGCCAGAAGTGTACATTATGTAAATTATATATCTGTCAATACTTGAAATCTTGTTGTAATATTTCTTTTTGTAAGCCCCTCTAATTTTTCTTGATAATCACTGTTCTTCAACTTAAAGATTAGTCTGCTATCAGTGTGTAATATTTCAATGGCAAAGCACTATAAGAAGATTAACCTGGACACATTTATCTGCAAAGATGCAGCCTATATGTGTGCTGTGCTTTGGGTGTAAATTGTGTGACTGTCCAGTGACTGACTTGATCTTTTGATCCCTGCAACAGCCAGTAGGGGCTTGCCAGGAAGTGTTCTAGAACTGAATTCTACACCAGTTGTCAGTTTAATAATTGATGTGTAATCATTGTAATTCACATATTTATATTATTATTAGGGCTGTCAAAATTAACGGGTTAACGCAGATTAATCCATCATCATGATTAATCTGATTTAATTTTTTAACGCAATTAACCCATCTGCAGCGCAGAATGATTCAAAATCCCTGAAATGTCAACCCATTTTGGGCAGTTTTGGTGCGTTCCATTTGCCCTGGGAACTCGTATTCCGAGTCGGATTCCGGAGTTTTGAAGCGGGAAGTGACGACATGCACGCTCCCGTTTCTCAGAGATCCGAGAAATATCTCGGAGCAGCACAGAGGATCCCGAGTTCAGAATCCAAGATGGCTAAGCAAAAAAATCTTGCTTTTTGATATGGGTCCATGGTATTACACTTCTGTGGCAGATGGAATGCATCCGACTCAAGATGTTCAATAAACATGTTAAGTGAACATATATTCCCTTTTTTTGAGTCTGTTTGCTCATTGCAAAATGAAATGCGATTAATACAGATTAAAAATGAATAATTTTTAATCGTGATTAATCAAAATTAATCCACAGCAACTCTGTGATTAATCTGATTAAAAATTTTAATCGTTTGACAGCACTAATTATTATCAGTGTGGATTATAGCCCTTAGTGTTTTTCCTTAAATACAGAATGTGACTATTTTCATTATCAATTATCATAAAACAATTTCACAAGATATATTCATAGCATGATTAGTAATTACATTTTGATTGTTCAATTTTATGGTATGATAAATATTGAATAATAGTAATAATAAAATAATAGTTTGATTCCTTCTGGGACATGAACTGATAACCTTTTGGCTTCACATGCATTACATTAGGATGCAAGAATATACGCCATCATTTTGTGTTTCATTTGACTACATTCTAATGGCCTGTAGTTCATGTAATGCAGCAGTGTCTCGTCTTGCGCTCTAGGTGCGTGCAGCGAGAAGTAAATATTATAGAGTGTCCGTCAACCCAAGCAATTCCTCCGCCTCGTCAGATTTTGGATTTTGTTCACCGGGAGGGGGGTCCCCCTCGCCTGAAGGGCTCAAACAAATTTCGGGGGGTGGGGTTCAGGCTGTAGTTTTACTACCTGGCTACGTTCCTGGGCGTGTGGACATAAACGAAATATCTGGCGGGCAAAAACGTCACGTTAATATACATACCAATTGATTAATTCCTGGAGGACTACGTGGTCCCGATCTAGAATACCTCTCAGCATCAAAACAAAAATGTGTTTTTATCACGGTATCAATTCGGTGGTCAAACGCGTAATTCTAAAACTTTCACACTGTTTACAATGTTTAGAGCAATTTAAGTAACACCCAAGACTAACCTCCCTGCCATTATCAACACGGAGAACGCTCACCAGAGTCAAACACATAAACGGTCATGTCAAAAGCAGGAAATCTGACAACTCCTATTTGCTCCTTGTTTAAACTCCACTTCCTTGAATTTCCATATAAATAAAAAATGGTTATGGTCTCCATTGCTTCTCAGCCCACAGCGTAACCCCAGCGGGAAAGGTTATATTCATTTTTGTGTGCATTAAGGCTTTGGGGTAGGAATAAAACAAGTGGCTTTCATTTAGCGATATATTAAATATCAATCTGGGATGGGGTTCATGCGCTGCGTTTCCATCTATGACTGTCACCGTACTTACATGGTGTTTAAATTTGATATTAGCGAGGGGCAACGTCCTTGCTTTGAAACTTAGATTGAAAGCCATTTATTATTGTGTCTCGTGCCATTTTTTCCTTCCCTTTTCCATTTTTTTGGGGTGGCGGTATATGCCCTACCCATCTAAAATCTGAGTGCATTACTCTCAGGCGAGAGCTAAGTTCGTGACTTAGCCTTCCTCGATAATGATTAAGTACCTTTGTCACATGTTCACATATATTTCCTTCTTTCTCACTCAGACACTGTACAGTTAAGTCCTAGTAATAAATAGATATGTTTATATCTTCTAAAATGTTGTACTTATACCCGCAAATTGAGTCATCAAAATTGTCATGCCACTAATTTTTTTCCAATAGCAAAATACAAAATATTATTTTCCCACCAAACAAATTAAATCACTGTCTGATTTTAAAAACTGTACATTTTTTTAAGTAAAACTGTTTATGTTCATTTTAAACTGCAGCCTGTCGTCAGTATCGGAATGTACGATTAGTCAACAGACCAAAGGGTACGATGGGGTATAGTGATTTCTGGGCACGTTAAATGCACACCGGCGAGCCATAAGCCGCTATATGTAATACTTTGTGGGGGAAAAACTTGAATTTCACATGTTTAAAGCCCTGTTTGTCGTCATAAAACAAACTCCAGCTGTACATTAATTAGTGCATTAATTAGTACCATAGTCAAACGATTATCGAGCATCATTTCTAAAATCGCATTTTGATGGCCTACCTGCAGGTAAATGCTGAAATATTTCGTTAAATTTGCATATAAAATATAAGGTTTTCTTATAAATATGACAATTGTCAGTCTAATTATAAGTGCGCTGAAATTGGATGGTTGTGCATTATGCTTTATGCGGCACAATTAAACACTTTTGAAATATATTACTAATAATAACAATAATAATAATAATTATTATTATTATAATAAATATTATTATTATACAATTAAGTCGACGAACTTGGCTTAACTTGGACATTTTTTTAGTGGTGACGCTGGGCAGTTGCCAAATATTGAATCACCACGATTAATAGTATAATAATTAATAATAACGGTTAAAAATCAAATCTACGCAATTTTGTTTAATTTATCAATACATAAACTTTTTGTCGCACAGTATTTGTCGCAGGTGTCCTGCGAACAGTTAATTGGACGGGGCATTACATTTTATGGGCGGTTAAATAAAACTGCTAAAATGTTTCCGCTGACGTTATTCTTTCGTTTACAGGAGCTTTAAATTGTGCGTTATCTATTCATATTTCATAATATAATCAATATACGCCTCGGATGGCGTATATGATCTAATTCAGTAATAGGGATATGCATTAATTAGCTCGATCAATTACTTTTATTTATATTAGTAATAGTAGTACCAACATATTTACAATTGTTGTTGCAATTATTAGACCCTTGATATTGTTTATAATTTTCACTTATTATTTCGACTTAATGGAAGGCAATATACGATATTTTATTCACTTTCCTAAATAACAACGAGTCTACATGTCGTACAGTTCCTCATTTCAATCGTGGACGTTTGTTGAAGCACAGTATACTTGAATTAAGGTTTACGAGGTGTGTCAACATTACTACCGCAAAAGGGAACCGAGCGGTTCCTGTTTAAAAAGACGCTGTTGACCGCAAGAAAATAAACCCTTCCTGTGGTAACTATCACAGTTTTTATTTTTTACAGGGTTGTACAGTAAGAATATGGTAGGGTTGAAAATCATGATCTGCATTTCAAACAGGAATCTGCCCTTTACAAATTTCACACGTATAGCCTGTATAACGCCGGTGCATTTGTAGGTCTCTTACTGATTTTTTTGTACATTCTTAGTAAAAGACAAATTCATCTTGCTTGCTCACTTTAATTATTTAGGCTTATTGGCTGCTCAGAAAATGTTCTAGTTTGGGCCTTCAGAGAAAAATAGCAAAGACGTCCTGTGGCCTACGTAGCTGCCTGTATTCTGTAAGTCGCGCTTGTTCTTGAGTCCGTTTACTAATCATTTTAACAAGGCTTTTCACATACGCTTTGTCGCCGCAAGAGATTTTTTAACCAGTTTTATATCTGTCTGCCTCCTTTACTCTTCCTTAATTAAGTCCAGAGCTTATATTTTCACACGTATCTGCGACAGTGAGACGTTTTCGTATCATTGCGTATTCCGCTAATTGCCCCCCAAAATGACCACGTATCTAAAGTCTTTATCCTGTCACGAGGGGATGGGTGTTAGAACTGGGGACGCTGAAGTCGTTCCAGGAAAGAAAAAAAAAGTAGATGTGTTTAGCAGGTTTGTGCTTGGCGGCGCGCTCAGATTCAGTGAACAAAAATGTTAAATGTCTTCTGTCATGGAGGGCATAATTACGCAAACGGTCGACCTCAAAAGATATTTTTACATCCTCGGCATTAACAAGTTAAATGAACATTCTCGGCGTCGTCAGCGATTTCGGACACTTTTAGAAAGTGTGTAAGATGTTTGTTTTGCATTTACAAGTGCAGAGGGTTAATATTGTGTTTTTCATATAGCCCGTTTTCAATTTTCACAAAAGACATGTAAAGTATTCTATATAATCGTAGAACTATAGTAAAAATACTATATTATTTTCGGCTAGATAGTGTACCTTACAATGAAATGTTAACATACTATATAAGGAAATATATATGAAATAGGCTTAAGGTAGCGGTGGCTTGCATGCTAACGGAACGTGAGCGGTGAGCATTTTGGTTCTGGTTACTCTTGTCGATCTACTGCTGCTGCTGTTAATCATCAGACAATACACAGTCACCGGTACATATGCCAGGCCCCCGGCGATGAAGCGGAGCATTATTAAAATTATTATGTTCAATGTTTTCCACATAAATGTATTATTGATGGAATATAATTTAGTTAAAGCCTACTTACACCAACTATCGAGGTACATGTGCAGTGATTTAGCTGTAAAATGCACCAAGTCAGCTACTACAACTACTACTTATAATAACAATAGCGTATGGGCGGCCTACTTCTATCTCTTTAGTTAAGTAAACATTCATTTGCTATGTTCATCGATAAGCTTTAAATGTTTTATATACATAGACGAGGTATGTGTTCATTTATCATTAGTAACGACTATACCTTTATTAGCGTCCTTGTTAATACTAGACCAATTTTTTTCTCTGCCTGGTTAAAATAGTACTGATTTGGAAAAAAAAAATCTCAATTATTTTGTTACATATTGTAATCATTTTGAAATTAGCGAAAGTAACGAATGTGTGATTGATTCAAAACTGCAGTGCACGCAACAGAATGAGAACATAAAAAAGCAATTCACAAATATATGTATAGGCTATATTCTGAATTAACCGCCAAAACATGACTCCATAACATATATAAAACGAATGGTAAAACAAACATAATTTCTTGCCACACAATTTCTGTCTTACTTTAATCCCGACTTACACCCTACAAATAAATGTCCTAAATGATAAAAAAAAAACATAAACAGTAACATTGTTGTATATTTATTGCACGAATCTGAAACACCTCGCAATCAACAGCCTGTAAACTATAAGAAATGCATCCAAAGTGATTTGGAATCATATAGCAATTCGTCTTGATACAGGTCGTACACTCTTGTTAGACAGGAAAGGAAACCTGGCGAACTTTCCGGGAGACACTGAAATGCATCGATTGCAAGTTGAGAGTTGAGTGCAGGTGCTGGCGCTTCGACATTGGAAAGGAAAGAATATCTAGATAGCAGCATAATATATGTGTTTATAATTTTGTGATATATATATATATATATATATATATATATATATATATATATACACACATATATATACCTTTTACCAAGTGATGGTATTGCTTACATTTCCAAAAATAAAAAAAAAACGTAAATCAATAGCCGTTAGAACTTTACAAATAGGTTTTCTTTATTTTTTCTTCATAAATAACATGGTTTCAGCCAAGCACGTGGTAATTCCCGGAATGTCAGATGGTGCCCGCAAAATAACTTTCAAACCGATGCAAAAAAAGGTGCACAATTAAGGAATGGTGCTTTAATAATTCCCACCGTCGTGTGTACAGTCGTTTATTAGGGGTGATCATTGCAGGTATTCATTCCAAAAGGTTTAATAAAATATGATATTTGTAGTTCACCCAAAAAAAAAAAAAAACGAACTAAACAAAATAGTACCATTTTCCAGCGCGAATAGTAAACTTTCTTTATTTCTAAAATACAATTTGACGTATGTCCATCATTAAACAACATTACCTCTTTTTACATTTTCAATTCAAAGACTAATAAGAAGCAGTATTTACAGAGGATGCGACAGCTTTGGTATTTAAACGATGATTCGAAAACAAAACGGTCACCGGTTATGCTCTCCTCTCCCCTTGTTCAAAGTTCGTCAGTCCATTTCTGTAGCGTTCATAGCGGTCCTCAGAGCATTTATCTTGTCTTCAAAAAGTCGTTGATGTTTTAGTTCTTTTGTTTTTTTTCCCTTCCATATTTTTTAGATGTGGAGCCTTTGTGGCTAGTAGTCCTGAGCGGGAGTATGCGTCAGACTATGCCGTCGCAAGTCACAGTTGCGCCGAAACACCTTTCCGCAGCGGTCACAGCTGTAGGGCTTGATGTCTGTATGGGTGAGAAGGTGAGTTTTCAGATTACTTCTTTGATTAAAGGTTCTTCCGCATGTGGGGCATTTGTGAGGCGATTCCTGTTTAGATTTGAAGCAAGCAAAGGATTATTCCCTTTAATTGTAAAATAATATATTTGTGTTCGTATACACAAAAATACAATAAGCAAAAATGTACAAACTGAGGGACTCTATAAGATTATATAAAAACAGAAACATTTTAAAACTAGAGTTAAGAATGTGTATTGACGCCAAACGCAATGAGATTCACTCCATTATGACGAAAGAAAATGTGCACAAACGGCTTACCTGCATATGTAATGTTTTGTGGACGGCTAAAGTTCGAGACTGGCAAAATCCCTTCCCACATTCTTGACACTTGAAAGGCTTTTCTTTGGAATGGATGTATCTGCAAATCAACATACGGATGGGATGCAATCAATGTTTTGCTAAGTTTGCGCTTGTTTCGTAAACGCTGAACGGAGCATTGCAATAAGAACATTTTATGGGGCCGGTAGTCGAGCATTACTAGGCTGTAGCGCCCTCGCCGAACGCACCAAAAACTACAGGCTGACCCAGCGGAAAATCCGAGATCCCCGATCGACTAAAATGAACCTCTTTCCCAAATACATTGCGATATTTAGTTTTTTTTTTTTTTTTTAAATAACTGTCAGTGACAGCAGAATTTTGTTCATTTTACGATTGCATATGTGTGTGACAGCATAACATTAAAAACAACACAATAAAAGAGTCATTACTGTAATGCGGGGAGCAATTTCACTGACAAATCTAACTCTGCTTACTTCATACTAAGGCTACAGTCGTAGTCATAAAGTCATAAATGTGACAGCCTTTTTCAACTCACCTATGGTCTCTCAGGTGATCTTGTCTTCTAAAGGCCTTGTGGCAGATATCACAGGTATACGGTCTTTCGTCGGTGTGGGTTCTTTCGTGGATGAGCAGGTTGTACGATTTGGTGAAATGCCTGCCACAAAACTTGCAAATAAATTCCTTTTTTGTCTTCGACGGCAGCCTTCCTCTCGTCGGTTTTCTGTCCGGGGACAGTTTGTTTAGCTCAGAAATCGTGCTCCCGAGGCCAGCAGTCAGCTTCGAAATGTCCCCCGATTTAGGAGGGTCCTCCTGGGTGGCCGCTATGGCAAGGTTGGCAAAGTCAAAGCGCGGCCTGTCTTTGTGCAGGGACGGGATAACGTGAGCGATAGCGCCTTGCTTCGGATGGAAGAGGTGCGCGGCAAACGGCAATACCGGCAAAGGAAAACGCGGATCCACGAGGCCTTGGGCACCTGCCATTTCTGTGATGGTTGACCTCAGTCCCTGCATGTGCGGGTAGGCCAGAGTCCAGTGGTTCATGTGCATGGTTTGTACAGCACTGAGACCGTAAAGTCCCTGCAGCTGATCGACTGCCGCGGGAAAGGTATTAACAGCCTGGAGGAAGGAGTAGTTGGTGAGCTGAAGCGACGGGTGGAGCGGGATCGGCGCCGGTAACGCTTTACTTCCCATTTTCGGCTTCGCAGACGAACCTCCTGCTGAAATGTCCTTACAGTTCCTGGGTAACAAAATAAATTAGTTAGCTATTACATCATTATGTAGAACGTGCCACCATTTACAGGTCTGGTTTAACATGACGTGCCACTGAACACAACATTAACATTAATGACATACGACACATAACATAAGAAGTTAATTTCAAAAGCAAATAAGTAAAAATTACAAACCGCAAGGAAACCAATAGCCAATGAAACAAAAAGAACAGCATATCTGGACACGCTTCTCTAATTTAATGACATTAGTGCGTTTATCAGATAGGATTATTAGCCATTGACATTATAATAATCACCATTTAGGCCTAATATTTCTTTGAAATCGTTATTTAATTTCCATGCCTTCAACATTAATTTATAGACGAGGCCCGTCCAGAAGGCCAAAATAAATCGTTTGTGGAAATTGCAACATTTAAGAAAATCCGGGAAAAAAAATATCAGACGTAGGCCTAAGGGTATTGCGTAGTTATCCCGCTATTTAAAAGGGAAAAGCAATTTTTGTAAACCCATTACTCCACACTCGGATGAAATAGTCTATTTAAATTTAGTTATGGAGAAAGACATCTGTCGGATGCTCAGCATTGTAAAGGTCGGTAGGTGCTGTTATAAAGAGCACAAATTAATTAATGAGCTCTTGTCTGGAGTCTAATGGGGGTCTGAACGTGGCCCGTAGTGCTGTTATTTTTCTTAATCCAGCGGCAAGTCATTCATCAAGACTGACGAAGGAGAGAAAGGAAACACCTCCCCGGCGGTACAGAGCGGCAATTAAATTAGGCCGACTCAGTATGATGTGTTCCAGGTGGGGGGGGGGACATTTCAAAAAAGTCCCATTACATTTTTTTGTGGCGTTAAAAAGCACTATCGCCTTGCAGGTAGACAATAGATTACTCAGAGAAAACAATTCCCACGTAAAGTCGCCTTTATACAAGTAAAACCTCCAAATGTGTCTATGCAAAACGAAATTTCGATTCAGCTTAATCTTACTTCCTATAAATGGCAAACGCGTGTATTGTAATAGACGCCGTTCCAGCAAAAGTTTTCAATCCTAATTTTATGGTACCTCACTTGTGTAGGTCTACTTATATTTTGGAATCAGTGTTAAGTCCAGTAATAATCACTTTCTGTTGTTTCTGTTGGCAGAGAAGTTAATTACTTATACATGTCGGACCATGCATGTTTTATCGGAACTGCAGTGACATGGTTGTTTCATAAATGCTGTCGACTCGCTCTGTACGCCGTTTGTGAAATTTGCAGCAAAATAATGCAGCCGTTACTGACGTCCTCCCGCCAAAGAATTTTTTTTTGTCTTCGGCGGCCTCATGGACTCGACACCATACCGGTGAATTGAGTTAATGAGATGCGGACTGTCTGACAGTTCCTGGGCTTCATGTGAGCCAGTGGAGCGGAACAGCAGATTTAGGGTAACACGTTTCCACAAGTTAACTCCACCGCTGTAGTACTGAATACGTCTATCCTTTAATCTGCTTCTCTGACTCGGAATTACCTAAAGCCGACAACTAAAAACTAAAACTATTTTGTATGAACACCTGACAAAGTAAACCACCATTGAAAGTTTGCAACTGAAATGTTTTCTTAAACATGTGTTCTTGATAAAATACCTGTCCTATATATTTATTCTGGTTGAATATAAGCAATGGCTCACTCGTATCTACTGTCAAAATTTTAGTGTCAGGGTTATTAAATCATATACGTTTCGAACAGATGACATTTCATGGCACTTCAAACGAGCATGGATTAAAGTGCCACGCAAAAGGAACGATTATGTTGGTGACGTAAGATTTATGAAACATTAATTCAGGAGACTGTAATTTACTTGTAACATACTTTTGCGCTGCAAGTTCAGCTCAGTAACTCTCACGAAAGCTGCTGCAACCACGTTCTGTTATTAGCAATACATATTTGCTTATTCCTCATGGTGTGCATGACCACACATAATACTAAATATACTTTAGAAATAGAAACTTGTTGTTAAAACATTACTACTTAGTTACAATGCGATTTTGTGTACAACCCATGTTAAACTTACGTCAACATTTACAGCTCTTCCTCCAAACGCTTGACTACAAGATTTAGTGACGGAAAAGTTCTGAATTAGAGTTCGCTTCACTGAAACGGCCGTTCTTTGCATGTAATCGTGAATGACGGTTTGTCTAAGGCTTGCGGGCTTGGTAATTTGTAAGCGTTTGACAGATGTATTGATTTTCGTCCCTGTTGCCAGTTTTATTGAAGTTACACGAACTCTAGATTTGGCGTTTTCTCTCAGGTTAGCCTGCGTGTCATTTACATAAAAAGCTCACGTAATTATATGTTTACAGTTTTTAAAATCGTATTCGGTCATTACGCTTCTAAATGTAATATTCTTGTTACATTCTGCAATTGCACCTTGTTAGAAGTTTAAGTAGAGTCCAATGCTGTGTTAAACAGTATCTACGCATATATATTATGGGGCAATGTTACACATGCATTTACACATTTTTTTTTATCTTACCCCCAGTAAATCGATGCAAAAAGTCGACGGCAGAGTGTTCTGCAGTCTTTCGGTAATCCACAATGTCTACGGTTAGGCGACGAACTCCAATTAAACGTCAGCAAAAGCCTTCCAAGTTCTTCCATATACAGTTCATGGTTGCTTTTAAAGCTAAATACTCTTAGACGTTAGACTTTGCACATGTTTTGAAAGGAAGAAAAAAACAACAAATTGGCTCAGAGTGTAAAAGATTACATTTGCTACAGGACTCAAGACAAGACCAACAGAGTCGCGTGCTCTCTTTGAGGCGGACTTGAATGCGAGCTGTGGGCTGCAGGTCCTTCACTTTTTAGGGCTCCGGGCACTGGCGTAGCGATCCCGCCCTAGGACACGCCCTCTCCCAGTGATTAACTCCAATGCTCTTCTCTGTTTATTTGTGTTTGGATAGCAACTACAATTCGAGGGGACATCGTTCAGCTCAGCTTGCATCTGACACTTTCAAATCGCCACTTTAATTTTTTTTTCAGGATTCGGCTTTGCTGGAGAAATTATAAGATAACAAAAAAAAAATGTCTTATGAAAGACAGCTCATTTCCATTAGCGGATGTTTAAAGTTTCAAGGAATTGTTCACCATGAATTACTTTTCATGTGCTTTACAAATTTAGTGGCATAGGTTCTAAAATCGTGCTTTAGCGTTTTCCTTGGAAAATAATTTACAATGGATGTCCTTTGTAGATTCTTAGGCTATAATGTTATTGTCTGCTTGTTACTACCTAAAACACATTTGTGTGTGAGTATGTATGTATGCATGTATGTGTGTGTGTATTTGTACACACACACATACATACATACA
>JAODJU010000138.1:10387117-10403269 GCA_026776725.1 Gnathonemus echidnorhynchus | reverse complement strand
ATATAACTTTTTTATAAGCGAGGATAGCTTAATTTATTTTAGTATTTGTTTTTTTTAATAAACCTACGACAAAAACCAAAGAGCTTGCGAATGTTTGAAGAAACAATCAATCAAATATTCTTTGCAGAATATTTATGCTGATAACTATTTTATTTCACCTCTCTATCTTTGCAACAAAAAATCTTTTATCGTTCATTTGCATCTTTTTTTTTGTGGCGAGCGTATGTACATATTATATACACGCACACATACCTTTGCGTGTTTCTTCCATTAAGAACAAATTTGTTTTACAAAAAGCTTTAAAGGACACTAATAATAATATACTTTACAATGACGTAGAATTCTCTGTGCACAAATAAAACATACATTTCAATGTTTTTATAAATATATTTAATCACTGATCCGATGCAATCAATTCAATGTATATGGTTTTCTTATTAATAGTTAGTCAAACATGAAATTGTATGTTTGTAAGATGGTGATTGAACATTAAATTGAATTTGAGGTCAATTTCATTGAGATTATGGAAAACATTTGGAAAGTATTTACAATGTACGAAGCATTTGACATTGGGGCATTTTTATTGTTTTGTTATTTATTTAATATGTTTATCGTCAGATTAATTACGGCATTGTTTATAATTACTTAGAAAATTATGGAGCTTAAATAAAATTAACAGGGCAGTGAGAGCTATCGATTAAGTCAATATAAAATTATATGAATAACATGGAATATTAAAGCATTTGATGTCAACTAATTTGTGAGTTGGAAAACGGTACTCCTTCAACACACATCGCGACTTACCTATCAAGGGAAATAAAACCATTCATTTAGTTGTGTACAAATGTTAATGTGGTGTTAAAGCACATTAAAATAAAATAATTATAAGAATTACCTATAGATGAATTATTGTTTTTGAACACACTGTAAAATCTTTGTTAATCAATTCCGCGTTTGTTTGCAGTTCTCGCTACTTCTGGCTGACTAATCGATTTTTGAAAGGAAAATCCAGAACGTGTCATTTGCTAGTGTATCAAAAAAGCCTGAGAAGCCTATGCAGGGATTGTTCGAGTTTTATCACACCTTCTTTTGAACGATTCGTCTGCTCTGATGCATAAATTAAAATTGCAGGGAATATGAAATATGAAACGAATGTGATTATATTGGAACATTTCTAACACGAAATGAGAGAATGTCTAGTTCGTTTAAAGCAAAATGATTTAGGAAAGATTATGAAATATTCATTAAATGTCCAAGACTAAAGAACATAGAATCAGTTGAGCACTGTCTGTTCTCACCGAGTTAGCTGCATATAGCAGGATTTCGAATGTGCTTCATTGTGTTTAAAATGTAACTTCTGATCCAAGGTACATTCCTCGGTATAAACTGCTAGCTGGTAAAGGATGGAACCCGAGCAACCTGCAGCAGCACATCTGTAACCGGATTTTTTGCGATGACCGAAAATCGGGTATATAGCGCCGCCTACCGACAACAAAAGAAGAAAAAACAAGCAAGGAATTAACTATTTTTAGAGTTTTTTTTTCTCAAGAGACATCGTTCATGTAATTTCTGGTAAGATTTGTTCGATCTCCATTAAAGTGAAACGCCATGATCATTATAGTCTGGTAAGTCAATCTGCTATCGTGTTTAGAAGTGTAACTCATCGTGATCTATATTTCGTTTTGTGCTAGGTAGTAATTATGTATGTTTATTAAGAAAAGTCTTTGATCGATGTACCATTGGGTTGTGTGGGTGTGGGATAATTGAATTTAACAAAAGAAATAATAATAACAGTATGTTTTCTGTGTCCATAAATAAGTTCGTATATAAAATGGATTCTATTAAATAAATATATTTTTCCACAGCGCCTGTCTGGTTATAAGCTTAAACAGTGAACTATTGTTGTGTCTTCTACTGTGAATCCGTTAACTTTACCATTTACCAACATTATGAGTAAATGCATTCTTTTAAATGGAAAATAGTTTATGCTGGTTACGACTTTAATATAGGAATGTCAATTTATTGCGTTTAATGTAGCCTTAATTAATGTTGCCCGTTCCCCATTAAAAGTGAATCGATATATTTCGTACTTCGGGATGTGAAAGTTAAAAGTTTCTGACACAAGACACGGTTGAGTACTGTCATTTTCATGTACAGTACGGAAAATAACCACAAGCCCACATCAATTGCTCGGAAGACCTATAACTAAATAATATCAAAAATTAAAAAAAAAACTTCCATGAGCGACGTTCGTACATAATTCTTACATGATGGGAATTTTAAAACTGTAATTGAATTCTTGTTATCCAGATGCAGAAAAACATGCGTAGCTGAGACAAGACTACTGCTAGTGTACTTTAATTTGCTTGCATGGTATCGTTGACGTATTATAGAAAACGGAGAATATTCCAGTCCCACCCCTATTAATTCCCCTTCTCTTACGCACAAAGCATTGAAATATTTTTAATCTATTTTAAAAAGTATGATTCAGTTCAATTGAAAAAGGTGATATGGCGGTCATTTTAGATAACAATAAGACGTGTTGTCTCATGATTATATTGTTGCATTATATGGCATTTAGTTTATATACATTCGAGATTATGATATTATCCAACCAGCCGTCTTATAACCTTTTACCCAGTTCAGGGAGTGGAAGTCTTACTTCTTTGATAAACTTAGCAAGTAAAATTATCTTTATTTAGACACATTATTTCAGTTACCTCTAAAAAAGCGGAAAATATGAACAGCCTTTACTGAAGTATTTGAAAAACCTTACACAGAACAAAAAAGGGAAGGGGCGCGAAATTTTGTATTATTTGTTAAAACGAGCCGATTGTATATAATGCATAACATAGCATTATTCTGTTTTAATATTTACGCAGAGTATAAGAGTTCCGTTTCAGCTTTCAGGGTTCCGATGCTACAAATAAACTATTCATTAATCAGGTAATTTGATGCAACCGTCATTTAATTAACATCATAATACAACAAAATATGACGTTTATCCTCGACGACAAGCCTGCATTACAATAACAGATACCTGGAGAGTTTTTATTTCATTTATTTTATATATTTCTACATATTACATATAGTTATTATACAAGGTAAGCAAATGGTCTGTATTTTTAGGCATTTAAGCAAAAATGTGAGGTAGGTAGGAAGTGAAACGTAAAATGTTTTCGACTAAGTACTAGAAATTAGAAGGTATAGATACTGGAAAAGAAATCTTGTTTAAATAAACAATAGAAAAGAAGTAATGATAGTTATGTTCCATGATGCAAGCTGATACCCAACATCCGTTCGAAACTACATTGCAACTTTGTTTTGATCGCAGTAACACTCACATTTTTACAAATATCGAAAGCAATATTGACCTTTTCAACGTGCACATTACGGCACCCACCGCACAGACGCTTGCGAAGATGAGTGGCGCAAAACAGATTTTAGGGTTAAAAGAAACAGATAATAGCGCTATTACATGATACACTCCCGTTCACCGTTTCCTTATAACCTGTCTGCCTAATGTCATCATCTTATGTTAGCCTATGTGTTTTACAAAGCAATTAAAAGTAACAGTCAACACACTAAAACATGAGTGGAATTAACTTGCGCGTGGGTCATCATCTCAACGCGATCTTATCAGACACCGCGTACAGCATATTAACAAAACTTTAGAAGAGAAAGTTTAACAAAGATGTATAGCAGAATATTCACCGAGAATTCCCAGAAATATTAGATGGTTGGACTGCTGGAGTTGCGCTACACGGAATATATTTGTCCCGCTCCAGATAGCAGACACGCCCCGGCACTCAGCTTGGCTACACGCTAATACCGCATCCAGCCCCCCCCCCCAGATCTGTAACTGCAGTCGCTGAGCGTGTGGGTGACCCTGGACGGACCGCAATCTCTAATCACAGACGGACGTGACCGCTACCATCGCCCCCAGAAACCCGATCAATCAAACCGTTCTCTGCAGATGACGTCGAGCTTCGGCAAAAATTAATTAATCGCACACGCAAAAAAAGGGCACATGAACGCGCAAGCATATTAACCGATGCTAATTGTTAACATGAACATTGCGAACAAGCTAAGATCTAAGCTAAGAGAAAATGAAAATTTTGCTCATTCGTTTTTTTTTTTTTTTTTTTTTGTAAAAAATGATTACCAAATCTGCAAATGAAGAAGTCCAGGGTTCACTCTGTGTACAATATTGTTTTGTTGCTTTTTTTTTTTTTTTTTTTATAAAACCAACAAAAAATATTAGATAAAACCTATTTAAGTACCAGCTACAGCTGCAGTCATCCTGAATGTGTGATGCAGTAGGCATTGCTCTGCAATGTGGCGCTTCTCAGCCAAAAGCATAGATGGTGCCTGCACCAAAACCACCAGTCCTGTGGTGTGATGTATGAAGCTCCTCAGCGCCCACTGAACATGTAGGAAGATTCTGGTACATGGCTTGGAGAAGCAAAGCTTCTGGCTCTGTTGCGTCCCAATGCATGGCAGTGCTGTGCCCTGCTTTTCAGCCACCGCTCTTCACTTGACCCATAAATAATCCACACAAGGTCTATTTAAATGATGACATTTGTTTCCTGTTACTCTTATTCTTATTCTGTTAGGGCTGGATGGTGACAGCTGGGTGTCAAAGCCACATCGTGTTTTGACGCCGTGATGCGCTGAGGCCTTACACAAATGGTAAAAAGAAACTAAAATCTGGCAGGTGAAATTAGACCGACCTCAACACACTCTTAAACGTTGACATTATGCCATTTGAAGACCTGGTTTGAATATGCCATTAAAAGATGGTAAGATTGACTTTTAGGATCTGAAATGAGTTTTTTCAGTGACGAGAAACCAAGAATTTAGGAAGTGTTAGATGGAATTAACGAAGTGCTCTTCGTGTTATTAACACTGTTGTTCTACAGATAGATTATATTATATTGATCTCTATTCACAGAAAGCTGATAAAAAAATCCCAGAATTTTACCTGAGGCACATCGTTCTCGTACACGCAAGCGTCTCGCCCATAACTTCTGATGATGTCTAAGGTCTGTCTTTCACTGACGTAGGCTTGCGTTCTTGGTTCCAGACTTGGCTGCTTCTCTTCGAGTGAGCAAGACTTGACAGGATGTCGGGTCCTCGGCGGTAACGACGGCAAGTTAATGTAACCTGCTGTGGTTTTGAAGCCCCCCAGCTCTGCACCTACACCCTCACTCATCCTGCCCAGATCTCTCTCACAATGGCTGTTTTTTCTGAAGCCCCCCCCTCACCACACCTCATATCATACTTTTTCAATCTTTGATGCTTTTTTTTTCCAAGAATGTTTTTCTGAACTTTTCTTGTCGTGGAATATTTTCAGTGTTCCTCTTTACTCTAGGTATTATTTTTCATACACTTTTGTAAGAAATGTGCACTTTGGTGTTTCGTTGCACGGTAATTGAGATGAACATCAAATGCCCCTATCTTGCAGTTACTTGCTTCCAGATAGTAAAATCAAGCTAGTTGAGCATTGTTCATCTCCAGTGTCTCCTGTGTTTATTATTATGCGGCTCAAGGGTTGCAGTTGACTCATAACCAAAGAATGATGGTTGTAATAAAAATATATTTTTGTACACTTCTGCCAGATTAATCAGAGCAGAAAGAGAGAAGATGTAACTGCTGTTATTTGTACATGACCAGCGAGATCATAAATCTCATGATTTTTACAAAAGGACAAATACATCAGAGACGTGTGTATTTTAATGTACAAAACTATGTGTCTGAACATGTCCATTATCAGGGATTGGCAGCATTGTGACCAATTAAAACATTCCAATGACTTTTGTGTGTTTTATTTGTATTTACACAAAATGATCTGAATATCCTGCAATCTCGTAATTCTGAAAACAAATCGGAAATATACTGGCTACATGAAATCGTTCATTTCCCACTGACAGTCTACAACATCACTAATATCTTCTCATTTGTGGTCTGTGTTCTTCGAATTGGCCACCATTTCAAAACCAGGGGTTGGGGCTGGTGTTTACATGTACTACTGTGATCAATTCATATTCAGGCCGAGTTGCCAGCAGTGCAGTTACGTCGTTTCTGAATTCTGCTTGCCGTCTGTCTTTGAATGCTCTGTAAGGACAGCGCCTGCCTCTGATTGGCTCTGAATCTCCAAAGCCGTGGTTTGAAATGACGAGAATGTCAGACGTGGCAAACTCTGAATGTAGTACAAAGGGAGACCTCCAGGGGTAGTGAATTCAGATACATTTCTCTTAGGGGACAGCTGGGTAACAAAGTGGTTAGATGACGTGCCTCAAGCATAAGGCATTTAGCTCATGTCTCAGGAGGGGACCTACTTTAGAACCCTTGAACAAGGCACCTAACCTGAATTGCTCCAATATAATACCCAACTGTAAAATGATTTGAATTGTGGGCCGTTTTGGATAAAAGTGTCAGCCATATGTTATATACAGCCTGCTCTTCAGCATTAGCAATAATTTAATGTCTTCAAGGATGGTTATACATTTATATTGTTTGAAACACGGAGTTTAACTCCTTAACCACTACAGTAAGCCAGATGTCAGTGCTGGAAACATAATATTCTGTTTCTAGCCAAGGATCAAAGAGAACTTCTTATGTTAATGCACACATCGGTCGTCTTTCTTACATCAAGAGAACCACGCTGACCAAACAGCTCCAAAAGGCAAATGTAAAAACATCTCATCAACTTCACGGTGCAAAAATACAGTCATGAACCTTAAAAAAGACTGACATGGATAACTGCCCACACCCATGTGCAGGAAACCAGAAATACTCAACAATATGTTAAGGTTTCTGTATGTTCCAAAACAGAAGATGGCTGTTTCCAGACAGTGGTGGTTAATTATGCGCTGTCTAGCACTACCCAAATGGATACCATCACGTCACAAGTGTCAACAAACTGGGACTTTTCTCCTGGCGCACGTCAAAAGTACGATCAAAAGACTGTACTTAGAATAAATTCTCCCTCAAATTCTGCACCTGTTCATTTTCTAAGTTTTATAAACCAACATACATAGGATTATTGGTAGAAGTGTTTTAGAAGAAATCGTACCCAAAAATATGAAAGAAAATAAATTAGACAAGTGTATACTTTTTTTCTTTAATACTTCACTGACATTGTGCATGACAACATGTCCACGTGGCTGGAATTAGCTCTGTATCTATCATGGCTTTACTATCAGCAGATTTCTGTTCCGTTCCTCATGCGAGTTCTAAATGTACTACTGTTTGACTTCTGCCCATGTGCTATACATGGAGTCTGCTTGTCTTCCCCCCGTCCAAAGACATTGATTACGTTGAAGTGAAGAGGATGAACCAGTACAGCGCAGACGCTACTGGAGACTGGAGATGCGTTTTTATGGAAATAAGGCCCTTATATGTCTCAATTGAACTGACCTTTTGATATTTAGTGTTCTCCACTTGAAGTCTATTTTAGAATTTTTGTGTTCAGTTAGGACTCAGGATGATCCTTTTCTTCCTAAACGTGGCTTGGCTTAGCAACAGCTGAGCCAGTAATGATAGCCTGGGTGGGCCGGCAGAAAATCAGGTGGGCTAGTCCCATAACAATTCACTTGGAGACAAAATCACACTACAGACTCAACAACATATATTATTTTCTGTTTTTAAATGATCCGTGGCATTACAAAGCTCAAATGGACAAAGAGAAAGAAAAATCTATTTGCCAACAGTACATTTCCTCCAACTGATCTAACCATGCACACACATACCTGTGAGACACAATCGTTTTTGTGTTACTGTATCGCTCCCTGTGAACGCTGAATGGGTGGGCGCAGGACGGGGTCTGCTGCAGTTGCCTTGAGGATTTGCAGATGAGCCGATTGAGGCTTCGCAAGGTGTTTGAACAACAGTGACTGAATGCTAACAAATCTGTTTAGTTCCAAAATTTAACTGCTTATACTTGAAACCGTTTTAGGTTAAGTTTCTTGTTGTCTGTCTAATAGGAGCAGTTGTTCTGACAAGTTTCTGGCCAAAATGACAAGGCTGTAGGTTTGGTTTCAGCATTAGTAGGGAGCAAATCCTTCCACAACCTCCAAACACACCCACACACATGAAAACACACACACATATGCAATTACAAACACACACACACACACTGTCCATTCATTTTTATGGGCATAACATTAATCCTAACTATATTAACCTTAACCTTTACGCAGCCCTAACGTTAACCATAAGTAACCAAACTAAATACAAGACTTTTGGCATTTTTAAAATATTTTTTCTCTTAAATAACATGGTGGTCTATGCTGTGAGGGATATTAAAACCAATATAAAAAATGAAAGAAAACAAGCTAAAGGCAGAGCAGCAGTCATATCACCTGCATTTCAGACTAGGTAATCCACTTGAAGGTAAGCAGGTTTGGGGCTGGCCAGTACTTGGATGGGAGACCAACTAGGAAAGCCGGTCTGGTGCTGGTGTGACCCACAGGTTAATGTATGCTGTGGCCTGGGTAGGTCCCGGTGCCCCAGTGCAGTGATGTGAAAATGGTGTCGTCCTTGGATGAGATGTAAGACCAAGGTTCTGACTCTCTGAGGTCATAAAAGATTCCTCAGTGTCTTCTGGAAGAGCAGGGGTGGTGCCCCCCCCATGTCCTGGCTAAAACTGCCCACTGTGGCCCTATCAAAACTGGCCTCCTAATCATCCTCTATATCTAACTGGTGAATTCTGTCCTGCCCCTTCACCACCTTAGCTACTGTACGGTCAGTGTTCTAGAACATAATGGCTGCCATCGCTTCATCCAGGTGGGGGCTACACAGTGCTTTGGATGCCTTGAAAAGCATTACAAATGTAACATTCAATAATAAACTATTTGGGGGAAAGCAAAAAAGAATAGCCTACTGAGGGGCTTTTACATAAAAAGAACTCAACCTATTACCTATATAATTTATTGCAAACTAAGAGAACGTTTAATGTAAAAATGAATGAAGCTCGCTTTGCGCTATATGCTTTGTGCTGTCAAGAAATTTTCCACTGATGCAGTATCACGTGGAAAAATATACCAAACATGATCATTTGAAATTCGCACGATGTGCACGTATAATTAACAAATCGAACGATATTGGTATCACTCACTGGACTCCCCTCATGCGCGGCTGCACGCTCCCATTTGCTACTGGGAGTCACAAACCTCGCGCGAATTTGCATATCAAGGTAGGCTTCAGTATACGTACTTTAGTTTAGTTGTTTCCTTTCCTGATGATGTGTTTGATCCCGCCAAGCAAAATAACCAATTTGAATCAACCTGTCTGCATTTTTAAATTTGAGATTGTGACACTAAATAATTAAAACTGTTGTTTGTCCATGTTGTCAGACGAATTTCATGCATCAACCTTCCAGCCACCAACCGTGGTTACACGGGCGCTGAGAGCCCATGCAAGACAGCGCAGGAACCTCCCAGGATGGGGTGCCAGTCCATGAAATAGCGCATATATAAACACATTCAATTTTACATTATGGGCGTTATGCCAAACAGTCTAATAGCATGTATTTGGACTGCAAAGGAAAACGTGCAACCATGCACCACACAAGCACAGCAGGTTCACACTCGACCTTTGGGGGCGTGAAGCAATATCGTCTACCCAGCGAGTCACCATGCTGACTGCAAAACATACATTTTTCAATTTACATTTAACGGTCATCGAAATAAGATGTTTTACAGAGCATGTATGTATATTTAACCCTATAATTAAATATTCAAGGACATTCACCAGGATAAGAAGATGGATACATGATTAAAATATTGTGTTTGAGTAATTCTGTCATAAGTCTGTCCATCTATCAAATGTGAAATACATTTATCAACAGATGCAATAAATTATCTTCGTCGGGGGTTCAAACCCGGTGTCCACTGTGTTCGTACTTTTACCGTGTTGTATAGGTTTACTGCCGCTGTTAAAAACTTGATTACGCAAACACATCTCTAAACTATTCTTATTATGTTTGTGAATCCACGTACCCTGTGGTATATGATATCCAGTCCAGAGACAACGTTGTCTGCGCATGCTCACGGAACTGTGCCGTTCTGTGCATATAGCTCTATAGTAATTTTAACAATTATTAACTGTTAAATGTCAAATTCCACATACCTAAAGCAAGGTTTGGTGGACAATTACAATAATTCGAGAATAATACCAGGAACGCACTTTTTTTTTAAGACTAATCAAGAACGGTAAAAGTATTTGCGATCACAGGTTAACACGTATACAAGAGCAGACTGGTCGACACAGAGGGAAAATGAAAACAGTTCTTAAAATCCCACCTACATTTTAAGCGTCTCGAAATTTGCATTAGAAAGTGCACAGATCCAATCAGTTTCCAGACTGACATCTTATCTTCAAGATGAAAACAGAAGGAAAAATGTATGAATGTAACGATGAATGTATGTCTGATCTCAAGGAAATAAACACACCTAATATCCCAAAATGTCCTATCACCCATCGTTATGTTTCTTGTGTTTAAATATTTTTATTAGTAGAAATTTCGGCAGACATTCACTTGTAAAGTTGTGTTTTTATTAATGCCTCGCGAATTCACTCCCACACGTATGCTTGCATAGCAATAAGTGCAAACTGCTTAAACGCTTTGACAAGGTAAAAACAATAACGAAACAGCATTAAAATCAAATGAATAACCACTGCTGTTAAATAAATCAACAACGCGGCATCTGAACTACTGGATGGTACTGAGCATATAAGGACATGAGTATTTAATGAGTGTTACGCCTCACCACGCTAACCCACAATGCCCTACGTTCGCACATGTTTACTTCCTACAGCCACGGAACGGTGGGTGGAAGTGGAGGGTAGACGCCTGTATTGTCCAATAGGGGGACAACTGGAGGAATCACTGTCCAATCAGAAGAGATTAGTGCGTGGAGGGCCGTCCCCCATGGAGCAGCATGTTCGGGAGCGCGCGCCGCCTACGTCATGGGATTGTCACCAACGAGACAGCTGGGCAACCGAGTATGAAACTTGACTAGAGTTGGCAGTAATATCCCTCTTAATTTTATATTTCAGGGTGGAGCATCGCGGTGTCTAAAGGACTATTTTTCCCTTTCCTAAGATTAAAAAAAAATGGAGCCGTCAGCGCCGAAAAGGTGGGTGATAAAAGCGGCGAACCCACATTTGCTCGTGAGACGGGCTGAACTTCGTTTGTCCAGTGTTGTGATCCTTTATGCGTTCCTCCCTGCCATTTGTATCATGTCCCCCCCTTTTTAATTCAGTCGGCTTTGCGGGATTGGTATTTTAAAAAGACAGTCCTATTTGCGTTAAATTCAGTCTGTCACGGTTACAATGGCCGTGACGCCGCCAGTGACCGCAGCTTTCGCTTCTTTGTGTCCCGGAGGTCTTGTCTTCCTCCCGGCCGTCGGCCGCATCGGCGCCTGCCTTTCTGACGCGGTAGTAAAAGCAAAAGAGTCGAGCCGGTGTCTCCAGTAGCGTCTGCGCTGTACTGGTTCATCCTCTTCACTTGGCGTTATTATTATTATTATTATTATTATTATTATTATTTTAGTTGGCCTAAAACCTTAACATTGTTTTCCATGAATTGGACGCTCGGTAGTGGGGACAGCAGCAGCCAAAGATGGGATGGTGACAGAGATGTTAACTATACTTGTTATATAACTATTATTCATATTACCACCTGAAACCAGTATCCGTCTGCCGCATTCTTGTAATATTTCATTATTCTGTCCATTATTAAAACTGACCTGTCTAGTTTGTAAAAAATCCTGCAGTATTATTTATAACCCCAGTGCAGTGGTTGGTTGATCTGCACATGAGATTTATATTTTATTGATAAACACAAATTCGTTTAGAACTGTTAGCCATCATCACAGTTAAAGAAATGAGGGAAAAATGCAGATGGACAGCCACTGAAGTAGTGCTTGTGAATGTATCTTCTGTGAGCAGTAAGAGATTGAGGATAATGACATGTTCCTGTTATGTCTTACAGCAAACTAAAGAAGCTGAGTGAAGACAGCCTGACCAAGCAGCCAGAAGAAGTATTTGATGTTCTGGAAAAACTCGGTGAAGGGTATGAACCGTCAGCTGATCATGTTTTGCCTCCCATGTGCATGACCTGCTTGTCATGTATGTTTGTGTGGGCAGATCTTGACTGGCCATTTTGTGTACCAGATGTGTGTGTGTGTGTGTGTGTGTGTGTGTCTGTCTGTCTGTCTGTTAGTCAGGCATGTTTCAAGCTTGTGAATGTTTGGGATGTGTATGTTTTGTGTATCGGCTGTGTTTCATGTTTAAGATATGTGCATGTCGTGTGTGTCAGGCGTGTGTCATGTTCGAAGTGTGTGTGTGTATCGTCTGTGTTGGGCGTGTTTCATGTTTGAGATGTGCGTGTGGTCTGTGTGTGTACGTGTGTGTATGTGCACATGTGTTTTGGATGTGACACGCATGCGTGTTTCACAAAACAGTCTCACGGATTGAAACTTTCGTTTCTTCATTTTGGAGACAAAGAGCATTTTCAACAGCTTTGCATCTTCCTCTTATGTTTAAAGGAAGCACAGGTCAAAACATGGGAGCCCAGGAAACATAACAGATACACTAATTAAACTGGATTCCCAGAAAAGTTGGCCTGGTATTTTGCCATCTGTTGTCTGTCACTACAAATATCCCCTTCCATGACTTTCAGTTTAACAGCTTTTCACCATAGCATACTAGCGTCTATGTAACATCTCTTTAACTCCTACGTAACATGCAGTGCTGTAGTGGTGTCTTGGTAGGTGGTACTGTTACACCGTATAATCGTGTATACACAGTTCTCGTCTGACGCATTTCTGAAAATTCGTAGCTGGGTATACAGTAAATCCATTTGATAAGCAGAGGAGTAGTACTTTTAGAACATCAATGACAGGCGCATTTTTATGCCCATAAGTTAGTATTGCGTATAAATTTGGTATAAATTTGTTTAATAAACGTGTTGAACTTGAAACTTCAAAAAAGTACCACTGGCATCTTTCTACCTGATCCACAGTATCTCCTCTTTTAAAAGATGACGTGGCTGTTGAACTGTCCCTCCCTTAACCGCCCCATTAGTGCTTATTGGTTCCATGATACAGTAGCATACCAAACCAAAACAGTAGCATATCTCTATAACTCCTACATAACATAGCATATCAGTGTCTCTTTAACATCTCAATACACTGTCCTAATATATTTGTGATATCTGTGTAACATAGTATCCATCCATCCATCCATCCTCAAAAGGCTTATCCTGGTCAGGGTTGCAAGGAACAGCCAAGCATCTTTGTTCAGTGACGTGTTTAAAGCATCTGTATCGGCAAGCATCAGCGTTTCTGTGGATCAAACTTGTTGTCCAAACTTGACTTAAGCATTACTTTACTTAAATTGCACCTGAATGTAAGCCCTCTCCCCCCCCCCCATGCCCTTGCACTTGATAGATGAGGGGGGAGCTGCCTGGCGTCTCACTCCAATCTCATAAAACCCTCTGTATATTCTGGTAATTTCCCTTTATTTTCCTTTGCCAGGAAATGGCTTCCTCCGTTTTACTCCCCCCCCCCCTCCCATTTTCTTCTGCGGCCTTTACTCCTTCCAGTATAGCAGTGCTTATGTTGCTTAAAAAAGATTCTGAGAAGTTTACTCTCTATTTTTGTCAATGGTTTCATTCTTATATGCGGAATAGGTTGTTTAATAGGTGCTTTCGGTGCTCCTGACCTTTGACCCGTTTCTGAAATGTCACACATGTACTGTCAGTTCCAGCTTTCATGCAAAACAAAGGTACGGGTGACTTGTTATACTTATGGAAACTCTTGGGTGGCTCCGCAGTGAGATGCAGTTTGTCCTTGTGCAGGTCCTACGGTAGCGTTTACAAAGCTATTCACAAAGAGTCCGGCCAGGTCGTCGCCATCAAGCAGGTGCCGGTGGAGTCCGATCTGCAGGAAATCATCAAGGAGATCTCCATCATGCAGCAGTGCGACAGGTATGGCTCGCTTGGAAGCTCGGATGGGGCACTACACCGTCACCATGTCTCCATGCGCTAAGTTAGCGTTTCCCAACCTGATCATGGGGACCCGGCAGCTGGGAGGGAGCAAAAATGTGGACTGCCTGGCAGGGAGCAAAAACCTGGACCATCTGGGGGTCCCTGAGGACCAGGCTGGGAAACCCTTTTGTAATTGTAGGCTTAATTCTTAATTATCATTTTATTTATTTAGCAGATACTTTTATTTATATTTTGCGATTTTTGTACAAATTTGCATACGGGTATGCGGGAATTTTTTTGATTTTGCAAATGCCTTCTTGAAAGTGAAGCTTAGGGGTGTCCTTGGAGCGTTTTTTCGGGGTTAAGGGCCTTGCTCGAGGGCTCAGCAGTAATATGATCAGTCTGCCCAGTACAGGATTCACCATGGCAACCTGCTGATCACACGCAGTCCTAACACAAAGGGGGGGGGGGTACCCTGTACTCTGTGTTACTTTATTGCAAAAGCGTTTTGCTAAACGACACCGGACCTGCTCTCGGGCATCTCGAGCAGGAAGTAACTGTGCTTTTTCCACATTGTGTTTCTGCTCTGGCAGCGCCTGCAGTAACTGGCTAACATACATGCATTTCAATCTTCTCGTTTTCCTTGCCTGTGCCTCTAGTCCCTACGTGGTGAAGTACTATGGCAGCTACTTTAAGAACACAGACCTGTGGATCGTGATGGAGTACTGCGGAGCGGGCTCTGTCTCCGACATCATCAGACTGCGCAACAAAACAGTGAGCAAATCGCGCAGACATGGACACTTGGGGATGGGGGGGGGTCACCTGCAGTATTTGCATCATGGGACGATTACAGGTGCTTTTCATATCTGAAGAGAAAGGTAGCTCTGCATTCACTATTGTTTTGTCTGAAAAGACACAGTCGATAGCATCTTTCCATGATATAGGACAAGGATAGGCAGCCCTGATCCTGGAGTGCTGGTATCCAGCAGGTTTTCTATCCTACCGGGTCTCTGACGAGCTACACCTGATCTCAGGCAGATAGTAAATCATCAGGTAGGACAGAAAACTTGCTGGGTCCCGGCACTCCAGAGTCAGTGTTTCCAATCCCTGATATAGGGAATAAAATCCTAGTGTTTGTCTTTGTTTAAATGCTGTGTGGAGCATGTTCCTCTTCATGTTATATGTTCAAATTCCTCTGTATGGTTTCGCTCACATGAACTTCAATATTTTGAGAAGTTTTGTAGCTTTATTGGTCGGTTTTGCATACTAACATTTACATTTATTTGCTCGCTCGTTGCCTGTGTTTAAATAGGCTTACAGCTGTTGTCTGTTGGTGCCGTGGTTGATTTTCTGTGCGGGCCGCTTGTGCTCGTGGCTTTGGGTGGAGACGTTTACGTTTGGTAGTTTCCATGACGGATCTGTGGATCTGAACCCCTCGGGCTCACCTTTTGCATTAGATAAACGAGAACTCTGCCAGAACGTAGTTTTGATGTCAAGCTAGTGCAACGTGACATGATATAGTATACACATGACCTTTTTGTTTCTGGCATGTTTGCAGGGAGGAAAGAGGAAGTGTGATTAAGCGGACATTGTTGGCCGCGCAGGGGGATTTGCAAAGCAGTTTGTGTCTGCTTTTAATGAGAGAAGAGCGTTTATAAAAGCACACGTCCACAGGAGCTTGCAGGAAGCGAGGAGCAATCCCGTGGGAACCCCAGACGCCATTTCCTGTCGTGCCGCGGCATCGACGGGCTGCCTGAGCCCTCAACAGGCCCCCCAGGCTTTCCTTCCCTTCTGGCACCCGGGTGAACGCGAGCCCGGCCGGCGTTATTAAAAAAAAAAAAGCGAACCAAAGACAAAATTGTAAAAGCAGCTCCTCTGACGGGGGAGGAAAGGCAGCTGTCCGCTCCAGTGGGGCACCTCCCGGGGGGGACGTAACGGCCGTGGATTGTGGCATAATTGTCCTGTCACGGCTGTAAAGCTTCATATAAACAGGGCCGAAGTAGGCAGAGCTTTTATGATTTTATAGATCTCCATGTGCGTCCTTGCCGGTGGAGAGGGCTCCCCGGCTGGATTAACCAGCCATAACCCCATCCCCTCTTCCACTGTGACCGCCACAGTTCATACTGGAACGGGGGGGGGGGGGGGGGGAGGCG
>JAODJU010000138.1:10365416-10386920 GCA_026776725.1 Gnathonemus echidnorhynchus | reverse complement strand
TGTTGGAAACTTTCCATGGGAATTAGTGGGAATATATGGGAATTAACTGGAAAATTCCCAAAAATTTGCATCCCTAGTGATGTTGCTGCTGTGTTACTGGAATCCATTTGCAAGCCTCAAACTCCATCACCATGCCAACACCATACATATATTTTTGATGCTTACATATGTGTGATTGGATGGTTGGATGCTTCCAGATGGCTTACAGTAAGGAGAATTTGAGTGTGAAGCTCCGTTTCGATAGGTGTTGCATTCTATTGTGTTTGGCTTGATTTAAAATTTCGTAGTTTCAATGGTAATATTTTTATAGCAGTACCTTCAGTGGCTGTCCGCTTAAGGTTGGAGTACAGGACCAATTTTTTGGCATTGATGTCCTCAGAGGTGCAGTCTGTATGGTAGTTGCATCGATTCGTTTTAATGTGACTGAGTGATTATGTCTGGGGGAGAGAACCCATCTAGCTCCTGTTTGGAATCTCAGCTGTCTTTGTGGGGGGGGTGTAGGTGGTCTATGCATGACAGTTAACGGGTTTGATGAGCGATGTGAAGAAAGCCTGTGTCCTCAAGTCTTTACGCGGGAGGCATCCGTGGAAAACGATTGTGGACGGGGAGCAGTGAGTTTGCAGACCTGAAAACCACAAGCTGTCCATGCCCCTCACCCCCATTAAGATTCCAGATGTCAGAAGCACAGAACATGCTCACAGGCAAGCAAAGCGAGAGCAGATCCTGACACCGTTAGGAAAAAGCCAGTGAGTTTTGACAGGACTGCTGTAGGACGGCCTGGGGGGTTTGGTCCCCTCATGTCGGTGGCTCATTGTGTGTTTTGGGTAATTGCTTGTTATGAAGTGCATTCAGTTGAACATAATGGCAATGAGATGTTCCATTGATGCTGCCCTCTAAAAATATCCAAGCCCCTTGGCAGAATCCCAAACCTGCTGCTTTCTCCTGACTTGTTTTTCCTTCTCCTGCCTGATATCGGTTCTTCCCGTTCAGTGTGTCAGTGGGTTTAACAGAGCCACGTTTCGTTGTTACCAGGGTTCTATGCAGAAACTTGGCCAGAAACAGTGCCCATGTTTAGGCTCCTTTCCTCGGCACTCATCAGTCTCAGGACCTCGGATCACCGCTAAGTATTAATAGAACGCGTGTTTGTGAATCTCTAACGAGGAAATGAGTCGTATTCTTCTGGATTTGTTATTTACTGTCAACTCGCAGACAGGAAGTGTTGATTCATTAATGTCTACTTAGTTTGCAAATGTATTTTGTGGGGTTTTAATAAGGTTTTAGGCTGTTTATGACTCGTGGGGCGAGAGCGAAGTTATTGGTCACGCGAGCCCGTTGGTCGGTTGTAGATGTTGGCAGCGGGTGTGGTTTCGTCCAAACCGGGCCTGGGAAGGCTGGGGGGGTCCCAATGACCTGTTTAATACCAACACTGGTGCTTTGTCATAAAACCAGGAGGATGTGAAGTCAGAGCTCGGGCATTCGTTCGAGGAATATGTAACAGTTCTACTGCATTGCTTAATGCCATTTTATCATCGTGGAAAGGCTTTGAGGCTCACGTATTTATTGTATGCTAGCACAAAAAAGTTGGGAAACATTAATGACAACCTGTATCTAAAAAAAAAAAAACACGGGACATGTGCACAGACCGGTGCACATATATTTATCTATTCGATCACGTGTCACTGCACAGTGATCTTGTAAGGTCTGGCATTTTAATATAGGGTTTGTGCTGTATATCCTTTCCATTGTTTTAACATCAAGCACTGGTAAATCATCTTTTTATTTTTTCCTTTACAGTGACAGACATGTGCACTGCGGTGTGGTGTTCAGAAGGTGTCTCCTACTTCTGTCCCCGCTATCTATACTTTCAAGTTGAGGATTTCGCGAGACGTCACACTTTCTTGGCAGCGCTACTTGGGCTTGACGGCGCACGTGAGGATTGCGTTTAAATGGGGGAGTATTGATTACACGTGTGGAGGGGTACCCGGGTTCCGTGCTGGGGATTGCTTTTTGGGTCTGGACCCTCTCCCTGGATGTGCTGGGGTCATAAGGAGCTTGGTGCTCAGAGTGATGCATCTGGGAGCCGTTTGGAAACGCTATAAAAGTTCCACATCCACAATTACTGAGTCCTCAAGATTTATAAATCTCTCCTAATGCTTATGGTAGATGTATTACTGGTTTAAACATAGAAATTGATTGCTGCCCTTTGGTAACGGCACACTTGATGATTATAAATGAACTCGTAAATAAAAATCCAACTGACTTTTACAGATTCTGGCACAGTAGACGTGGTAGTTCTGCCTGACCCCTCGGGGTCAATGCTAAACAGATTGAGGTGTGCACTGTAACCGTTGTGAAGGGTAACCATGCACCAGAAACCTCTGGCTTTTGAAAGGTCACTTTGTCACCGCTGGTAGAGGACAGCACCATGGAAGGGTGTCCATCTCTCTGTGGGTAAGGTTGCCCAGGTGACGATGATAACTGGTTTCCTCAAAATGAAGTTTCCCATGGACTTGTTGTGATGTAGCTCTGGAAGACTATTATCCGCACAGTTAATTGGTGTGTTTTTATTCATTGTTGTCTTTGTTGACCAAGGAAGGAGCCGACAGGCAAAGAAAAAGCAGTTGCTGAGTAGAAAGTCGAAACGAATGCTCCTCATTACTGGAGCCTAGCAGTGAGCTAATGGCTTCTGTCTAGCATTACCGCTGCTTCGATCTGTTATCCTGCAGTCTAATCCATATTTCTATCCATCTCCTGGTAATATGCGAATTTTAGTGACTGCCTGAATATCACCTGTTTGTGCATTTGAAAGATCACCCCCTGGAGTTTTGGATGTTAACTGCACACTTTTCCCGTGTAAGAAGCCTCAGTCGAAGAGTTGTTGCTGTTCTCTGGTTTCTTTCATGACTTTTTCATAATTCCAGTAATTTGTCTCTCAGGTTGAATCTCCTTTCCTGTTCAAAGGCAACATGGTTTGGTATCTTAGTTCAATCTTTTTGCCCGCCATGGTGCAAATTAAACTCAGCATTGATTGTAAGGGTGGCTGTTTGTTCCTTGGTGAACATTGTGCAGATGTAGTTTTAATGCAGAGAAATAACAGGCGGCTGTACAGGAAATGAAAAAACCATGAAAATTGTCTGTCAGCTACGTTACCACTATGACATACAGTCACGTGTAACTCATTCATACTTTAATTACGGTATTTTTACTTTGATTTGTTTATCAATTGAACACTTCATAATGATGCCAATTTGGGCCGAATGCCTGTAGGGTGAAATTAATTTGAGATTCTTCAGCTTTGTCCTACCGGCTTCATGTTTCTGGATACATACGCATTTGGAGTGATGCAATGATTCTTCCACCTCAGATTAGTTGTTTTTAAATTGAGTGGCTGGTGTGGGTCCCCGTGTGACAGACATTCCACCTTATGCAGATTAACCTGGTCATAGTTGTGGTGGGCTTGAGGTCTGTCCCCGGCTGCACTGAGATCGCGTTCACGGCTGGGGTACACCCCGAATGGGGTGCCGATAAAATGTAACTTATTTTTGGTCCAAAAAACCCATCAGGCTGTTGTTGATCTTGCAGTGAACACAGCTGGCTAAACATACAGCTCAAAAGTGCCTTCAGTTTTTTTCTTATTTTTAGAATACTTTTGAAAGGCTTTTCAGTGCTCAAAACCGTATCGCCAATGGAATTGCAGCGTATGAACTTAACATTGAAACCATCCGTCGGTGAATCAGTCCATTAACGTACATTGATGGCTGTTCCCATGCTGAACATCGCTTGTCGGTCTGGGGGTGAGGTAAACGTCGGTATAAACATCAGGATCCTGCTGGAGAGACCCTGTAACTTGAACCATGCGAAAAGCCCGTGGGCCGTTCAGCCTGTATTTCCCTCAGTCGGTGAGACAGCTGGTTTGGGGAATTTTTCCATCAAAGGTTCTGAAAGCCCGGGAAATTATAGGTGAACAGACACCGTGGTCGATGGCGGTCAACCGGTTAGTGGGAGCAGCCATTTCTCAGAGTACTTCTGATCTTTAAAAGAACCACATGTATAGAAGAATTGATTATGTGTTACGTTATTATTGTTGGGGGGATTTGATTGTTATCCTGTAATTGTCTGGCCTTTTCTGTATCACTTTAATCCATAATTTTTGTACAGCTGTGAATGGCAGGTCCAAAATTAAAACGGTAACTGGCCTAAATGCGTGTTTATTCTGAGATTTTACGAGTGGTTTTGCAAAATCGTAAAAATGAATTCTCTTGCGTACCACGGTTTGTTTCAGAGTAGCTAAACAAATGGGGGGGGGGGGGGGGGGAGGCTGCTGGGATCTGTAACAATCCAGGTGCTGCTCCACTCAGGCCCGCCGCTGGCAGCCAAGCGCACTCTCCAGCGTGTGGTGGGGGTGGGATGTCCGTAATCATCTCCCCCATGTGCTTGAGACCCCACCGACACGAAAACGGCGTCTGTTGTTAATCCGCGGGCGCTGCTGCCCCACGTGTGTCGTCCCCAGGCCGGGAAGCAGGAGCTGCGGCTCTGAACTGTGTTCATGTCCCCCTGCTTCTGCCCTCAGATATAAACCTTTTTCCAACCACATACTTGTTTTTCCTGCTTCGTGTTTTAGGGGCAATACCCCCACCCCCCCCCCAACCTCTAGAGTGTCTGACGTTTCCTTGCAGTACTGGTGGTCAGGGGATACAGCGACACTCTCTGGTCTTGACCATGTGAATGTGACCGGTTCTCAGTGAGAGACACCACGACGGCCCTCGACATTCTCCCGTATGGTCTCGGGACACTCTGCTCTACCCCAGCTCCGGTCCAGGAGGGGGTGGGGCTGGCCTGGGGCTCGGTGTCAGGTGGTCCCCCAGGGCTGGGACCCGCGGCAGTGTTTCCCCAGTCTGCAGGGGGGCCCTGGCAGGATGCTGCCTTTCGGATTTCGCTGCACCTCCTGGCCTTTCCACAGAAGTAGCATTCTTGTGGAAAACCTCCCCGCACCCCAACACGGGCTGTTTTCTGGCTGGGTATTTTATTGGCTTTCTCGGGCCTCACAGAACTTGGCCGGGCCTTGCTCTCCCCGGTACTTTCCCGCTAATGAAGTGCACATTCCGCCAGAGCCCTTGGCCCGGCCCGGTCTGGCCTCACCGCGGCCGTCCCTTGACAAGAATTCCCCTCCGTTTCTGACGCTTCCAGTTTGTGTGTGTAAAGGTCACAGTCCAGGCTATAAGCTTGGGCATGTGCAGGTGGGTGACTTAAGCTGATCTCAGTAACTTCTGTATTTAACAGGATTCTCAATGCAGATCATTGCTTAACATTCAAAAGGCTCACTGAGCACTATGTTCTGCTGGAGATGCAAAAACTAGCAGATTGGTGGTAATATACATTGCCGGGCAACCATTTCTGTTTGTTTTGCTACAGCGGACTCGCACCTATCCACAGCTGACTTTACTGTACTCCTGAGGGTTCTCCCAAACTCTCCACTGAAGCTTCATTCAGGCAGGCATGAAGTGAAAAATAGATCCCACAATAATCAGTCTCAAACGTTTGCTCATGAAGATAATCCGCAAAATTTAGTTTTGTGCTGGATGGCTTGTGAGCTGCTCCGTCACATGGCATCGTTTATACCAGAGGTACTCAGTTATTTTTCCTCAAAGGTCCAAATTTCATAAGCGACACAAAGCCAAGGTCCTCTGCCCTCATTTTCGGGGGAGGGTAGATCAATTGTGTGGTCCGGATTAAATAGTGTTTTGGCCCCAAAGTGGACTGTATTCCGCCAGTTGAGTTTCCTTTGGGACAATAGTGTATACCTTCTCTTACCTTACCTCAGTTTATAGCAAGGTTTCTAATCTCCTGGTCCACAATGATCAAAAGGCTGGATTAGCCTAGTTGTCACTTGCTGGATGCCTTCATTGTAAGTTTATTTCTCCGTGTGACAACAGACATCCCCACAAAGGATGCAGCAGAGAACCATTTTATTCGTTTCTGACGCTTTTATTTAAAGGGACTTACAGGGTGAATTTGAGTATGCGTACTTGACTGTACTTGCGTTCTCATGTACCCATTTTATGTAATCTCCCTTTGCCAATACTAAGGACACAAGTACGGGGCAGTAAAAATCCCCGGATGTCAAAGGTACATCAGTTGCATCCTCGCCGAACAACACCAATCCCATGATTCGTTCCACCCCAAATTAATTCTTGGAAGGCGAGTTCGCAAGACCGGTGTTGCCAAGACCACTAGCATTTTCTTTGGGTTCTTGATATTGAGATTCACCCACAGTCTTGGGAAGGTTTACAATTTATGTGTGCTCCCTTGGATTTGGACCTACAATCTTTGTGCTGTCAGAACATCATGTTGGAATCTGTTTCATTTAGATCGATTAAGTTTTTAGCATGATGGTTTCTGGAGTCTGTTTAATTTGTCTTCCCCCTCCCCGCCCCCCAAGCTCACAGAGGACGAGATCGCCACCATTCTCAAATCCACCCTGAAGGGACTGGAGTATCTGCACTTTATGAGGAAGATCCACCGAGACATAAAGGCCGGGAACATTCTGCTGAACACAGAAGGTCACGCCAAGCTGGCCGACTTCGGTGTGGCTGGGCAGCTGACGGTGAGAGCAGCTTTTACATTTTATTTATTTATCAGACACATTTATCCAAAGTGCCATATACTTTTTGATCAAGCAAGGTCCAGCAGTCCCTGGAGCAGTTGGGGGTTAGGGGCCTTGCTGAAGGGCTCAAAGGTAAAATCGCTCCGTCGACCCTGGGTTTTGTACCGCCAACCTTCTGATCACAGGCGTTATGGGAGAATGTAACCAGACATAAACAGAGAAGGTGAACATTTTGAAGCTTCACATTTTTCATCTTTCAATACGGTATTGGCTGATTGAAGCGGATCTGAAATCGCAACGTGCTGCATCGTAGTCAGCAGGTCCACCTGCACATACTCAGATTGAAGAACAAATGTGGCGGTTTTTCCTAGATAGACGGAAAGTCAGTAAAAAGTTTGGATTTGGATGTGGCGCCGCCTTCCGTGACGGGGAACCTTCGCCGAGGGCAGTGGGGTTGTGTCTTTTCATGCCTGTACCTCCAGTGTTCCCGGGCATCCCAAATCTGCCACCTGGCGCCGGCCAATCACAGCATGCGCAGCTCGTTTCAGATGGCTAATGACCTCAGTGCATAAAGGCAGGGATACAATGTTTCACTTAGCGTTATACCTAATTAATCTGTGAGCATAAGTGCTCACGCAGGATTTAAACACACCCTGCCAGGAACAGGGTTGAGAACCGCTGCCCGTAAGTGAAAGTTACGGTTTATGTGGACTGTGCATGCCATACAGCCCCCCCAAACAATTTTTTTATTATGGTACTGCTACCAGTCAATCAACAAATCTAGTTTTTATTTGTTGTTATGCATCTTTTCAAGTGGTTTGTGACAGAAGCAGAGAACTACCTCTTCAGCAATTTAACAGAAAACAATGTTTTCTGGGTGGGGGGAAAAAAATATCTCAAGGCTATGTGGGGAGAACAGCTGGGGGGAAACTTGGTTATTTCCTCACCGAAGGGGAGCAGCTTGATGCCAGAATGGAAGTAATTGTAACCTGACAGGTTCAGAGTAGAGCTTTGCAGACTCATTCTGGTTATGGATCTGTCCTTGGGGCATCTTCTGCTGGTCACCTAATGAACTGGGGGGGGGGGGGGGGGGAAGGGGAAAAAGTTACGTACATTTTGATCCTCTGTACAGGAACTAGGAGCTGATCCATGTCGCCTTGCCTGGTACCACTGCTCCGAGTTCCGGTTTCAGACTGTACTGGAGCTTGTAGATGGCAAGCGATCTGACTCCAATTTCAAATGTGCCTGGAGATTCGGTTAATCCAGTTATGATGGAGCCGTTGATAAAGGGCTAACCAGAGCAACACGGGGGGTGGGGCTGGGGGGCCAGATGAGGTTAGGAGTGGTTAGAAGGGGGGGAGAATGGCAGATGTAATTTGATAAATCAGGTAAGAATTTTGCAATAAAGAAGAAAGGGAGACTCCTGAAATGTGGTCTGCCAGGCCTGTTGGGGGCGCCCTGCTCTCAGTGCGCATTCCCAGTCACCTCCCCGACCGTGTAGTGTTTGCACCTCCTGGATGCATAGCTGCCCCGCTAAGCACTTGGTGATTTAAGGAGACCTGGAAACACTGCAGGACCGTGGTCCTGAAGACCCGAAGCAGGCCGTGGCTCTGAGCGGCTTTTCAGTTTATTGCAGCCACTATATATATATTACGCAATAAATTATTTTTTCTGAGCTCCAAGTTTAACACAACCGGGCTTTCTTTTGTTCTCGGCCAGCGGATCTGCGAAGCACATCAAGGCTTATCGTTGCAGGGTGTCCGCGACTCAGAGCGCCGTAATCCACGGCGGCCTGATGCATTTCGCAGGCGACCCAGTGCTGGCACCTCGCGCTCATCAGGTTCTCATTCTCCCCGTTGCCTCTTTCCGGAAACTTCCCCCATGACGCGTGTGCTTTCTTTTCCCTGTGAAGGACACCATGGCCAAGCGCAACACAGTGATCGGCACGCCCTTCTGGATGGCTCCAGAGGTGATCCAGGAGATCGGGTACAATTGCGTGGCGGACATCTGGTCCCTGGGCATCACCTCCATAGAGATGGCGGAGGGCAAGCCTCCCTACGCGGACATCCACCCAATGAGGGTGAGTCTCCTGGCTTGCACCCTTTCCCAGAACCCACTCATCCATGGTGCCTCTCTTTCCTAAAAACAATTGCAAAATAGTGTTTTATGATCTTAAGCTTTCATGCACGGTAGGTCGTCTGCTTTTCATCTGCGCTGAGTCACAGTTAATCATGATGGAGATGAGAGTGAGTCACCTCAGCTTGTTTTCGAAATACCGCAAACGGGGAACGATTTTTGGGGGGGAAAAGCTGCATCAGAGGGATGACGCGAGGGGTGATAAACAAGTGTGATGGAAAGGTGTTGAAGCCCCACCCGCTTAATGCGGATCGCTGTGTGGCCCGGCCCGGTGTTTGTGGTATAGAACCGGCTGGTCTTTTGCCATGTTTTTGACAATCTTATTAGGTGGTGTAAAAACAGACAGCTCCGGTGAGTGTTTTTGGTTAATGTGAGCTTTTCCCAGCCTGCGTCTGGCTACTGGCCGATTTGTAAGTTAATTTGCCAGATCGACTTGGGAAAGACAGACATGGAAACGTAAACATACCACACTGATCTGATTCAGATCCCACCTCTCAGTGTTTGTAATTGTAATTAATATGACTGCTTAGTTTATATTTACTCTCAAAAATAGAATTGATTTTGTTTTTGGGTTTCAAAGGTCCTTTGGAAGCTTATGAACAATAATGTTCTCATCTTTTCTCACCCTTTCCCTTAATATCCTGCAACAGTGCTTCCAATTTTAAATGATCCGTGTTGGAGGTCTCAGGCCCGTATATTGAATCTGGAAGTGTCACTGCTCTTCGGGTCTGTATTGTGGAAAGAGGCACGGTATCCCCAATCCTTCCCAGAACTCCCGAACGAATGGTCCCTGTTTGGGACACAGTCTGCAGACCAGGGAAAAGCAGAGGGCCGTTGACTGTATGGGAAGGTTTCTCCTGGTGAACACAGTGCTTCAGTCCCAGGACACAGTCTCCATGCCCTTTGTGCAGCTGAGTAGAAGCACCATCTGGCTGTGAATGGTCATTTCTCCCGTCTGCTTTTGACTGCTTTAGTACAGATTCATTGTGTTATTGGTGCTGTTTGATAGTGTTCTGTCTTCAGCTTCTCCTCACGCTTCTTCTCCTTCACCATCTTCAGCTTTCCCTGCTTTTCCTTTTGCCTCTCCTTAACCATTTTCAGCATCTCCTGCTTCAGCTTCTCCTCATGCTTCTTCTCCTTGCCATCTTAAGTTTCTCCTGCTTCTCCTTTTCTTTTCCTCCTTCTCCTCTACCATCTCCTTAACCATCTTCAGCATCTCCTGCTTCTCCTTTTGTTCCTCTTCATTCCTCTTCTTCTTTGCCATCTTTCACTTCCCTAGCATCCCTTTCATCCCCCAAAGAGGTAGCTCTTTCAATCCTCTGCTGTTCCTTGCAGCACGAGTATTTTGACAGAGCTGTACAAGGCCTTACTCCCTTGATGTGTGTGTGTGTGTGTATGTGTGTGTGTGTGTGTTGGGGGGGGGGGGGGCGCGGTGCCAGGGAACGGTAGATTAAATTAAAACAAGCTCAGCTGCCCCACTTGTTACATGCTCAGCTGCTGTCCTGCTCTTGGCCGTAAATCTCTCTCTGTCTGCAGCCGGTCTTTATAAACAAGACGTCAACCAACGGCCTGTCATCATGCAGCGGAACGTTTCTGAAATGGGGGGGGGTTCTGAAGTATTCCACATTAAAGTGAAACAGTGGAAATGATATAACATCGCAATACTACAGTACTATGTTCATCAGGTCTAACCCTTCTGTTATCAATTAGCTGAAACTATTATTAATATGAATCTGTTAATATTAAAGCTTATAGCAGTGCAGATCTCACCAGGAAGTTGGTGCAAAGGGATGGTGTTTTAGAGATGAAAAAGAAAAAAGAATTGTAGGAAAACTGAATAGAATAACACATTTTAGTTAAGAATATGACAGATGGTAAGACCTCAGTTTCTTGCTCGTGATGAAAATAGTTTGCTGGAGGACTGGGGGGGGGAGCGGGTAGCTGCAGTGGATCAGCCTCCAGCATTAAAACTTTTCTCCATGTTGTCACAAGCCTGATGTGCAGCTCGACCCCCCAGGGGGGCTGCCCTGCCTCTAAATTTAGACCGTTTGTTGCTCCTTCTGAGCATGTTCCCCCTTGCTGATATGGCCGGGCCTGTTTTCTTAACCTTGGGTCATTGGCTGTGCGGGGGGACAGAGAGGCAAGGCCCCCGATGGTTCTGTGGGCCCCGGCCGATGACATACGTGGGTTGGACGGGCCCCTCAGGTCGAGACCTCTTCATAACTCTGGCTACTTTACTGCCGTGTCAGTGCAGCGCTTTCCTGATGCCCGTGACCTTCTTGTGACCGTGGGGTATTTGTTGGTAGAAGTGACAGTCGGAGTTATTCCTGTTGAGTGGGTGTGGAGGCGAGACGGTGTTGGTCCCTGCCACGCTCAGGTAGAGGTAGCATACTGGTTGGGGAGTCGGCCTTGTCGTGAGCTTAGATGGGGGCAGCTCCTGGGAGCCCCCTCACTGTCAAGATCTTCCTTCTCACCCCCCACACTTCCCCATCTCGCTGTCAGGTAGCGCCGTCGACCTGCCATGTGATGACCGGCGTCCGGTAGGTTCCACACGGCACTAATTTGGCTAAAACAGGGGAGTGGGGGTGAATTTGATCCTGTGTCACCAAATGAGGTTTCAATTAGCTGGCAGTGTGGTGGCCTGTTAAGAACAGACCTACCAGGGCAGGAAATGCAGAACTTGCCCCGGCTGGTGGTCGGGTTCCCTGCTTTGATGGACCGCAGAGTCAGCAGTCAGGCTGATGAAATTCTTTGTATAATAGTTTGTGATGGAGTGAAATGCTGCCATCGGGCATTAAGACCCTCCATTTTTCTGCCATTTAAAAAAATATTCCTTTAATGTGTCACCCCAGTTCAGCTTGCTGTTTATTATTGAGTACCGGTTAATTTTGCCATGATTCATTTATGAATATAGCTGTTCTCATGATTATTTTAGAAGTGACTATTAATTAAATCAGCATTTTGTTCTGAATGTGTATAGTGTTCATTCTGAAAACTACTTAAACCTCTTACTGCCAATCAGCGCTCTCAGTTTTGGAGGGCTAAGTGCTGATTGGCGGAATGTTGCAACCCGTAATTTAGAGGCTTGCCGGACCTAACAGAGCTGCGTGCCACAGGCAGCCCAGGAATGAAACTCATTATTTTTGTTAAATGCATTTTCCAAGTTATTGCCTCCCCCCTCACTCCCCCTTCTACCAGTAGGAAGCCAATTTGTTTCGCGGCTTGGAACTTTGCAAATGGTAAATGGCTCGGGACTGAAATGGCCTGCTGGGGGGGGGGGGTGTATCCTCGCTGCCGTGGCCTCTTGGGAGAGCCTAAGAGTTTGTCTTGGTGCTGGATTGCGTTAGGGATCACCGGGAAGGCCTGTACTTAGACAGGTACTTCATGGCTGAAATGTTAGGGCTGAGATATGGGCCGTGTGAGTGTGCACGTGCTCCTCAACTGTCCAGGAGAGGAAATCGGGCTGGAGGGCAGGTTGGTCCAGCCTCACAGCTCCAATCGTGTCATCTGGACCTGACGGGACCGGGCGCCCTGTGCCAAATTAGCCATAATTTCAAAGCAAACGCAGCTTCAGTCCCCGGTGCTGGAGAGATGGACCGGCCTGATAAACGCCAACTGAGGAGCCACGGTGCTGGATGCCGGCTTGCCTTTTATGTCATGGTTCTGAACGGGACGGGGCCCCCCGAAACCTCCACCCCCGTCTTCCTGTTCTTTCAGATGAGCGTCTCTGCTGAGAAGGTCTTCCTGCTAATGTTTAGCGTGTGGCTTTGAAGAGCTTTCCAAGCACTCTGCCTGCCTCCCCTTTGCCTACGTCAAAGATGTAAAATTAAATCCCGGGCCTCATTTGCCGTCTCGCCGCTTCCCGACCGCCGCTGAAAGCTGTCCGAGCGCGCGGGAGGTTCACGCAGACTTTTATTGCGATCTTGATCTCCCTCTGACACTTTGAGGGCCGTTCCTGTTGGTTTTGGAACGGCGTCTTATTGCGCATCTTCCTGTGGAGGCAGCAGTCGGCCGGAGAATGGAACACTGCTGTCTTAATGCCATATCGAGTAACACGCTTTTTTTTTTATTGTGGTTTCCCATCATGCACTTGTCCCATTACGAACTGAGGCTCCAGCTGGAGATCCGTGTCACCCTGACATGAAGTTAACTTCTACTCGCATGTACTGTCTTTCGAAACTTGTATCAATATCTGTAACTCCTTGTACTGTTTAATATTTGCGCTGCTTTACCGTAATTAAAAATCAGATTCCATTTTTACCAATGGGGGAAAGTTATGGTATCACAGTCCTGTTCTAGTACTTATAATGCTGGTGCTTAAACCAAGTACATGCCCTTCAACATGTTGTGGTACAAAAGTTAAAAACTGTGGGCAGTGTTATGCCGCTCTGGGGAAGACAATAAAATATTACAGTAGCCATTTGCCGTGCGACTTCCGGACCGTCGTTGGAGGTGAACGTCCCCGAAACACAGTGGCTCATGTTTGGTTTTTATTCAATAACATTTGCATTTGATTTTAGGAGCCAGTCTTATAAAAGGCTGTGTAAAGACGAGCGGATGGCACGGCGGGGCGTCGTAAACGACACGCCTCTTTACGGCTCCCTCTGAACGGTAGTTTATGACACGACAGCAGCGTTTACTTTGCGTTGTGTAAGAGGACACCTTTCATGGCGTTGGGGTCCCGGAGTCCCCATCAGGACCGTGTGGGATAAGGCTTCTACTCTACATCCTTATCTCCTTCCCAGAACCTTCGGCCTTCACCCCTGCCTCTAGGAAACTGGTATCTTCTGCCTCCGATCACCGATTTTATGGTCCCAGTCTCCCACGGTGCGAGATTCTTCCACACCGATCGTGTTCAAAGGTGCTCCTCCTAAATGATAACGGTTTACGGTAGTTAATTGGTGATTAAACGACCAGATGGCCCAGTAACGGCTGGCTACCAGTGTTTTGACGCACAGTACTTGGAAACGGTGCTTTAGTTTCTGTCTGCATGCTTAAGCCCCCCCCCCCCCCCCCCAGCAAAAAAGTCAAAAAAGATCCATTCATCCATCCATCTTCAGTGCTGACTCATCTTGGCCAGGATAGCCGGCGTGGCTGAAGTCGGGCTCTCCCTGACTCAGTCGCTGGCGGTCTCTCTTTCTCACACACACATGCACCCAGGGCGGTCTGAAGGCACCGGTTTGTGGACTGTGGGAGGAAAGCAGAGTAACAGAGGAGAAGCCCCATGACCACGGAGAGGGTGTGCAGACTCCACGCACACAGAGCCAGGGCCTGATTCATGTCTGCAGCCACTGTGCTGCCTCTGTGGTTGTACAAAATATATAGTACTGAATACTGCCAAAACGATGCAAACTCCACTATGGGCTGCCACAGCCTGATACGTACACTGTACTAAATATTTATACAGTACTGAATACTTACACAAGTTATACAGAGCATATACAATTCAGCAAATACCTAAAAGATTTTACAACTTGCAACACTGCGTTGCCTAAAACGATGCAGTATAGTAATCATGACTAGCTAATACTTGGTTTCTGCTCCAGCTTTACAGCACTATTAAAAAGAGGCATTTGTAGGACGTAAATAATAGGATGGAAAGGCTTTGCCTGGATGTCAGTCGCTTCGGGGGAACGTCGGAAACAGCAGGCAAGCAGAGAGGCCAGATTCACCAGCCGTCTTCTGTAATGAGGACTCAGTTTTTTGATGGAACCTCCATGCTCGGTCTCTCCTGTTTTCAAGGTTTGGGGGAGGGGGACGAAGGCCGGCCTGCGTTATCAGCAAATTAGGAGGACGTGCTATTTGAGCTGGAGAGCTGTCGCTGGGACGGGGGGACCTTGCACTGGGATGGGAGTTATCAGCATAAATCTCAGACCGTTTCTCCAGAGCCTTTTTACACTTAAAACGAAAACAAATAACCCTGCTTTCAGTAGAAATTGTATACAGCATGAGAGGGGCTCCATTGCAGCTGTGAGCAGGAGGGCCACATCTGTGGAAAGGTCAGGGCGGGGTAACCCTGTTTATGTGCCACTGAAACAGTGTTTAAAGTTGAAAGCATTTCATCTTTACTCTGTTATAAAACAAAGAAACTAACCTTTTCTTTTTTTTCCTTTTTGAAAATATACCAGAATGTAGTTTTTGTTTATGCCACATTCCATGCTACAATTTTGGATTGGTTCTGTCTGCCCACTAAACAGGTTGCATTGGTTATATGTTGGCATCCTAATTTTCCGGCTGTTGGTTGGTCTTTTCATTCATTTTCGAAATACAAACTGCGCCGTCCTCCTGATGTGGTGTTAGGGTAGCATTTGTGTAAATGAAATTCTTCCTTTGTGCTTAATGAGTAGCAAACCTTTCAGGGTGCATATGATCTCTGTGCGCCAGTTCTTTCTGCATGACGGTTATTCTTCAGTGCCGAATTACGTATTGCTGCGTCATAAAGGGTCTGTCTATGATTTGAGCCTGTAAACTTCAGACCGCCTGCTGCCCACTTGTGGTGGGATGGTGGGGGGGGGAGAGGGGCAAACTGGACCCACCCCGGCTTAAACCACTCCACCCTTGAGCTCAGCATGAGTGTCTTGCATTTAATGTGGGTGACAGGAATGTCTCCATGCAGGTGTCATCGGGTTAAAGGAGAAGGACGAGGGCTCCGCCCCCCTCCTCCGCGTCTTCGCTCTCCCTGCCTGCCGTCCGATGTTTATGGCCGATGGGAGATAAGATTATTCCACCCCCCCCGACCTCTGAATGCCAGCTGACTGCGACCTTTGCCCTCCATAAAGCGTGGGACACATTCCTGGCGCTGAGCAAAGGGTTTTATTTGCCGCTCCTCCTTGAGCCGCGACGATAGGAAGGTTAGGAGCTGCGAGCTGGCCAGCGTCGCACAGATAAGGATCAGCTCACCCTTCGCTTTTTCCACGGGGGGGGCGGCTTCTTTCGGCACCGGGACTCGTAGCATTTATGGTGGATTTCGGAAAGCGAGATAGCTGGCCTGGCGTGTCAGTGGCGCATCGCGTGAGGTCATCGGGAGGATCTGTGGTTACGCTTGTTGTCATTGTTCTTGTTATCAGCCATGCATCTCGTTTCAGGACCTGGCTAACCCAGTTCATCCAGAATTGTTGCAATTCGGAAAGCCGGAGAATGTGATGTGAGCACTGGGGTGTGACCTTAAACTGAAGCTGCCCCCACCCTGTTTAAAGCTTGAACACACATGTTTGAATGCCCCCTCCCCTCCATGAGTTCTTCTCGAGTTCGCCTGCTAGCTGAATAGAGTCTTGCTGCGCTGTCTTGGCTCACGGTGGTGCAGGAGTAAGGTCCAGCGACACCTGGGGTGGCCTGCATTCCTCAAAGTCAGAATGGTTGCCAGTGCCATTGCATTATGGGATATTGTAATAATAGTCATCCCTTACAGTGCATACACTAAATCCCACTTGTTCCATCCCTAAACACATTATGACTCGCCGTAATTAAACCAATAAATCTGCGAACGGTGTGACAGTGGGTTGGACAAACATGATTAATTACAGGATGAATAACTTTCGTTGAGCACTACGCTCAGATCTAGTAGGTTCTATGTTTGTCGCTATGCGGAATGTGGGCAGGCTTCTTTCCCCCCATCCACCTGCTCTCGCTTTTCTTGGCTGTGCCTGACGGGTGCCGACCCAAACGAGCGGGAGACCATGCTGGCTCGGCCGCGTGGCCCGTTCACGGCCCCCCGATGCGGTTGACACGGGCCGTGTGTTTTCACACAAGAGGAGAGCCGCTTAAGCCGGCCGGCAGGTTGAGAGCTGGGAACCAGCCAAACGGGAGCCAGCAGGCATTCGCGAACTTTAGGCCGACGGCGCCTTTAATTAAATCCTCGCAGATGAATGTGCTCGTTAACAAAGCAGTGATATATTATGTCTGTTAAGCACAGTGGAGGTTCAGTCAATGCACATGGACCCAGTTCGAGTGGCACGGGGGTCTCGCTTTTGCACCCTCCACCCTCCAGTTTTACTGCAGCTTAATCGCTGCAGTAAAACATCAGCCAGGATAAACAGTTTAAAAATTTGTAATCCAGCTAACCAGCTAAATGTAAATGAAAAATTTTGCCCTTCAGGCCAGTAGGCTTGGAGATGCAGCTGCTGTAGTGTTAACTGCATGGGGGCGGTCCAGTGAAACAAAACAGGACAGTGGACTTGGGCGGTATATAATTTTTCATACAATCATACATTATATCGCGGTATTGCAGTGGTTTTTTCGAATGCATCACTGTTACGATATTTGCTGATAAAATTCGCCAAGGGGAGTGCTCCACAAAACAATTTTTTTCTGAATGGCTAATTTTGTTGCCAAGTAGCTTGGTACAGCCAAAATACTGCAGTATTCTGTTTTACCGTAACATTGGATGATTAGAAGCGAGGTTCTTGCTAGGGCTGGGATATTTCTCTTCAAATCAAAGTCACGACTAATTGAGCATTTTACCTAGATTGCAATTAATGAACGATTGTTTTGTTTTGGTTTTTTGGTTTGTTTTTTTGCCCCCGTATTTCTTTGAAGGTTTGTACTGTAAATATGTTGAACTATTAAAGCAGGGATATTTTTTCTAATGAAAGGCTGTATAGCTGTATGATTTTAAAATAACTGAAGGAAACTCACAGGGAGGAACCATTTATGGTTTAACTGAAAACAACTGAAATCAAAGCACAAATCGCTTGAAATGTAAACATCTTACGAGAAAGGTTACATTTTAGTTTTAATGTAAAAAGCAAGTTCCCTGAAAGTAGAAAATAGTTTACATTTCTTGCAAACAAATTAAACCATTTATCGCATCTGTCTGGGTGAAATTGATCACTATACGTGGATGATCATTATAGACTTTTTTTTTTTTTCTCTTTTATGTCTCAGGCAGATTACTTTTTGTAATTTATTGCATGGATATAAGGTAACAAAATTGCTACGTACTGAATTTTATTGACTCTTTCAAAGTACAGTACAGCTGTTTCAAATGCTTTTCAAATTATAGTACTGCACAAATTAAATTACGAAACTGTATAATTCAAATGCAGTACAGTACTGTACATAAAGTATAGCTTATTGTAGTTTTACTACTGCATCTGGGTGGCTTGTTTTTGGCAGTTTATCATAAATTCTATATTTGTAATTGAGAGAGAACCAAAGTAACCGACATGGGCAAGATTACATTGACTAGAGGTTCTGAGTTAATTTTCGATTAATTGCCCAGCCCTAGTTCTTGCTGAGGATGATGGCCGATTATCATGTCAACAAAGAATGAGGCAGAAATGGCTGTAAAGTATTTTGATAATGTTTTTTTTTTCCAATGGCAAATAATGAAATGGTATTTTGGCGTGTTGGTGGGCAGCTCACACCTTGCAGGGATGGCGGTTTGAATCGTACCCGCCAACTTCCTCCATGTGCCCTGATCTCCTGCAGTGCAGACATGACTTAAACTGACCATTATGTCTGTGAGTTTATATATATATAGTAATGTATATGAGTATATATGAGTGTCCGTGCATCCTGTCCAGTTTGGGCTCCTGCCCTGCGTATGTGCTGCCTGGGACGGACTCTAGGTTGCCCTCATCCCCGTGACCCTCCACACACTTGATGGATGGATGGATAGAAGGAATTTATTAAAAGATACAGGATGTGTTCAAAATGATAAATTCTTGAATTGTATCTTTAACCACATTTATCTGCAGTACATTTGCATCTGAGGATTGGACAATGAGCAGTCTTTTATCATTATTGCTTTTCCTGCATTAATAAAATGTTGCTATGAGCGCCCTCTAATGGTGATATTGCTTCTAACAACAGCAAACAAAACAGCTTGTCAGATCACATCCTGCCTTACACTGGAGAATACACATTTTGTTTCCAGTGTGGTTCAGGTCATTGATACTATTTTGTGGTTAAACCAAACAATTAAATCTCATTTCAAATACTTAAGGTTTCTGTTGCTTCCCTTGCGACCAATTTGTACCCAGTTGTTCCCTAGTTTGATACTAACCAGCTGGTCATGCCATTAACCTCAAGTAAAGTTTCCTTTATTCAATTACGAGGCAGTGATTTAATCCTTCTGTGCTTTTCTCAAAAAAGAGCTTTGAATTTGCTGCCAATGGCCGGCCTTCCATTCTGCTCCTGCTTGCATTGGCCCAAGTAATGGAGGGAACACGGCTGTTTGGAAATCTTTAAAGAAATGTATAGAAATTCCTCGGACACACAGCGCTTCTTGTGCCTGTATCCTGTTTCCTAGAGGAGCTTTGGCAATCTCCTGCCTCTCATTCCCATTCACCATTTTCGGCGATATACTTGCATGCAATGGGCGGTCCGGGCCTGGCACTGGTGGGGGTGTAAAAGAGACCTTATCTGAGTGGACAGGGGCATCTTCTCCGGGTTCTGATGCTGCTGATAAGATAAAGACCTGAGGAGGCAGCACATCTTATGATACCCCTTGCCAGCATGGTCACATGGCAGTCACCCACCAATGGCTGCCTGCGGCTCCCTGAGTAGGCCGCTGCAGGGTCACGGTCTGTTCTGGCAGGCCAGTGAATATGTGTGCGTTCCATCTCCTATCTGCTGGCGAGGTTGCTGCTGAGAGAGAAGGCTGAATTCGTTCCCTTAGGCAATCAGTGAGTTGAATCGATCCTTTGAGCGCATAACAGAATGAAAATTTGGTAGTTAGACAGCTGTAAAAGGAACAGGATTAAGGAGTGCTAGTTTGCCCCGCCCCCAGTGTCTTCTCATTGGCCGGGCTTGTTTTGCCATCGCCGTTGGATCACTCCCGCCCCGCCCCCTCTGCAGTTGTCCCGTAGCCAGGCGTTTATCATGTCGCCTTGACCGCCCAGGACAAAGGTTAACTTTATGGTGCTCGTTATCCTCTGGCCTCATGGGTTTGGTCCCCCTTTGGTCTGGAGGTGACAGAAAGTAGCATTATGAAGGTATTACTTGTGTGGTTCCTTTATGGTGGTCCAGATAGCCACCACCTTCTCTAACAGGGTGAGATTATCGGTGCCGATAAGGGCACGGCCTCAGGGCTCAAAGGCTGCAGGTTAATCACCTTCACGCACTGCTTTTCTGCTTTTCTCTTCTCTTGACTTCTCTCGGCTGCGTCGACTCGCCTGAGAAGCACATGACCTTTTTTAATGTTTTCCTCCATCCTGGCAATAAACCGGAGACCTCGTGGAGGAGCCTGATCCCAAGCCGCACGCGGAGCTCGATAACAGGGATTTAAAAATGTGTCGAAAATCATCCCCTTGACCTTTTGAGGGCATCGATTTTCTGGAAAGTCAACAAATGTTGACTCATGTTCAGCATAAATTATTATTGGAAAGAATTTTTATTTGTTTATAAGCCAGCCGTAGGCTGTAACGAGGCCATGCATTGAGCCCTATGGCCAAGCCGTCGCTGGAGTTACTGCGCGCAGGGTGTTGTGGTGTCCCTCCCTTGCAGCCTTGACATTGTCGTGTTGCATTAGTGCTAGTTTATTTGGTTGGCAGCTCGTACCCGCTGCAGGCCGAACTGCATGCGGATTGCACAGTGCGGTTTGCTGAAGCAGATCAGGATAAGAACCTTTAGACTCGAACCTGCAATCGCTTTGAACAGCTCTTTAACTGCTAACAGTGCATCTCTGTGTTATAGATCAGTGTTTCCCAGTCCGCTCCTCGGGGACCCACAGCCGATTCACATTTTTGCTCCCTCTGGACTCCCTGCCAGACAGTCCACATTTTCCCTCCCTCCCAGCTCCCGACAGAAACAAAAACATGGACTGCCTATGGGTCCCCAAGGACCGGATTGGGAAACACTGTATAGGCTGAGTGTTCAGCTCTGAGTTACAGTGCTGAGTGAGGGTGTATACATGTTTTATCTTCTGGCCTGTTGAAAGTATGGAGTGGCTTGTAGTGTGGCAGCTCGTGAGGGATGGAAGCATCTCTCCTGACCTCTGCTCCAGGCCTTGCGCCGAGCCGTGAGGACAGTGAGCAACGACAGTGTTGCTGATCCCGTTTCTGCTCAAGCTCTGAGTCACGCCCTCAGGGAGCCCAGGTCTGAGCTGAAGGAGCTTCCAGCGCACACCTTGCCCTCCCTGCGTGACTTAGAGCGTCCTGTGGGGGGCGTAAGCGAGCTCCAGCCGTGCCCATCTGCCTGCTTCCTATTCTGTAATGTTCCTCCTGTTAAATGTGCCGCTCTGGGGTCGTGATTAAATTGTGTTTGCATGCGAGTCCCAAAACAGTTGTGGGAAATTGCTGCCGTTGATCGTGCTTAATAAAATAAAACAAAAACCAATAATAAATATGAAATGACCCCGTTGGTATGGACTTCACGGTATTTCAGGCCATCTGTAAGTGTGAATGTAGGGGGTGGGCCGCTACCCCTGCTGTCCCTAGAGGCTGCTCACATGCCCTGCGTTAACATGCCGCCCCCTCAGTTGTTGCTGTGTGTCAAATGACGGCCTCCCACCCAAAAAAAAAAAAAAGCTTTATTTTTCTTCTGGCTAGACGTGGATTATAAGCGTTTGATTAGTTAACTCATTTAAGCCCCCTGACCTTTCACTTCACGCCGACTGTTTGTCCAGCGGACGCCCAGGCGAGCGGGAATCTTCGGGCGACGTTCGGGGGCTACTGGGTGGGGACCTGGGGATTCGCCCTCTGCCTTTCACCCCCCCAAATAGCCTCCAGATGTCTCGCTGACCCGTCGACGTTACGGGAGGAGGCCCAACCCGTCCCAGACCCAGCCTGCTATTTTTTCTAAGTCGGCGGGGGTGGTGGTGG
>JAODJU010000138.1:10345799-10361609 GCA_026776725.1 Gnathonemus echidnorhynchus | reverse complement strand
TTCACACACGGTTCCCTCCCCCCGCCCCCCCCCCCCCCGATATGTCTTTGTCATGAACTTCAGGCTGCTTTCCCTGGCAGGCCGCCCCCATGCACTGAATCGTGCTGCTCAGTTTAGCTGCACTGCTGCTCACGCCGTCTTACTTTTCGAGATATAGTGTCGGAATGGGAAGTTATTTCAGGCGTGACTCTGTACCGTCTCAGTCACGTACCTGCCATCAGTTGGGGGTGGGGTTTGGGGGGGGGGGGGGTTTGCTGTTTGGGAGCAGATGTGGGCATTTGCACTGGGTAGGGCCGTGTAGCCCTTTACGCCTGATTTGCTCCCCTCTTAGTGATCAGTGATGTTTGGAAACACACCCCATATAAGAGCATGTTCCCAGTTGAGTAAGTGTGGCCTGCAGTTCACGTCGTGATTAGGGCCTGATTTACACCAGGTGAGCAGCGCCCCCCCCCATGCACAATCTCAGTATCTGCTGTAAAATCCCTCCCCAAACAGCCTCTCCCCTGCAATCAGCCTGTGACCCATGGAGCTCCGCTCCCGGCCTGCCCCCCAGATGTGACCGGAATCCGAGGCCCGGCAGCCTCGCGAAGACCCCCCCGACCTGGAAGCGGGATTAACAGACCGCCGCTTCCTGTGGAAATGACCAATTAGGAGTCAGGCTCAGCCTGCTTCCGCCGCTACCGGTTCAGATGCGTGCGCTGGCCCTGTAATGCGATTCGCTCTCGGAGATAAATGGAAGTGGTTTGGAACAGCATGAAATGTTTTTTTCTTAAAGAAAAACATCTGAGTGTGTAATTGAGCTCAGCCTTAATTGAGTTTCTTCCCCCCCCCCCCCAGCACACAGTGGTGCATTGTGTGTCCACTGTAGCAATAACGTACCCATATTTCCAAGCGACTGCATTCTGCAGGATATGCACACATTTCATACCCCTCGCATTCCCCCCTAGCAGAACTGCATTCTGGGAGTAATCGCCTTATTTGACTCCGCGATCTGGCAGGGGAGTCTGTGGGTGGGAGCGTGGCTGTCAGCGCCTCTCGCTGGAGCACATCAGCCGTGAGCCGCCCTGCCGCAGGATCCGTCCCCGCGCTCTGGGATCTCTGTCCTGCCAGGCCGGTTGGTGGAGCTGATCCCTCGAACCCGACGAGACCGGGGTCCCACCCTCGGCTCGGTTTGTGGGGCAGCCAAGCTGTCAGCCGCACTTTCGCAGCTTTTGTCCCTCGTCGCACAGCTTGATGTTTGTTTTTTTTTATATGGGGCTAGGAGGGGCGCTTTACGGTCCCTCGCAGATCCGTGCCGCGTCCAGCCTCGTGATGGATGTCCCGGCTTCCTGTCGGCACTGTTGTTTTAACGCGCCGCTGTGAGGCCGAGTCGTACAAATCTCGCGCTGACGTCATGTGACCGTGGAAGGCAAACCAAGGCTACCCAGGCCATGCCTACCCAGGCCATGCCTTCCCCCTCTCCCGCCTCCTCCATTCTGTGTCTTTGGGGACCTCGCTGTCCTCATCACTTACCGTTAAACGAGGAACGGCACCAGAAACGTGTGCCCGTCCCCCCCCAGCTCCCGTCTAGCCTGACCGTCCTAATGCCTGTTAAATGCTTTTCCCCGGCAGGCAGGAGTCCCTGCCCTGCACGTGTCGGAAGACTGATGTGCTCTGTTCTCTGGTGGGATGCATTGATTAGATTGGGGGGGGGTCTGGGGCCTGCTCTTGATGATCATCAATCACCAGCCAAGTGTTGAACTGGGACAGGAGCAGCGGTCTCCGGATTGTGGAGGGAGAAAGAGGAGCATTAGGTGGTTCATTAGGGGAGAGGGGATCTCCCAGATGGCGCTCTATCGAACGGGACTGCAGTCGGACCACAGGCGAGGAGACGCGGCGTCGGTAGGGATGTGAGACGGAGAGGGGCAGGCGTCTCGACCTGCGGGCAACGTTTGGGGAAAGGTCTGCCCGACCACATGCAGGCATGCCTGGGTTTCACGATTTAAACATTAACGGCCGTTATGTCCCTGTCATCAGCCTTGGATGACTCTCCGCTTATCGTTATCTTGTTAGAGAGCCTGAGTCACCGTGTTGGTGCTTCTCGGTGATCTACTTACGACCGTAGGTACTCTGCGGTTCTCATCCACTGCTTTGTGACGCGTGGTTAAAAGTTAACCTCGTTCTACACGTTTGCCCGATAACTAAGTGATATTTATTTGCTGGCAAGAGTTTGACCTCTTTGGCCTGGAACGTTCTCTGCAGATGGAGCGAGCCAGGTTTGGTGCTAATTGGGCCTCACGTGACCCATTCTGTACACAGACACCGTGTGATTCCCTCAGCCTAGCCCCCCCTGCGATTTCAGTGCCCTCATAGTCTCATAGTCTTTAAGATGGCACAGCACTTTGATAGGTGGTGGTGATGTCGCCGTGATGTCACCGTGATGTCGCCGTGATGTCACCGGCCGGTCCCATAATGACGGTATAGTGGTTTTACGTGAGACTCTGTAGAGTAACTCACCGTGCCCTTGGCAGGAAGAGGAGGTGGAGGTGGACTCCCACACCATGGTGAAGACCAGCTCGGAGAGCGCTGGTACCATGAGGGCCTCGGGCACCATGAGCGACGGGGCGCAGACGATGATCGAACACGGCAGCACCATGCTGGACTCCGACCTGGGCACCATGGTCATCAACAGCGACGAGGAGGAAGAGGAGGACAGCACGATGAAGAGTGAGTCTGCCGACATTGGCTACTCCAGCCTCCAATCATTACCCACACACTGAGGCATGGCTTTTTGGTTTCCTTTGGGGGATGGGGGTGTTGGAAAGGGGGGGGGTTTCTCATAAATTTTAGTCAGGGAAGATGTGGGTAAAGAATTCTGACTGGGTTTTATATTAAATGGTCCTGTGATTTATGATTCATCCATCCATCCATCCTCTAACTACTTCTCCCAGTCAGAGTCGTAGTGATGATTTACGGTCCTCTTTGAAATTTGGGAGACTTTTTTGGGCCAAAGAAAGGTGCCAGATGCCTGGCAAAAGTTCTGGCTTCAACATTCAGTTCTGTGTGGCTGCAGAGCCATAACTCCAAAGTGAGGGAGGAGCTGGAGAGCTTGAGTGCTGTGCCTTGCACGGACCTTCTGGGTCTTGCTGTTGTACCTTACACTAAGTCGGTATGTATAGATGATCCTCCATGGACTATGCGACCATGTATAGAAACACCTTTTCTTTAGAGTTTGTTGGACGAATGTTAGAAGCCCAACATTGCCCTCACATATATGCTGATCCCACTGTAGTTCATACATCTACCACTAGATGGGAGTGTTGCGCCATGTGTTTCTCTTTGGCCTCCGTTTTAAATTTCCAGCCTGGTGTAAATTGAGCTGTAGCTCCTCAATTGGCTTTTAATTGTTCTGAAAACTGCAAGTCTCCAAATCCCAAGAGACTAAGAGTTGGAAGCTAGACTGTGGTTTAAAATGTCTCAGAATCCTATGAGGATAGCTCCTCCTTTCCAAAAATCCGACCCAATTTTTAGCCCTGACCAAGTTACGTTTTTCCCCTCTGGCAAAGCATGTGTTAAAAGTGATTAAACTTTAATATAATGATAGCTGAGTTTGTGTGCTTGTGTGAAATGACCCGCTGTAGCCATTAGTCTGTCCCCAGAAGGATTATATAACCGAAAAACTGAATAATTCCTGTCTTGCAATTTAACAAAACAAAAGTTTTGCTTGCAAGAAATACCACCCACGTTTAAACCCCCCTCACAAAGCACACAGTAGTCAAAAGCGTACAGAAACGGCACAGTGATGTTGTTTATGTAAGGCTGACAAATGAGTGTGGTCTCCATTTCTGCTTTGAATAAATAAATAGTCAGAATGGGAGGTGGCCATCCGCCGGGGGTCCAGGGCGCGCCAGTGACTCTCCAGCTGGCGCCCGGAGCTCGTCGGAGAGCTGGTGTGTCACTTGGAGCACTGGAGTGTTTGGTGCTGGTCATCTTGGGGGGTGTCGACAGGCCTGACAGTCCCGTAAGCCTGCTGGCCCCATTTTGGGGGGGGTTGACTGCCAGGGACACACACGTCGTGTAAGTCACAGCCATCGCACTGTCTAAAACCCACCAAACGGGGGCGGTGAAAGGCAGTTAACTTTATACCTGGATTTTTAATAATCTAGTTACCAGAGGGTAAAAAATATCCGTCTCTTTATTTGGATAAAAAAAAAAACAGTTATAGGTGAGTTTTTTTTTTTTTTATAAAGATGCACACTGGTTGAATGAAATAAGTGAATTGCCTGAAAGTGTAGATTAATATGAAGGACTTGTAAGGATCCGCGCCCCCCTTCACCTTCATTGCGACCCTTAATCCTTCCTGGAATGATGTCCCGCACTGTGTGTGGTGGGATATTGCGTGTGCATTGGCCTCGAATACGAGCGCTTTGCCAATGGCAGCCCTGCCATAGATTCCAGCCTTGTGACACTCGTGGTTTTTGTTGAGGCTGCGTTGTGGAGGCTCTGATTTCTTTCTGCGGAGTTTCTCAGGCTGCGCTTCTCTAGCGTTTAGCAGCTGTCCTTTCTGAGTCCGTCTGTCCTTGTCTGAGAGCTTTGACTTTGTTGTTGCGGTTTGTCTGTGTTTAAATCAGAATCATTAAGTCCGTTTATGTACAAGCAATGTATGTACTTTTAGCATGTTCTGTCATGATTTTTGGTACTGTTGCCCTCCGAATTGAGCCATTTTGCCTTTTATGTGACTGGCACACCTGCAGTTCTGGCACCGACCATTTGCCTCTTTCGGATGTCTGTCGCTCGCTTCATGTTGCTTTGAAAACTCGCATATCAAAGTCCCGAATGTCAGGACTCTTTCGCTGGATGACGCACCTGCTAATTGCCATTCAGCCAAGGATGACTTGCCTTTGTCCCTTTAGCCGTTTGTAATTGTAATTTCGATGCTTCAAAGTTGATGTCCTGTTTCATGGGGTCCTTCCACTATTTTGTTTGTATGTTGTGTGTATATATAATACTGATTCAAACTTGTATATGTACATAACACAAGCATGCACAGAGCATAGTGTATATGAAATAAAGCATTACAATGAGTGCAATGAGTATAGGGCACTATTTTAACCTCTAAGTTGTTTTGGATAAAAAATAACTGGCTGTAAATTGGACGGCCTCAGCTGGGGTCCTGCTGGGTGCTGCTCAGAGGCCTCATTGTCCCTGCGGCATGACACAGGACTTGCGGAAACCAAGCTGGGGGCGGAGTCTCCCTATAGCACACTCATTATGGCCTGGCTGTCATTGTTTAGGATAATGTGCTGTTATTTGCTATTGTGTATGTGTGTGTGTGTGTGTCTGTGTATGCATGTTTTTTGCCTCGTCTCAGTGATTAGAAAGCACTACTGTGCACACAATAAGTGGAAACTAGGGTGTACCAACTGGGGGTGGGGGGGGGGGGGTGCAGGCAGAATTTAATAGAGTGTATATTGTAGATAGAGACACAAAGGATGTAATCCAGGTCCTTATCCGGAGCCTGGTGAGAGAGGAATATGAGTCACAAAGGTTTTGGTGAGTAACCGGGATGTTGGGGGTGGGGGGGGGCAGCCTCCAGAGCAGTGGCATATTTCAGGGTTCATACTGATAAACGGGCCCGCAAACTGGAAAAGGAGTGTTTTCTGGGTGTTAGTGAGGGCCTGGGGGCAAATGTATGAGAACATAAGCGCTGTTTATTCCTGTTGGTTACAAAGTAACCGCTCTGATTCGAACCTGCAGGTTTCTGCTTAGTTCCGTGTAGTAGGTTGCCGGGCCAGCGACTGCCCTTGAATGGAAACCGGCAGCGTCTGCTGAGAATGGAGGCAGCGTTCAGCGTCTTTGTTCCAAAAGTGGGCCGCTGTCTGTGCGGATCGTGCTAAGGGCCAAAACGCAGGTTCGAGTGTCACGACACACACACACACACACACACACACACACACCCTTAAAGCTGGAGACATCGGGTTCGGAGACTCGGTGACAGTGACATTGCCGCAGCAGAAAGGAGGGGCGAGAGTCTCGGAGTCGCCTTGCAGACGTGGCGTCACTGCAGCATTGGCGAGGAAGCAGTGTGTCTTAGCTCCGTTCTGGGGGAGCGTCAGTGCCAGAGGGCTTTATTCACCCTGTGTGTGTGTGTGTGTGTGTGTGTGTGTCACAGAGAGAGAGAGTGTTATAGCAATGTTCTCTGTTCTCACGCTCTGTCCTGTGTGTGTCAGGGCCTTAAGCAAGTCCTGTATGGGGACTGTAACATTTATTTTTATTAGTATCAATAATAATGATGATGATGATCTACATATGCTCTGGTTGAGAGAACAGTGAGAAGCAGATGGAAGAAATGATGATGTTCTTCCCAGACCGAACACCTGTCCGTGTGCTGAAATATGTCCGCCGGCTCTCCTGCGGCAAGACCGCTGTGATCGTTGAGCCGTCGGGAGGACATCAGATCTGACTGGCAGAGGTCCAGGTCACCCGGGGACCCTAGAGAAAGAAACGGGTTTTATTTGCAGGGAGAACAAGCCCTAAAGAGCCTCTTGCCTAATGTTGCCCCAAGAACCCCATCAACATCTGCTGAGCTTCATATGTATCACCCAGAAGGACAGAGCGTTCATCACCAAAGCGGTGAGCAGCTCCTGCCGTGTGTGGCTCATAAAATAGAAATGCTCATCGCAAGCGGCCATAGTAGCAGAGAATCCAAGGTGGGAGCTCAAGTGGGACAGGGCCACTTGCTTTGCTCCTTTCGCATAACCAGAGGCAGCCAGAATGCCAGGAATATGGAATGACGGGGAGTCAGCATGTATCTAGACTAAATGGTGGACCTGCCGGGTGGCGTGGACCTGCCGGGTGGCGTGTACCTGCCGGTGGCGTGGACCTGCTCCAGTCTGATATCCCGCCTGATTCCGTTAGAGATGAGAGCCCTAATGCGGGACGGACCTTTCCCAGTACCCCTCTGCCCTCGGGAAGGGGGGTATTTGTTATTTATCAGCCCCTCCCTGACAGCTCTGAAAAGCAGCAGACAGACACCTGGAGAGGGACTGGCTGCGCTGTTGTCGGCCTACATTAAATATAAGCTCCGCACAGGAAACCAGGGGCCTTCAGTGCTTTAGTTTCAGAATTCAGACTGTATTGTTTTAACTTGCAGACGGCACAGTTGATTAAAATGGATGGCAGTAGGGCTGGCTGTGTGTTTCATTCGGCGGAATTTGTTTGGCTTCCATTCACTGGCTGGAAGTTGCGAAGCCGTTTGTTTCCACAGCAGCATCGAGCACCGGCCCCACAGTATTAACATTCACAGGTGCTTCTTGATTGTCCCTGAATTAATTGAGAGCATTTAAAGCTGCAATCTCTGAGGGACTGAGCAGTATTACAGGCAACTGAGAACCAAAAGACTGGCCTGTTCTGAAGTGTAGTTTGACTTCTGGGGAGTGTTGTGGAAATGAAGGGTGTGTCTGCAGCTGAGTGTCCGTCGCGGGGGGACAAATGGTGACCGTTTGTTAACGTTAGGGCCAGTGGGACGATCCGCCTGAACTTCCCTGGCAGACAGAGCAGATGGGGCAGTAAGGGGTGACGTGACCTCTGAGCAAACGCAATGTGACTGGTACAAAAGCCCCCCCGCCCCCCCCCCAACACTTACCACATATCGAGGCACTGACTGAATGGTTCTAGGTTTCTGGTGATGATCCTCTGGGTGTGTTCTGATGCTATGCCGACTCTCTTGGTACGACCACATATTACAATCTATATTAAGGTTCCCCACGTCCAGTCCGGAGGGCCAGTTTGCACCACAATTTGCAGATTTCCCTGCTCAAATATGCCATGTTCAGCTCACTAGTAGTTGTCAGATTTAGTAGGTGTGTTTGAGTAACTGGCCCTCCAGGAGCGGAATTGGGAAACCCTGGTCTACATAAATGTTTCTACAAACTTCACATTAGCGCCCTGCTAATGGACAGAAGCTCGGTCGTCAGCCCCTTACTCCACACGTCTTATTTCCCCTGTAGGAAACGCCACTTCCCAGCAGGCTCAGCGGCCCTCCTTCATGGACTACTTCGACAAGCAGGACCCGAAGGGCAAGGCCCAGGAGAACTGCAACCAGAACAGGCCGGATTCCTACCACATAGCCAAGAATGTCTTCCCTGACAACTGGAAGGTGCCGCAGGACGGGGACTTTGACTTTGTGAGTATGGGCTCCGGCTGCTGGGAGTGCTGGGAGTGCTGGGAGTGCTGCCCGAGTCTATGCTGGTGTTCTGGGTCTCCACACGTGCCACCCGGCTCCTGCAGCACTGGGCAGGTTACGCCCCCCCCCCCCCGTCCGCCGCGCTCCTCTGCTGCTCTCCCTTTTCAAAGCGAAACGCCTCGCTTCTGCCTGCGCATCCGGTCGCTGAGAAGCTGGAAACATCCCCACTGACGAGAAGACAGCAGTGGGTAGCTTTCAGTCCCCGAGCCCAGGCTCAATGTCTGTCTGTTTACCAGCCACTCTACTTGTGTATTTTTCCAGAACTAGAGCGGACTGCTATCGAACCGATAAATAAATTAGCTTCCGCGCATGAATGGACATGGCAGCGGTGCTAATGTGACAGATGTCGCCGCGCAAGTCCGCTAGGACAAACTAGGCTTGCTGGAATTGCGCTCCCCTCCTCCGCCCGGCCGCGCGGCGCTAACGGCTGTGACTCATCAGGTCGCCGCGAGGAATGTAGTCAGGCCTCTGTTCTTGGGCATTACCTGGCGTCCCCTGCATGCGGGGGGTTTCCCCATGGGCGTGCTGGGTAAACACTGCCAATTAGGATAACAGAACTTGCTTAGGAGCCAGATAACAGGGGTAAATTAGTTTCTAACTATTGGCTTTCCCCTGAATGGTAGTAGAGCAGAACTGGGCTGACAATGAGCCTGTTGAAAATCAGACCAGCTCCCAAACTTGGTAACTGCAAGCTGAGGAGTCTTCATTGCTTCCTGCGGGGAAAGGTGTAAAGAACATCACTCCAGGCCACGGTAAAATCCTGAAATCTCATTCTCACCTGCCCGATTCCCCCCCCCCCTCTGAAAACATCTGGTAGAAGGATAGGACTTGTACCCTCTGCGGTCGCAGGTGCTGTCACGGTGCGAGTGGAGGACAGACTGCAGTGCAGCTCCCCATTTCGTGTGTCAGCTGGGAGCCACGTTTCACCCGAGTATAATTTTAGGAATACGGAGGAAAGCGAGCGAGTCTCACCGCTGGCTTTTTCGTCGTTGTAGCCTTTCTGTGTTTTGTGTTGTGTGTATTCATAATTTTTTTCCGGCGCTGCCTCCAAGTTAACAGCTGTAGCTGCTCTCAAGTCAAATTCCATCTTTCAGCATGCGCTGCTTCCTTTGTGTATGTGTGTCCCAGCCCTCCTTGCTGGGCTGCCGGTGCTGGGGGGGGCAATTCACAGCCAGAGCGTGCTGCTGTGGAAAAGGGCTGTGGGTGGATGGCATGTACAAGCTGTGGGGCGGTGTCATTTGGCTGTGCATCCTGTGGCCCTGGTAGGATTCTGCTGTGCTTTGTGCTAAAGGGGATATAAAGCTTCAAAATGCATGCTTTAGAAATGTGGACATTCCATTGAATTTGATTGGATGATGTGAAAGCCTGGCTGGCCTATCAGATTTTGAAATGATTCATTTGAACTGAACAGGAGAAGAGCCGGTGAAAGCAGATGAGAATCACTCGGATTCTCACACGCTGCAAAGTCAGGGAGGTGATGGGTTTTGGAACCTGTTCTCAGATCAGTTCGTAATCTCGCTGTGATGGTTAGTAAGAAGCTGAATCAAATATAACTGCTTATTTTGAGTTTTTAATGTACTGTCACCTTGGATTTCTGAGATCACTATAGATTCCATTTGAAAAGTGGATGTCAAGGTGACAGTTCACCATACAAAGAATTAGCAGCCATGCTCATCCCCGGTGACAGACTTCTTAATTCAGGTTGTGTCAGTTGCTAGGAGGTGGGTTGTGCGAGTTGGATGCCTAGACGTCTCTGTGGGCTGTGAGCAGGGATCCACCTCCTCTGGGTGCATCACGGCACAATACATGCTAAAACCTGCGAGCCGTGTGGAAGCAGGCAACTGTCAGCATTCGCGCTTGAGGGAGGGGCCTCGCTCCCCCCCGCCCCCCCCCAGGAGCTGGTGTGGGTGTACTACATTGAGTGGGAGACCCGCGCGGGGAGAAATAAAATAATAGGCAGCTCTGCTGGGAGAAACATAAAGAGGAGAGCCTGGAGATGGTTGTCTTAGCCGCAGATGGGGCCGAGGTCGACGTGAGCGGCCTAAATCCCAGCTGAAGCCCGGCTCGAGCGTGTCCGCGGACGTACTGACGGGCGGGAAGGCAGCGTGATGCTTGAATCCGGGAAAATGTGCCTTCGCATTGGGAAGCATCTGCCGGTCCAGGGCCTGTGTTGTAAAGGTGGCATGTGGGGGCCTAGGCAGGATTGTCGAGAGGACGTGGGCCCTGCGGCGTGGGGAGGGAGGTGGGTGTCACTGTCCCAATCTTGGGCCTTGCAGGTCGGAGGGGGGGGGGTGTGTCTCTGCGAGCTGTGTGGTTTTTCAGCTGCATATGAAAGCTGAAGAACAGGCCGTGTGTGTGTGTGTGTGTGTGTGTGTGTGTGTGTGTGTGTGTGTGTGTGTGTGTGTGTGCGCGGGCACACAGCCTCCCCCTATCACTGCCTCTTCGTTAAGCCACTGAAAAGGCAGACAGTGCAGAACTGGAAATTGGAAATTGTGTTTCCTAGGGAACAGCGTGTGTTGTAATTACTTCCCTTCGCATCATGCGTCAAGGAAGATCTTGTGACACACTTCTCGTTAAATGTTAGGGTTTTTGAAAGGACAACATTTGAATGTCGTCCATAATTCGTCCACCTTATCAGGAGGAGGCTGTCAGGATGCTGGCATTCGCTGGGAGAGTGTGGATGTCATAAACATCCGGCATGAACCCTTTTAGCGATTTGGAGCTGGACCAGTGATATGCAAATGACCCATTACTGCACCGTAGAATGCGGATTTCATGAATGACACGTACAACACGAACCTGGTTGCATTTGTTTGTAAACAAGCTTGTGCATAAACAAGCAAGCTGATAGCATGGAGGCTGAACACATTCTCACAATGTCCTAAACCTAACCGGCGCTTTTTTTCAGTGGGTGTAACAAAAAACGGATATGAAGCAGAAATTAGGTCCTTGTGTTTCTGATACGGTGGCATTGATTCAGAACCCCTAATCCAGCTAAAATTTAGAAGGAAATTGCCTAAAAACTGATCACCAATCAAAACACCCAACAAGGATGAGAGTGTGGGTATTAATGCATATTGCTGTAATCTTTTTTTTTTTTTTTAAGACCTTTAGTTACCTGGAAACCATCCTGAATATGAGGATCTGAATAGAGCACACCAAACCATTATATGTCTAGCTCTCTTTCTTTATTGTATTGTTGACCACGTATCTTGTTTTTTTGTTTCCTATCGTTCACCATGTACCTAGATCCGTGTCGTACTGCCCGAGAGGTAGAGATGCTCGTTCCTCATTTTGCTGCATGTTGCATTTCCAGTCATTCCGCCAGGGGTTTGCCCCATATGCACCCCTGGCCCTGAGCCCTCTCTGTCTTCCCCAGGTGCCCGTTTCTGACCCCTGTGGTGGTCCGCGAGGGGTTAAAGGCGCTCTCTGCCGTATGGTGTGTCAGGCTGTCTGCTGCTCTACGTGCTGGAAGTTAACGCTTGGCTTTCACACATCTTTAAATAGTTTGCTGCAGTTGCTGTTGGCTTTCAGTGTTTATGTATGTGACATAAATTCATTATATGATACTGTTCCATTTGTGTTATTCTTTATCACAGTATAAATGTACCCGGTATTTTTTGTATGTAATGCTCCATTAATCTTTCCTGGGGTATCTCAGTGCACTTAGTGGTAGGATTTATGAGTATTAAATACCAGCCCCCCTCCTCCTTTAATGTTCAGTAAATTCAACCGTTAAGTGGCTATTAGATCCTTCCTCTAAGCACAGTAATGAAATTTTAAGTGTGAATGTGTAGCAGTGATGAGATGAAGCCGTATGAGTAGGTTTAACTCTCAGTGGTAATGACTCATGATCAGTGAATTAGGCTCTCTGTCTTTTTTAATGTAATGTTTGTTACCTCTATATGACAGCTGCACTACAGAGACACCAGGAAGTAATATAGCTGCAGTCTCCGTTGCCCAGAGTTCTCCAGGAAAATTCTCCTACTTAGAGAGATCTGTTATGTAAATATGCAACAGGCGGCTCAGTGGCCAAGGATCCTGACTTGTGATTGGAAATCTGCAGGCTGTATGAGCAGCCGAAGTGAGTCGTACTTAAGGAGAAGGGGTTTCGTTAAATGTGCAGCCCATGGGCTGCCAAGGAAATCGTGAAATTGTACCCTGTCTAGACTGAAATCAGAAGCATGTTAAAAATAATGTGTGTTTGCCTGTCTGTTACTGTCAGAATAATAATAATAATAATTAGTGTTATTTCACTGCTTAGTTGGTGTGCCATTTGGTTCGTTCACGCAATAGAATGTTTTACTACGACAGTCCAGGTTGAGTTCTGTGCCAAATGCTGCTGTAGCAAAGCCCCCTGGGATGCAAACTGGCAACCTTCAGGTTAATGCTGTCGGCAGCTATACAGCCCTCATCTGGGTAAGGACAACAAAGGAGCAAGAGAAGCAGCTGGGCGAGACCCACTCAAGCTCTGCCCACTGGGTAGCGCAAGACGCATGTCTGGCTGCTATGACTCAGGGGAGAGAGGTGAGGGTGTTGACAGATGACAGGAGAGGTGAGAACTGTGACAGGATGGTGATGGTGATGGCCATGTCTGTGGTGCGGATGGTGGTGATGGCCGTGTCTGTGATGTGTGCGGCAATTACGACGATGTCAGTGGTACGTGTGGTGGTGACTAACATCAGTGGTGCATGAGTGTTGGTGACAATGACATTGTCTGCGGTGCGTGTGGTGGTGACGACGATGTCAGTGGTACGTGTGGTGGTGACTGTAACGTCAGTGGTGCATGAGTGGTGGTGACAATGACATCGTCTGTGGTGCGTGTGGTGGTGGTGATATCAGTGGAGGAGGTGGTTTATCAGTATTTTGCTCATTCATTTAGTCTCTATGTAAAGAAACACAAGGAAGTGCGTATCAGTTTTGAATCACCCCAGCATGAATTAACGGTTGGTTTATGGCGTAACACGTGTTAGGTAAATAATATCTGTGTTGTTTGATACATTATGTCAGTAATTGGAGAACCTGTCAGCACACAGCAGATGTCTCTGCATGACTTATTCTGTGACATTGATCTGACTGCTTTTGTGTGGGTTCCTGTTAAGTGCTGGGACCGCACCTCATGGCGGGGGGTGCATTTTCCTGAACCGCACAACGTCCCGCTTTAGTGACATTTCATCAGGCTTGGCGTGACGGCACCTCCTGTTAAATGCCACCCCTTGTATACTGAGATGGGGCTCCCACGTTTTGATTTTGTGTGTGGATGCGCGTGTTCCGTATTTCCCAGCGTAGCTCTGCATTGTCTTCGTCTCGACGGTGCTGGGTCTGTCCCAAGGGCCCCTGTCAGCTTCCGGCCAAGAGGAGAGTCGCCCCGGTGTGATCTGAGATGTTGCAGTACCCCTGGGGGCCTTCAGAGTGCGCCACGAAGAGCCCCAAATCCTGGTGGCGGCAGCATGAGTGAGGCGAGAGGAAAGGGTAGCGACATCCCTAGAGCTCTCTGCGTACGGCGGCTAGCAAACAGCTGCAAACTTTCATTACTGCTTTCTGTTCTTTTGTTCCGATCCAAGGGCTGCAAGGAGACCCGCCTTACAGTGAACAGATGTGCAGCTGCACTTGTCAGGTGCCTTTAGATGAATTAACTAGTGAGCTTTTCTAAACCGTTTCACTGCATTCGATTTCTTATTGCCTGACTTGGCCCCTCCCGCTCAGCAGACTGGTTTGTGCGTGCCCAGTGCCCTCATACCTGATTGAGTATGATCTTTCCCCACTGTTTTAAAGCTCTTAGAATCTCTGTGCTGGGCGTGCAGCTGCTGTAATGTCTCCTGTAGTTGTATTGTGTTATAAGTGCTGTGTTAATTCTCAGCTGAAGATTCCGCCTGTTTTGGTTCGCACCCTGGTAGCTGTCTTCCGACAGGTGGAAGAGGCCCGTCGCGATTTTAATGAAACGCCTCCAGCCTTTGTTTTGTGCGCCGATGCCCCGAAGAGTCGTTTATCCGCGGGGCCTGTGATCGCTGGACATCCACAGCCGTGAGACTTTTCCGCAGCGGTCCTCTGGGAGTGCTTCTCTCTCACTCCTCTTTCAGACTTAATCTGATTATATGTTATTGTCAGCTTCTGTATTCCTCTGTGGCGTTCAGCGGTTGACTTTGCTGCACAGGGCTCTGTGAAGTGAGACTGTACACCCTAATTCTCTGAGAAGAGACTCAGAAGCTGTGCTTGGTTAATGAAATGAGCCCTGGGAATTGGGACACGGGCTCCCTGAAATGTCACAGAGGACGACGAGTGCTGTGAAAAGGTGCTGAGCTTTATGGAGGTACTGTACATCATTTGGTCATGTTCGGGATGCATTCTTAGAACGTTCCCCCATTATCCGGTTGGCTAAGTAATTATGTTTTTGCAAATGAAGATCTATACTAATTATAACTGCAGATGATGCAGATCTGAACTGAGGTGGAATTGGGGCCTCTGCTGTCTGCGCAGACAGACAGCCTTTGCTCAGTCTGCACCCTACATTCCTTCTCAGCAGGTACAGCCTGCCGCATTAACATGAGGCGCCTTCGGGGGGAGCAGTGTGCTCCATATGGGGGCGGACGCAATAAGGAAGCACCTAACGATATATTAATACCAAGGACCAAGTAAGAAGTTTGGCCATTGGTTAAGACGAAAAGCCTCAATTTCTTTGTGGGATTTAGAGGTAGAAATCTGCCTCACATTCCATATTTCAGAGCATGAAGGTTTAATGATCTGGCCACTGGGGGAGCCGTGGAAAGCATTTGACTTCATCCTACTGGTCACGAAACCTTAAATTTGTGTGGGGGGCACAGTCATTGTGAAATCCGGCAAGACAGTAAGGGAGCAGCGTTCGTGCCATGGGGCTATATAACACAGAGCCACCGTCGGGCCTGAAGTCTCGCCGGGTTTTTACTGCCACCGATACCTGCATAGCCTAAGGAACCTTTTTTTTCTTTTTTTTTTAGGTTGGATACGTTATTATTATTATTATTTTTTTTTACATTTTTGCCCCAGGATTTATTTTTTTTTATTTACAGTTTTTGGATGCTGTTTTCTTTAGGGTCAAAATGCTTTTAACGATTGCACATTCGTGGGATTGTTTACAGTGAAGTATCAGTCGCAGCTCTGAATAAGGAACACTGTCGGTTTGATATGACGTTCATCAACATTTCCGGGAATGTGAAACTTGTATAACTGTTTCTGCTCTGCACAGATGTGGTTTACAGCAAGGGGGGAGCATCTTTCATCTTCTGTCTGCTACAGCAGGAGGGTGAAGGTCTTAGGGCAGTTTTGGATACGTAGCCTACAGTAGATGAGGCGTCAGAGATCCGCCGGGGGCATTGCGGCGTAATGCCACGCTTTGCTCATTTAGCTTTAATAATCCCGTCTTAATAAGCTGCTTCCCTCTGCGGCAGTGAGCTACTTTAGGCAATTAGCGGGAACCAGGTGGGCCGAGAAAGCAATTACCTAGTGAACTCCACGCAAAGGTCTGGGGATGACCATCATCCAGTCCCGCGAGCCCTCGCTGCGCGACTCCAACCCCGAGGAGATTGAGATCGACTTCGAGACGCTCAAGC
>JAODJU010000138.1:10321411-10337546 GCA_026776725.1 Gnathonemus echidnorhynchus | reverse complement strand
ATTTGACTTCTGATTGACAGTGACTCTAAATCAGGGCCGAAAACCTGTTTCTGTCTCAGGGGTGTTTAACGACAAAAAAAACATATGTTTTACGTTATGATTCCTGGTTACCTGCATTTAACGATGAAGAAAATTCAGCCTGAAGATGATCCTTTTGTTTCTGGATTCAGCCCATTTAAGATTAAAATGCAGAAGCTAGCAGCCACTTTCACAGCCGTTATTATTTTGGCGTTTTGAGGTGTAGCCAGACTGTGCTCCTCCCTGTGTCAGTTCTGCCCGTTGTAAATAGCTACTTTTGGTTTTTGAAAACTGCCGACTAGATGCACTGACAGGCCGTGGGAATTTTTGGAACAGATTTGTAACCTTGTACTGAACATGCATAACTTATTTTATGAAATGTATTTTCCTACGAAGCACATTAAAACCATAGCCCAGCTGACAGATGCCTCTGTGCCTTTCTTGGTCTTGGGTAGGAAAGATGTCTCCCAGGCCATTAGCGGTTGAGTTCAGTTCCATTCTGCGATTGATGTTTTGTGGGTGAATTGATGGATTTGATCTCTGAACACGTCTCTGGGTTATAGGGTCTCGGTGAAGGACGGACTCTACGCGGGCAGTTGAATGAAGCCCTGTTCCAGAGCTGACCAGTAACACCAGTATCCATGCACTTTAAAGTCCTTGCCCGTTTATGTCTTTTCGAGCTGCCTATAGCTTGATCTCCTTAAACTAGTTCATTCATTTCATTTCCTCCATAAGAGGAAAACCGGTGAATTTGTGCCTCACTTCCCTAATACTTTTATACAGATGTGGAACTCTCAGGTCCAGGAAGTACGAATCCAGACCAAGATTTTGTTTCAACCAACTAGTTGAGTCCTCTGTGACTGTGACTCTTTACGCTTGGCTGGTTGGTTGAAACGAAATGTTGGTCTGGATTTGAACTTTCTGAACCTGAACTTTCCACCTCTGCATATACTTTCATTTTTCTTCTGACCATTTACAGGCACGGTCATATCTGTCTGTCATTCTTTTGCCAATTTACTGCAGCATTTGTTAAATTTATTGAAACATTTCTTCTACATTTTAATAGTTATAAAACATGACAAATCACATTCAAAAATATAGTATTTCGATACACATACATGCACACACAAACATACATATAACCAGACGTTAAGTGTTATTACACAGCAAATCGATGGTGTTAATTCAACACTTTATATTAGTCAGCTTGGTGGTCAGTTAACGCTGCCAGTCTGTTTAAAATTTACCACATATTGTGTGACATTTTCTTTGTGAAAATAAATCATATTAATCTGTCCAAGGACAGACTTGTTCCATATAGATGTTTTCCCAAAACAGTGTAAGTTTTATGTCTCGATACAGCATTCAAACATCAAACTCCTTGCCAGGAGAGACATTTCACGGACACATGGAGTCTGATGTCGAGTGAAAACCCAGAATGACAAATGCTCATGTACACATTAACACCATGACCTGTGCTCAGTTTCGGCTGTAACACCACATCACTTCCTGTGTAACTGCATACTAGTTCATCTCCACCGTGCACTGGGGCGGTGTGAGTTTTTTTTTTCTTTTTCTTTAACCCTAACTACACCTCTTGGTTATGCTTTGGAGAGTAAAGTTACCAATGCACAGTGGTTCTTGGGGAGCACCAGCAGGACAAGCACACTGGGAAGGCTAACTGTGACTGTAACACAACCTAACGTGTGATGGCTAATTACCCAACCCGCTAACACTGTATCAGACAACTCTTCATGCAATGCTTTAGCAGTATATAACATCGATGGTAATTATTCGTACATGTTTTCCCTATTTAGAGGCAGAGTAATGTAATTCTGTTTTCCTTGCTTTATTTTATAGGTTCCCTTTAATTTATGGACTCGTTTAGACTGTGTTCACTGGGAGAGCTCCTGCTCATGTTGGATAAGCTCGCCATTAGGGATTTCACCTTGTGTGCATAATAGTTTCGCAGATTGACCGACGGCACCTCCTTGATCCCCTCGTCGAAATCGCAGCTCCTCATGGCGATCTCCAGTTGCTTCTGTCTTTTGTAGAACTGCGAGAATTTGTTAAATATGAGCGTGATGGGAAGCACGACCACCAAAATGCCGGCCAGGATGCAGGCCGACGCCGTCAGCTTCCCCGCTATCGATCCTGGGACCACGTCTCCGTAGCCCACAGTGGTCATGCTCACGGTCGCCCACCACCAGCAGGCGGGGATGGTGGTCAGCCCTTCGTTGTCCTCTTTCTCGATGGTGTAGGCCATAACGGAGAAGAACGAGACGCCCACAGCCAGGTAGAGCAGCAAAAGGCCGACCTCTTTGTAGCTGTTCTTCAGCGTGGCCCCAAGGGACCGGAGCCCCGTGGAATGACGGGCCAGTTTAAGGATCCGGAAGATCCTCATTAGCCTCAGCACCTGGGCGACACGCCCCAGGTTGGTCAGAGCCGGGCTGCTCTCCGCCACCATGTTTATGACGAGGGTCAGGTAGAAGGGCATGATCGACACCAGGTCGATGAGGTTCAGCGGGTGCTCGAAGAAATGCAACAGGTCTGGAGCCACCACGAACCTGGCGATCAGTTCAAAGGTGAACCAGCCTATTCCAAAATGCTCTATGGTTTCGAACCGTGGGTCCTCGAGGGGCTGGCCCTCGCTGTCATGCAATGTGAACTCTGTCATGCTGTTCATGCACATGGTGGCGATGGAGCCCAGCACGACGAGAATGGATAAGATGCTGATTATCCGGCTGGCGATTGAATACCCAGGATTGTCCAACATCAGCCAGATCCTCCGTCTCACGCTCCCAAGTGGCTGTTTGTCAAACTTCGTGGCGTCGGTGTAAAAGTCTAAAATTTCATCAAAGGAAGAAGCTGTGCTTCCTTCCTCACTTTTCTCATCCCAGTCTTCTCGACTGGGTTCCATTTTCCTGCAGTGATATGCATTGCTGCAACAAGAGTCGATGAAGAACTCATTGATGCCCCAGTACTCTATTTCTTGACTGAAGGAAAAAATGCACAGTTCTGCCATGACGTGAAGCCGACCCGTGTTGTAAAAATTCAAGACGTAGGGAAACAGCGCCGGATTTCTGTCGAAGTAAAACTCTTTCTCCATGTCATCGTAATCGTCGCACAATTCTAAGATTGATTCCTTGGACTGGCATCGCAACAAACGAGCCAGTCGCGTCTCCGGGAATCGAGACAGCATATTAGACAGGAGTCTTTTCTTGAATCCTCCGACGTTTATGCGTATCGCATTGTCCTCAAAATGAGACCCGTTCAGCTCCTCTAGACTCTGTCCTGTCATGCTGAGAGTGCGCTATTCAGATACGAAGGTAACAGGTCCTGCTTTAAAAAAAAAAAAAAAAAAGACAAAACTGTATTATTGAAATCTTTTGGTTTTGAACATCAAATAACTATTTCTAATGTGGTGCATACGTAAATGAAGGCGGAACGTGATATCGATACATGAAATAATGCCCTTTGTAAAATTGTTTCATTTTATGCCTCCCTTACCTTGACCAATAATATGCGAAAATAATGTTTCTATGCATTGTTACAAATGGCATCGAATAGAATATAAAGTATTCTTTTAAAATGAATGTCGTTTGTATATAACGATGTTCTCTTTTTTTGTTTATATTTTTTGTATGAGTTTTTAATACAGGCTTGTAATACACGGTTTTCGATACTAATATAGATTTTAAACGGCTTTGCGATTACAGCGTTTAATATTTGTACTTTGAGCGAATATGAAAAATGTTTTAAAATTAAAGCGTGGATAGTGAAAATGTTGCGCAAGTTGAGGAGGGGCACGCCAAAGTGCACACTTACTGGATATGATGATCGTGTCACGGTCCTCCTGTATGTAGCCAGCCTGCCACCTCCATGGGCTACCGGAGAACTTGTGGATTCGTCGGGTCGCCTTGCCTCTGACTCCAGGTTACGGTGAAAAGGTAACGCCTGATGTCCGCGTAGTCTATACACGCACATGAAGGGGTTTCCCGGCAGCCAACGCGATGCCTGTTTCCAGCCAAGATTCCCCCCGGTGCCCTTTTTGGTTATAACCCTCTCACACCGTCAAACGACATTCGCCATGACCGAGAAGCCGCAGGCACCCGGCGTAACGCGATCCCCGGGGCTCCGTCACCGGGGGAGTTCCTGGAATCCCGGCCGCGTTCGGTGTGCTGCTGCGCCGTAACACGTACTATCTTCGGGCGTGAGAGTGGCACCTCCGCGGTGCTGAAAAGGACAGCTCCGACCCAGCAGTCACGAAATACCTCTGCATGGGAGAAGAGGCGTGTGCCATCATCCACCCAAATACGGTGACGGACCATCCCTATAGTCAAATACAAAGAAAACAGACAACATTAATATTTGACACGCAAAAGATAAAAATGACATATATATGTGCATTTTTCACGTTCTGCATGACGTTTCCTATTATACTGTTATTTTATAGCTGTGTACCGTGCGCCCTATGTGACAGATTATAATAGCCATATCTAATTCATTAGGTGGCTGTGCGATCACAGTTCAGCAGCTTAATGCGTCGCGGTAAAGTTGTTTTCTCGGAGCGGATGGCAATAAACATGCTCAACGATGTTTAATTCGTTTATTTGCGCCTCGCCTTGGGTACAGTTATGAACACCTTGCATAATGATTGTATAATCTAACCAATGCTTTATTATTGGCATATAAGGGCAGCGTTCGCCTACTGATAGCTTGGTACCATGCAAACTGTGTGTCTTAGTCTATTCAGTCTTATTTAGATGAAATTGTTGCATTTGCTTTGATACTGTGGCGACGAGCTGTAACCACGATTTACTAGAATGAGCTATAATGACCAACTAGATATTATAATCAAACAAATAGCGCATTTTTAACGAAATTAATTTCAACTCTCTGTTCTTCTGTGATATATCTGTGTTAAACTGTGCCATTGGTTGCTAATGAAAATCTAATGCTGAATTTTACGAGTAAATGTGATTTATGGATCTAGACACCAGCTGCTCTGTGGCATATTACATTAAGAAAGGAATGAGTTAACGAATTGTGACTGAGTTCAGGGATTTTTCTCGTTTTTGTTTTTATTATTAGGATAAACATAATAATAGGCCTAAACGTTTAGTTTTATTTTTAGTCTTGAAACGGTGTTGATAGGTTGTTGTTTTGCGTAGGATTTGATTCAAAGTGAAAAAAGATAATCTGTAAAAACAGTTGAGTTCCCTCGGGGTGTGAGCCACTGACCTTCACGTCACATGGCCCTAACCACCGCATTATCCATTGTCCTGTGTTTTAATAGCCTCAAAGGACAATTGCTGTAATTACACAACAAGGCACCTTTGTAAATCCATTGTGTTTGCTAGCAGGGATCGTATTAGGAATCGATATCTGAGAATTAGCTTCTTGTAGCCCTAAATGCAGAAGCTGTTTGACACTTGGGGCTCGCTGTGCCTTTGCATCCTCACAGCACGCCCTGTTACCGGCATTCCGTCATTGATGATCTATGAATGTCTGCTACAGCATCTTACCATACTGCCACCGCAACTCCTGACTCGGCCGGGCAGTGACTCCTCTTCACGGCTGCGGCTGCGGCTGCGGCTGCGCACGTGAATATGTACGAGGCTAAATGTCTCGGCAAGCTGGGCAAATTTGTCCGGAGTTTAACGTTCATCATAAGAGGACGACACCGACAGTCCTGGTCAGGAACTGTGAAGCTGAACATCACACATCAGGCGTATCTGGGAAACAGCTACCCAGTCAGAACTCTCCTCGGGACTCCAGTGACGGTCTCCTTGCAGTTAAGGGAGGACACTTTTTTAATATGGCTAACTTTCATTTCACAAGAAAATACGCTCGAGATACATCTGCTATGGTTAGGAGGGGTGGTGACTGCCTTCTGTGACACCTTGCGAGGTGACTGCACCTTGTAATACTCTTTTTGAAGTTTTGCACATGTAAATTTGAGACCTGGCTTCTGAATGGGTTTTACAATGTAATTAATTTCGCTTATTGGTACTGCAAGGCAGCTGTAGCTATATGCTTATCGATTCATCTTGCTGTTTTTTTAAGGATTGCTCTAGCTTGTTTTTTTTTTTTTTTATTGTGATATATCTTCCCTTAAATACTAGGCTATTTATACTATTTGCCGCTAGCTGATCTGTGGATGTTGACATCAGATTTTTCATTATTGTGAGCTATTTTTTCCATTTACTTTCTAATATTAAATATGATAAACTCTAATGTTTATAATGTGTCAGTGGTTTGTGTGCTGTGTGCCCATTTTAGTTAGTCATCTCAAGTTAGTCACACGTCCGGTTTCTTGATACTAATTTATTTACCTCTCTCTCATGTCCAGGCATCGTCAGCTGTGAATCGCGCTGATCTAATGCTTGTCACCCAACCTAAGAGCTCAGCATCCCTGCCGGAGTTTCAGCTTCGTTCTTTTCTGCATTCGCAAAAATAACCCCTACAGTTTTTGTAGCGCTTCTCTCGACTCCATTGTATCTGAAAACAAGCCACATATTAAGCTTTTCTTTCCTAGCCTGATATCTGCAGCATTCGCTCCTCGGAGTGCTAATCATGCATGATTAAGCAGTAATGATGGCATCTACGTTTACGCTTATGAAATCCTTTGTAAGTTGAACTGATATGGGGTTTATGATGCTGATCCCTTTCCTTATTTTTTTGGTGCAGCGCCGGAGTTTGTGTTTGATTGCCTGCTTGGTTTATCTGCAGCCTTCAGGAGGACGCATCGGACACTGTTTCTTCATTAAATTTACTCTCCCCTGTCTTCTGAACAGCTTTGACACCAGTGGGATAATGTACCTTAAAGTAATTCATCTGGAATTTTTGAAGCTTGTCATCAGCTTGGATAGCAGACGCTGTCCCTGTTCCTGATGTCTACACACTGCGGCAACTTTCATTTCTGGAAATTGGCTCCTACGTTCCGATTGCAGAATGAATCGAAAATTGCTTGGAGTCAAACTGCTCAATATTTTACATTCATTTTCTTGGGGAAATTATTGCAACATGTTAAATAGGCCTATGCCAGTCAAAATTCTTTGCCTGCATAGTTATGGAATGGGTAGTTTCCAGTGGTTCAGGAAATCTCTGCCCTGTGCTTTGTGCTTGCCGGGAAACAGCGACAGTACCTCCGATTTACGTAATGGTTCATATTCTTCAAGGGGGGGGTTCATAACCCAATGTCATAAATCCAGCTGTTAAACCCGACTCTGTGAGGGGACTATTGATCAGGGAGGATATTAAATGTACTGTGCGCTGGGATCATCGATACGGAAAATGTCGGACACGCCCTTAAGCCAGGGGGAGTGTAAAAGCTGTACAGCCCTACAGAGTCATGGTGCTTTAATGGCCTGATGTATTTCTGTACCTAAGGTATTTACCCCTGAACATTTTTTATAAATGATGTATTTGAAAACTCAGCAGGAGGTCATAAATTTAAGTCAAAGCCTGTTTTGCTCCTTAACTTAGTTTCCAGAAGCATGGTTTAGAAGATTTAGGGTGTTTGAAATAATGCAGATTTAGATACCAAAATAAATTGGGGGATGGAAGTACTGTTCCAGAACAAGCAGGAGAACACATCAAGCTCTCTCTTTAATTTCCTCCCATCTCCTCGAGTAATTTTCCTTGACTTGCCCTTTTTGGCCGTGATTGCATCTCCCGCCAAAAGGTCTGGACTGGCGGCTCGGTCCCTGTTCAGCAGCTCATTAGGTGTGAGACGAGAGACCTGTAGGACCTGACCGCTTCCAGGATGGGTGTCTCTGCACACTCCACGGGCCTCAGGTGCGGGCACAGACGAGGTGGTGTCTATGCACAAACGTGGATCTCTAAAAGGAGGCTACATCCATCAAATTTAATGACTGACATCAGGTCGTCACCCGCAGCCCACAGTCACAGGAGTTCAGGCCCAATGTGAGCTACGACTGGGCTGTTCGACGTCAAACCGGCAGATATACGAATGCTGTTCCTGAAAGGTCATCATACATTGAGAATCTGCTGATCGCTCACATCAGGCAGGTCTGTGGGATGCTACCCCTGAACACAAACTCAAGCACGTCACCAGAATTTTTCTGTGAAACAAGAGTCAAGGATAGGTTCTGCTGTCAATGAGAAAAGCGAGCAATAAATCTGAAGCTATTGAATAAAATTGCGACTTTGAGCACTTTTCATCACCAACAGCCTGCACTGGATAAGTGGCCATGGAATTGCGTCACACGTCCAGGCTTGGGGGTTCAAATTCTACCGCTGTTCTGTCGATGTAGAGTTGGTTCTTTCTCCCACTGTCCAAAGACATGGTATCAGGCTAATTGGCATCTCTAACCTGCCCGTAGTATATATAGGAGGCATGATGAGCTGCCATTCTGCCCAGGTGTACCTCTACCTCATGCCTTCTGCTGCCCTGGACAGGCGCCTGGCACACAAACTGCATGCAGATGATTATATATTAATCGGCAAGAATTAAATGTCATAGTTCTTCACCCATCCAACTGATGCCTGGAAGAATTTAGATAAAAATACAGATTCATCTTTCCACAGATAAAGCACTATTTCACAAGCTGCTGACAGGCAGAATCACAGTGTATTTGTTTCTATACAGATATAGAGTTCTGTTCTTTTTATATTTTAACCTTATAGCCAGTCATAAGATATTGATACGAGTATCAATCGTAAGGCTCCCTCTTGACTCTGCTGTTTTTCCGTAACTGACCACCAGATGGCGATACCAAAATGTTGTTTATTGTCTTCCAAACCTAATACCTGTGTTTTGCTTTGCGGCAAATTTCGCATGATTTTATTTTTCGAACAGTTCAAATGATGTTTTTGCTGAAACGTTTCACTTCAAACCTATTCCAACTTAAATATTTATGTTTTAAGCACCAAGTTATATGTGAACGTTACCTATGATCACTCTTGGTTTTATTAATGATAATTAGTACCTTGATCTCTATCTTGACCTCGCTGAAATGTCCTTCCAGCTTTTGCTTTTTATCCTAGTGTCCTCCTGGCTGCCTCCTTACATCTTTATTCCTTTTGTCCTCCATGCCTTTCAACAGATGTTACAGCATTTAGACAACACAATGCTTCAGTTATGAGGAACCTGTTTTCTTATGTCCTTGACCGGTGAAGTTGCTACATTCACTCAGCGTATTTAAAAATCTTTGCGACCCAGTATAACGATCCAAATCCACTCAACGTAATCGACTTTGTGACTCACGACAATGATTCAGTTATGGCAGCTTAGTTCTTCCCCTTGCAATTCAGCTCGATCCCTGGATTGTCTTTGTTGCCATCACAGAACAAATTAAGTTTTTTCCCCATTAACGTGATCATCAGCAGCTCATCTAAAGTCTCCGAGCAGCTCAGGAACCCGCTGCTATGTGGGTCTTCGTATGCATAAATTAAAATGGCTCATTGGAACAATTTAGATTCTCCGCCATCTCATCATACCATCTTCGAAGCAATTACCCCGCTCCAGAGATCTCACCAGCTCATAATGCTTATACAAAATGGGATATTTGGCACAAAAAGATCTAATTACTCAGACAGTATCAGTCACAGTCTACCTTGTTACAGTGCAAATATTCAGACTTTGCAGCATGAGCACTGAAGTGACTTTGAAAGTTTTCCATGACCATTATGGCTCGACGTCGCTGCCTCTTTATTCTGTCGGCTATTGGATAACAGGGGCCACGTGGGGGAACTGCGAGATAATGGAGGTTTGAGGCATGTGAGTCATCCAGAGCGTGCTGTGCTCTACACCACGTGCAGATGTTCCTTACTGATTTTCCCCTGTTGTAGCATAAATCTCATACATTATACTACCTTTCCTGGATAAACATTAAGACTTCATATAAAAATATAGTAAAAATCGAGAAAATTCTTGAGTTGGTCATGCGAGATAGCATAATATATAAAGTTTGTAACACATACATAATATAGATCGGCTCCAGATGTAGTGCCATCCATTATAACAATAAGAAACATCCGTCCAATCATCTTCCATGGGCGGTTGTCATGGTGACCCTTGTGCCTAACCCGGGAAGCACTGTACGGGTGACACCCTGGATGGGATGCCTGATCATCAGACAACACGTTCCAGCAGCTTCAGGGGCATCGTCGCACACATCCAGGGCCAGGAATCAAACCCACAGCCCCAGTAGTATGAGGCTGCAGTACTGGCCACTGAACTTCCCTACTAACCATAACTGCATTCAATAATAATAGTTTTACGTGACATTGCAGTTTTCCAGCATATGGAATATCTGTACATATGCTGCTTGGGGATCTGCTGACCAGGACAAGTGGCTAGAAGATAAATGGGTGGATGGATGACATTGTACAGTTATATCCAAAAACATTTGTTACAATTATTGGCACCCACGCTGAGTGCTTTGCGGAAAGTCCATAAATGAATTCTGTGGAGAACTCTTTTATTGGTTTTACATCTTGGTGAAAGAGGAGAAATTCCTGCTCCTTAAGCCTAAAATGAGCATTAAAAAATAGAATTTTCTGTAGATAATATTTCATTTCATTATCATTCGGGATGCAATTAATTTTGATACGTGTTGAGATATATATATATATATATATATATATATATATATATATACACTTTTCTCTGGCCAATTGCATTAGAAGAATACAGTGTACAACATATATACAAGAATATAGTTTTTCCATATATTTGAGCACCCGAGGGCCTACCTAGGAAAAGTAGTTAGAAGATGAATGGATGGGTGTATCTCAGCGTAAAACTATTGTTATTTTGTATTTCGTGACCTTAACTAGTGAGGTATTTTCGGCATTTGGGGAAAGCCGTCAATTTCTATTTAACAATGACAAAGTAACATACAAAACAATCACGTTATATCACATTAAAGTGACATATTCAGTTTATTACTTACGCCACCCTACGCTACACTTGTCAATAATACGCAGTATCGCCTGATCTCATCTTTAAGGCGAACTTCAGTGTATCCGTCCGGGGCGCCACACCCAAGCCGGTCGTGCTGTCGGCCCATTTTCACCTGTTTGCACCCTCTGGCAGGAGGGCCAAACGCACAGGAAGTCAAAGGGGAGGTCGTTGTATTAACCAAGGCATGCTTTGCCGTCTTCAATAAGGGACAAAGACCGGAACAATTAAGGATGTCTGCTTGGTGAAGAAGCGGCCGCGACTCCACGATCTCCGGGAGAAATGGCGAACGCGACGTGGGAGCGTCTGTTTGCTCAGACGCCGGTAAAAAGCACGACGCAGCCGCCTGAAAGCAGCGATCGCGCATATAAGGTACTGCACTGTCCTTTCCCACCAAATCAGTGATGCATTTGTCATGGCGAAAAGAACTGTTATATATTATAATAGCCTGTAATTAATATTAAAACACCAGAGGAGCTGATTCGTAAGTCATTGTAAATGTGTGTGTATTTAAACTTGATATTGATTTCTGAGTGAAACCTCGTTTTGTACTTTTCCTACTTAATGCGATCAATGGGAACAGGTGTTCTTTCTGGACACCTTGTGTTGTAGCCGTCACATAAATGCAGACCCCAGTAATATTAAACAAAAAACGAACAAATTACCTATTTTGAATCAAACCCATATCTACCACAACTTTTTGTTTTCTTTGCAAGTTTTTATGAACTCTATGATCAGTCTGATTAAGTTCACAGATCCATTGTTGATCACACTTTTTTTAACTATAGCGTACGTCATTTACCTCATTAACAGTGAGCCTTACGTTTTTATTGATCACGCGTCTGAAATGAAGCCAAATGCGCCGAACAACTTGCGCTAGTTTAATGTACCAGTCTGAACTGTCATGAACATGTGGTACGTAAACATTGCCTGATCATTACTAAAGAGGCTTCCCTTAAGTTCCTCTTCAAACTTTGTATAGAGGAACAACTTACTGTATAATATAAACTTTATATTCATGAATAGAAACCGTTATTCCACCACAAAAAATATTTTAATTACTTAAAGGTATAGTACATATAACCTTTAAAATTTGGAGTTCACAGCATGTTACCAGCGATTCAAAGTCTACGGATCCTTTGAAGGAAGGGATTCATTTATTATGCACTCAAAGACCTTACATACTGTGATGTGAAGTGCTGAGATTGTAGTAATGAGACCGCGATTCCATGAGAATGATGCAGAGCAACGTCAGACAGCATGACTTAATTCCTGAGCAATATTTTATAACTTTTGTTTTTTAATCTATGAGAAGATTAATGTTAATGAAAAAGATGGGCTGCGGGAAGCGTGACAGGATTCCGGCGTAACGCTGAGCGGAGGGTCTCAGATCATTATCTGCGCGCAGGTGGATAACGATCCAAAAATCACAGTTTTACAGTTCAGCCTTTGCGAAAGATCACTTGGAAATGTACTCTTCTCTTCAAGAGATCATGAGAAACCGGTAACCTAAAATATAAAGCATGAAATAATTGCGGAGAAAAAACGTCAGCTAAGTGAAACCTTTCTTAATTATGTTGCTTATGGGATACAGTCCAAATTCCTGGGATTATCTTCCAGAAATAACGGAGTTCTTCCTGGTTTGGCAGGAAGAGTATCTGAGCTCAAACAGCGGACCTCTGAATTTCCCTAGATGTTAAAGAAATCAGTTTTGTAATATAACTGTCGCATTATTATATATTGCTGTAATTTATATATTTTTTCTGTCCCGTCCTTCTGTTCTTCTGCTTGTGGTTGAACGAATAAAAACGTTTTCATTCAATTTCATTTTGCAGCAGTAAGAACTGATAGCCGTGTAGATGTTCAGAACCTAGAATATCAAATATCTTGTTAGTCTCCCACCAGTACTTTGGGAAAGGGCAGTGATTTGCTCATATTCTTTGATGTAGAAATCTTGACTTGGGCAAAGTGTGTGTTTTTCAGAGGGAAACACATCCAGCCCTAGAACAAGGGTTTAAACTTTCAGTGGAATATCCTGCAGCGTGGATGTTCTCTGATTTATGAAGTATGTAACTGGTTGTTTCTTTGAAGCTCTCTTGCTGGACTGCGGAGATGGCATCTCCGTGGCCATGCTGAACAGCCTCTTACTTCACCTTGGAGCAGTTGGCGAGTTTTTGCATTGTACATTCTGGAATTATATGAAATAGTTGCGTGGTTTGTCTTCGCCAGCGTGGATTTCATACTTAAAGTTCCAGAATGTAGTATGTCACCAAGAGCAGAGAGTCTCGAACCCCAAGCCAATGGGCGTATGGAACAAAGATACAATGAGCTGGAGCTTTGAGAATGGCTGCTCTGTGGTGACCTGCAGCTGCTGGTTCTGATTCAGCCTAACATCCCACCCTTCGTGCCCCCCCCCCCTTGTCAATGCCTTGCCCCATTCCAGCAACAGATTACTATTGTCACTCAGTACAAAAGGACACCCTGTCCCCCATCCGTCCCCACACAGGAGCCTCGCTTCTTCCTACTGGCTTTCAGTCTTATTCCCCAAGTCTTCTGGAGCCCTGAAAAACCGCGTACAATGGAAAGACCTTGGTACCTTTGCTGAACCGTTTCATTTGTGGTGCTTGAAAACCTTCAGATATAAAGATCTTTGAAATATCATGCTTCCTCGAATATTACCAATAGCAATCCTTTGAGGTCACTGGGGGGGATTTTGAATTGAATCTCTGTCCTTGTAATTTCACCTCCAGTCTGCCAAACAGCATCTTATTACTTGACTTTATTTTATTATATGCTTAATATATTAATACATATTTCATTTTTGGACTGCCCAGATAGTTTGTTGCATTGTACTTTATCCAAATATCTCGTTTGACTTTACTTGTATGTACTCTGGTTGCTGGTTGCTTCTCCTTCAGTGTTGATACTACACTAACTTATATGTTATTTTTGTGATTTACTTTAATGCGACTGATCACACCAAAACAAACTCCTTGTTCTCGGACTGTACATGACAAATAAAGTCGACTCTGATACCCAATTTACTGTGAGTTAATAATAATACGTGAAATTTAAATGTTTTCCCAAAAGCTTTTTTTTTTTTTTTAACCTAACCAACGTAATCAATGGGCACACTAAAAGACTGTGTTTATTTGAATTTTTATTTTTATTTTCTTGTAGCTTTTACTCATTCTCCAGTCCTCTTTACTATGGTAGCTGGGTTCAGTGATGCTATCACCTTCAGGCTGGTGCTTCGGGGTGTTTCATCTCATAAAGTGCGGAGAGGCCGCATTGATACTCTGCTGGTTTCTGTATTTGGCACTGAAGCCAACGGTGGGAACTCAGCAGGAAAGAGTAGTGAATGAGTAGTCCAATTAACCACATGTGGCGTCCTGTTCACATACGAGGCGCGGTGAGCATGCAGAAGAGTGTTAATGTGAGGAGCAGCCGAAAGCTGCTGGAGATGCAGACACAGGTTCATGCAGTGTCCTTCCCCTCAGCGACATGTCAGCCAAGGATCTCACCCAGGGGCAGGCAATGCTGATCCCTGCAGAAGTGGAAAGTTCAGGTTCAGAAAGTACCAACTGGTTGAGTACTCTGTGCATGTGTCTTTATGTTTATATGGTGGGTTGAAACAAAATCTTACTCTGGATTTGTGAATCTTACTCTGGATTTGTACTTTCTGAACCTGAACTTCCCACCCCTAGATCCTGAGGTTCTGGTGTCCAGCAGGTTTTCTATCCTACCTGATGAGTTACTTTCTGGATGATGGCACTTCTGGATTAGGGTTGCCTACCCCCCTTAACCAATGTAGATCATCAGATATGTTCTCTTCTCCATGATTGTCTCTGTTTTGTGTTGCGTAATGTCTGATTTTTTTTTTTCTTTGCATTTATATATTTCAAAAACAACAAGAAAGCACATGTCGCTGACATAGGTGTAGCCATCTTGAGGAAAAATCACTTTCATTAGTTCAGCATCCATAAGGACCAATTGTAATGTGAAACGGAGCAGAAAGTGAATCCAATGTTTTTGGAAAGCGATGGGCAATGTGAATCCAGAGGGAACTGAATTCTCCTTCTTGGGCCACTTACTAGTACACTTAGAGTGGACTGAGTTTGATTCTTTTCAAATGAACTGTATGTGAAAACAGCCTAAATTATTCCAGTTATTTACCTGACCTGCATTTTGTCATTGCTTGTTAATTAAAAGGTGGGTCATGTGACAGTTCAGTCAAATTTCCTGTCTCACGCAATCGGGAAAGAAGAATTAATCGGAAAAGGGACGCTCTCTCTCTCCTGCCTCATTCAGAATGTAAGGAATGGATTCACTTGTCATACTTGTGTCAGGACGTGAAACCCTTTGTTTGTTGCCATACAATGATTGAACTGAGCTGGAACCATTGTGACATCAGTTACAAAGTACCAGTACAGACATACATGCATGGGTGAGAGCCTGTATAATCACGGGTGTTTAATTCTGTGATTGTTTAGTGCTGTCTGAGCCATTGTGACTATAGGTGAACATGGATATCAAACTGTATTATTGGGTTCCAGCAGAGTATTAATGAGGTTTTATTTGATTATGAGGGAAAAAAACACATGATTTTAGCTTCGCAAATAATACGGAAAATGTTATACTTTAACTGGATATAGTTCATTCTGCCTTCCAAATGTCTTCTTAAGCTATACCCGGTGCACAATTAATTTATGATGGAATCTAGACATTTAGAAATGTGTTGTTGCATAAAGGGCAAATTAAAGAGAATTTTTTTGGGGGGTTGATATCAATTCAGTTACAAAGACCGCCCCAAGAAGGCTCTGGGGTATGATGGTTGGGTTAGTTATGGTTATGAGCCATATAAAATCAGTCATGGGTATTTAAGAAAAACAAGCATGTGGATCTTTAAGTACGGTGAGTACGGATGTCTGGTGCTCTTCCTAAAGCTGGAAGTAATGGTGCCGTTGTGAGACCTTCCAGCAGCTGTGTGTTAGGTGCTGCCAGATCTCATCTGCAGCTGGGAAAGTGACTGGGGTGACCCTCCTCTGGACTGTGGTCCAGTAAGAGGAGCATCGGTGGTGCAGACCATCAGGAGCCCACAGCACAGGCTTGACGTGCCAAGGTCATTGGCTGCTGTTTTGTCACATGCTCTTTCAGTTTTGTTTTATTTGGTATACCCCCTGC
>JAODJU010000138.1:10310565-10321311 GCA_026776725.1 Gnathonemus echidnorhynchus | reverse complement strand
TCTTTCAGTTTTTTTTTTTTTGGTTTTCCGGCCCCCCCCCCCCCCCCCCACAGACCTTTTTAATGTCTTTTGCAGCAGTGGGTGACTCACGGTCCAAATCAATTGAGGTTATGTCCGTGTCAAAATTAGCAGCAGGTAAGTCTGCAGCCCCGAAAGTGGCTGTTTCTGCAATATGGGAACTGCAAGTCCAATTCAGACGCAGTCAGTCGCACCCAAATTTCCATTTTCCGAACCCACAGCTCTTATAGCTTCATGTCAGGTTTTAATAAATTCTTTTTTTCCCGGAGAAATATATATTTTTTATAAATTCTGGCAGCGTGGTGCCGTATGGGGTTTGCAGCCCTGGCTGAGGTTAAGTCCGAATTAAAATGGTCCGTTAGAATTCAGCAGGAAATTCCAAAACGGGAATTCCCTCAGCTGTGTCCTTCAAATATTCTGCAGTGACAGTTTAATTAATCTGGGCCTGCTTGTTGCAGAATGCTCCTGCTTCCCCTCTTCTGTGGAAATTGTGTAATTCTATGATTGACTTATCTGAATGTTTCCAGGATGGTTTCTATGACTGAAAGAAAAATATGTTTTTTACAAACAATGAGAAAGTGATGAAAATGTTAGTTACTGATGCTGATTATTATTATAATTTTTTAAACATGGTTAGTTTGCCAGAAAAACCACTTGAACTGTTTTCAGATATTCCTATTTTCCACAATTATCTATGATAGTTTATTAAAGTTTGAATTGTGTTGATCATCTTGGTGTGGAGTGGCTGACGGGTCCTTTCCTCCCTGCGGGGCCGGATTCTGGCCACTGTACTGATACGCTGTGCTGACACCCTGTGCTGACACGCTGTGCTGACACGCTGTGCTGACATACTGTGCTGACACCCTGTGCTGACACCCTGTGCTGACACGCTGTGCTGACACCCTGTGCTGACACTCTGTGCTGACACCCTGTGCTGGTCTGTGGCGTGTCGTTGGTTTCCCGAGGTCCTGCTTACTCAGCCCCTTTCCCCAAACTGACAGGAGCTGTGTTCTTCTCCTTCTCCTTCTCCTTCTCCTGCTCCTGCCCCAGCTTTGCTGCCGTCTTGATATGACTGTTGACGGCTTGTCTACGCCTGCGAAATGCCTTGCCTGTATATTGTTGCTTTGCACGCCATGTGCTGGACTGGCATCCTGTCCTGACCAATTCCCTGCCTTTGCCCTATGTTGCCTGGGAAAGGCTCCAGGCCAGTCGTGACCCATTGATAGATAGATGGATGGCTGGACTCAGTGTTGCTTATTGGGTGCTTTTAACCACGCAACCAATGACATGACCGTGTTTTTACAGTTTGGTGTTGAGCAGAAGTAGTCAGATGATGAGGCCACTTCAGGAGACGTATGACTGAGGCGTCTTTCCTGTGATTCAAACCTTGATCCTTTTACCCCATAGTCATGTTTCTTCAGCACTATGACCAAATGCAGCTTCAGTGTTGAATTTCTTTAGGTGTTAACTGCTCCAGACTTGGTCTTGCTCCATTAAACCCTGAACCCCCGTCTCTGTGAAAAGGCATCGGGTCTCTTCATCCCGAGAAACGTTGACTTTGCTCTTTCGTCACGCCGTTGCACGTGAGCCGCAGCTTCTGTCGTTAAACCTGACGTCCAGGTTCTTAGCAGTAATGTCAGAGACGGTGGGTTTTCTCGTAGAGCATGTATCCTCTCTCCGGGTCTGTCGTCAATTCGCCATTTGCTGTGGTACAGTGTTTCACTTCATGTTTATTTTTATATTTGTGAAACTTTTAAAGCAGATGTACGTAAACCTTGGCAGCGTGGGCAGAATAACCGGGTTTTTCTGTGTTTCTGGATTATTCTCATTGTCACAACCGTATTCGTCAATTTTTGCATGTGACGATAAACGATATTATTTTAAGATCATTTTATGCCACTGATATAATAATATTACCATAATGATACATAAAGTACAGCGTTTCAAAGAGCAATGAGCTTTTAATTCTTAAGGATATTCAGACTTTGGAATTAGAATATCAAACAATAGCAAATATCCAAAATAAATCTAACTTAAATAAAGCTACACAACCAGAAAAAAAACATAAAATGGGCTCTCAGGCTCTGTTAACTAAAATTGGTTTTATTCGTTTTTATTTTGAATATGTTAATCTGTCTAGTTGTTATATATCTTGCTTTAGGTTTCACTACATTTATTTCTAGGGATAGATGGAAAGTTGCAGGATTTTGCGATAGGATGCCGTTTGCTGTTTCCATGATTCTTGTTAATTGCATGAGAGAGCCAAAGATATACAAATTATTACTTTGAATAAATAGTAAAATGGGGTGATCAGATTGTCAGCTATCCAAGATTTCCATGAAGGAGATAGTTACAAAATGACGGACCCTGTTCCCTCCTGTGTAGATACCTTCTGTATGATGCACGTGACACACATTCTGATGTCATTCCATAATCCCTGCATCCAGTCACTGGTTCCCGTGACTGAAAGCCGAACCGGCTTGTGAAGTTGAAGCCTTCAAAGATGTCAAGCTGCATTTGAAAGTTTCTTAGCTTTTCCCCTTTTATACAGCAGGATATTTTTACTGGAGTAATTCAGGGTAAGTATCTCGCTCCAGGGTACAACAGCAGACCCCCTGTAAGGCTTCCTGCATGACTCATCACCCTGCCTGATGTTCCTAGCTGGTCGGGTAGCAAAGTTGAGCTGTTTGTCACTGGCTGTGCCACCGATGCTGTATCAGGAGCCCCGGAAGGCTTAGTGACACCAGTGAAGAGTAAAAATAATCACCAGCAGCCTGCTTTTGTGTTGCAGACGTACCTCATTGGAATCGTCATCGCAATATGTGGGAACTTTCTAATCAGCATCTCATTAAATATTCAGGTAAGACAACCAAGTGACACCTAAACGTTTAATAAATACCAGTTTATTCAGGAATTGTGTTTGACTATTTGGAGTTTATGCCTGGAGGGATGGATTTGCTTACATCTGTGGGTTTTGGGTGACATGGGGGGGGGGCATTTATTGATGGTATATCGCTCCTCCCTTAGAAATACACACACATGCGACAGTCCCAGAGTGGCTCCAAGCCTTACTACACCAGCCCCCTCTGGTGGTGTGGCATTGCCCTCATGGGCATTGGTGAACTGGGCAATTTCGCTGCCTACGGCTTCGCACCGGCCTCCCTCATCGCCCCGCTGGGCTGCGTGTCCGTCATCGGTAAGGCCCCGCCCTCCGTTGGCCACGCCCTCCATTGGCCATGCCCTCCGTTGGCCACGCCCTGCTCCTCCACCCTGTATGCTGTTTGCTTATGGCCCGGTCAGGGAGTGGAGGAACAGCAGAGCTGCCACAGCACCTGTCTCACACAAACACTCCATGTGCAGGTTAAATATTTAACAGAGCCGGTTTCTTCGCTTCTGTTTACTCTGCGATGTCTGAAGTGATATGCAAGGTCCTTTTAGCTGCTGAAGGAACTAGTCCACGTGTTTCCCTCTCAGACGTGTGGAAGACTCACTTCACACTTGGCCTCTTACTATTGTGTCTGCTTTGCTAGTTTCGTTAACTTAGTTGACATTAGGTTTGTAATAGTCTGTTCCTTTGATCATGAAGAGTGTTGCCCATGTGTTAAACAGCACATCAATTTAACCTCTTTTGCCTAAGGTCAGTCCCAGAGCTTGCAGGCGCAAAGCTAACAGCAGGATGGTTAAAGGTTGGCAGTAATATGAGGATTCTAGGACAGAAATTATAGGCCTCAGTGCCCCCCTGTGTTGAAGAACATCCCACAGAGGTGCCTATTTGTAAACAGAGACAACCCCCCCCTCCAAACTGGCACCTTGCACACACCCAATTAGTGCCAGAAAAATCCAGAAAGCATAAAGGCTATATTGTGATGTTATTATTTAGTGCCTGCTTGCCTGGGGAACCCCGTTGAGTTTTAACGCTTCCCAATGGTGGCCCTACCTGTACAGTCTGGAGCGACCGGTCAACAACATTAAGAAACGTCTTTTTTTTGTTTCTGTCATGCCAATAGTTTGTAAACATTTGTTGCACATCCCGGTGTTGGGACCTTTATGAGTGAGATGCAGCCACACTTCAGACCATTCAGATTTTAGTTTTTTTTAACGGTGCTTACAGTAGCTGCTAGCTAATGGTCGGCATCTGCTGACATCAGAGCAAGTGAAACGTTAAATAGCGAAGGCACGTGATGTGCAGCACCAAAGGGCAAATATTTCAACTGACAGCTCATCAAATGTTTAAGTGGCACCAAAATTTGTATTGAAATACGATCCGGTACATACTGATCATATAAGAACTATTAATCAACCAATAGCTTAGGCCGGAATTTCATCTTGCGTACATGTAGACCAATGAGGGTCAGCTGCTTCCTTCCGCCAGATCAGCTGTCAACGCTGACGGATATCGTGACATAAGGACTCGCTGGAGAAGCCCAGTCAGTAATATAGGTGTGGTCCGGTTTTCTGTGCCGTCTGTCCAGCCATGTGGGTGACAGGTGATGTAAGCTGACCAGCACTTTCCTTTGATAGCTTGCCATCTTTATGCATCCCAGTCACAGATCAAGTGCATTTTAATGCCTGATTGGTTGTTGAAATACAGTTGTGAAATAAAATCTTTGCAACTAAACAGGCTTGACCTTAGCAAGCTTATTCGCCTCTGTTGGGACATGGCTGTAGTGATTAAATTCTGCCTCTGAGGGTTAGATGTTAGACGTTACCTCCTTCCCAGTGGTGCTGCTTGTGTGTGTGTTTTTTTTTTTTGTTTTTTTGACGATAGACTTGCCACGGAGTTGCTATGGTTACGTGCCGGCTTTGCGTGCCCTGAAGGGAGAGAGGAGTTTTTATGCAAAATTAACTTGCTGAGGGATCGTCGCCTTTTCTCATGCAGCTGTTTGCATTACAACTATACTGATGGCGTAACACGTTTCCGTGTGACTCGACTGGCCTTTAAAGGCCCCGTGTTTTTCGGCTCTGTAATACCCCGAGGTGGGTTCCAGGCCATCAGGGCCCGCGTGCTGCAGCCACTCCGTGACCTACATTCCTCGCTTGGCTGGGCCCTGTCTCCTCACATGTTGCATTACGGTTTCATCACAGCTCCCGGTGATTAAATCTCCTCCCTCAGATGTGTTTGATTATAGCTCGAGGGACCAGTGTTTGGGCTCCAACTCTTATTTCGCCATATATACAAGCTTGGCTTTGGATTCCGCTACATGCCTTTCCAGTTCATGGGTCTTCCAGTGTGCAGCATCCCTCAGCTTAATGGCCCAAGGGCCCAACCACAGCATTGTACCGGTCTTGGGGTTTGAACCAGCAACCTTCCGATTTACAGGTGCAGAGTCCTAACTGGCTGAGCCACACCCCGTTTTAGCTGTGACCCATTAGGTTTATGTGTTGGTACATAAGGGTCATCCCTGGCATCCCGACTCCCCAGACAGCACCTCCCAGCCCTGCTGCTCTGGTCATCAGAATTGCCTGAATTTTTGGAGTTGGGGTCTGCTGGTGTGATTTCTCTAGATCTGAGTATTCTGAGTTCTCGCTCTGTACCAGAGTCCCACGTTGCTGAAAACCTCACTCACTGGTCCCATTTCTCCCTGATCTGGGTTCTGAGACTGACATGCAGGTTTGTCTCCCTGCTGATGGGCCTGTGTCTGGGCGCCACACCCGTCGTCATGCAGGTCACCGGAGAGATGTTCCGTGGCTCTGTCTGACCTGCACCTGTGTGCCTTTCTGCAGCCAGTGCGGTGATATCTGTGGTGTTCCTGAAGGAAACGCTGCGGGCCTCTGACATCCTGGGTGAGCTCTCTGTTCTGGCACGATCAGCAGATCTAAACTTTGTGCTAAGGGAGATTCTGGGGTCTTTGCTGGCCTGAGAGGAGATTCTGTAAATCTGTGGGCTGTTCAAAAACAACCCTGTGTTCTGATGTCGCTTTCCCCTTACTGTCCACAGGGGGAGCCCTGGCCGTCACTGGGACATACCTGCTGGTGACCTTTGCCCCCCACACAGTACAGCACATCACCGCGCATCTGATCCAGATGTACGCCGTCAGCTGGCAGTTCCTCGTCTACCTGGTGGGGGCTCGACCGTGGGGGGGGGGGTTAGCAGTACCACGGTGATGGTTCCATGAATTCCAGTCTGGTCCAGTCCAGTCACACATACACTGATCAGCCGTAACACTGAAACCACCTGCCTCATGTTGTGTGGGTCCCTTTTGTGCCACTAAAACAGCTCTGACTTATCGAGACATGGACTCCTCAAGATCTCTGAAGGAGTCCCATGGTATCTGGCACCAAGATGCTAGCAGCAGATCCTGTAAGTCGTGAGGTGGGGCTTCCCTGGATCGGATTTCTTTGTCCAGCACATCCCACAGATGCTCAATTGGATTGACATCTGGGGTATTTGGAGGCCAAGTCAACATCTTTAACTCTCTTTCATGATCCTCAAACCATTCCTGGAGAATTTTGCAGTGCAGCAGGGCGCATTATCCTGCTGAAAGAGGCCACTGCCATCGGGGAATACTGCCACCATGAAGGGTGTACCTGGTCTGCAATAATGTTTAGGTAGGTGGTACGTGTCAGAGTAACATCCACATGAACGTCAGGACCCAAGGTTTCCCAGCAGAACGTTGCCCAGAGCATCTCACTGCCTCCACCGGCTCACCTTCTTCCCATAGTGCATCCCGGTGCCATCTTTTCTCACGACGCTCGTGCACCGGGCCGTCCACAAGGTGCAACGGAACGCACACCTCATCACAGCAGGCCACCTTCTTCCATTTCTCCATGGTCCAGTTCTGACGTTCACATGCCTACTGTAGGTGCTGTTCGCAGTAGAGGGGGGTCAGCATGGACACTCTGACTGGTCTGTGGCTACGTAGCATCATACGCACCAAACTGCGACGCACTGTCTGTTCTGACGCCTTTCCATCCAGGCTATTCTGGGTTCTGAAACTGACATGCATGAAAAAGCCAGCAATTTGTGCTTCCATGTCTCTCCTGTGGGATCGGAGCAGATGGGCTGTGGTTTTAATGTTATGGCTGATTGGCGTGAGCCATCTCCTTCTGGCAGTTCTGTAGCAACACTGTTCAATACAGCCTCTTGTCTTAGGTGGCCCAGAGGGTGTAGCTTAGCTTAGCATCTCTTAGGTTAAAGTATAGAGGTGGTTTTGGATCCCTGCATGGTATCTTTCATTGGTTACTGATGCCCAGCACATCAGATGGGTCGAGTCTCCCTGCACAGCCTGAGACATCTGTTCAAGGTCAGTACAGGGGGCATCAAGGTGTGTCGGACATTAGCTTTGAGCAGCCTGTTATGCGGCAGTCTGAGAGGCCATCCAGTCCTGCAGTCTGTGCCCTCCGTCTGCTCTGCTCTCGTCTGTCCTGCTCCCTGAAGGGTTGGGCCAGGACGGCTGAACGGCGCCCCCTACTGGTGAATGTATCAGGTTTCTTTTAAACGCCATAAATGCTCACCGAAATCATTACCGGGACGTGAAGCGGCCTTCGTCCACACCTCAGTGCATTCTTTTCATTTCTGAATCTGTTATTTTATTTTCTGAAAGGTTGATGAGAATGAACACCCTCTCTGTCCTGCACCGCTGCAGGGGCCTTTGTTTGTGAGCATGATCATCACCCAAGAAGCAGAGAAAGAAAATGAAAAGGATTATTAATCTCCTCAGAAAGAAATTGATTCGGGGTCTTGGCGGAGGGGGGTGCGCGAGAGCCCACACCAGCCCACTGTGTCCGATACAGACTGTTCTCTGCGATGCCCCGGCGGGGAGACGGTCTTCGGATTCCGAGTCGTGCGTTTTGTGCTTGATTAGATCTGTGTTCACAGCAGGGTTGTTTTCATAAACATGAAAAAAATGTACCTTTGTATATATTTGTTTATTTTTTTCTTATATTCTCCCCTCACTCAGCCAGCGCAGTTTGTCTTAATTAAAGGCCGCTGCTAGTGTAGAGTCACGCTCGCTAAACACGCGGAGTGATTCTTCCTTATTGCTTTCACACCTCCAGGTATACGTGTAACAGATGTGTAAACGAGCCCTAATGAAGCAGGAGAGATGAGCTCCGTACGCGGCGGTTGGGGGGGGGGAATGCGGGTCGTTGGTAACCTGTAATTCTGCCTGACTTCCGCTGCCAGGGCCTGGAGATCCTGCTGTTTTGCGTGCTGCTGTACCTGTACAAGAGGAGGAACATCAAGCATGTGGTGGTGATGCTTCTCCTGGTGGCTCTCCTGGGTAAGGCAGCCAGCGGGCAGGTATCTGTGCACCAACCCCATATATATATATATATATATATGCTGCCTGGCCTGAGATAGGCTCCAGCCCCCCCCCCCCCATAGCTTTTGAAAGGGGAGAGAAAATGTGTATAATCTTTACTTGAAATTACATACCCAAAAATGACAGGCAGCCAGATGTGCATTTCAGTCCCGCCTCTCGTGGTGAGTGGGCATTACCATGAGAGTGATTGTCATCCCCCCCCCGACCCCGTTGCAGCCTCCCTCACAGTCATCTCGGTGAAAGCCGTGTCCGGGATGATCACCGAGTCAGTGGAGGGGAACATGCAGCTCACATTCCCCATCTTCTACGTTATGATCGTGGTGATGGTGGCCTCCTGTGGATTCCAGATCAAGTGAGTCCCCCCCCCCAGCCCTTCATATTGCTTCATGTTTCCTTCATATTGTGTACCCTTCAGAAGTGAATTGGAGCAGTGTTTCCCAGTCCGGTCCTCATGGATGCACGGCCCGTCCACGTTTTTGCTCCCTGGATCAAATCCCCGAGGACCGGATTGGTAAACCCTGGTTATTAGACAAACTGAAAGGTTTCATTTCTGTAGTTCTTTTCCTACACAGGCAGCTGACGTTGAGGTTTTTCCCTGCACCTTGTCACCCGTAATTAAAATCTACAAAAGCAAGAATAATTACATCGCTGTGAATGGTTAACTGAACCATTATATCATGCGGCCATTATACACGTTTGTCATTTGCTAGATGCTTTCAGATAATGTGCAATTAGTAAGCTGACAGTCTAGTTAGGTTTGTATCACTGCATTGCCAGACCTGCATTAGCGTCATGCCGCCTGTACGAGGTGCTCGAACCCGGAGCCCTACCGATGGTGATCTGTTTGTTTTGCCCCCCCCCCCCCCATAGATTCCTGAATCAGTCCATGAAACTGTTCAATGCAACTGAAGTAGTGCCTATTAACTTTGTATTCTTCACGGCCAGCGCTATACTCGCAGGTAGGTTTGCTTGGGGGGGCTGGGGGGCACTGTGCTGCCTGATAGGATAGGGGGGGTTTCTCTTGTCCATATGCGGAGTCAAAAAAGTTAAAAGACATTATACTGACATTTACCATTGTCAAACGCCTTGGGGCGAGACTGTTGTGAAAGGTGCCAAAGTTATAAAACTATGCAAAATGGGGATTTTTTGAATGAAAGTGCCGCTTCATTTTAAAATAGCGCCAATGTGCTCATTTAAACGTTCAGTCACATTCTGAGTGGTCTGAGCTGCTTTGCCTTGACATTCCTTTGTCCATTTTTCCTTATGTAACCTATAAGAAATATATAAATATGTTTTAAACTCATAACGCAGCCTCTGCCTCGGCGCTCACAGTCTCTGAGGAGGCAGCCTCTGCCTCTTGACGTTTAACAGCGCTCTGCTTAATCACTTCCCGGTCTGCAATGGCAACCTGTCAACATCAGATCTGTAAATGACGACAGCTAATTACAAGCCTCCGTTTTACGCCTTTTTTATGACCATGTTGCCGTGGTTTATAAATACTCTCCTCTTGCAGCGTCTGTATGTTAGCCCATCGCATGATGTATGTTAAGAGTCTAGGAGGACTCTTCATCCCTTCATTTTACATCCACGCTCCTCTCTCTGCCGTCCGGTGCGCTCAGATCCGTCCGTGGTCCCGCGGTTCTGTGTGGGCCACCTTCCCCGATGCCGTTTCATTGGGTCGTGACAGGGGTCAGAGCATCGGGCCACTTCTGAGTTTCTGCATTTATTCCAGCAACTTGTGTCAGGGGAAAAAAACCTGGGAAACCATAGCAACCACCAATGCAAGCAGTGGCGGTTTTGAAAACGAAACTCTCAAGGTCAGACCGTGACCCGGGAGGATCAGGGATGAGGACCGAGCCAGCCGGGTCGGTTCCCCTGGATGGTTCCCCTGACACACTGTGCCCCTAGAGGCACCGTGATTGTGGTGCACATTCACCGGTGTGACCCAGAGTGTTCCTAATCGTCCTGGGCTGGATCCTGCTTGGAATTCTCAGGAAATTGAGCACGCCATGGCCCTTCCAAGTGGCTGGACTCAGGAACTTGCATCCCAGGTGATAACGCCTGGTTTGGCGTCAGTGACTGAGGGGGTTTTTTTTTGCATGGTGGCTGATGGGTAATTCTGTTACCTCGCATCTCTGAGGGTTGGGGGGACTTTCCTTCTCTGGTATGTGAATTATTGTTTGTGTGTGTGTGTGTCAGGACTGTGACGCTGAGCCTGTTAGATTCACTACCCTGTAGCGAGAGATATATATATATAAAAAATAGATTTTAATTATATTTTTTAACAGCTGTGGTACTGCTAGTGGGGGCTGTCACCTGCTGTGCCCCCCCCCCCTTACATCAGCAGCAGTTGTGACTCATGTTGCAAAGGACTGATGTGACCCAGACTGTCAGCAGTGCGCTCATCCCCTGCTTGGCAAAAAAAGACGTTACTGTCCTGTTCATACAGACCGTTGCCCCCCCC
>JAODJU010000138.1:10281726-10310360 GCA_026776725.1 Gnathonemus echidnorhynchus | reverse complement strand
ACCTTCTGGTCTTCTAGCTTAAGCAGTACCTTCCCAAAAAAAGGAAAAATATTCGAGCAAGATTAGTTATTTCTTGTTTATTGTATCCCCACGTAGGCGGCGGAGTTTAAAAACTTGCAGTATGAGAGTTTTCCTTTTAGAGGTAATAAATGTGCATAGGAGATACTGAATGGCTCTTTTCTCCTCTCATTTTACAGGAATCGTCTTCTATCAGGAGTTCTATGGCTTAGCTATGCTCAATATATTTATGTTTCTCTTCGGGTGAGTGTGGCATCTTTGCCGTCATTCTGCCTTAATATGGGGGGGAAACTTGGCCCTTTTTAAAACTGTCCAAACAGAAGAGACACTTTTTTTCCCCCCAAGGTGCCTGCTGTCGTTTGTTGGGGTCTTCCTGATTGCCAGGAATCGGCCGCAAATCAAGACGGACCGGCCATTCATCGACATGGGCCAAGTCCCCGGTGGGCATTTCCTGCAACGGCACCCGTCGTCGTGCTTCTTAAGCCAGAAATAAGCAGGAATTTGATTGGACATGATATCTGTCTGACTTGGGGGGGGCGGGGGTGGGGGGGGACCAGCCGCCTGCCCAATTCTGGGTATTATTAGGCGGCTAAAAGTGAATCAGAAAACTGAGGGGAGAAACCGCTGCAGGTTCTCTTACGGCTGTCGGAGCGGCTCGGATGACTTTACATTTATTTTAAGAAAGACCTACTGGAATATTTTTGCTCTGAATCCCCGCATCTGCCTGGGATCGTTAAGACAGACTGTCGGTGCTGCAGGTCCACGCCATGCGAGTGCAGCTCTGCTGAAGTAATGCGACGATGGGTCCAGTCACAGAAGCCACGGGCGACATGGGGGGGCCGGGGGGCAAATGTCGTGTCCATAAGCGTTTAGAGTTCATGAAACGTAAAATATTCAAAACTAAAAAATGAAGAAAAAAATAGCTTGTATGTAATGCGTTTTGTCTTACGTTTATCGTTTTTGATGAGGGTTTTGTAGTAAACAGGCTAAGGATCTAATGCTTTTTTCTTATTCCCGTAACACATGCTGTTCTCTCCGATGCAGGCAGGAGATGCACAGACAAAGTGCAGCCAGAGAGCACTAACATCACCTACGGCTCACTGACAGGAGATGCCATCCAGCTGCAGGCCAAAGGCGGCCAAACGGAGAGCTCTGTGTAGGTGCCACGCCCCCTGCTGTACGGATGCGTTGCCTGCGCTGGGGGGACGCAGGCTGGTGGACGGTGCTGCCCCCCCCCCCTCCAAAGCTGCTGGTCTGGAATATTCCTACCCACCTTAGGACTGAAGAAACTCCTATTAAAACTTGACTGAAGGAGGAGTTTTACGACTACTTTAGGGGGAAAAAATCATTAGCGGAAAATGATTCTTGAAAGAACTGTAAGGCTATCTTTACTATCTTACGCCTTTGGTACGCGTTGGTGCCGTGGTTAAAGAACTCCACCTTGGCCTATGGGCTGCATTCTGAAAGAGGGTACGGCCGTTGTCCTGTTTGAATAGGTACTTAACTTGAACTGCTGTACAAACCCACAACACTTACACTGTTGCTTGTATTAACTGCATAATATCAAAAAAGCCATTGAGAATGTAGTAACAGGCAGCCAATAAATACAAAAATTTAATCCCCCCCACCTCTGAATCACCTCTTTCTAAAACGTGCAACAAAACTAGGTGAGATTTTAAAAACAGAGGTGAGGGGAGATTAATCTTCATGCACATATATAATGTGTCCAACTTCTTTGGGTTTAAGCACTAATGAATTTTTTTTAAAGCGGCACCGCAAAGCCAAACAGCGGTGGGCCTGCCTGCCGTTAGCTGTGGGCCTGCCTGCCGTTAGCTGTGGCTCTGGCACCATCTGTGCTCATTTATGTTCGCCGTTTGGATGCTTCGCCGTTTTGATTGGGAGCTTTGGGGATTCATGAAGACTTAAAAAGTTTGCTGGACGAAATGCCGCCACCAAGATACAAAAGCATGCAGGTGGCGCGAGAGCCGGGTTTAAAGAAATCGGTTCCTTCTGCATAATTCCATTATGGGCGTGGGGAGGGTTGCCATGGCACCCACCCAAACGTTCCTCGCCAGCTGGTGGCGGGTGCGACGGGAGCCCCTCCCTCACTCGCTCCCTGAAAGCCGTGACTGGAAAGCAGCACCCCCACCCCGATACTGTAAGAATCTCAGGAGAATACCTGAGTGAGGTAACTGCTGGTGGCTTGGGTGGATGTTCTCCAAAATAAAGGTATATATACAAATATAACAGCACATATACATTCGTATGTGTGGGTGTGTAGGACACCTACAGTGGAACTAGTCTGTCCTGTAAACTCGGCTGTTCTTACCCTTGCCTGTCAGGCACCAGTAAGGAGTGGATTCTAAATTGCAACCAGGACAAAAATCAGCGGCATATCAAAGTGACATCAGTTAATTCCAAACTTCTTCCAAAATCATTCCGGGGCCTGGAAAGGAAAATTGTAAATTTGACCTTTTGGGCCCAGTTCCCCCCCCCCCCTGAAATCTGATCAGCTTAATTGCTAAACGCAGGTCTGTGAAAAACAAAATCATTGGCCAAGCATAAATCCAGTGCAATTCTCTCAATTTCGAAAAGCAACAGTACCCCCTAGTGGCCAAAACAGTTTCCGTCGTCTGCACACGTTCTGTATTTACCCATTTCCATTCAGCGCCAGTCAGGGTTGTATTGAGCCAGAACCTCTCCGAGGATAAGTAACCTATGCAAGGCCGGCAGGCAGTTCAACAGCCTTAAAAGCGATTAGTGATTAACACGTTCTTTACATAAAGAAAAACCCTTATCTGAAATTAGACGCCCAAGATCATCTGACAGCTGATCGTATGCGCAAGCCTGGGAATGGCATTACGATGACCTCATCACTGCCACATCTGTGCGTCTGCATGCGTGTGGGTGGACAAGCCAGAAGCGCTGTAGCCGCACGAGTTTTCTGCAGAAAATCCGTGCGTACGGGGGGGGCTAGAAGAGGGAGCTGGCAACAATCACTACAACCGTGAGATTTGTGAAGGTAAAACCACTGATATCGACCAGCTCGACCTTGGGGAAGCAAAACAGGGATACGCCCCTTTCATATCTGCCAAGGCTCTTTTGGAGCAGTGCCTTTTCCCTGAAGCTAACATTCCGAATCCAAACCACACTGCAGAACAAAACTGGCATTTAGAGACGAGCCGTTTTTATCTGATCCAGAAGAGCCGTTTGTTTTAAACGTATAATTCACAGATGCCAGGCCCCAGCCCCCCCTTAAGTACAACTAGCATGTGTCTCGCCTTAATGAACCAATTTAAACATCCCAAGATGCAGTGCTGGGGAGGGAGCATATGGACAGGAAGGTGTCTTAATTTCCTGGGTTGCTAAGCAACAGAATCCTCCTCACACACCTACACAACTTTCTCCCACCACAAAGCCCTATTAACAGGGATGACTGATGAAATTACTGGCCTTATAAAACTACCACAATATGCCAAAGGAAATCGATGCTGGGTGGGTGCGTTGGGGGGGGGGGGTTCCAGCACCACCTTCATATTAAATATCAACATAGATTTCAGAAATGTAGTTAAATAAGGTAAGAATCTGAAAAGAAAATCTTCAGTTTGACTTGTGGTTGATTGGTATTTATTTAGAATAAACATTTCCTGGCCATAACACTGCACCAAATGTTCTTCAAAAAAATAACATCTCTCTAAGGGTAGCATTTCAAAGCCCAATGATTTCTTTACATTAGCAAAATTCGCAGTAACTAAAATAATTTCTCGCAATCATACTGGCATATCATACCAAAGTTGTCAATAACATATCGATAAGGCAAGAACAAAGTAAAATGCAGAACGCAAATGTTTCCGTAAACCATGCGTATGTCTGTATGCTTTCAAGTACCTTCTTGAGGCAGTGCAAATTTCCTAAGCAAATGTTATGGCTTGTTTAAATCTTCCACGATACCAAGATCGCATCAGACCATCTGTCATCGTCTCCAGAAGAAAATATGTGGTTCTCACTGCTGATCTGCAGGCACACACACACCCAGCGCCTCCGAGCTCCGTCAGCCACCCATGGACGACACCATCTCTCCCCGCACGGCTGAAGGGTCCTGCCCGCACTCACGCCTCAATGGTGATCTTGGCAAAGCGGTACTGCAGCGAGGCTGGGTTACGGAGCAGCACCAGGCCGCGTAGGTCCTCAGGCTGCCCGACCAACACGTGAAGCAGGCCTGTCAGGCTGACGAAGCCCAGGGCTTCCCCGCAACCTGCTGAGAGGGAGAAGTCCCCGTGCGTCGCCCACCCAAGGGTGACCCGCGAGCAGTGGGAGGTCACACTCGGCAGCGGGCTGGGCCACAGGCCCACAGCGAGGCCAGGAATCTTTCCAAGCTTATCTGAAGAGTTGCTGTCCATTTTTGCTTTCTTGCGACGTTTCATGCGACTCTTGAAGTGGTCGACGTGCCGGGGCTCCTGCGGGCCGCAGCAGGCCGGATCCCGGCGCAGCAGCACAAAGTCCTCCGCTGCGGGCATGCAGATCATGGCGTGGAGCACGGGGCGGCCCTTCCTCAGCAGCGACAGGCGCGCCCACACCAGGCTGCGGTGGTGCAGAGCCGAGAGGGACGCCGCAAACGGCTGGATCGGCTGCTCGGCCTGCCGTGGCCGGCCGGGCCTCCGCGACCTCTGACCCCTCGATGAGGTGGGCCTGCACCAAGCAGACAGCTGCTGCAGGGCCTTCCTGTTCCTTAAGTCGGCCAAAATAAATGATTAGTTTCACAAAGATTCTCATATCTCTGCTATGAATGACATTACCAGCAGCCTGCACCCATTAAAATAGAGCATACTGGCTTGTCACCAGCAACCCCCCCTGCAAAAGGGGATGTGAGATTATAGTGATGGGAACCTGGGCAGGGGGGCAGGGGGCTGTCAGTCAGTGATGAGTAAGTGCAGGAGAGGCTCACAGTACCGGATAAAAGCCAACCCACCTCAGGACAGTAAATCCTCTTTCTAGCTGTAGGGCATCGTCTGCAGGAGATGTCACGTCCTGCGGCCGCGGATCAGGGACCTCGGATAGCGGCAGCGGGGGGGCGCCGCCCCCCCCCTCGCCGGCGATCGTCTCCCACTCCTCGGCCAGCTGCTGCCAGGGGCAGAGGAACGGCGCCAGGCTGCCATGCTTTATGAAATTGGGTCGCTTGGCGGGTGGGCGCCTGGACACGGGGACAAACACGGAGTCAAGCCCAGCAGCTCTGGGTAACTGGGCTGACTGGTACATAACTGGAGAACAGATACCATTCCATACAGTTTATAGCAAAAAAAAAAAAAACACACACATACATACAAGCCAAAAATGTACAGGTAATTTATACTAAAGACGACATTAAATAAGTGAAGTGAATTTTATATAAATATAAAATATTTTTAATGTACTGTATGTCACCTTTTTGCATTAGTGCTTTGGTGAACTATGCAACTATGTCTCTCATATTTTTTGTCTAAGTCCAGAGCTGGTTGTAAAGCACAGAAAAAGCGGGAGATGAAAGAGGCAACCAGCTCATCAGAATTATTTTAAAGTATGAACTGATCATCCATTGCATATCCAGCACAGTATCACAGCCAGGAGGCAAAACATAGGCAGGACAGAGTACAGGACTGGGGACAGTATCACCACACACACACACACAAAAATAATACAAGACTTAGATTTCATTTACATATATAGTATACATTTCTCATTCTGACACACACACAAATTCATCCTTTGGAAATAAAACAGGCCAGGACAGCACAGTACAAACAGACTAACCATCCATTACAGACGGACCTCTGCGGTTATATTTGGTGGCTGTAACCTGCGGAGTCCCGGGGTCGTGACCCCGACGCACCTCTTATACGTCTCGCAGAACTGGGCCTCCTGCTCGGACTGGAACCGAGCCCCCGCTGGGCAGTCTGGGAAGTCATGTGGGAAGTGAGGGGCCCCCTTATTCTGGGAGTGTTTCAGCGCCTCCTGCTGGCCACCGACCCGGACCCCACGGTACACCTGCAGGGAGAGGGGCCTGTGTGACAGACGCACGACGCAGTAGATCCTCCGCTTTGTGCTCAATCCGCCCCCAGCCCCCACACCCCACCGGCATACCAGGGGCACCCAGAAGGCCATTCCCCAGCCCTTGGGCAGCAGCAGATCCCAACCCGCGCCCCACGACCCCATCTCAGTGCCCGTCTGCTTCCCAGCCTGCTGCACCAGCAGCACAGGGATGCGACCGTGTCGGGGTGTGGCCTGCAGCCTCAAACCCGGGACCAGCAGCTCGCTCTTCATCTGGTTCAGCTCCTGTGACACAGGCAAATGCACAAAATGCATTAATCGGAAACAAATGCAAAAAAATACGTTTTTCTGCAACTGCTGCTTTTCCATGAGGCTGCGTGTTTTCCACTTGCAATTTTAGATAACTCCTCACTGCTTTAAGCGCTATCTGCATTGCAGGCTTCCTCAGCCTTTCCAGCAGTGACTGGAGGCCGACAGTAGGGGGCAGCACCTGCTGTGATATCTTGTTATCCGTGACGCTGTCCCGTACGACGCGGTCCCACAGGGAGCTCTGGCTACACTGCTCAGGGAGGCCTTGCAGCATCACAGCCTTCTGCTTGTCTTCTTGGTCTCCACCCTCAGCATCACCTGCAACAGAGGGACACAACAAGGAACACTCCTGCATGACCGGCAGTGGGGGGGGGGGGGGGGGTTTAGGAAGGGTGAGGCACGTTCTGGGCACAGAGAGCAGGTCTCGCCGGGATTCGAACCCGGGACATCTGCATGGCATGGCAGAGGCTCCTCAGGAGCACGAGACCAGAGCAGAGCTGCGCATTTCACAACGTGCCACTGGGTCCACACCCCAGCCCAAGAGTCCCAACTCGGTACGGCTGTCACCGTCTCCATGGTTACCTGGCAGCGAGCAGCCATCCAGGGTCGCTCTGCATCTCCGACTGGGCAAGGTCAGCCTGGGGTCATCGACGGCGAGTCCGAGCACAGAGCCGGCCGGGACGTCAGCTGTGGACGGCACCCCTGGGGGAGCAAACGGCATTCTGGGTACTGACAGGCGTTCAAATGCTTTTTTAGAAGGGGAATTAAACGAAGCAAAAAAGTGGTTCATCTTAACGCAAAACAAAAAACACCTTCATGCAAACGAAAGAGCGTTTACAGCTGGCAGAGACCTCGGAGCAGCTGAAATGCTTCCGTCTGACGCTGGTGGAGAAGCATGTGACTCTCATCTTTGCAGTGCGCTGGCCACCAATAGGACTCTTCTGCTCCATCTGAGGCCTTTTAAAGACAAAGATAAATCTTGGGTTTATTTACTGAATTTTCTTTTAAGACTGCAATCCTTCTCTCCCCCTCCTGCAGCTTACCTGACAGGCTGAAGCGGGCGTCAGAGTGTCCGTCAGGATCATGTGAGAGAGGGGACCAATAAGCCGGTAGCGCACGAGCTCCATGGTCAGGTCGCTGTGAGGGAACATTTCAGACGAGTTGTGGGCCGCGTGACTGAGCCCGCTGGGCCGAGGCCGGATCGGCACTAGCCTTCAGAGACCGGCATTGCTGGCTTCCAGCAGCGGGACTTGGGGCCTCGTCACAGACACGTCATTTTCCCCCCCCAAAGCGGAGGCCGCTCAGGCGATGCCCTTTGGCATCCATTTACCCGCGGGCACACACGAAGGAGCCGGTGCTGACCTCATAACGACGCCCGTCGAGTCGCATCTCCAGGACGTGGCAGCAGAGCCGGAGCGGGTTCCATCCCCCAGGATCTTCTTCGCGGGGACGCCGGCCTCTCGGTGACCCCCCGCCCTCTTCCTCGCCTTTCCCGGTGGCTGCTTCCCATCTGGCACCTCTGGGGTCTGGGCCGGGTCTGGATCTGGAGGTGCGACTGGAACTGGAACGGGAGGGGCCAGGGGCTCCGAACACTGGCAAACGGCCTGCAGCTCGGGGAGGAGGTCCTGAGGGACAAGGAGAGCAGAAGGGGAGAGAACAGGAGAGATCTCTAACCACAGAGCTGAGACAGATCCTGTTCATCTCACAGCAAGAAGTATCAACTCAAATGCGAGCTACTGCACCCCAAAGGGTACAACAGCAAGACCCCCTTTCTGAACTACAGCAGCTGCGCTCAGCTTACAGCCCTGAACCTTCGTCTAGCACCCAGCCTACAGGCTTAGTCCTAAAAACTCCAGGCCCCTTACATTCCAGTGGCCCCACACTGACCTGCTTCAGGGTGGGGTGACTCCAGATCCACAGCTGCCTGTGGCTGGAGGCCCCCGACTTCGGCCTCCACAGGAAGAGCACCGGGCCCAGGGGGGCTGCAGGGTACCCGTCCGCTCTGTACAGCACCGCGCTGCCCTGTCTCCTCCCAGACAGGAAATGTGCTGCGGCGAACGTGGGTCCTGATTGGTGGGACAGGACGGCCTCGTCAGCTTACAGGGCCCGACTTACAGGAAGTGCATCTTCCGCAAGAAATAAACACTCAGAATTACAGTAGAGTCTTCCAAGCAAATAAATTAGCGGAAAATGTAACTAGCTTTCCCTCCCAATAATACTGTAGGTTTCTATATCTCTTCGATGCAAGTCAAGGAATGCAAGCCAATAGAAGGTAGAGGGTGAAGCTCCTGGGAGTTTTACTTGCACAAAAAATGTTCTGAGGGCAGAATGAAAAATGATAACCAATCAGATTATAGACAAGGTTGGTCCAAACAACTAGAGGAGGTGGGATCAACCAATCAGATGTCTTGGTCCCACCTCCTCTAAAATCTGATTGGTTATCTCTCTGAACCAATCATTTTTCATTCTACCCTCAGAACATATTTGTGCAAGTGAAACTCCCTTGAGCAGCAGTATGCGAGTGGGAGGGGTGAAGGAGTAAGCTTCTCACCGGTCTCCTTGCTCGTCAGCCTGGACAGAGCCGCCAGGAGTGCTTCCTCAGGTCCCTGCAGCTCCAAGCAGCAGTAGTACGACAGGTCCTGTTCGGGGTCACCAATGAGACGGAAAAGCCCCACTTTCACAAACGTTTCATTTGCTTTATTACCATATGAAACCCCCCCATAGTATGAAATACCACACTCCTATTCATCCTCAGCGTTTTCCATACCGCCCCAGTCATGCATCTCAGACCCCTCTTAAGAGGGACAATGATATTCTTTATGCTCATGCCCCAAAAACACATTCCGCCCCTCTGATTAAAGGGTGAATCCCAAGACTACAGCTATACACTTGAGTTTTCTTTTTTTTGCCGACAAGCAAGATGAAGTAGCGGGAGAGAGACGCAGGCTGACCTGCAGGAGGCAGTGTTGGCTCATGGCCCTGTGGCAGGCGCGGAAGCACTTGCAGGTGGGCCGGTCACCGAGGCAGTAGCCCCACTGCTTTACCATGTGGAAGCGCTTGGCGTGCCAGATGTGGGTCTCCAGCCACACGTTCTTCCTCTGCCGCCGGTTGAACTCCAGCAGCAGGTTGCCATGGCGACGGCGGGCCTTGCGACTCTTCCTCTTCGACAGGTCCTTCTTCTCCTTGTGGCCCGCCTGCCTGCTCTTCTCCATCTGGGGAAGGGGGACGGGGGAGAGGACACACAGCCCTGGAGTCTCACGGTGGAGCTTCATGGAGCGGCAAGAACGCGCGAGGCTCAAGGCGGAGATTCCAACAGGTAATGTCAGAGAGGCACAGACGTGTTAAGGGTGTGAAAGACACAACGCGAAACATTCCCTCACTCACACAAGAAAGGCAATTTAGAGTTAGGAATTCACCTGAACTGCATGGACTGTCTGAGAAAAATCGAGAACAAGGCATATTAGTTACATTCTTTAAGTCTGACTTCTTATTCTGATACCTTATACACCTTTATTGTGGTTGTCTGTGTGTAACTTTGTAAGTGACCTTGCAGAAACACCCTGACGTAGGGAAAGGCCATTATGTTTCTGTCTTATACCTTAAAGAAATTATACGGGAGGCAACAATGTAACAACTGCTAATAACATAACTTTTCCATTATCAATGTAATAAGTCAATAATATAATAACTGGTCAATTATGTAATTCAATTTCTGAACAAATAGCATAACTTGTTGGCAACAATACAATAAGTTATAATGTTATTAGCCAGTTATTACGTTATCGACTTTCATTACATGACGAACAGGGAAATTTATTATGTTATTGGCATTTTATTACATTGGCTACAAATAACAAAGAACCTTGAATGTACAGAGGAGGAGCCCACAGAAGAGGCAGCTGACAGGCAGTGGGGGCGGGGGCCGATTCGGTCGCAGGGCACCGAAGCTACGAGGGCGCGGGGGGGCATACCATCTTCTGTGCCCCCTCCCTGAGCCGGCGGGGCAGTCTCTTCGAGTTGTGACTCATGGCTCTCCTCCGCATGTGTTTGGGCAGCCCTCCGAACACGTGGCAGCTGCCCGTTGTCTTGGCTACAGCCTTCATCATGGCGCTCACCTCCGCTGCTCGGGCCATAGCAAAGGTCGAGGCTGGAGGGGGAGGGAGGGAGGGAGGGTTTCCAAAAAAAACAGTTACGTCCGTCCATCCATCCATGGCAGATATTCCATGTACTGGGTGGGTTTTTGGAACGCGTTTTTTCCGGGGTGATGAAGCATCCTTACCAGTGATGAACCTGGGCAGGGCCGGACTGGCACCGCCCGCGGGGCGCCCCCTCACCCAGTCAGTGCACTGACTGCCCACATCAGAGGGTGGGGGCCCGTGGCCCCTGGCATGTCCGAAATGATCACGCTTTTGACCTGCAGAAAATATCACTGTCAGAGTCCTTTACTTATTCGCAGGTCTTTCACCATAAATAATCTTCTCCCATTCTGTGCTTGACAGGAAATATCCAAGTTTTTCTGGTTAAGGCTGCACAGTATCAGAGACATGTGTAATATCCACAAATAATAATGCGATATAAGGCAAAAAATTACCCGAAAAAAACAACAGCCAAATAGAACTTGGTATCAACCGCTAAAGTGTGTCAGATACACTACATGGACAAAGGTATTGGGACACACCTCTCGATCACTGAATTCAGGCGTTTCATTCAGACCCACTGCCACAGGTGTATAAAATCAAGCACCTAGTCAGGCAGTCGGGTTTACAATATTCATGAAAGAATGGGTCATCCTGATGAGCTCAGTGAACTCAAGTATGGTACTGTCACAGGATGCCACCTAAGTCAGTTCATAAAATATCTTCCTTACTAGATATTCCACTGTCAACTGTGGAAAGTGTTTAGGAACGACAAAAACTCAGCGAGTTGTGTAAAGCACACCGCCACTGGACTCTGGAGCAGTGGAAATGTCATCTGTGGAGTGACAAATTACACTTCACTGCCTGGCAGTCTGATGGATGAGTTTGGGTTTGGCGGATACCAGGACAACGTAACCTGCCTGACTGCATCGTCCGGCAAAGTTTGGTGGAGGAGGGATAATGGTATGGGGTCATTTTTCAGGGGTTGGCTTAAGCCCCATAGTTCCAGTGAATGTCTGCTGTGAAAGTGCAAGCTTGCCGGTTTGTTGCTGTTCTGATGTGACTGCTCTCGTTCACGTACTCTTTGCCTTTATAGAAATTATTTTATAGTAAGTAATATATAAGCTTTTCATGGTTAGTTGTATCTTTCTGGGGAGTGGGGGCAGAAAAGGGGTCTATGGAAAGTGTCGCCTAGGGGCCCCTGAACTTCTTAATCTACCACTGTGTCCTGCCCTGGTTATAATTCTACAAGCACCTAGAACACTGTTGGCCAATCTTATTTGCAAAGGGCCAGGGCTCAGCTGCTCAAACCCAGGTGTGGGGACTATTCAGGGAATCAGTTCTCTAATCAGTAATCTAATTAAGGAATTGCAGTGAAAACCTGCACACAGATCGGCCCTTTCTGGATAAGACTTGAGCATGCCTGGTCTAGAACATGGTTCTCTAACTGCGGTCCTGGTGGGCCAGAATCCAGCACAGTTTGCAGATTTCCCTGCTCAAACGCTCTTAATCAGCCAGGGCCTGACCAGTTAACGGGGTTTCTTCTCCATTACGCCAAGGGCCCCGCGAGGTGTCCCGCCCCGACGAGGAGTACGTGACGCTGCTCGGCTGATTCCTCATCTTCTTACTGCGCATCCTATGTTTAGCTCCTGACATTTCTAGAGAAATATTATATGGTCAATAACATTCCCGCAAAGAAACACCTTCAAGCAACACGAAGACACTAAGGTATCTTTACACAATGCACATTCAAAACACCTAAACCTCAATGTACTTTGACAACCTATCTGCCTAAGATAGAACAAACAACATTTGTTGTTACAATTATTTAAAATCTGACATTGACAAATGTGCTTCCTTATTAATCAGACAATGATTTCCATTAACATATAATTCAACGGTCACGGTGACTTGCATCTAGGATCTGTAGGAATGCAAGCCATCAAGCTAGATAGTCAACCAGCTAGTTAGATCGTTTCTAAATTGTATGATACATAAGAGACTTTGCAATAAAACAAAAGCATGAAATCGTACAAGTCACATAAAACTAATACATAATGCTAAAGGTTTCCAGCAAATTACCATGTAAAAATAGGTTTCAGCTCGTGATTAATAATTACTGATATTCTTTTAAATGTTCTGTATCCCTCCTCGTTCTCCCTTAGTATATAAAATAAGTAAAAATCTAAATAACCACCTGGTTTGTGCTGAAGCCACCAATCTGCACGCTTCTATGATGCCACTCACATTGCTTCTGAGCAGCCAACTTTTTATTCCGCATGTTGTGTCACATGTAAGTCTTTCAGTTCCGGATCGGGACAACGCAAAGGCACACGGGAAACGTAGTGCATGGAAGACCGAAGTCACTTTTTAGAGAAAAGCGACATTCTATTGAAGCGTGAGCCAATCAAGTGATGTAAATTCAAAAACAAATCCTATTACATTACATCTATGTTGTAATACAATAAATGCAATACATTAAATATAAAAATGTCAATGTATAAATAATTATATCTGCCGGGAGTTGTTGTCTGTATACACTTTGTATATTTTTTATAAATTATGCGGATGAGTACGGATGAACCTATAACGAAATATGCGCAAATTCTGAAAGGTGCTATATGGCAACGTTCACAGGGAATGCGTCTACACGGGTCAAATGTTATATGTTATATATCGTTTATTTCTCTAAAATTATAGAGGTATTATCCATGGCTTTTAAATATCTTTTCAGAAAGGACGTTTTTGGGGACATCTGTGCTTTTTCTAATACAAAGGAAAATCCACAACAAAACTGGCTGCCAATGAAGTTTTAGGCGTTGAAGTTGCGTTTATAGTTTAGAATATACGGTAAAAAAAAAAAAAAAAAAAACTCAACACGACCCCGTTCAGTCCTGTGGGCTCGGGCAATTAAAATCGTACAGTATTTAGTGCGTGTAACTACGGCTTGAAGTTCATTTCAGGCGAAAAGTTTGAGTGTAGCCATGTCCGCGATCGTAAGGAAGATTATCAGCACCGCAAAAGCTCCAGCGGCAATTGGGCCGTATAGGTGAGAATGTGTCATCAGTTTCCTAGATTTAAGTACAAACGTGCCACTTGCACATTTAATTTTTTCAAACTTGAAAACTATGCATTCATGTCGACGTTTTGAACTAATCAGTTGACTTCAGAACAGTGTAAATTTTCTTTACGACCTGAGATGTTCTCAAATACATGAACATGAACTACTTTGCAATAATGGCTCTACAGAAATACGGACAATTGTACTTAACGAAAACGTTAAGGATTACATGACCTGCTTGGTTTTAAACAGAATTTTTGTTTTACTGTTAAGAACGTCTGTGCATCTCGAACTAGAGGGTTTATTCAATTCATTAATTCTGAAAAGCATGTTATTCTGTTCAGGGAGATAACGTCATATCGACTAAAGCAATTTTCTTTCTGTTATTCATACATCCATTTGTAACACATCTGTTAAATGCGTTTTAAGCTTCAAAATGTAAGATGCTTGACTAATAGATACCGTTTACGTTTAGTCTAATTAAGGTTAGTTTATTAAGGAAATGCTTTTAATGAAACCAGGATTCGCGGAGAGTCCCTGTATTAGATTTAAGGATGGTTGTACGTAATGTATTGTTTTATACTGGTACAGTACGGTACTGGTGTCAGGTATGCAAAACTGTAGCTGACTGGTCAAGGTGAGGGGCGTTGCGGTTTCAGCCAATAGGAGAAGCCGGCTGGAGTCCAAACTTAAGAAGACGGTTTAAAGTCCTCTTATCTACATTTCTTCTCTGTCGGAGAATGCAGAATAAAATATGTATTTTCGTTAATGTACATTGTAGAGGTTAATAATTAATATTAATAAGTTAATAATAATTAAAACCTTGCCACTGAATTTGTAGTATCACATCGCAAACTGACGTGTCTTGTATGCAAAATTTCAATATAGGCCTCTTGTTTCACTGACTAAAGCCTAGCTCTGCAAAAAGACCCAGCGAATATTTAATGCACAGTTTACCTTCTGTTCAATCAGGAAAAAGCAGTACTTGTGAAAGGAACATCATTTTTTTGTTCTTGTTAAAGTAGTGTTTTATGTAGGCTCGGACTGACTGAAAAGCATTCTTCACTGTTTGGTAAACTGGCTCAGTTTTTTTTTTTTAATCAATTTTCTATTTTCAGCACCTGTAATTAGACAGTTTTGACAAATATGCTAACTAGGGATTGAAGAAAGCATCTTGCAAATATATGTCACTTTTCAGTGATGAACAGGAATCTTGTTCCTTGTAGGTTATCTGTGAGAATAACTCATTTGTATGAGTAACTTTGCTTATTTCAATTATAGGAAGTAGAGGCCTTTATATGTGCACATTATATGACCCCTGTTTGTCCACATTGTTTTAATGGAATCTAAATAGCGATGGTAATGTGATTAAATACTGTATTCACACTGCTGTAAGCACGTACATTCGTGTCCAGCCAGGCGGTGGTGGTGGATCGAACCATGTACGTATCAGGGCAGCTCGGAATGGACCCTTCCACTGGGCAGCTGGTCACAGGGGGAGTGCAGGCCGAAGCCAAACAGGTGAAAAAAAATCTAGTGTTTAGAAAACTCTCCCTGCTCGCCTCGGTTTGTTTTCCTAAATATCCTAAATCACCCTGATAATGGTGTTGAAAAGATTAGGGAATTGATCAGATTGGCACGTTCTGAGACCAAGACAAATTATTTTCTCTGGGGGAATGCAGAGGTAATTTGTACTTAAAGCCATTGATATAATTATCTTCTCATTATTACCTGCTTCATTATTGTCTTCAGGCTCTCATCAATATGGGCGAGATTCTTAAGGCAGCTGGTTGCAACTATGACAACGGTGAGATTTTAAGGTGTTTAATAATTTTACAATGTTAAATAATACGGTAAACTGTTAATGTTACTAGTCATATGCCTTCCTATAACAAGTCTACCATGACCTAAAACTCTATATTAAAATTAATCACCAGTTAATATTGCCTAAATAAGGTAGGACTAGCCCCAGTTAATATATAGTATTTGAAATGCTGTTAAAGTATTTGGTAACATTTTACATTCACTGCACCTTCATAATGCATTCATAAGCAGCATGTACTTAACATACCTTAACAGCTTTAATATACATTATTAATGAACATTACATGATAACAAACATTATTAAAGAATATTAAAGCTGTTAAAGTACGCCTATGTTAGGATGTTATGGTATACCTACATGCTGCTTATGAATGTTCTATGGATGCATCATAAATGCATCATGAAGGTGCACTGAATGTTATATTAACGCTTAATGAATGCACTATGAAGGTGCAGTTAATGTAAAGCATCACCAGCTATTTAAATCTTTATTTTCTTTCAGTTGTCAAGACGACAGTCCTTCTTGCCGACATAGGCGACTTCAACAACGTGAATGATGTTTACAAGCAGTGTAAGTTATACTGGGAGAAGCACTGTTATTGTAACTGACATAAGATTTCTGGAAAAGTACTGAATGAAGAGGGAACTTGTGGTTTTGGTTTACGGGGTATCATGTATTTACAGGAGGTATCCACAAGGTGTCACCACCCTTTGGTGCCTTTCACATCTGCTCGTGTTTAACAGGTGCATGTCTTTAAAGGCAGTTGTTTTGGTTTGTCTGTTTCACGTGCCTGCATGCATTTGCAGCCTGTGTCCACAGGAAGGGGAGGTTATCATTATTTTGAATAGTGAAGGATAGTATAAAGGAAAACCTTTTAAAAATACTAATGATCAGGATCCTACACATTTTCTTCACTGTATATTCCAACTGACACCAATCGTAAATATACCAAAGTATTGTGTCATTGCTGTAAACTTCTGTTAGAAGTTAAATTACTTTTTTAATGATAATTCATTGATCCCTTGTGGGGAAATTCTCTCTTCGCCTTCCCCACCCTTGCTCTCCACGACACACAGATGTAGGTAACGTTAAGCCTGGCAGTGAAGGGCAACCACCAGCAGCGGCACCCATGGAGCTGGGGGGGTTAAGGGCCTCGCTCAAGGGCCCATGGACGTGGGACTATCTTGCCAAAGCCAAGCTTGAACCAGTGACCTTCTGAGCACAGAGCCTTAGCCCGCTGTTTGTTTCTCTAGTGTTGTGTATTTGTTTATAAGAGACAAAGTGTATATGATCGATGACAAGATGGCAATGGAAACGTCACACATTGCCCCGGAGACAGGGAGAGGGTGCGTCTACGTGCCCTTTAAAAAGTGCTGTTCTGGGTGGAGTTGTCCGTTTAGACCAGGTGTGGCTGGCACTGCTGTCGGGTCCAGAGGGTGTGCCAGTTTTCACTCTGTTTAGATGATGGTTTGCCAGCTAGTCCTTTCAGCTGTCAATAGGGAATTAATTGTGCTTTACCTTGTTAATCGCCTCTCGCTTCAAAGCAGGGCTTCCGAAACCTCTCCTTGAGACCCTCAGCCGGTACATAAGTTTATTACAATCTACCGCCCAACACCGAGCTAAAACAAGCTCATAACTGGCTTAATCTGAATTAAATGTGGAGTTATATGGGATTGGAGGGGGAGTACCTAAGGACTGGTTTGAGAATCAGTCATAAAGGGCGTAGGCAAGCAAGTCTGGTGCTAAAAATTACTTCAGCACAACCCCACAAACTGTACAACATTCAGACTATTTACATCAGCACAGATGGATGCTACAAGAATGTAGGCTTCAACAATTGTTTTGAGATTCAGTTATGTTCTATATTGAAATTCAACCCCTAAAGTCTTTCTTTGTTGCTAGAGACATTAATAATTAATATTTTAATTTTAATTAGCGATTTATTTTAATTGTTCAGTTGAAATATTATGACTGGAAAATATTGCATAATATTGTGGTGTCGTCACACTGCTACATGCTGCAACTCTCACCTTCTGTTTCAGTCATGAAAGGACAATAAAATGTGGCAGGGCGTCATCGTCCTGGAAGGTGACGGTTCTCTCTTCTGTTCCTTGTAGTTTTCAGCAGAAACTTCCCAGCCCGAGCTGCCTATCAAGTTGCAGCCCTCCCTAAAGTAAGTAACCAACCCTTGCTCCTCTAGACTTAATTTCTGTTTCAGCAGTGGAGTAAGACCTACAGATAGTAGACGCCACAAGTAAATGTATTTTCTAGCAGTGTTGGTATGGTGGTCCAGTCTGTGGCTTTTGTTAGCCTAGCGTTTTGATGTTAGCTTATATGCTCTGTTTCCCTCCCCTAGGGTGGACTTGTGGAGATAGAAGCAGTTGCTGTGTTGGGTCCCATCACAGATTCCTCCTGACTATCCGCCCAGAACCGAAGCAAACTGTAGCCGCCATCTACAGGAACCAGCTGCGGAACCTCCTGAAGAGGCCTGGGTTGGATGGCGTATCTCGTTCTGGTGCTTTATGAGGGCTCCTAAACACACATGTCTGTAGATGTCCACGCACATCGATGCCTGTAGAGATGAGGCTTGACACAATGATCGGTTTAAATTAGTTTTGCATGATTCTGTTCTGCTCTGTTCTAGCTGTAACTTCATTCAATTTGATGGATCGGAATTTCAGATTTTGGGACCACATCTCCAAGGGCTTCCACCTGATCTGCACTCCTTCTTCAGGTTGAGCTGTTTCTGTGCTTTATACCTGTGGGTCAGTCGTTTAATTTGTGTTATACAGACTATACTGATGATCTGTGCTCATCACGTTGACGTCCCAGCTATGGCTCAATAGCAGAATGGTCCCTCTAATGTCCTATTCACCATTTCTCTGGCCATCAGCTGTCTGTGCCTCACAACCTCACTGACAAGGAAACAAATCTGTCTTCTAACCAATTAAAATTATGTAATTGTAAGAATTCTACAGCGTGTGTGAGTTGCTGATTTCTCCTGACAGGTCTGATGGTCATCCACAGGTCTGGGATGACATTCTTGTGAATTAATGCCACTCGTCTTCACCCTTCAGTCATCCCTTTACCTGACTCTAGCTCAGGACAGTACCATGTGCATTAGTAACACAATACTGTTTATTTATAATCTATACAGGGTAGTGGCTACATCAAAGTCAAGCCGGCCAGTTTAACAATTTAAAATACCCACTCTGAAAGTCTAGGTAGGAAAGAATTTAAAGCACTTAGTCAGATGCACACACTGTCGTTTTTAAATGGCTTTGACACAGTGTCCAATCAAGCACCAGTTACCTAAGTATCAGTATCAAGTAGTCTTGCCTTCCAAATAGCAGTAGACAAGAGATGTGTGGATAGCAACTGTTGATTCAGCCTTTGGGGGATGGAGGTACAAGTAGTGGAGACAATAATCCCCCAACCTTTCATCAAAATACGCTGAATCTTCCAGTCTGTAGTAAAGTGTCCGAGCAATCCCAGAATGCCAGGAGAGAATACTCGGTGATATGGGATAGTCCATGGACATAAACATCATAATGACTCAAAGCAAAAATCACTTTGGTGGAGAGCGAGAATAAAAACAAAACATTTTAAAGCCCTTAAAGTCTGTTATGAGATCATATTAATTTGCACTTGCACATTTGTTCAGAGTGACTGTCATTTAAAAAAAAACACAAAAAACTATTTTTTTCTAGGTTTCTACGATTAACTTTACTCTGATATCATATATGGCCTGTCATATACTTCACATTAATTTAATTCTCCGCAGTGAAATACAGCGTTAAAAGTACAAAGTTAAAATTCTGATAAGTTGCAATACTTGGTGATATTTTAAGGTGAGACAGCACATATAAAATTATACTACTTTTTTTTTTTTTATTACGCTTTTGAAATGTTAAGCAAAACCATGATATGCATTTATATTTTAAATATTAGAAATGTCGGTAAAGGACTGAGCAGTAGAGTGCATTAATCTAATACTCTACAAAGTTATTCCTATGGAGACAGAACGAGACTTGAAATATCAGGGTCATTTCACTTCGAACTGGTCAGTATGGTGATTTCACTATACATTTGACATTCTTGTGTGCCATTTCAGTGGGACAGGCCCTCACCCAGGAGACCCCAGCTTGGTCATTCTCCTTGGTCCCTTTCTCTCCTGGTCCCTGTAAGGCCTTCCTTTCCATCATCTCCTCTGTGGATCCACAGGGAGACTGTCAGGACTGTGCTGGAAACACATTGATAACCAAACTGCATTAATTCAAAACTGGCTGACTTTATTTTATTTGCAAAGCACCTTCTGGCGGTTAGTAACATTTAGTCCTCACAATGAATTGGTCTGAAATTGTCCATAGGGAGGTTTATGAAAGAAAGTAACAATGTCCATAAATACTATCTAAGCCGTGACTCCGAATGCTTCTAGAACAGAACAGCTCTCCGTTCAATACTAACTGGGCCACAGAGAATATAATCACAATCATACAGAATTATATCAACTTCATTTACATTTACTTATGTTAGCAGGTGTTTTGTCCAAGGTGGTGATTTAGCTATCAGTCATTTAGCTATCAGCTGTGTGCTGTCAGACCATTTGCATGGGATTAATTTGGCCGCCGACATTCATTTAATTTTTCTAAGGATCAGACGTGAGGCCAGTTCTGCATTAAGGCACATACCTTCCATCTAGTTTCCAGAGGTACTGTTAGGCACCTCCACCTCGATACCAGAAGGGTCAGAGGTCAGACTCTGATTCAACTCTGTCACTGGCTCTGTTTCAAGTATTGGTTCAGATGTAGAGGTGGGCTCAGGTCCAGGTGTTGGCTCTGATGCAGAAGTGGAGTCAGCCTCACCAAACTGGGACTCAGCAGGCAGCCCTGCCAGGTCCTTGCATATTGCTTCTGCTAGGTCATGAGGGATGATTAACACACTCTGCTCTGTGATTGGCTCGCTCCCCTCAACAATAGTCCCGTTATGATTGCAGGTTTCTGTAAAGGCAAACAGAATGTATGCAACACCATCACTTATATTAACATACCAGCAGCATATGCACCTTCAAAAGGACTCTTAGAGAATCAACTTTAAAATTGTCACTCTTAGGGATCTAATCTTCTGAGTGCCGATCAGGTTATTCTATGATAGCAAACCTTAAAAGAACAGTCAACAGGTAATGACCATTAACTCTTGACTGTTAGAAACTGAACAGATTTAACTGAACAAACCTACCATCAGAACAAGAGAAAAGCAATATGTATCAATATGTGTAGCACCTTGTGAACAAAACCCTTTGCCCATTGAGAGCCTTACCTGGTCAGTTTGTGTGGCTATTTTAGTAGATTGTTCTATTCATAGGTCCAAAAATCACAGCGCAGCATAATTGTCTAACTGATTGTCTGTCTAATTTTTTTTCCTGACATACCGGCACAAAGCGAACTCTAATCTCGTGATGCCCTAAGTGAGATGTGAATATCACGTGATCTGTGAAAATACACTGAAGCCATGGAAATAACTGGATTCATCGGAATACAGCTATAGCTCATATCCAGCTGCACCAATCAGCATGTCGCCATTCTTATAAATAGCCACTAATAATAACAGCGGCAGTTTTTAATTAGAAACTCTCGATAAGTAGCTTGGCTTCTAGCACAATACAGGCGAATCTTTGCTCGAGGAATGAATTCATGCTGATCTCATGTGTGAATGGAAGGACTGGAGTGCATGGCGACTTAAACTGCTTCATGCTGTGGTTTCACCCAAAGGTATGAAGCTGAAACGGCAAACTGCAGGCCACACACTGATTCATCGTGTCATGTGTGCATGACAACAGGGTGTGTAAGCCAAGATCTGTGTTGAAAAACAATCTCACTGTACTCACTGTAACTGTATAATTCAGAAAATATTAAATGGAAAATTCCATAAATAATTCATAAGTTTTAAATTGTGCGCTGTTCTGGGTAGTGTGATAAAATCTTGCGCCCAGGATGTAAATCATCCCTTTGTCGAAAGTATCCACCCTATATACACCATCCACCCATTACCCACTTAGTAGCCACCTTGGTTATTAGATCGACTGTCGTGGTTTATTGCAATATATGGTTATAATTGTTCTGTTTTGTCAATGGTTATTGTTGTGATTTGCCTTATTGTGTCTAATTTATAAATTTAACTTTATCAAGGGTATGTACTGTACATAAAGGAAAAAACATAGTATATTTGGGGTTCAGTACTATCCATAGATTCTGGCGGTCTTGGAACATGGAGGGGAGGGGGTGGGGGGGCTAATATATTCCACTTTACTCCGACAGTACAAAGACAAGCAGTCAGGATAATAGGAGTCTCTGAACAGGCCCTTGTGTATGTGTGTATATGTACCCGGCTTGGGCAGGACTCCAATTACCTCCACCTGTAACCTTGCTCAGAATAAGTACTTACTAGATGGATGAAGTAAATTAATATGCTTTTCATCTTGCTTAACTCCAGACATCCAACTGCCCGCCCCCAATTTTGGTGTTTGCACAAACCAAAAATATCTAGCTTCTCATTTAAAATCCTTAAACTCTAAAATTCAATGACACTGTACTAGAAGAGATTGTGAGGGATTAGTAAATATGAAAAACGAACATCAATACACGAAACATCATCAGGAGGCCAGGGTGCTCTACTGCAGCCAATGGCATGACGCTGGAACATTCTAGTCCATCTAACAGTGAACAGTAAAATCTGCCTTTAGGTGTGGGGAATCTTTATTGCGTCCAACCTGTGCCGCATATATCCCTCACTTAGTAAGACATTTAAAGGGAACCTCAGACTACGTTAGTAGCTGGGCAGAGCCTTCGGACCACATTACCCAGCTGACTGGTATGGGACTGGCACTGGTTACAGTATTTACTAAAGGGGAGGCAGCTGACACGCGTGTCACGTGTGCGCTGTGACGTAAGGCTGCATTACCGTATCTGAAATACATACCAACTTAAAGTCACGTAAGTTGAGCTGAGGCTGTACACCTTTCTCACCTGGCCTGCAAGGCCTTAAGTCCAGACAGACTATCTGTCAGAATCGCAATGCAATCATGGCTGAGTATCCTGAGCATCACAACAATGAATCACAGTGCAGCCAATCACCAAATGGAAAATGGGGGCAATTGGGTCACCATGGAGACCAACTGATCTTATTTGGTAGTGGTAGCTTGATGGTTAGAGAAGTGTGTTTGTGATTGAAAGGTTGCTAGTTCAAATCCCTGACCAGCACAGTACATCTGAGGTACCCTGTGCAAGATACCACCCCCATGCACTGCTCCCCAGGGGTTAGATAGTAGTTGCCCACTGCTATGTCACAATATGGATTAAATGCAGAGGACACATTTCATTGTTGTGTCCTGTGGTGTATAAACAATGACAATCAATCACTTTCACTTTTAAAGTAGGGAGAATGATGCATCTGTACTCTTTAGTTGCAGTGTGACAGTGTTATGTGAAACAGTCATTTTGTCCAGTGTTTCCCAACCCGGTCTGTAGCGACCCCCAGACAGGCCACGTTTTTGCTCCCTCCCAGCTCCCTGTCAGACAGTCCAAAAATGTAAACTGTCTGCAGGCCCCCCAAATCCTGCTTGGGAAAAATTGATTTAGTTATGGACAACTGTGTTGTTTGACCCCCCCCCCCATCCCCCACCTGGTCCATCCAACACCCACCAGTGACAGTATCCAGGTGACTTATTTTACAGCCAGAACAAAGGAGAACATCACCCACATTAAAACTGACAGAAAGAGAGACCAGCCATAGGGTCCCAGTAACCAAACAGGCTCAGATCAACTGCAGATCAGCTTCACATCTGTATTGATGTAAACACACGTCAGATACAATGATCTCTGGCTGCACTTCTCAAACACAGAAAAATGTAACTGTTACGTGTGAGGCAAACCAAGCTTCAGAAAAGCAAAATGTTTCTCTAATTCACAGAATGTACATGTTTACAAGTGTCCTGCGTGTAAACGTATCAGTATAAGTGTGTGCAGATCCGTATGGAAGGTCAGTTCCACCCAAAGTGTACATATGTTCTGCTTGGACAATCCCACAATGCTGTCAAAACTGCTTCATCAGAGCTGCGTGAACAGCCTCACAACAAAGCACACCTCACATTACTCAAGGTTCCTAATAAACCAAGAACAGCAGATAAAAGCAATGGCACTGCCCTCCTATCAAGACTGTTATGGAGAAAGTCAGGGGCAGACTGGCTACAAAAAAGGGGAGGGGCTTGGTATATAGGACAAGGGTCAGCTATACCAATTTTGCCTATATGTTATAAGGCTTGCCTATATAATATAATTCCAGAATTATATATGTGCATTTAACACTTCATAAACCTTAGCCAATGAAGCTCAATTTACCAAGAAATCCAAATATAATAAATGAACAAATAAATGTAAGCTACAAATCTCGAACCGTGACGATACGAAACAACTTAACAATGGCATTATTTGGCATTATATTTTTTTGTGTTTTAACAAATTAATAAGTAAGAACAAAAATAAAACAGGATAAGACTAAAAAGAAATCCGTTTATCTATACCCTATCGAACGGGGTACAATTTACGCTATGGGTAGCGGCCGTGAAAAGTCGTCGTAACTTCTGAGCAGTAAACTGGATGCTCTCGTTCTCAGTATTGGGCGCAATACTGACAAATGTTAAATACATGTTATTGATTTTATAAACTACTGAACACACCATTGCTCGCTCAAAAAAGTCTTACTTATAAATGTACATGAAAACTCTGTGAAGTGTAATGGGATCCATTGGGATTTTTCCACTTACCAACCAATTCTTCTTCAGTCTTTTCCCCAGGCTTTGCCTCCGGTCTGTCCTCTCCAGGGGTATGTGAGCTAAATGAGCACCCCATCCTAACTGCGTAAAGACCGAAGATTTAGACGACGAAATAAAACGCTGGTTATTTCATCTGCTATGAAGGGGAAAAAAAACTACGGGCAGGCTTTGGTTTGGGAGCACATGCACAACTCCCTCAACTGCTAAGTTGCTGTTTATTTATGCACGATCTGCAGCAGGAGCCAGACAGCGATTTGTCGTGATGAACACCCACACGGGTAGTCTCGGCAGCCCTGCGAACACGGACATTATAATTATTCAGGGACCCGTGCAGTGCGCGAGGGAATGTCCGCGAGCACATGAATAGAAAAATACATGATGCCTAGTGTTAAACTTGCAGAAGTTGCTTTTTGATGAGTAATGAATAGTTTGCACCATAGGCAAATAAATAAACAAACAAACCAATAAAGAAACAAATAAATAAGAATAGAAACTATCAAATGTAAAATAAAACGAGGCAGACCATTTGACAGGAAAGTTTTAATGGTAGAAATAGCGGAGGTGGTGTACAGAACCCACATATCTCATTTATAAAAATGTAACTGCAAAAAATGTTTTCTACTTGCACATCGACCTCGGCTACATACCTTGTGACAAATATGCAAACACAGGTTTTATTATTCAATAATTACCGTTGCTTCTTGCGTGAAGGAGTACACAGTAGGATGCCGGTTTCTCGGTGTTAAAAAATCATTAAAAACCATTACGATTATGATTTGAATGTTCAGGTGCAATAGGTGTTTTCATGTTAGTATATATTAAGCTGGAGTTTGAAGAAGTCATTCCCTTTTTTCAACAAGAAAATACCTCCTTTAGTTTTTTTTCGCACAAAGGCTGTCAAATTTGATAATAGGAGTGAACTGAATGTGACAGAAACAAGAGACTAAAGCCAAAACAGCCCTGTTTGGCTGTCTGATGCTATTCGTGCATTTTGTGATGAGTATGAAATCCACGGTGGGGGCCGTCAATCGGGGAGGTGGGGACCTGGCAAGCTGAGACATAACATGATGGATGGTCCTTTTGAAATATCGGATGTCCGCCGTCAGGCGCTTCTTCAGTGAACATCTATATATCTGCTACATTTAAATCAAAGTACATAATCATAATCTGGGTTCATAAACAAATTCTAGGTTTTGACCCCCCCCCCCTCCCCAGTAGGACTGTCACTTTCAATTTGAAGAAATACGGGACACTACTATATTATTCTATAGTAATTCCTAATATACGGGCGGATCAGAGGGCGGGCCGTCAGTCAAACTTCTATTTTGACAGGCTGCCCCCTAGAGCTGGTATGTTTGCGATGAGCCCCCACCCCCCAACACACACACACACAACTTTGATAAGGTCACTTGATATGATGCTTTCATGAGCAGGTACTTGTGCAATACATTTTAAAGTCATGTAATTTGATTTGAAAGAAATCTTTCGATTTTACAGCGCAATGTCCTTGTTTCCTCCCAGGTGTCGTTTTAATTTAATTTAATTTAATTTAATTTAATTTAATTTAATTTAACTTCAAACTGTCATTTAGACAGGTTACACGTACAAACCACAAAAAGGGCCGTGCCTCTCCATTGTCAATAATGGAAGTAAAACCATATTCCAGATACGCGGCGTCATATTTTCCGTTTTTGCTCGGTCTAGGTATTGCTTTACAACACATTTAACTTTAAGTAAAAACTAGAAATGTCTCCATCCTCCAAGTATGCAAGCATTAACTGAGTAACTTCCATACCGTAATATTTCTCTACAAAACATTTACAAATCACATTTTAATGTTGCATATAAATTATACAATAGAAACTTTATTTGACTACAACAACAAATTGCTAAATCCATGATGATACATAAACCGTCCAGTCTAAAATGTCGAGTTACGTCACTGTTATTTGTCTCGCGATAATAATTTTAGGGACCAACAGCAAAGCATGCTGGGAGCTTCCTTCTTTCTCCCGGACGTCGTGTTACCGTTGTAGGCTGGTGCGTGGCGGTCCGTCTTTTATAGTTAATTGTTGTCGTATATGCTGATCTTTTCTGTCCGGGATTCGTATGTGACGCTACATAAGGTTCTCATTTTTGTTTCTTATTCGCTTTAGGTGAGCCACAAGGTACCGAACCGCAAAAATGGTTGCCGCAAAGAAAACGGTGAGTCGGATGAGGGGAGCCGGGCTACGCGGCTGTGCTTCACGTGGGAGTCTCGTTGTCGGTCTTAGGCCTTAAGCTTATATTTTGTTTGCTTTTCTGTGAGCCTTCTTGCGTTAAGACACATCGTATATGCATTCGTTGCTATTAACACGAACCGTACCGCATTTTGACTGTTTAGAGTTACCAGTTTGAGACGCGTGTAAGCGCCATGCTGCGCGGTGGTGCTAACTTCGTTTCAGACATACGCTGGTCAGTCATGTCAAAGGGTTACTAACTATATAAGTATGCAAATACATCCTATGCTGTATATGCAAACGTCACAATTTAACGGATCGGAGTCTTAGCGTGATTTGCGACAGTTTTATTTCCCCTAAAATATTGTTGTAACTGATTAATTATAATCTCGACTCACTCTTTCGTTGTAGTTTCGCGTTTGTGCAGTCAGTTATGACGTTTATATATAAATACATTTTTAATTCTTGTACGCAGAAAAAGTCTTTGGAATCCATCAACTCCCGGCTCCAGCTGGTGATGAAGAGCGGTAAATACGTGCTGGGGTACAAGCAGACGCTGAAGATGATCCGCCAGGGAAAGGCCAAGCTGGTCATCCTAGGCAACAACTGCCCGGCTCTGAGGTAAGCAGCCCGAGCTGTCACCGAGCCTTTGCGCGTACTGAACAAACTCGAGTTGCTTTAGGATTTTCCCCCCCCCAATTATGAGCAGTTAGATTTTGCCTTTTAAAATTTTGCCTGTTTACCATAGCATGGTGAACGTTGTTCATTTTACCAACAGGTAATTCAAGAACCAGTTTATAATTAACTCATATTTGCCCACCAAAACGAGCTTTATAAAGTGTTTGTTCAGTGTCCCATATAAAATGTAAATATTCATACATCTATGAAGATGATCTGCCGGGGAAAGGCCAAGCTGGTCATCCTGGGCAACAACTTATTGTTAAATTATTGAATTTAACATTCCTTTTGTGACATTAAAAATCTCAGCATTGTCTCACATAAAAATGCAGAATGGCGATTAAGTACGGCCAAGACCACTGATAAAATGTCTGTAAAACTGCAGGTTCAGAGATCAAACCCAGGTTGTTACTCATGACTGACTGACCATTTTGTAAACAGCTTGTTCTGTACACACCGCCATGAGCTTAGTAGGGCATGCAGATTGTACCTTTGCTTACTGTACAGCTCATTTCCTTTCAACCACAATTTTCTGTCTCTAGGAAATCTGAGATTGAGTACTATGCCATGTTGGCCAAGACCGGTGTCCACCATTACAGCGGAAATAACATCGAACTTGGTACAGCCTGTGGTAAATACTACAGAGTGTGTACCTTGGCCATCATTGACCCCGGTAAGTTTCTCTGCGGTCCTGCTGTAATAGCTGTGTGTTTTTGTGATATACCCAGCAACCTGGGATATTTGGGCATTAATCACTGTAAAAGCTTTTATGTTGCTAATTTTGTTAATCCACTGTTCTTATCACAAAATACTTGTCACAAAAATCTTAACACCAGTCTTGGTTTTCCTATATTTTTAACCTCAGCGAATTATTCTCGCCTGTTCGATCTATCCGTGGTCTGATCAGGGCTAGACATTCGCGAGATTAACGCCTGTCTGAGAACTCACAGATCTGACCTTCTGTCTTTTCTGTTCTCTTCCCTGCCCTGCTGGTTACATTTAAGGCCGAGCCCCTCCTCTTAAGCCCTGTTAGTGTTCCAGTGGGCCTCCACACCAGTGGCTACTGTAGAGCTAATGTGCTGCATTCTTGTTTTTTTACAGGTGATTCTGACATTATCAGAAGCATGCCAGAGCAGCAACAGGGCGAGAAGTAATTTCGCTTTCAAAAGAAGTTATAAGTAAACCCAGAGAAATACATTTGTCTCCTGTCTTCAGTCCCACAGCTTTATATTAAGTAATATGAAATTTGTGTGGTTTGCATTGAATCATTGATCGGGTGAGACCACACACATGAGAGAGATAATTCAGACCCTAAAGGTCCTATGTAGGGTTATAGCTCTGAGTACTTTATATTTGTTCTGGTGTAAATTATTGCAAAGTGTGTCAGGCTCCTTTGATTAGAATTTGGTGATCAGTGGTCAGGTTGTTGACACACCACAGCACACAACAACAAAATGTGTCCTCTGCGGTTAACCCATGTGACATAGCAGGGGGCAGCTAATTCAGCGCCCGGGGGGGGGGGGGGGGGGGCGGG
>JAODJU010000138.1:10192697-10281626 GCA_026776725.1 Gnathonemus echidnorhynchus | reverse complement strand
GGGACTTCTGTCATGGCTTTATGAGAGCCGCGGAGAGCGACACAGAGCGATCACGTAGCTAAGATAATACCCATACTCTCCGTGGTGCCTTGCAGGTCAGGGATTCCGACCAGCAATCTTTCAATTGCAAGTACACCTCCCTAACCATTAAGCCTCCACTGCCTCTTTAACTAGAATATCATCTTATGCAGGACTGGCCAATCCTTTAGTTGTGTTGCAAAATGGGTCAAATTAATAATTGTGGAGCTGGAATGTCAGTCACATGTCATTAGGTGGTTAAATTGCATGCTGAACAGGGAGGGGCTCTTCAGGGCCTTTATGCCAGTATAAAAGTGCCAGGCAGCTGGGTCTTGCTGCCAGTCCAACCTGGATTACTTTATACCAAAACCAATGGCTAGTTATCAAGGAGGTGCTGGAATTCTAACACAATGGGTATTAGTGCAAGCTACAATTTCTCCAGTTTTTTGTAGGTGGGTGGAGAGTGATGTCACAATATAAATACAAAAGTTCACTGTAAATATCCCCACATCAAAAATGATTGGTTCAGAATAATTTTTAGCAGCTTGTGTGGAATGTGTTGGCAAGTTAGTCTGGTCAATTTAGATCTGAGAACTGCCACTGATATTTAATATTCCCTCCTATTTTGACCATTTACAAAACACTCATTTATACAATTATGGTTTGGCATGTAGAAAATGAGGTATACAGGGTACAAGTAGGAAAAGTAGGGTAAACATTCTTCAGCGCAGAGTCAACTCGGTCCACAGCCTGAAAGTATATAAAATATTGGCTTTTAACTAGTTCATGATAGACGTCTGAAGCGTTCTTTGAAAGACTGCTTTGAGTTTCTCCCTCCAAGATGCCATGATGGAGTTGTTCAGTTGTGTCCCAAGTCATTCTCCAAGGTGTCCAGCCTCTTAGTCAAAAGTTCTAGTGCTTCTGGATTAAGGATAAAATGGGTCAAAATGTAATTTGTAGCTTTTTAAAGTACTATGACTGATCCCAGATTGACTCAGTACATGTTGATAAAAACATTGGGGCCTAATGACCTGTGTCCATCCCGGGCTGTGTGTGTGTGTGTTTGTTAGTTATGCCTCCCACAATGTCCATTCACCTGAAGTGCAGCACCACCTTGCAGGTTATAACCTCACCATACAGCTGAAATCCCCACTTTGTACTCAGCAATAAAGACATTTCCCTTGAGCAGTTTGGAGATGCTCGTGTTTATGAACTTAACCAAGATCTAAACAATTGGTTGGAATCAGACCAACATACCATAAAGCATGCAAATTTTAAAATGCGCAGAGGAATTTTTTATACCATGCGAAATGTGATACCAAAATGCAGAAGGACAGTAGTCCGGAGGCAGAGATGAGAAGTCTTGTGTAACGTTGGCTGCCTGCCTGTGTACCCATGCCACAGTTGTAAAGGATATATTTCAGATTCAGCCTGTTCAGTTGTTCTGCAGCCTGGTTCCGGAAGGATATCATGTTCTCACATCTGCACAGATCTTCGGTAGGAGGCTTTGGGACAGCTGCTGGAAAAAGTGTCATTGAGGGAAACACGTTTTAACTGTCTTTGTTAGGGCGGTAAGCTAAACTGCTATTAACATTATGAAGCACATTGATGGGGAACGTCAAGGCTACAGTATGGGTGGTTTTTCAGCTCTTACATGACCAGACGGCCAGGTTGCTTGCTTGACATTTATTGTTTAAAACCCAGCTAGAATGAAGAGCATGAAATGGTATTGGACCCCTGCAGGATCAAGTCAGGGCTTAGTGGCCTAGGCCTTCTGGGTTACTGGAAATTTCAAGAGCAGCCAACAGAGGGCAGACAAGACCCACTCGAGCCTCATTTGGCCAAAAGTCATACAGAATGTCTGTTTTCAGATGACCAATGGAACCTAACAAGGCACCATACGTCAGCCCACAAAATGGCTCCAGCGGCATTCTGAAGATTTAAAGACTCTGCAATAAAGAATAGGTCTGGTTCAAGAATTATCATCCCATATGGTGAAGTACTTGAGCAGACAGTTTTACACGTTTGAGAAATTTAGCTGAAAACCCAGCAGACAAATGTCTAATTTTTCCAAAGCATGCATTAATTTCACTTTGACAAATTATTCACTCTTGCCTGTAAATACATTAATTTTACTTTAGTTTCTAGAACTACAATATTCTTCCTGTATTCTATCAGTATGATAATTTAAAAAAGCCTTTAGAGTTTTGAACGTTAGGCATTTCGATGGAAGCAAGGTGCTAAAATTACTGAAGCTGAAGTGATCGTGCACCTGTGGTCATCTGAACAGTAAAAGCATGTGGATTTGGGGGTTAATTTGCTTAGGGAATCACAGGTCAGGTTAGATTGTGGAGCAGGCACTGGTACAGCATGTTGCTGTACCAACCATGTGACGAAACACCTCGGGATTCCAGTTGATGACCCCCCCAGGCTGACTCTCGGTCCAGTCCCACCCTTCAGGAAATGACCATCTATCTGCTGCAGCCAGATGTTACGTGGGTGTCCCCTTGGCCTGTTTCAGCTGCTCTGGTCGTCAGCAATGAGGATCCTGTGAGCTGGATCACCCTCAGAAAAACTCGCCACATGGCCGTAGTGCCGTGACTGACGCTCCCTCACAATGCAGGGAATGTGCCTCATTCAGGACTCCCTGAGTGACCCCCCCTCATTCGACAGTCAAACCAGCCAGGGAAAATAAACCGTTAAACAAACCATTTGAGCCCTAACAACTTTGAAGCAAAATATCGGCATAATATAAGCCCTTACACATCGTTTCAGATCAAAACTATGACTGTGTAGTTTCTCACCTTCACATATATGTGACTTGAGTTTATCTGTGATTTCATCCATGTGGCTGAAGTCTTTAGCGTAGAATAAGTGCTTCTCATCTGGCTCAGAAGCTATTTCTCGGAGTTCGTCCTCGATGGCCTTCCCCACTCCAACCGCATACATGATGATGCCTGCAGGAAAGCTGGGGTGGGTGAGACTCCCCCCCATTCAGCACTCACCTCCCCCCCCTGTCCTGCCAAACATAAAAGCATGGCCAGAAAAGCACTTTACCAGATTCCTGTGCCCTGGCAGCCCACTTGGAGACGTCGTCCTGGGACCGGCCGTCTGTGAACACGATGCTCACGCGGTGGACGCTGGGCCGGGCCCCCCTCTCTGGGGAGAAGCTGACCTCAAACATGTGGCGTAGGGCAGAGCCCGTCATGGAGCCGCGGGCCATGTACTGCATGCGGGAGACTGCCTGCTTGATGGCTGGGGCAGAGGACAACTCTCCCAGGGAGAACTCCGTGCGCACCTTGGTGGAGAACTGCAGGAGTCCCACCTGCGTGTGTCCGCGGGACACATTCAGCGAGCCCACGATGCTGTTCACAAACTGCTTCACCAGCTGAAAGTTGGCCAGTCCCAGGCTCTTGGAGCCATCGATTACAAACACCAGGTCCATCTTTCCACACTCGGGCCCTGCCATAGAATCGGAGTCAGTGAATCAAAAGCAGAGTCATGGCTACAGACTCATAAAAACAACAAAGCGAAAGCATTCAAGCTCTGGAAGTCTGTGAATATAAATGACTGCATGTCCAAATTCAAGGGAATTTTTTATACAAGTGAAAGTACATGAGTTTACAAGGCTTTAGTTTCAGTTTGTTACATTTACAGGGTTGCCAGCTCATGCATGTGGGGTGACACACTTTCAGACTTATAATGCTAATGCAAGAAATCTTGCGCCAAATCAATCCCAGTTCATTATAAACTTAAAATTAGGTACATCAAAAGAGTTGCAAGTTTGTAAACCCTACAGACAATTTACTATGTAAATAAAAACTGTTACCTACATGCAAATGCGTGTGCATGTGTGTGCTGACTTCCCTCAAATAGAAAATCTCACTCCAGCCAGCTGACTAGAGTTGGCAACCCTGCACTTAATCAAAGGTAGTACTGAAGAAGGGTTGAAATTAAGCTTCTTTGTCTTTTGAAATGCAATTAGGTGGAAGACTCAGAAACAGCACGTTACATCCATTTATGGTTCAACCCCACCTCCAAAAGCAGAGCTGCCTATTCAGTGTCTCCCCACACAACACAATTTGCAATGGAGGCTAATTATGATCGTTTTCCAAATTCAGCAGACACCAGTGACTTCAAATATTCCAACCATCAATCCTCCATAAGCCCTTAATCCAGCAGAATTTGCGACAATCTTCAGAAGTGCAAGTTAGGAGAGACCTGGGACGGGACGCCAGTTCATCACTGGGCACACTCACAGTCACACTGTGCACGCTCACAGTCACAGTCACACTATGGCTGATTTAAAGACAAAAGCGTACAGTTAATTAACTGGACTTTGGAGAGAAATGAGAGCAAATTGAATTACTTAAGGATGCAAGAAAAAAAAAACACAAACCAAGACAAAAGCGACACCAAGTAACTGCAAAAGTGGTCATGGCAGTTAAACTAGCGGACATGCTGTTAGCGTCCAGGTGTCCCTAACAGGACATCCAGTTTAATATGCAACATCTAATAGCTACCCACACACTGCCAGTGCAAAGCAGCATTTTATTTTTATTAACCAGGGTCAGGACCTCCCTGACAAGGGTGAGAAGATGCGCACAGGGGCCGTTAAGCAGGGTTACCTTTGCTAAGCTGGGCTGGGCGACCTCCCCTTAATCCAGATACAGAACGGTCTACTGGGATTGGTGGCATTTGGCCGTGAGGACACATGCAGTATTACGCAACTGGCGTTTCACACGCTGCCAGTGCAACGCAGCATTTTATTTTCATTAGTAGGGGACACGACCGTCCTGACTTGGGGCTGAAGCTGTACCCAGCAACAGCCAAGCACTGCGGATGATGCACTATTCTTGTATTGAATGATTGGACCATAAAACACACAAACCAGGTATTTAAAAAGTAGTCTAAGAATGCTAAAAAGCATTTTATATTCTGAAGTGATAAATGTAGATTTATTTTTGAGATTTCAATTACTAATCAAGTACTAATACTAAGAACTGTTATAATATTACCCTGACGTAATACAGCACTATAAAAAAGTATATCAAAGCTAAAGGCTGAACGACTTCTACCTCTGTGCCGTTCTGGAAATTAGCTTCTTTAGAACACAAACACTTACTTTCACAGGTTTTCCCATCAGCGTTAAGTGTGTATCCTGTATGACACAGACACTCATATGAACCATCCGTGTTCACACACTCATGCGCGCATCCATGGTGACCCAAAGCACACAGGTCAATTTCTGCAAGGGCAAAAGGTCACAGGGGTCAGGAAGCTGGGTACCTATTTTAGAATCATAAATATACTGCCTGCTTTTACATCTATGCATGTCAGTTTATGAAGTAAACACACATTGCAATATGAGCTAAAAGTTATTTTAAAACAACCTACTTTTGCAGGTTTTTCCATCAGGGTTGAGTGTGTATCCCTCATGACACTGACACACAAAGGAGTCTTCAGTCTTCACACACTTGTGTTCACATCCATGAGTACCCAAAGCACACAGGTCAATTTCTACAGCGAGCCGCATTAGGGAAGAGGACACAGGAAGTTTTAAAGGTATTTGTGAGCAAAGGAACATATCAAATGAGGAGCATCATTTTCATATTCCTCCCAGTCATTACAGAACCGTATTGGATTCAATTTATGAAACTTTTCCTTGTGAGAAGCAGTATGCCTTCAAGCACTGATATGAAAGCATACGATGGAAATAGTGGTGAACTATCATTGTGCTCAGTTATTAGACTTCAAGACCAGCAATCAAGGTACATTCTTCAACCTGCTATTCTGGAGCATCATGCCTACTGGCTTCCTATCATCAACAAGTTTACAGGTGAGGAGTTAATGTCAAATGTTACATAAAAATCAGTAGTTTGTGGTACAGTGCCGTACAAGCTGGGACACTGACTTACTTCTGCAGGTTTTTCCATCCGGGTTGAGTGTGTATCCCTCATGACACTGACACACAAAGGAGTCTTCAGTCTTCACACACTTGTGTTCGCACCCATGGTGACCCAAAGCACACAGGTCAATTCCTGCAGGAGTCAATTTGTTTGAGAGTTGGGTAATGCCACTATGCTATCAGCTGGATTATCAGTTTTTAAAATTATGTATTTCAACAGCTGGACAGCCAACGGTTATAACCAAATGTCACATTACGATTTACACCACTACTGAGAAAGGGCAACAGGACTGGCACCTGTACTTGAATCATAATTATACTGGCTGCTTTTACACCTATACATTTGAATTTATAAAGTAAACACATATTGTTTTCTGAGATAGAAGTTATAAAGAACAACCTACTTTTGCAGGTTTTTCCATCAGGGTTGAGCTTGTATCCCTTAAGACACTGACACACAAAGGAGTCTTCAGTCTTCACACACTTGTGTTCACATCCATGGTGACCCAAAGCACACAGGTCAATTTCTACAGCGAGCCGCATTAGGGAAAAGTACAGAGGAAGTTTTAAAGGTATGACGGATTTGCGAGAAAAACATTGCACACTAGGTGCATAGTTGAAGTCTACCAGCAAAAGATTATTGGTGATACGTTTTTGTCAAATGTTACAGAAGAAAAAAATTATGTTTGTAATCTGGCATCAAAGTGTAGACTTACTGTACAAACTGGAATGTCAACTTACTTCTGCAGGTTTTTTCATCAAGGTTGAGCTTGTATCCCTTATGACATCGACACTCGTACGAGTCTTCAATGTTCACGCACTTGTGTTCGCATCCATGGACACCCGAGGAACACAGGTCAATTTCTGCAGGAATCAGGGGTAATTCGGGCTATGAGTGACTGGGCAGCAGTAGATTCATAGCACATATATTGGAGGTTTTAAAGCTACGCATCTCACTTTACAAAGCAAACATATCACTCAAAGGCACAAATCATACCAATACTGTAAAAGGGGTAAGACATACTTTTGCACGATTTTCCATCAGGGTTGAGTGTGTATCCCTCGTGACACTGACACACAAAGGAGTGTTCAGTGTTCACACACTTGTGTTCACACCCATGGTGACCCAAAGCACACAGGTCAATTCCTGCAGAAGTCAAAGGTCAATCAGCATTGCATGCAACAGCTAGATAACAAATGTAAACGTTACTTCAGTTTACAATTACAGCATTTTATTGGCTGAAAAACATTGTTGTATAAAAGTATTAATTTATAAAACTATAGGTAAAGCTAATCCTAAAGATGGCTTACTTTTACAGGTTTTTCCATCAGGTTTAAGGGTATAGCCCTCGTGACACTGACACACAAAGGAGTCTTCAGTCTTCACACAGTTGTGTTCACATCCATGGTGACCCAAAGCACAAAAGTCAACTTCTGCAGAAATCAAAGATAAGTGCCGACATCGACAGTGTGATGCAGAATCTCAACAAAAAACCTCCCAAAACACAGGTCAGAATAATTACCATTCCTGCATTTAGTACATTGAACACTCCTTTCCCATCTTCACAGCACTGATACTTCACTAGGTTGCATGGGAGAACACATTTAAATAAATCTGAGATCATTCTGTCATACAAAATCTGTCCCGATCTCCACATCACTCTCCTCTATAGCTCAGCCCAGTTTTTAATGAGGTTAATGTCAATGGACTGGGAGCAAGTTTGATTTTTGTGTGAATTTTGAAGTATGCTTTGGATCGTTGAAAAAAAAAAAAACAACAACCATGACCCAGTGTCAACTTCTGGACAAAAAATTTTTTTGGGGTAATATCTCTGAGTAGTTGAGTTTGCAATGTCTTATATCCCAGCAAGATTCCCAAGACAACATAACAAATCCTAATACTTCACACCAGCTTCTTCTCTTCATGACCTTGGCTTATTTAACACCATACCCAATACCCAACTTGTGATTAAAGGGACAGTGGAGATGTACACAAAGCAATGGCTATTAATAGCAGACGAATAAACACTGTACTCTGTGCGCTAAAGATAGAGGCAGAAGCCATAGACCCATAAAGATCCACACCATAATCCACAGAGGATTTGAGGATGGTATTTAATACTCCTTTCATTCATGAGTTTAGTAAGTTGCAGATAATGAGTTACATCATTGCACTAAGCTTGTATAAAAACCACCAAACAAAACCTCCAGCTGGACATGTATGTGGGTGATGAAAGAGTATTAGTTAGGGGTAATTTGTGGTACCCAAGAAGAAGAAAAATGATGCAACTCAAGCTGCCTTTTTCCCTGCAAGTGAATCCCCCCTCCGGGAGGAATTACTTAGCAGTGATTGTGGTCAATGGGCTTCTGAACAGACACATCAACCCTGACACTCAACATAATGAAGACGTCCATTTTTGGTTATTACATAATGCACAGTAGTAAATTTGTCATTAAGAAGCAAAAGTCTCACATTTTGTAATAATCACCGCAATTTGAAATAATTTATTACAAAATGCCAGGAAATTTATATTTTATATTACGTATTTTATATTACATGTTGCGTTCTAGCCATTACAAAATGCGACAAATTATTACAGAAGGCAGGTGCTATTACATAATGAAGTGAAAACTTGCTACATTTTGTTGCGTTATTACATAATGCGGCATTATTACATAATGCGTTGTCACACGGCTCGAAGCAGGGAGCTTCCAGGACCACAGTCATGTTCGGTTGCTGTGCCTCACCACATGGCTGCACTGCTATACGTGGCTTTTACATTTCAAAAAAGAACGCAGAATTAAAGCACTAACAGGAAAGAATCACATCAGACTGAGAAGTCAGGTTAGGGAGATGATCATTCAATCAGAAATAAATTAACAACTCCCCAGATCAAGCTCACACACTACCCCATAGATTACTGGCCTCACCATTGACTCACACTCCAGAAATCTTCAGCACAAGAATAGCCGACCTCACTGGCAAGGACACTCAAACACATAACGTGAGGGAAAAGTCTACAGAGGGCTAATTTTATTGGATCGTACTGAAATGTGGTTTGTTTCTCTTTGGGCTGGAACCCTTAAAGGATGCCAAATTGACACTGAAAGATATAGTGTGACATCTGGTATTTTATGGGGAAAGAGGATTTAAGCCAGACTCTTCTGCCCTCCGCTAGTTACTGAACAGTGTTTCACACGTGCTTCGGCTTGGTGGCTCTTACTCACCTCTGCAGGTTTTGCCATCAGCATTGAGTACAAAACCCTTTTTGCATCTACAGACGTAGGAGTCAGGAGTGCTGACGCAGTCGTGTTCACAGCCGTGGTTCCTATGGTCACAATGATCTATAACTGAAACCACAAGACGAACTTAATGGCAACACATTATGAGCCATTAAATGAGATTTAAATCTATTATTAAAACAGATGGTACTTTATCATCTAAACTGGTGTTTTCTCTCAATTGGCTGTCTTTATACACCCAGTCCACTCCCTCACAAGACCTGCACGATCCCTTTCCCTGCTTGTCCTCCTACAGTTTTGTGGAGTTGCCATTTCTCCTTTATTTTTGGTACATCAACCTAAGTTCACTTCCAGGGCCTGAGCCAATAACCGCATCACAGCCCCGCCCACAAGCTAGTGCATGGTCCTGTGGAAGCGGATAGAACAGAGCGAGGTATCAGGAGGCGTTTGGTGGGGGGGGGGGGAACTACACTCCAGAGGAGACACCGGCCCCTGGCGATGACAGCCAGACTCCCCTAACAGCCCCAAGAAGAAGCCCTGTCTGTACGGATATCCTCCACCAATCGGTGTTCCCCCTACTTCTGGCACAGCGCATAGACAAAACATCTGACATCTAAATTAGGACTTGGAGAGAAAATTCTTGAGATACAAAAGGTAATTACCGAATCATATCTCTTTGGCTAAAATAAACCAAAAATCCGCCTCTCTAGATTCACCCAACTTCCATGACCACATGCCCAGTAAGCCGTCCAATCAGAGGATATCCTCCAAATGAGATGCTGACCCATCATAGGGCACTCAATATCCCCAATCAGAATGCAAGAGGAAGGCAGTAAGAGTGTATACACACAGTGCACAGAGACAGCCAGAAGCCAGAACTGAATTCACCTCTCTGGAGATGAGAGATTAAACTACTATCTTCTGATCTCCCATACCGCCCTAGAACTAATCCTCAAAATCAATAGGTAGCCCTTAACCATTAATTCAAGCACTAACCATCATCTGTTAACCAATATATGAATGCCAGTATATTTATTACGTTGCACCACATCATGACTTTTGTACCAACCTGGCTCCGATAGCAGTAAATGTACCACACTTTACTGTACCCATCTGACAGACCACTTTAGACAAACCTTGATCCTTCCTCCCAGACCTTTAGGACGGTTTATACTTCCTGTCCCTCTCACCTCTTCCTACTCCCACACTGTTGAGCAGCTGGTGAAGTTATGGGAAAACCATTCCACAGGAAATCTCCAAACCATGCGCTAAAAGCTGCCCCAAAACCAGAGGTGTGTCACATGCGAGGACGAGGGAAGCTTTCAGGGAGACCTCAGGAGTCACTGCATTATCCTCCAGGCTTACACTGGCTCCAGCCTCACTGCTACATATTTCATTCATGATGAAGTAAACTACCATTAGTCTCCATGTCTACCACATTTGTTCAGTGATCCACCTACATATTCCAGCTTTAAGCACATATGCTATGCCTAGTAACTCTAGGCTCCATTATCAAGCACCAATATACATCATCCTGTCTTACTCATCCTGAACCTACACTATCATACATTTGTTGATAATTTTACCAGCTTCATAGATGAAATGGCTTCTGTGATCCAGCTGCATAAAGGAACTTTAGCATAGCATTAGCATAATCTGACCACAAACTCAATGGATAAACAGAAATGCATCTAGCCTCTGCACCCAGCTAAAGTACAGTAACATGACCATTTCCAGGAGTCCCACTAACAGAGAGTCCCCCCCAACCCCCCCCCCCAGAGTCCAGCATTCCTCAGTCAGGTTTGTCTAAAGCATGAAAAAGCAAGCTTACAAACACTAAATTTCAATATAAACTAAACAAAAAATGTTTAACCATAAATCGCAATTTATTCCCTAACTGCTCATTTCAACATGACAGTTTCAGCCGTAAGTCCACAAGTTTGTTCCCTCACCTTGGCAGGTTTTTCCGTCATTGTTCAGAACGTAGCCTTTCCTACACCTGCACATGTAGGAGGTGGGGGTTCCGACGCAGTGATGGTCACACCCGTGGTCCACCACAGAACACAGGCCAGCACCTGACAGACGGCATGGTCAGTCACATGACACACAGACGAACCCTTAACTAATAGTCCCAAATGGACAACGCTGCCATGCTATGGATATAAATCGCTAAAGCAGAGCAGATATACCGTTGGCAGGAACCAGTTTTGCTCAAAATGCTGTAAAAGTACACAGGTGCACTAAGCGTTTTCAAAAAAGATTTCATGGGCTAGGAACAGACATCAACCGTACGGAAACCAGTCGCACTTTCTTCCAAAAGAAAACATTCCTGGGGACATGCCGTGTGTAAAACCCATTACAAATAGGAAAAACAGTCATTCTACTCTGCTTTCTAGGGACGTCTGTCACATCTTGTGCTTCAATGGCCAAAAAAGCAAAGTACACAAAACAGAAAGCTGAAGAGCTGTACAATTATTTATGGGACAGATGAACAAAGAATGAGTTTAGAATAAAATTTTTAAAACCCTGTAACAACAGATTATGTAATAACAATTTTGTGTAACAAATTTTCACATCATTATGTTACAGCAACTGCATTTTGTAATTACCCATCGCATTATGTAACAGACAGCTTGAATGCTATATGTAACAAATCTCCCTGCATTTGTAAATAATTGATTACATATTGCGGTAGTTATAACAAAATTTGGGAGTTGCACTTTTTAATGATGAAAATGTAGTACTGTGCAGTATGTAATAAACAACCAAATATGCACGTCTTCATTGACACTTATTACATAATACAATGATATTCCACAATACGTTGTTACAAACCCTGCATTCAGCTCAAAAGAAAAACAACAATCCTGGATTGAAGGCTTTATAATTACCATAATTATTAGAAAGGGGAAAAGAAAAAGAGGCAGAGGTGTGGTCTCACCTCCACAGATCTTGGACTGGAAGACAGAGGTGAGAGTCTCGATCTGGCTGAAGTTGGCCACCAGGAAGACGTGCTCTGCATGAGGCTCGCTGCCGATGGCAAGCAGCGTGCTCATGTCCACTCGCCCGACACCGATCGCGAAGATCTCAATACCAGCACTGCGCGCACTGGCAGCTACCTCATACACTGTATCCTGGGGGCGCCCATCAGTGACCACCATGGCCATGCGGGGCACATTTGCGTCTGGTGGACGGGCCCCCTCGGCCTGGGAGAATGCCACTTTCATGGTGTACTCGATCGCCAGACCTGTCATGGTGCCACTGGCCAGCTGAATCATATCATCCACAGCCTTCTGCATGTCAGACTTTCTCTGGAAGTCCTGGAGGAAGAACTCATTCTGCACCACACTGCCATACTGCAGTAGTCCTACACGGGTAGCTTCAGGACCCACATCCAGGAATTCCAGTATGTTCTTGATGAAGGCCTTGACCTTCTCGTAATCATGGGGCCGCACACTTCGGGAACTGTCGATAATGAAGACAAAGTCCAGGGGCTTCCCTTTGCATGGGCTTTCTGGAGGACAGAAGAACCAAATAAAATAAACTCCTAATCCCAGCCATAAACACTTCAGACACCTGGGTCCACAGACAAAGACTCAGCAGATGGTCCATGACACATTGCTTTTCTGCTATTGCCAGCTTAATCCACAACAAATATTTGGACTTCAAAGACATCAGACACCAAAGCAGCAAAACAAGCATGACCTCTTTGTTGAGGACTTACCCAATAAAGGGGTGTCATTCCCTTTCCTATTGACTGCAGGATGTGAATGGTGGGAATGAAGATCCGCAACAGCTGAATGACCACACAGGAAGCAGAGTAGGCAAGTCAGTGTGACCCTCATCTTAACCCAAGGTGTCCTGGGGCCACAAAAAAAGACAGACGTCTCACTAATCACCCCTTTGCTGTGGTAAGATATCTATGAGCACAGGCTTCTCTGGTTCTAGGTGAATCACGGGCTGAGTCAAGTTTACCTGGGGCTTAACTTTTTTTTTTTTGAGGAAGATTGGCATCTGGGGTAAAATACTATTGCCCCGAGGGATTGGATCTAACAATGCCCATGCTTCCTAACACTATTGTATGAAACACACACATATGAATTAACAAATGTCTGATGCATTGTAGGCACTGAAATTGTTATTTTACAAAGGTTGTCATTCGGAATATATATGTGTATAATTTGTTGCTCCACCTGACACTATTCGCTTAATGACAGCCGTATTCGTTGTTAACCCTTCTGACATTCAGTCAGACTCTGGCATGGTGCAGCACCTAAATCAGGAACCTCTCATACTGTCCATGTTATACATTCTCAGATGAGGTCTTCCTGACCCAGAAATTTTGACGTGACCGTCACCATGAGTCAAGAATCCAGAGTGTTTTCTAATGAAAGCAGGGCAATATTAGTGAAATAAATGAAGCGGACCTTTCAGAAAGGTCATTGACTACTTAAGGGAAAAATAACTGAAAAGAACAATCTACATGTCAGATCTAGGACATTACCTAAGGTATTGGCAAGACGGCTATTGGGATTTACCACTCTAACCACATGATTCCAGAACAATGAATTTTCATCAAGATTACATTACACCTTGTAATACTGTACAAAGTTTGTTTTCACATGCAAAGATCTACTGTTACCAGTTAGAAGATGGATATTCCAGCTCAATGAGAATTACCATGTAACGCTCTGAACAGTTTTCCATGAGTATGCATTGGGCGTAGGAAAGTAAAGTAGCGGACCTGGGAGTTTGTCAAGTAGATTAACCGCCTTTCAGCCAAAGATGCGATTTTAAAACGATTAATGCTCAAAGACGCAGTTACCGTTTCTTTTCCTGGACGATTTAAACCTGACATGGTTTACTGCTGGTTCACAGCAGAGGGGCGACTAAAAGTGCAATTAAGATGCATGTTTTAACGAGAAAGAAGTGTTTGTCCAATGCGTCCTAACCGACATCGTAAGAGCTTTGCGGCCATCCACAAACAAAGGGGGCAGGAGCGCATTTACCTCTTCAAACACATATGGACCGAGACACCCACCCCCCCATCGTCCTGTGTCACTACACAGTATTTAGGAGATAGGAGCCTATAAACCAGTCCACGATTATTTTCCAAAATTAAAAATTATAGGACCGTACATGGTCTCCTGACACAAATACGACATATTACAAGTGAAAAGTAAACAAGTGTAAAAACAAGACAGGTGCGCGCGAAGTGTATCAGTCGGTTAGGCAGCACTGCACGGCGACTGTCCCCTCATGAAACGCCGGGGGCCACAGCAGCGGCAGGATTCATCACGCCCAAACACAATGGCAGGTGAATACTAAGCTACTCAAGTACTCATTCACCATAATAACGCAGACAGAAAACCCTATCTTGTGACTTGTCTTGCAAAACTATATAAAAAAGAGGTAACTTACCTTAAAAAGGAACAGGAAAATCCTGTAGCAAGCGCCAGATTCAGTGATGTCTCCGCAGTGCACCTGGGACACAACTCGCTGGAGGATCGCACTTGGAAATAGGTTCAGCTGCACTTCACGCTTTTACCTCCCTTGCAGTGTCCGGCATCTCCGGCGCCTCCCATTCCCTAATCGGGAGTCTCTTTCCGTTTTCTGCCTGTTTTATTTGGCTTATACAATACACGTACATGTAAACAATAGCTGATTCATAAATATATTCTAATGTCTTAATTTTGAATTATAGATTTTGTAAATCATTCAGAAATTTTGAAGCTTTTCAATATTCTGAAGATTTATGGTAAACTTTAAAATTGTACAAATATATGCAGACTTGTATAGACTGGGAATGCCTTTCGTAAAAAGAGATTTAATGAACTATACTGATGTTAGTTAAAATGAAGTAAAATCTCTTGCAGGAAGCAAATACAGTAGCTACACTGTTAACTGTCTTAAAAGTATTTGCGCTTTTCCATAGCGTCTTTTTCCTTTTATCATAAATATTTACGAAGTGCAGGCCAAATTTATGTGCCACTTAAACAGGACTCAATAAATGATCTATCTGCTGTAGAAACACAGGCACTGACCTGACAAAATCTGTAAGAAACACAGATTAAAATCAATAGCATCTCTGAAACGGAATTCTGTCCCTTACGAAGAATTTTTAATTTGTAAATTGTCTGAAGAGGTCTTCAGAAATTGTGAATTATTTTTCATTTGTATATCTTGTGTTTACTGGGAAAATATCAAATGTTTACATTTACAGAGATGTTCAATACATTAACGGTAAACATTTTCTATGTACAGTATTTATAATTCAACCACAAGCCTGTCACATTTCTATGTAGTGGGTAATTAAATGAGAATTTTGAATTTTATTATTCCCCGAATTTTTAATTAACTTTTATTTTTTATGTATGTAGCATACTTCAACAGAAAGCACCTTTTGTGGATGAAACTCAAAACTTTATTTTAAACCAAAACACAAACCATCTCAGCTCTTACAATAATATGAAGGTATCTGCAGTGGAGGTATCTGAATGAACACTACACGGAAAAAAAAAACATTTGTTCAGTTGGCCTACCTTCTGCATTTTTAACCTCGGGTATTTTTCAAAGCTTGACCAGGGCAAACAGAAGATAGATGAATGGGATGGATGGATGTTTAAGGTCAGAAAAGTGATGAAACACACTTCAACTCATCCCCGTTTAAATGTTCCAGTGGAATAAAGTGCTTACCTCCTACTTACTGGCTCTGGAACCTTTGGTTTATGCCATGTACAAAGATCAGTATGCATGCATTTTCAATCAGTATTTATACAGCATAAAAGAATGTAATATAACAAACAGATTGTGTTTTCACCAGTGGTGACCGAGGACCAACGATTCAATAGCATCATTTGTAATATTGCAAGTGTGTAAGTGTGTGTGTGTGTGTGTATATATATATATCAGCTATCCTTTGAAGATATAAAGATATAAAAGTAGAACGTGTCACTGGTTCCAGCAAAAACATTACAGTAAAAGGTATGCTTGCCTTACTGGTTCCTGTTTCAGGCATAATCTCTTAGCATAGATGTCGATACCCAAACTTTTTAGCACTACAGTAATATGCACTTTAAGTGTGCAATGTATAGTATTAACCACCAGTATGATTTAGAATCCTACACGACAGTGGATGTCAGAAAATACTAGACAGTGACCTGGCTGATTAGTTACAGAAACATAATTCATTTGGATAAAGAATAGTTCCAAACATAGTGTTTATACTCCAGCTGAAAGATTGGTCCATCATTTTTCCAGAAACGCCGCCTACCAGTATTGAACCCAGAGGGACAGATGATCTGCATTATGTTGCAATTGCCTAGTTTTAAAAAAAATGTTTTTGACTTTTCTCCTATTTCTTGCATAGAAAATTACATTTAGAAATGAAGACACACAACTGAAGAATGCAATCAATCAGCTCAAAAATAATAAATATTGTTATGGACAAGGACACATGCTGCAATATTATTTATATTAGGGATGCATTGATACCATTTTTTTCAGGCCAAGTATGAGTACCGATGCTCGCTTTCTGGTACTCAGTCTATAGCAGTGATTCACAAACTTTTTATACCCCATACCTTCTCAGAAAGTCTTATATTCTCTGCTTACCACCATTACATTATGCTTGATCGTCAAGAACAATATATACCGCTTTAGAGCTGCTGCTGTTTTCCCTGGATGGGGGTTGTAGTTTGACATTTTCTCACTCTGTGCTAGTGTTTGCTGCATGGTGGGCTGCTGCAGAGTGTTTTGGAGGCTATTACATCACACTTTTTCTTGTTTAGTTTTCAGATGTTTAATTAAATTACTTGTGTTGTATAAACTTGTTTTTGTATCATATTCTAGCACAGCACCGTTTGCAGTCTGCCATGCTTTGGTTTTTGTCGTTAATTTTGAACCGCCACCAAACATTTCGTGGTCCCATTTATTTCTCTCATTAACGATATCGCGGCTATATCACGTCATTATTACGAGGATCAGTATGTGTACATGATCACTGTATCAGACCTGATACTGATTATGGATATCAACGCACCCCTAAATTATACACACAGAAAATCACAAGATTATTTAAATTTGTTTTGATAACCAGGTAGATGCAAATTTCTGGACACCCCCATATGTAAAATTGATTCTTCCGGCATATCTTCCCTACCAAAGTGCAACCATTGACAAAACCTGTCATTTGTAAAGGTGATGTCAGACAGAAAAATAAAATCAGAAAAGAAAATTGGCGTCTTGGAGTAAATCAAAAAAGCAATTCTATTTCAAGGAGCATAGTTACACTGCAAAGTTTAAGGGGGTTTTTAAAGCCCTGTAATTAAGGAGGAGGCGTGGCCTATAGCAGTCAGGTGACCAGCATTTTGCATTCTGATTAGCTGCATTAGTCCAATGAATATAAAATGCTGCGACAACCCTAGTAACCTGAATAGAAATGCTGGCAGAACTGCACAGCTCACCCTGCAAGCTTTCCTGTCTCCATTCCAAACGTTATCATTTAATTCCCACCCCTACCCTCACTGCTTCTGGAAACAGCTCGAATTCCCCCAAATAAAGGCCCTGTTCCCTGACTCATGGCCCCATGGTTCTATTCGCAGTCTTGACAAGATACTGTATTCATGGCGGACTGTCTTATTTTAACATTCAGCAGCAACAAAAGAAAATGTAGAATTTGGAGACGTCTGGACTATAAATGGTAGTGATATGTATGTTTATATCTCAATATCATGATCAGTGATTACGTATCAAATTAAGACTATATATGATTTTCATACCTGAAGGCCTAATACATCCAGCAGAACCTCTAACTTTAGATCATTAATCATAATGTGGGTAGAAAGTGAATGGAAACTGATGCATTAAAATGTGCTAAATGTCTCTCTGGGTGCAGAGAGAGAGCAAGGTGACAGTGTTGTGTACAGCGGATTAACACAGGCAGGATGGATGTCATAGGACTGTGCTTTAGAGAGTGAGACCAGCCCGCAAATGAGAGACCGGGGGAGGGATGAGGAAGGGAGGGGCACATTCTGTCATGCCCCAGGATATGGGGGAGGGGGGTGCTTCGGTGGAATAGCCACAGCCTCTTCATATGGCGGCAGGAGCACCTGAAAAAGACACATTAAATCATACAGTAAGTTATTGTCCTTTAAAATCCTTGAATCACCTCACACTTTGTATAAACACTTAATCGATATTAAATAAGAATAACATCTTTAAAAATACATTCGTCAGGTCTGAAAAGAGGTAGCATGAAAGTTACATACAAGCAAACTTTCAAGAGTCTTATATACTAAGGAAACAGATTCTTTCAGCATTATTTTAAGTGCTTTTACTTAAAACATGGCTTGGGATTTGTTAGTAAAAAAGTAACACAGAGCTTAGCCATTTTGTATTGAAATTCAATTCTGCTGCGCTACAATATATTTTTGAGTCATTTTGAAATACAAATAATAATGGTACTGAAAAAAAACATTTAAAGTTCAAAATGTATATAACTGTATATAATGTTAATCGGGAACAGTTTAAAAAGCCTCAATAAAATAAGACTGAAACTGACGGTAGCCTGATACAACAATCAATGAGAGGATGTCAAATGCCCACGACAAACAAATGCAACACATAACACCCTGCAAGGAGAGAAAAAGGCAAAAAATGTTACTGAAAAAAACATAGTGACCGAAAATGGTAATGTTCATACCATCAGAAAATCCAGGCAAAACACTCAAGTAAGTCAGTGTTTATTGTGACGACATATTGGTACATCCCCATTAAACCCTATAAGTCGAAATTGCTATTCCTGCTAACAAACACAGATCCTCTCCACGGATCACTGCACATTTCCTACGACCTCAACAAAAAAAAATCCTCCTACATGTGACCTCAACTTCACCCAGGTAATGAAATGCAGGAGCTTCAATGGTGTGTTAAGCTTCGATCAGCCATCACTGGATGTTCAGTTCCAACACAGCTCTGTGAGAGTCTGGCCTAATCAGAGTTGGCTGAAGAGTTTAAATTTTAAAGCGTCTTCTTGAAATTCTATACCTGTCAACGCTTCTATAAAGCCCTGATGCAAGGGTCACAAGTAATTACCGTTGCATTGTTTTAGTTTGGTTTACGTCACCAACATGAGTAAGAGTAGCAGCATCACCATCAATACACTAAAACAGGGGCAGGATTAGCTTTTTTGCAACCTTTCACGAAGTTTCCCTGAATGACAGTTCTCAGTTGAGAATCATGGGTTATTTTTCAGCTCAATCAACTCCGTCAGCCGAGCATCAGATTACGCTGCAAATTGCATTAACTCCTGGAGACCAACCAAAACAGAACTCTACACCTTTAACAAATCAGCCACATCAAGCCAAAAGTGTCTAGGCTGAATGAAATGCATCTTACTGAGCAAACATAATGGAAATGTTTGCATGTTTATGATGTATTTTTTATTTATACGTTCACATATATACACAGTTCCATCCATAAAATGAGCAGAGGTAGTTCTTTTCATCATTTCGTGTGGTCCACCATAGCTATGACTTAACAATACCCAGAAAGCACAGCTCTTTCCGGATGTACATTGTTGTGTTTTTCTCAAAACAGGCTGGTGAGTTCAGCAGCTGACACCTGATGGAGAAACCAGACCCTATCCATCGACTGTGCTCAAGTCATATATCTTCTGGCCCTGGAAATATGGCCTGCAGTCACGTAAATAGGAAGCTGTGCATTTGGACACATTTGGGCAATTTGACACCAAGTCAAGGAAGTTTCACTACGGCTCATAAACCATACTTTATTGCTCATAGCATGATGTCATATGCATGCTGATGAGTAATTCAGAAGCAGTGAGCTGGACTGTAATAGACTGGCCAAGCTGTTGACTTCCTCGTACATACTCCTACCTAGAAGATTTGAAGGAGCCCCCATCCTTGTGCAACAGAACTTTAGTAATGGGAATTCTTCTTTAAATGAGTGTACATAGCATGAATTTGCCCCCTTAAACTGTATATGAAACCTTTCTCAGAGGTTCCCTTCTTTGCTGTTTAATTTGGAAAGGTAAGAAACAGAGACGGTGCACTGGATGAAGACGCCTGGATGAAACGCGGCAGATTAATCCTATAAGAATCTCAGAAGCTTGTGGAGGTGTCAGCAGCAGGGGTTTGACTAAGATGGGGGGTGGGGGGTACATTAATCCACAGCGATGTGTAATAGGTTAAAAAAACAAAACATTTTCACATCAATTTAATGCCCTTATAAAGGAGACCCTGCTTACCGTAGTGTCATTAGTAGTAACGTACACCAAAACCTCGGTGGTGCTTCTCCTTCGGACATATCTGTAGCAGTTCCAGACACAGCTAATCAAGTAAGCCTAAGGAGTGAAGCAAATTCCCATATTAATATCAGGCCTATTGTACACCATAAGAAAGTCTTTAGTCTGCCATACATGAAACAATTGTGTGATATCAAACGATACAAATTCAATTGCTGTATAAGCTGACATACTGCTAGCAAACAGAACACCACATGCAAACCCGCAAGACCTGGCGCTTCAACCGGAAATGCAGCACCAAGTAGGAAACCGCTGACATACTGCTAGCAAACAGAACACCACATGCAAACCCGCAAGACCTGGCACATCAACCGGAAATGCAGCACCAAGTAGGAAACCGCTGCCCAAAGGCAATCTACATCTCTCACAGAAGGATAAGTATACTGATAATTAGAATGACACATTACCATACAGCACAGTGCCATTCTTGCATATGTGGTCTGATATATTACTATTTAACAGAAATTATTAGAACAATTAAGGTGGCATGGTGGACCACTGCATAGCACTGTGCCCTTATACTGCCAGGTTTAGTTTGAACCCTGCCCCATTCTGTGTCCTCCAAGACATGCAGTTTGGTGACGTGGCATCTGTAAATTACCACCAGTGTCTTTTTCTAAAATGGACTGGTATCCCATTGATGCTTCCCTCTCTTGTGCCCTGCGCTACCTGGGAGAAGCTCAAAGCTCCCCATGATTCTGTACTGGCAATTATGACAGAAGACAGAATCCAATGTGAAGAACCTTCAACGTCCTTCAACATCTTGTGTCAGTGCTGCAACCAACCATTTCCACATTAATGGTTTGCAGTAACATTTTAGGTAAGTAGCACTAAAGGAGTTGGATCCCAAAGAAAACAGCCATTTCACAGACCCCTTAAATCTGCAGTAGACTGTACCCAAGGCGCCATCAAAAACGACTTGAGTACTCTCTCACATGATTTCCCTTTTTTCTCCTTGATTCCTCATAATGCATGCAGTACCATAGTTCTCCAAATGGAATTATCCCAGCAGCTGTATTCGGGACCAATAACATATGCCATAATAATACACAAGCAGACTAGTAATCAATTAATCCATATATCCATCGATCCATCCATCCATTTATCTTGAAAAAGGAAAGTGTGTATAGGGGGTGAATACACACAGCTACCCTACAAATAGGTTTATTTGCGAGGGAACGGACTAAACTGTGACAGACGCTTCTTGACCTATTTTCCTCTATGTTTCTCAAATCACATGCAGCACTCCCTTTCCCCAAAGGGATATGTCTACTTTCATCAGTAACAGCTGCTGAGAAGTCATTTTTTTCCGTTTGGGTGTACTGGGGATTAGTCATGTATCATGATAATGTCACTTTGTGCATATATATGAATATTCTGCAAAAAGAAAATGCAGAAACCTTAAGCTGGGAAATGTGCAGCTACACATGGCGACGGAACAAGGTCGTTACCTTGAAACCAAGGATGCAACCGATGAAGAGAAGCACGATAAGCATTAGACACACACTGTTCATGGACATAAATTCCTCCTTGTACGGGAAGTTCCCTGGCTGTGAGAGAAAAAAAACAAACGTCTGATATGACATGCCAGCATCAAGTTTTGGAGGCCAAGAACCAAATGTTTTGGAAGGCTCAGATATGGAGCCACTCACCAGCTCCTGAAGATATTCCTGAATGGTGCTGGGGTACACCACAACACTGACGGCCACCATTAAATTAAGGGCAAAATCAAATACTTGGTAGCAGAAGAACGGGATTATCCAGGCAGCATGTTGCTGTAAAGATAAAAAAAAAAATCTGGTGGGACTGGAAAATTATTTTGACATCATCATTGGGAAGCTTTCTTGATATATGAATCACAAAAGATGGGATTAAATTAAAAAAATCAGGAATATTTGCCAGTTGCAAATATGGAAGTCTGATTCTCAACGTGCCATCATGTATGGGTTTGTAATTTATTTTGGAGAGGTATATTTATAACTCAGAAATATTTTGCCCTGTTGCTTCCTTCCTATTTATATTCATGTAAGAGGTTATAAATAACTATAATTGTACCATAATATAAGTTTCAATTTCAATGCAATTTATTCCTCGTATTTACTAAGACATATCATTTACATGGTACTTATAATAAAACTTTTCTAACTTTTCCTAACTGGGTTACTATGCTAAATTTTGACTAGAAGTGTCTAATTTTGCTTATACAAATACCTTATATGCACCATATGTTGCCATCCCACAAATTAATATCATTAGAAGCGAGATTGCTGTAGCAATGCACATATCTGGGGGAAAAAAAAAAATTAGAAACACAAAAGTTATCATTATATCATGACCCATGATGTAACAGTACATAGCTTCACACAATAAGCGAAATCTCCACAGACGCCTTTACCAAACAGGACATAAACCATTAGTTATTTAATCTAATAGTTGAGTCAATCGTTCACATCTGTATTACAAGCATATGAATGTATGTGACTGGCCCCAATGTGCCTTACGGTTCACCTTATGTGAGACATACAGGGAGTCGTAGGATTAATTCAGCTCACAAGAACTGACTGGAGTAACAGCAGGCCCAAAGCCTAAGATGAGCTTCAGTGAGTCATTTCGCAATGCTTAAGCTGCGATACGAAATACAGCACCAGAAATAACTCTGACCTTGACCTGCATTGACAGATGTAAGGTGAGTTGACATGGACCGTCCAAATGTAAAACTTCCACAAAGGTTTACACATGAAAACTACACACACAAAGTTAATGTGTGTGTAGGTTAATACCTACACTGCAGCAGCATATCGCACTCAGTTAATGATGTGATCCACTTTGAGACAACTTACGCAAATATATTAGTCAGAATATATACGTATATTTTTATACTACTGACCTTTTAGGAAGGAACTAAATGTGAGTCAACTGAGTTAAAAATTACCCTGGGCAAATTTCACTGGTGAGCATCACAATGTTATCTATTTCCCCCAATGCAGCCACATAAATTATACATTCTTACAGGAACTTAGAACCAAAGCAAATAATTACTGCATGCAATAATACTAAAAACGCAGAAATTTCAAGGTGGCCACTGAATAAGTCATATCATGAATCCAGGCCATGATATCCTTCACAGCATTTTATCTTGTGTTGGATAAGTTGGCTATGTTGGATTGTTGTATATGCCTTCAGCTACGTTTTTTTTTCCGTAAATTTTATTTTTTGTTGGTCAGTTCTGAACACTTGCACAAAAGCTTTTGGTAGGTTTAAATATTGCAAGGTTTGCAATAGAATTAAAAGCTAAAAAAATTTAAAAAATCAAATTACATTACATAGCTTACTACAAAAGCATGGTACGTATTCATTTAATTCTGTCAGGCAATCAATCATCAATAATAATCACCAAATACAAACAGAAATGTTACAGATGTGCAAAGATGTGATTATATTTATGATGTTTGCATGCATTGTGTAACAAGCCAGGGTCCATATAATAATGAACGGCTATTCTTGCCTTCATTGTGCAATGTGGCTGGCAGGTGCAAATCACCGTGTTCCTTCCTATGCGACAACAGAGGTGCTGATGCAATAAAAAATAAAAAATAGAATGACAGGCGAGTCCATTTCCTAGATCCTTCATCTGTGTTTGGTAGACTGGTAGCCGCAGTATTACAAAATAGAGATGCTGGTTGGGGTCTTAAAGCTTTGCCCCAGCTCTGACACAAGACGGTCTGAGCCAATGGCAGGAAATCATATAGCTGCCTAATCCTCCAAAACTGGGACAGTACAGTCAGTATTAATCAAAGCCACTGATGGAAGCGGGAGGCATGTCCTTTCAGCATTATCCTCAGAGTCAGTGGGTATTTTTAAAATAATAACAGCTCAGTTGGTTTTTAGAGATGCTCATGTCAAGACTGAAAATAGTGTTTAATGTGGCAGAGCCGCATCCAACAACACTGACCGAGCTGAGTTTCTGGGACTGAGCACGCGATCTCGGCATGTTCATCTTTACACAGTGTGCCATGTCACAAACTCATGCATGCGATCTTTCTGTGACTATTCATTTTGTATAGGTGTAGTTAGATTTGCTGGTATAAAATCTCGTGAATGCCCAGAGTCATTCTACTCCATTGGGCCCTTGAGCAAGGCCATTAATCTGCAATTGCTTCATCCTGGGTATGACGTTAATCTACATCCAGCCCTTTAAGGAGAACCTCCAACTTACGGCAGAAAAATGTGGAAGTTGGTGGCAATAATGGCACTCCAACCACCAGAAAAAACCTCACACTGGTCCATTCAGACTAGTGTGGTGCTGAGGTATCACCCACTTCATGGCTGCAATCAGATTCTCATCCCTGAGGTGGTTTGTCATGTGGTGGGTGTGGCAATGCACTGTAATCAGTACATGCTCCTTACCTACCTTTGCCTTATGTATTCACTTTAATTGAATTTAATTTTCATTGCATGGGACAACACTTCTGAACATATTACATGTAGACCTTACAAATAAACTACTGATCATCAGGTTACAAATTTATGTATTTAACCACCCTACTGCCACATGAAATCTGATTCTGGCTTGTCAAATCCCAGCAAGAATTTAATGACTTCAGATTTATAAAACCATAATCTCTAGTTTGGAAGTTTAAATATTCTGTTCATGCAATAAAAGTTGCTATTTAAGGTTCAACTGTGTTTCAGTATAATGGCATGGATTATGTCTTGACTTCAGCCAGTGACCATTTCCTCCAAGGACCCTCTAGAACAGGAGTGGGCAATCTTATCCGCAATGGGCCGGTGTGTATGCAGGTTTTCGCTGCAACTCCCTAATTAGGTCACTAATTGGAGGACTGATTGGCTGAAGAGTCCTCACACCTGGGTTTGAACAGCTGACCTACAGGTTATCCCAAAAACCTGCATACACACCGGCCCTATGCGGATAAGATTGCCCACCCCTGCTCTAGAATCACATAAAAGAAGGCCATGATATTTTAAAATTATATCATCTAAAGGATATGGAATTGGTATTTTACGAAGGCACTGCCCATACTTACTAGCATCATCCATGACATCGAGGTCATTGGCCAGTTCAGCACTGGTCAGGTGGAACTGGTCAGGGTCACTGAGGGAAGTCAGCAAAATGAGCAGCACCACAGCATTGATGAGCTGTCAGTGACAGGATAGTGAGACATCGGAAGTATTTAGCCAAGAAGGATTCCAATAACCCTGTTCACACATGTATTACATAAAATCAGGCATAGTTAATTCAGGTTACAATTTTACGATGCATCTTATGTCTTATAAAAATAAAAAAGTCTGAATAAGTATGAATAAGCTGGATGTCAAGTTCAATGTATTGGCTTTTTTGATTAATGTTTATGCTGAAAAATTATTGGTTGAACTCCCAAACAACAGCCATCACTGTTCCACATAACCAGCAGTGTCATCTGTTAGATTAAATTTATTCAATGCTCTTCAGCCTATCGAATGTAATGCTGCTGTTTATGAGTGAGTTCAGGCAAGTGCACAAGGTGGCGGAGGGGCTGGGGTGTCTGAGCACCTGCCCGTTTTGCTTGGACTATTTAATGTTAACTTGTGCTTTAACGGTACTGAGGGCCACTCTTTTTAACCTTTGAGCAACTGCCCTTCAAAAATTCTCTACACAGCCCTGAAACACTTCGACCTTAACCAAAAACATCAAAGTAACATTATGGCACTGTCACTCAGCAGCAATCGGTTACTCTCGCCAGGATCCGTCTCTGGTTCTACTCACTATATCACTCCGAAACTGATCCGAATTATGACTAAATAAACACCCAGAAAACGTTTACCTGTCATATTTATAAATGCCCTGACACCTGACAACATAGTACCTGTAAAAGTCTCTGCAGTCACAACCAAAAACAAGTAAAACGAGGTCCACGGCTCGGCCACCCAGGACACAGCAAGACGGGGGCCGCTGAACTGGCGGACAGCTCCGCGCGGACCGGGCGCACGGGATTGGGCTCGAGACGCTCGCGCCGATAACGGAAAACCCGACGTCGTCTAGTGAAACCGCATCTTCCCGGCCGGCGGAGCCCCGGGTCGGATTTCGGCGTCTGCTGGGTCGCCTATTCACGCAGAGAACCGGCTGAATAAAAAATGTATGAGCGCAACGCAGACGCGCCCTACTTTGCTCTAGTAAGTAAATTCGGAATTAATCATCTTTTTTTTTTTTTTTTGCTTTTGATTCAATTTATACTTAACCGCGTTTGTGAACGGCGATCCAGTTCACATGTACAATAAACTTTTGGTTTATCCATTTAGACAAACTAGATAATACATTGATTTAAATTATTATGGTTACATGACACGGGGATATAACTTCTCCCGTGAACAGTATGGCTAGAGAACAAAAAGTGTGTTTTTCATGTACAGAAAACCCGAATATTTCAAATGTGAGGATTCGACTTGTTTTTAAACAACCGATTTAGTAGTATTGCTGCGACCGTCTTTTTATATTTTACACTTGTTTAACATTTTATGCTTCATATTTCAAATATTTTCCGTCGACTAAAACTTTAAGCTAGTGCAGCCACATTGTCTTACAGGGGATTTCTTTAACGCGTACATATAATTGCTACGTGATAAATATAATCCCTATTCATTTAAAGATGTGAAGTATGCTACTCACTGTTTTGTGAACAAACTTAACTGTGCCGACATTTAACACAGCCGTAGTTGGCTGTATACTCGAATGTACCGAAAATATCCAAATGTAAAGCTTGTAAAAAGATCCCAAATAAACGTTTGCAACGCGCGGGAAGGGCAAAGTAGCGCTCACCATGTACCAGATGCCGAGTATAATGGTGCCCGTCCGAACATGGCAACAGAGGCAGCAGCCCGTGGACTGCGACCGGTCCCAAGGGGAAATCATCGTTGCAATCCACCCGATGATTTCACGTACGGTCCTTCAGTTGTTGGGCATGTGGGCCGATTGGGGCGTCTCGCAGCCAGTCGTCGTGGATCTGTGTCCTCCGCGACGAGACTTCGCTGTCGTTCAGCACCAACGGATAAACACCCCCCCCCCCCCACGCGCATCACGTGACCCAGGCTGGGCTCTAAACCCTAACCGTGGAATCCGTGATGATGCGCGGTGGGAAATTAAAATTGTAAAACGAAAGATTGTCTGAAATTGAAATTGCGTTTTATTTGTTTGCTTGTACTGACTAAAAATCTTTTGGTGTCTATTGGCCAGTCGTCATTATACTTCTGTAAAACTTGAGCGTCTGTAAACCGTTTCCATGCTGTTGATCGTCAATGTCAGTCGCTATAGTGGGGTCAGTGTTCGCCCATTTACCGTGAATAGTCCAGAGATATAGATGTGAGTACTGTCCTATAAATTACAGTAAAAAATCGAAAAGTTTTTGTGTGCTCAAGACATGAATATTCACCTAGAGGTCGAATCTGGAACACGTTTTGAACTGAAGAACATCAAGCAGATCCTTGAATAAGTTAAGGGATAAAGGTAACTGTAGCTCATAACATGGTAACTGAGTCTTATGTGACACCAGCTAAATCTGAGCTTGTTTCACTGCTGTGTAACAAATCCTTTTCACCTTCCTACTGCCAAATAGTTCTTCAAAAGGGCAGAGGGAACCTAATGATTATGGACTTAAGGTCAATGCTCCAAATAGTTAGCTATTAGGGACAGGAAAAGTGGGGAACCGCCCCAAATATTGCCTCAGGCCTAATCCTAGGACCATACCATGGATTCGACCAAAACTTCATATGTATGTATTTTAAGGAATACTCAGCAACAGATTTTGCTCCAGGAATAAGAATTTGTTTATGTCCTTCTTCAGAGGACACCCACAGGATATGGTCAGTTTTAATTTCCTTTTAATGTCTTGACTGAAATATAAGATGACAAAAGGAACAAACAATGATGCCACCTAACTTTAAAAAAATATAGACAAGAGCTGTGTATACAGCGTGAAGAACAATGGTAGCTGGAATTTGTAAGTCTCCCAGCAGCTTAGTGTTCTTGTCATAATCAGGTTAATTCCAGCATTTAAAATTACCTCAAAGTATAGGTAAATAAATTGTCAGCCTAAAATTTCACATATAACAAAGCCAATGACTGATGGATACAGCACCTCTTCATACATTTTACAACATTTTTTTTTTAATTGGCAGTATTAGCTATATTGGATGCATAGCCATTTCCTTCTGCGGGTGCCTGTCAAACATTAAATCCGTATGAGACGGATGGGCATATTGTCTTCTTGCCATCTTTTAACAGGCTGGGAGTATACAAATTTGTAACAACTATTTATTAAAGGACTTAAAAACATGCTCAGCATGTCACACACTGACAAATGTGATATTCAGTAAAATAATCCCATTCAGGTGACATGGAAAGCCAGTTAAGCATCTCCAACCAGCAAAATAAGGATTAACAGGACACAAACCTCCAAGCTGTTACATTCTCTCTAAATATCTCTTTTGTAGGAGCCAAAAGACAAGATGTACATATCAAGTTTCTCAATTTATTTAAAGAAAAATCAACTAAGAAATGACATGGCATATTTAACAAAGTCTTCAAAACACGTGATCTTAATTTTGCAAACCGCAGAAAAAGATACAAATACACATCTCAAAGTTTTAGTTAGCATTATTGTCTGGGAAAACAAAACCAGTGAGGCAGGTCTTACTGAAGCTGTATCAGGCTTGTTTACACAATGCAACAACTTTGAAGGGCTGAGAAAACCTTTACATCTTCCACAACTAGGTCCTAACAGTGCCTGCCTCAGCAAAAGCCACAGACTTTTACTTCAGGATGATATTTGTGGTCCACGTTACAGGTGAATATACATTAATAATAATAAAAAAAAGCCATTTGCTGTTCATTGCATTTCTTACATCAAGACTATTTAGACTCAATTACCAAGTAGAAACTTGCCCATTAATTTGTTAGGTGTTTCAACATAGTACTTCGCAGAAGGGAATAATTTTAAGGTCAGACTTCAGTCACATAGTTGCCCTGAAAAAAAAGCTCAAAAAACAAACACTGCAGTGCCGGATGGGGGTTGGAAGGAACAGGATATTATACACATACACACACAGTTGAGGTTAAGGCAATAGAATTTCATTCCTGATAATTTATTAATGACTCATGGATTAAAGCTGTTCAAAAAACATTCTTACCATTACTCAACCACATATTGCACTCATCAGTTCCTTGACAAAGCTGGAAACACAAAGGATACTGAACTGAAAATACATACTGTAGGAAAAGTGCAACTCATAGCACGACAGCCAAATCTCAAACCTTTTTCCTTACATGTGGATTAGCTTGTCCTCCCCATTACAAAGTAGTTGTGAGAAAGTTTTTAAACCAACTAACAGTACTAGGACAGTAGCAGTTTAAAGTATTACCTTCTATGTAAAGATCAGGGCACAACATAGTACAGTAATATAAAGGATGAAAAAAAAGAAGAGGAAAAAAACACTAAGAAACTCTTAGTGTCATTTACAAAGAAATCTCTAGAATGAGATGTTTCCTAAATCCTGGATGTTTTGGATAACTAGCCAGTCACCAAATGATCAAAACCCACAGTCTACACTTGCGGTCATCGTGCCATCTGGATGTCACTTTATTGGGTCCACAGCTCATTCTTTTCACTACAAAGTACACGGTGACTCAGCCAGAGCGTGCAGCACGCTTAAGCGTCAAAGGAAAACGTCCATGGCTGCAATGAGGATTTTTTATCATATATATGCATTTCCACTGCAGGTATTAGCCATGTACAATAAAGTTTACTACATCAGGTTATTAAACAGACATATTTCAAAACTATTCTCATTTTGAATAATTAAAAAAAAAAATCGTGGCCAGCTACATATCAATCTGAAATGCCGCTTGTAGCAAGGCTTACAGTGCAGTGTCTAATTGCAGTCTGCAGGACCAGAGACTTGCTCCATTGGGTTTTTAAGCTGGTCAAAGTGAAGTTTGACTCCCCCTCCTCTCCAATGTTAAAAAAAGTAGTTCTAACTTGTATAAAACTTTTTTTACACTCAAATTATTGCATAAACTTGAATTTTCTTTAAAATCCTTTTGCATATAATGTCATCCAGACTCCAGTTACAGCTCATGTTTCTCTTCTTGCCTTCTTCTTTTTGACTTGCTTTGGAGACTCCCAGTTTTCCTCAGATTTTTCTAGAAGAAATGGAAAGTGCATTTAACATAAAAAAAAAATAAGGTGTGAACATCTAAAATACTATAGAAGCAACTTAGCATTAGAAACTGCTGTCAGAGGCTAAGCGTAAAGCAGACCTTTGTTTGAACCATTACAGTGCATGCAGTATTCGAACCGTGAGCGCAGGGGACAGCTGGTAAGAAGCCATCAACCCCAGAGTCATTTCCTCCCCTGCCATAAATCACTAACCACATGACCAGAATGCTTTTAAGCAACAAGGATGGGGTGGATAGTGGCATCCTGCTGGGTAACAGAAAAGCAAAGCTTGCACAACCCTGACCCTCAGTGCAAGTACAGCTGGAATCTGAATCTCAAATATGAAAACTACAGTGGCAAACTTCAAAAATGTCTTTTTTTTTTTTTTTTTTTACAGATAATGACAGGTGAGGTAAGTCACTATTCAACTGACATGCTGCAATTTTGAGCACCAGTACCAGTTTAATGGTGTGTTATGAGAAAAAACATTTAAGAAGCTGAACAGAATACTGAGGATTGGCAGCCCACCACAAAGGTCAAAGCAGCAGAAACGATATAAAAATGGCAGGCTTTCAGGACTCACTCTGCAAAGGAGTTGGTGGACTGGCCTGCTTGACTGCAGATTCTGCTTCAGTTGATCTCCTCGGTGCTTGCTTAGCTGGTTTGGGGAGGACGCTCTCTTTTGCGTGCACTGCCGGTTTCTCTGCCTTCGCCTGCACAGGGCAGAGTGTCGCAGGGGCAGCCTTCGGGGAACGGCCCTTGCGGAGCGATTCGGAGCCATCAGCAGCACGAACCTCAGGTGATGGCACTGGGACAGATATGGCAGGCCTTGTAGGCGGGGTTGGCTCCTGAACCTGCTGGAGGAAATCCTCCTTCTCCGGCTCCCCAGATTCCTATAAATAAGGCAGATAACTGCTTAAATTCGGACAAAACTGTACCTCTGTCAAGCCTTATGACTAGGGCCCAAGGCCCTGCTTCAGTGCCATATGACTGGTGGACACCAGTGTGCTTACCAGAGGGGCTGTGCCTGTCTCTTCTCCCTGTTTCTTCTTCTTTTTCTTCTTCTTTTTAGATTTTCCACTGCCTGCTGCAGCAGAGTCCTCCTTCTCCTTTTCGTCATCGGAGCCCTGAAGAACAGAGACAAGGGCCCAAAATGAATGACAGGTTAAACTGCGTAATTACTGCCAAGTACTACATCTGCATGCAAATCAATATTCATTGTTGCATCTGAAAAATATTAGGGAAGAGTTTCTGCAACAGCACAAAACACTGAACCCATCACTCTTACAGCAGCTTTACACAACTACGCTACCACATGCTGTTTATGGCAAAATGCTATTTAGCTTTCTATATTAAACACAACACCCAAGTGTTGCTTATAGTGGTGTTTCCCAAACTAGAGGTCGGGGACCCACAGCCGATCCATATTTGTGCTCCCTCCCAGACAGTCCACATTTCAGCTTGGGGAGTATCTGTGGGTCCCCGAGGACCAGACTGGGAAACACTGGCTTATAGTATTGTAGCATATACAATGATTTCAAAAAGTTCCACTGGGCTGTTCCGGAGGGACTGACCTTCACGGCCTCTGGGTAAGGCTCCTCAGATGGGATGTCGGCTTCCTCATAATTGCCCCACCGTACAGAGGGAGCATTCCAGTCAGAGCTCGGGTCCTCAACCATTCCATCTGCAAGACCAGTGTCAGAATCCTAGCAGTATATTCCAGCTTTTATACCCCCCGTAAATTTCAAAATGCTTCAAAAGGTGAATTCTGCACACGATACAGGCCGTCTCGCTGGCTGTGGAGTTCCTAAGCTAAATCAGACTGGGGCACACCAACAGCTGCCGTCAACATCCAACCCACAGCCTCCAGGCAGAAACGCAGACTGCTCCTGTGGCAGGCAATGCCCCACTACTTCAATTTTATTCAGTGTGTTTTCTCAAACTTGGATCACATGAGCCATCACAGAACAGCACTGTTAATGTTCAGAATTTTCCTCAAGATCTTACTAGCTCTTTCAAAAAATGAAAACCAAAGACATGTTGTTAAATTATTTCAGCACCCAAAACAAGAATAAAATGTGCTGCTTACTCAGGCCAGACCATTCATCATCGACTTTGCGTTGACTCGCCCACTCCAGGTCAGGCACAGCCTGCGGCTCAGCAGCTTAAAGGGGAAAAGGGAAAATGTTCCATATATAGTAGCTACACTCGACTACAAGGAAAAATAAAACATGGTCAATACAATTAAAAAGCATTTCAGTGTAATTTTTTCTCCATAGGTGAGCAAGATGCTCCCCCTACTGGTGTAACATTAACAGTGCTGTTTCAGTACCATCTATTGCAGAGCCATAAACGCTTGACATTTCCTATAATCCAGCAATGCAACTTACCGATGGGCTTCACTGATCGGGTACTAATGGAGACTGGATTCTGGTCAGACTTCTTCCCCCGCCCATCCACAGCACTCCATGACCCTAATTCAGATTACCCCATTAACTGAATGCTATCCTACAATCAGCTGGTGTTTGCAAAGGATACATGGAAATATGAGACAGCATTTGATTGAGTGCATTAAACAACCTAGTAACACAACTGGGAATACCTGAACATCAATACTATGTTTGGCAACTTATCTTCTCTGGAAATATGAATGCTGGCTTAAGTCGACAGCTACTGCACCAGTACCTTCATTTTCTTGCATCCAGGCTGCAGATTCTGGATTCCGGCGAGCGGCCCCTTTGGGGAGAAGGGTCCAGGTCTCTCCATCCGGGCTGCTTACTGGAGCTGAGATTTTTGGTGTCCCCTCATTCCAGCCCCGGCCATTAACAGCCGGCATTTCGTTCCAGCTGGCTGACACTGTGGGAAGTGCACCAACAGGCAGTATTATCACCCAGGACGGCCCAGCATGGTTTTGGCTCCACACGGCAGAAAAACCGTCACCCACTGAACAGCCCTTGCAGAGATGGCCAGCCATGAGAGCCTCAGTGCATACAGCTCTCTTCTCACTATCAACCTTATCAGGTGATATGACTAACTACTATATCAAAATCAACATGCCTGTCAAAGTCCAATTGTCTCTAAGATCACAGACATGAGCAACTAGGTGCGGTAAGCTCTAAGCCATAGCAATCAATTACTTTGATAAATGAATCAGGCTTTAAGCTGACTGGATAAACACCTTGGGTTATGATGGGGTCTCCCTTCCCAGCCTTGGAACGCAAAGGTTCTCCTGAGGAGGGAAATAAAAAGCACTACATGAGAATGCACCCACAGAAAAATGACCACGATGAGGTCAACAAAATAATTTCTGCAATCTTTCACCAGGTTCCAAAACAAAGAGTGTATTCGAGAACAACAATGTATTCCCTGGACAGCCCAGTCACCCTACCACCCATCTAATCCACACCTCCCCGTTCTCTAGCCCCCTAAGTAGCACCGGTTCAGTATTGCTGCAATTTCTCTCAAAATGAATTAGGTCCTAGATCATTACCTACAAAACAATCCCAAGGTTTCATAAGATCCACCAAAATACCCCCCTGGGATCAATAAAGTTAATCTTACATTTAAAAACCTGCAGCCGCCCAGCGCCACTGCTTCAGTTTTGGTGTAATTTGGTCTCAAAATTTGATCAGTTTAGATAATCACCCGTAAAATGGGTTATTTTATATAAGGATCTTCAGATACTTCAAGTTATCATGCTGAGATCAGGTTCCTGTGGTGGCAGAAATATACTCTCAAAAAAAAATACTGAAATGTTTTTGTGCCTTATTTCAAGAACGTCACCAACTACGGAAATGCACCAGGTGCACAACTGTCCCATCGGCAGCCCAGAACTAGCAAAGGTCCACAAGAGCTCACTGGCATAGAAACCTTAAATGTAACAAGTGTTTGGAAATTCATTGGAGAGGAGCAACAAATGGTTATATTAACATCCATGGTCTAAAGCAGAGCATACATGGAGAGCTTTGTTCTGTTCATATGTGTTGATATAAAGTATGTCTCAGTCTAATCAGTAAATCTGAGTCAGTTAGGAGAGGAACCTATTAAAAACATAAATAAGGTAGAATGATCAAAGAACACTGAAGTTTTCCCTTTGTTGGTTTAAAAGCAAAGATTTAAGCTTGATTCAAAACTGCTGAGACAGTGTAGTAATTTAAGCTTTAAACCCCCCTAGAGATAAATGCCCGTTTTCTGTTAGACTGACTATCACAGCCAGAGTGCAAAGAGTTCCCCCCCCCCCACGTATTTGTACAAGGTTTCTGTAGGTTTCAACAAGGAAAATAAGTCCCAAATTACTTGCAAAGTAAATTATTCACATTCAACATGAACATTCAGCATTTTTTGATGAGATGAGACCACATTAACTCACACACTACATGGAGACACTAGCTGGGGGCGCTCTGATAAATTCTCAGCTGGCTGCACAGTTTGTGGTTATTGGTTTTGTGTTGGTTTCTGTGGTTTTAGTACAGTGTGATCAATGCAATTTTTTCTCAAATGCACATTTAAAAGCAAAACTGAAGTTAATGCAACATTATAAAACATTAAGACATTTTTAGACCTAAAATTCAGATTGGATTTTTAAGGGCAAACTCACACTTGGCCTGGTTACCTTGTACCATGCCCAAGCACAATTGCCTCCTGACTCCATCTGGTCTGTGCTCATATCACACAGATAACATAGGAACATGCCATCTAGCAGCAGAATGGAATTCGTGATGGATGGACTGACGTTCTTATTTTGTGGTTTATCTGGAATCATTTGGGGCTTGAAGACATTTATCAAATATGCAATGCAGCGAGTTTTATTTACTCCTGCTGCACTTATAATAAGAATAAGTCATCCCACATTTGTTTGTGCAGACAAGTGTTGCACGAGACACCAATACTGAAAAGTTACCAGGGTACGGCACTGTTGAAAGCTGCTAGGTTTTACGTTTCTATAGTACAGTACTAATTACACTATTACATACACTGCTAACGCTATGTATCGCTAACCATCGAACCAAAACCAGGGACTCAATATGTCTGAACCATTGCAGAAAATCAGTTATACCCTATGCCAGATCTGCACGCATCATGCTATATAGAATACTAAAATGTCAGCTAGTTAAATACGATCTCCCTAGCTTCAATTCAGTGATTTATGTAAGGGATCTTATGGCAAGAACTTCTAACAGGCTATGTTAACATCAAAGTAGCATCTGTACCTGCATTATGCTCTGCTGCATTTTAAGGAGTTAGATAATCAAGCATAATGCGCTAAAGTGGGATGTTTGTTTATTTTGAGAGAGTGACAGTGGAGTGAGCGAGTTTGATCATTGAAGAAATACATTTTACAGTTTTGCATGCTTGTGTGTTTTTTGTCCCCCCCCATTCATCAGCACAGCACCCTCTCAAAATGCAAATAAATCATATCCATTCTGACCCCCCCAGCTCCCAAAACTCTCCCAACACATTTTTTCAGAACAAAGTTTTGCAAGAAAAAAAATGATGAAAACTGCACAGCGTAGCTAGTCTGTTCCTTCCGGATTTGGTTCATGTGCGTTAGTATCTGTACCATGCCCAAGTCTGACTAATCGTGTGCTGGCCTACCTCTCTACGCGGGCCAGGGCATGGTTAAGCATACCACGCTCGGGCACGGTACAGATCAGCTCGAGTGAGTATACCCTACGACGTAAAGGACCCACAGAAACCCTGTTGTAGATGGAAGTGACCCAGGAACCAATCTTTCAATTCTAATTATTACATATAGCTGAGCATTCAGGGCATTAAACAAGATTAAAGCCAAGCTTCCCATCAAGCAAAGGGAAATTCCTACATAGAGATATTGGGACAAATCAGACACTCGTCATACGATAAATCAGGGTGCCAGAGATGCATCTGGCACTATTGACACCAAACCTTTGTTCTTTTTCTGCACCACAGGGGCAGCAGCAACTGTAGTTTTAAGGGGCTCCACTGAGATGCTGGCTGCAGGTTCCACTCCCCCAGGACTGCCCGAGTCATCGCTAGCCGTCTTGTCCTTTCTACGCTGCTGTCGCTTCTCCCGGTTACTGATCTTTGTCTCCCAGGCGCCTGGCAGACACAGGGGAGAGATTATGGGGAGGAGGATGGACTGAAACACACTCTTGTTTTCACCAAACACAAACAGAATTACAAGAGGCTCAAATTAATTAATCAGACTCAAAATTAAAGTCACAGAGCAACAATTCAGCTAATCACACTATCCTTAATACCTTTAGGTGGAACACTTAAGAATCTGTTTTAATCATTTAAAATTAATTGCTCTGACTGCCGTGACATTACATGATCAAAGTGCGATTTTTTTAAAAAGCAGTTTAATCTATGGAGACGCTATCAAGGCAGTGCTAACAAGCAGAGGTTAGGGTGTCAGACACAAGGGATTTCTTTAATATTTAGATCTGCCACTGAGCAGGGTATGTGACTGGCACTGAATTGAGGTGTTTTTAAACTGCCAAGCAGATTAGTGCAAAGTTAAGCTTTTCTAAACGCCAAACCACTCATTTCTAATGGACATGTGGTCACCAACCATACCTTCATCGGGCTCTTTGCCATCGTGGGTGGAGGTGCTTTTCGTCTGGTTCACTTCAGCCTTCTGCTTCTTATTCTTCTTCTTTGCCTATTGAAAAGTTAAAGGTGGGTACCCCCACTTTTTAGAACCTTTAAAGGAAAATTGTGTATTTTGGAGAATATAAACATCTGCACACACTTAATGGCCAAGCTGTCAAATGCAACTGAAGGCACTTAATTCAAACTCCAACACGACCAGGAGATACACATAAAAATGGAGATCCAGAGAGTTCAGGTATCAGTCAATGAAGAGCTCAAATAGACTACAGCTGCTACCATATGGGAAAAACCATCAGAAGCCCTCCCCCCACTCACACATCCCCTAAGGGCAAAGTACCAGCTGCATTTGCTGCATCTGCATGTTCAGAAGGCAATATGACACTGTCCAGCAGCTCTTCCAAATCACTGTTATTTTAGGGACCCCAGAGAACCCCACAAACCTATAGAGTGTGAAGCTGCTCAATCTATTCCATCAGCATGCCTCAGAGTAAGGGAGCATGCTTCAGGGATACTCTTCAATATAAAATGTCACGGTCTAAAATGAAATGACCGCAGCAAGCTACACAATACCTTATTTTCAGGTCACATCAATCTCTGGTTAGTCCATGAGAATAACTTCTGCAGTTTTACAGAAGTGGAATAGGAACCTCATTTTGGAGACACAGATACACTGCAAGCTCAAAGTCTTTGTTAAGGAGTGGTCATTTTTTCCCCTAGTTTCCCCATTAGGTTAACATGCTATTTTAAAAGCTCACAAACCTTCTCAGTCTTAACTTCCACTGTCGCCTTCAGGTTTTCCTCTGCATCTTTGACTTCCTCTTGCAGCTCTGTCACTGTTCGACCGTTTGGCTGTGGTTTCTGAGCGGTAGGGCAATTACAGGTCATGGACGTCAGAAGTACTACCAACCATAACCAACCATTTCGGCAGGCACTACAAGTCACCGTTAGGTGTAAATCGTACCGATAAGCACGCCATGCAAAATCACGTCATGAGTTCGGTAACATGAGAAGAACTTCAGAAGAATTTGGTTTACAACACAGACATAAACCTCCGCACCTTGGGGCAAATACGGAAACCGCAGCCACCCCCCTCTCGTGACAGACATCCCCGTCGCAACCTAGCTGCTCAATAGAAGGCAAAAAAGTGGCCAGCTCGGCAAACACCCCTTGCCACGCCAATGCCTAACGTGATCTTTGCCCGACCAAATTTTAGATATGGAAAAGAACATATAAGGTTCTAAAAAACAAAGCCGTGAAATCGGCGCCGCCTTTCATGCGCCAGTTCGCTAGCTGCTCTACTTGGCAGCTGGTACCGGTTCAGCTCTGATCGCCACCTTAAAATCCCTCTTCCTGAGGATACCTTCTATCACGGGTCTTTACGAACCGTTTACTGGCATGGTGACTGGTTATGGACACAACGGAGTAACTGCTAGAGACGAGCTACAGGCCAGCTAGCTTAGGGCTACGCGGTGAACCGTACTAGCAGCCCGGGTCGCGTTAAACGCAGGCTGACTACCGGTCTTTTTCCTGGCTTTGTGGAAGCGAGCTTAAATATTAAACCAATTTCTAAGCCATCGAACCGAACCGGCCCATATATTCCTGATCGACATTTTAAAACAATTCCTTTCATTGTCGATCACACGCCAGCCGACGTTAGAAGATATACACGCTACGAGTGCTTTTCTAGATCGAAATTTCTGAAATATGTACAAGTAAGCCGCATACAATTTAAGCTGTTAGAGAAGAGTATAAATCGAGAATGAGAATATTTAGATAAACGGCACTCCATATTACTAATCCGTCTGCACAACGCGAGGTAGCTTAACTGGCTACGTGTCACTGGGAGCGAAAGCACCCTGTGCTGGACAGCAGCTCGGCTCTCAGGCCGCCCGCCTCACCTTATCGGCGGGCTTCTTGCGGCTCCTCTTCTTCTGCTGCTCGTCAGTTTTCACAGCCTTGGCCGCAAGGGCCTTGGTGCTGTCGGGGCTCGCCTCCACGCCGGTTCCACCCGGCCGCCTCTTTGCGCCGAGGACAGCGCCGCAGACTGCGGCCCAGAGCAGCGCCAAGGCCAGCGGCCCGACCAGCGCCGCGACGAGGATGGCCCATGTCGGATAAAGCTCGGGCTTCAGACCCAGATCCACACCCAGCCGGGAGCGCAGCAGGCCCAGGCCAGAGGAGAGGAGCTCCCTCAAATGATCCGACACCACTTCGCCCCACTCGGTCGCCACGTCCTGCCAACTCGCTGCCATTTTCGCACCGCGAGTGACAGACACAGACTAGTACAGCAGCACGATCGACGCTGTGGGCGAGGAAAGCAGTAGGAGGCGAATTGAAGAGGGCGGGCGAGGGAGGGAGGGGACAGTCAGCCTGACAGCATCGTCCCCAGTGTGCGGATGAACGTTAAACAGCAATATTAAAATGCGTACCCGGGGAAAGCGGAAAGAAGGACAACTGGGCTCGTCTCGGTGCTGATATCTCGAACGGGCCCGCACAGAGATGAGACGGGAAAAATCCAACTTGAAAGGGTTGCGACAATGATTTTATAAATATAGACATATATACTGTGGCAAAATAAAAGAAGCTCGTCTCCAATCAGAGTGTTGCAAAGTCCAGCGCCTAAATATACTCAAAAAGGGACTCTGATAAGGCAACTGACTCCGAGCGCAGGCTCACGATTAATGCAACGTCACCATTAAAATGGCAGGGCGGGGAGCGCCGCGGAGCGCTGGGGGGCGGGGGTAGTCGCGACGGGGGAATCCTGGGAAGGCTCGCGGGATGGTGAGGGACTTCCCGGCTTCGACGCGTCGGTGTGCTGTCCAGCCTCCGGAAAAATGGCTCAGTGTGATTGTCTTTTATTAGTATAAGGCTTACTCGTCACAACTTAATATTTACTAGTAGAAATAACATTCTTACTAGTAAAAATGCAATATAAATTCAAAACATCCAGAATGCAATTCCTACTAGTAATAATATTTTTTACTAATAAGAATTAATATTATAGTGTTCTATAATTCACTTTTTACTACTCACGTATTCCAATTTACTTCCATGCCATTGTAGATACCTTACGGTTGTTGTCCGCCACCGTGGCTTCGGTTAACTGTTTGTTAATCACCTGCGACCGGAGACGACACACTCGGTGGTGATTAAAAGGAAATGTTAGACTAGCTATTTTCAAAGTTTGCAAGAATTTAGTGAAACTGTGGCCTGTACTACGAAGTGGGGTTACTGGCTTATCGGGGGTAACTTGTCGGATTTAAGGTAGTCTGGGCAAAATGTAACTGAACGAATATGAAGTCCATTTAAACTGTGGTACCTTAAATCCGACAAGTTACCCCGATAAACCAGTAACCCTGTTCGTAATACAGGCCACTGGTGTCTTATTTCACGCTCGTAAGCCTTAAAAGATACTACACGGGAAAAGCTGTATTATCAAACCGCCACCGACCGACCTCCATTCGCCTAATGTGTGTAGGTTCATCTACAAAACAATGTCCGGTTATTACCATAGTAAACGATATCCCTTATTGTGTGATATAGGACACACAACAATACATGCCAACAATACAGTTACTTGTCAACAATACATTTAGGCGTCACTACAATCCATCTGCAAAACATCTTGCTTTGTAAAAAGTGATAAAAGCACAGGGTTGCCAGGTCTTACGCATCTGGCGTGACACGCAAATCTTACAGCAAATCTATATTATTCCATTATAAACGTAAAATTAACTACATTAAAAGCGTTGGGGTAGTTTGCAAACCCTAGACTATTTACAATGTAAAAACGATTACATATATGTAAATGTGTGTGCAGATTTGTCTCGAATTGAAAATTGGCACCAGCGACCTGACCAAGGTTGACGATCCTAAAAAGCAGCGTCGGTCACAGCACGCCTGTGGCGCCGGGAGCGCGCTTCACCGCCCCGTCAAACTTCACGCCCCACGCTGCCTGTGTCGCTTAATTGGTCGACCGGCACTGGATACCAGCTGAAGTCATAGGTTGTTCCCGAAGAAAGCCTTCAACAGTTGTACTATTTTCATCCACCTACTGACCGCGTATCCTGCTCATGGCCGCAAAACCATGCATGAAGTAAACTGGTATGCGAGATTTTAAACGCACTGCACTTTGTTAGCGTATGTATTGCTGGTGACAATCCTAAGAGCAAACATTTGTTCTCCATACTGCCAAATACGTTTTATTTAAAAATTAAGATGAAAGCTGCAATACCCCCCTATAATCAGAGAAAGAACAAATAAATATTTTACGTCCAAGTTTATTTTTGAAACTCCCTACTCCCCCTATACAAATGACTTTTGACAAAGGCAGCAGTGAACTTTCAATATTACGTATTCTGTCCAGGGCAAAATAAATCATAATCACAGTGTAACTATTTTAATTTTAATATTTATTCTGTCATCTTTGGCTAGGTTCTGCCGACAGTTTACTGTCTGACCAAATTCCTAGGAAGTTACAGTTCAAGCTGGTGATGCAAAGAGCTGTACAGGAATGTACATTTTTTTTTCAGGAAAACACAAGTTGCCTGCATTTAGGACACAGAAAAATGATCAACCAGGGAGGCAACAGCCTTTCTACTGTTGTAAAGACAAAAAAAATATCATAATAAAACTAACAGTACACAACAGGAAATGTGTTGTTAAGCTCTACACAAAACCAAAGTTCTTCGTCTTGATTGCTAGTAGGAGTTTCTGTTTGAGGATCTGTTTGGAAGAGTATAGCGGCACGTAGAGGCGGGAGATGCAGGTGTTGGCGGTGGGAAGGTGCTGATCGTCGGGGGGTCGAATGGTGATAGAGGGCATAGGCTGGAAGCCCTCCTCGCTGGCTGGCAAGGATGGACTGGATGTCCAGAAGTACACCTGTAGGTTGATAGAGTGGGGTACTCAGTCTTACCGAGATTCTAAACATGGCATGAAAACCACAAGGTGCTGGTACAAGGTGTGTGGTTTAGCATTTGATGTAACCAGAAGATACTATGTGAAGGAACCCACCAGATCCTGCCTCTCAGCCACGCTCATTTTTTCCACGATTGACCAAAACCAGCGCTTGAACTGCAGTAGTTTTTCTGCATTCTCCCCTGTTCAAATTGAAGAATAAAACAATGAAAATGTGCAAGAAGAAAGTTACATATGCAAGACACAGCATGAAATGGGAACATGACAGTGTTAAGAATGGCGCTTAATTATGGAACTGCAAGGTTCGTCCGTATTATCCAAAATGAAGCAAACTACTGATCCCTCCATTACCACCTCATGTGAACAGCATACCAGATTCATCGTTGAAGGATGTGAAGCTGATGAGCATTTGCACGTTGACCTCTCCACACCCATTCACCAGAAGCCTGAAGTCTTCAGCTGTCAGGTCCTCTAGGGCATTTTTGGGAAGCACGTCCAGGAGGCCTTTCCTCATTGCCTTGAGCAAAGGGGAAGTTTTTATTATGGGAAGTGAAAAATCTCACGACCCACTTCTCACTGGTTATTTTATGTGCGTGCCTCTGGAGTACGCCAGGTAGCGACTGACAGTGTGCAGTACGCAAGAAAACTGTCTCCTGAAATGCTAGCTGATGCCCCACATGTGCAGCCACACTTACATGCAGAGGCTGTTCAGCCACCACCAGCATCCGATGTTCCGCATACTTTCTCACATATTCGTACACATTCAGGGGTGTCACGGGAATGTTGACGCCTCCAGGTAGGAGCTCCACCTAAAACAAGGGAATTAACAAAGCTGTTAAGTTCTCCCCAAACGAGCTTGATGGGCTGAATGGCCCCCCTTCTCATTTGTAAATTTCTTATGTTCTTAAAGCTGGCATTTGCCTTCACTGTTATTCTATTCAACATGCATGACCTTTACTGCTCTACTTGAACGTTTGATCTTTCATAAATGGCGTTAAAATCGAAACACATTTCTGGTGTGCACACCGCCATTGCGTGTAAGGTTTCAACTAACTGAACTCAACAACATGCACTATGCAGAAATGGCCACAGCAGTTCTCTATACCTGGCCGCTCCCTTCCTCTTTGCAGAGGTCGATGGCGAAAGCCAGATCCATAGCGGCGAACGCTGCCTCTGCCTCGCTGGTCTGAGAGTGACGGATCAACTGTCGCAGGCTCTCGTACATCACGGGATCAAAGAATGCGAAGTCGTGCCAGTTTACCTGAGCAAGACACACACCGTTGGCCACCGGTACACAACACACACACAGACTCACACAGTCTGCCTGTGCTGCCTTTACCTTTCTCCCAAGCAGCACCTTGATGGCATGTCGGTTTAGGGTGATGGGACATAGTTCATTCTGCAGCAGGCACAAGCCAAGCATTCTGGAAGAACAGAAATTAAGTTTCAAAACAGTTTTCTTCTTTTCCGCCTTGGCACAAACGGGCTGGTCCACACCTGCCGATGTTGCGAAAGCAGTTGAGCCGCGCCTCTGTGTTCTTCCCGGGTCGGGGGGAGTAGAAGCCCCTCCGGCCGGGCTGGTAGAAGAGGGGGGCACTGTCATCACTGTCATCACTGTCATCCAGCTCCATGTCCACCACACTACGGCTCGGGCCGTGCTGTTTGCGACTCTCCTGCTGCTGAACGATACAGTGTTAAAATGGTGGGGGGGGGGGGTCCTCAAACCTGGACATAAGCTTTAAGGAGCATGAACCGGAACCTACCTGGGACTTTGAGGCGTCTGACAAGCCAAGGTCTAATATGCTGTCTGCACCATTTTCCCTGAAGGAGAAGAAAAATTAATACCTACACTATTACTGACTGACCGGTCAAGCAGGGCAGGAGACGACCAACATGGCCACACCTTCCATGTGCGATGATGAGCTCCATGGCCTCCTCCACTCGGGCCCGGAGTGAGTCCTCGCTGGCCAGGAGCAGCAGCAGCTGAGCTGGGGACAACTCCAGCAACATCCCTGTAATCTTGCTGGCAAATGCCTATATGACGTAAGAGAGGCTTCCTTCAAGTCTCAGCAAGATATTTTAATGATCAATGTCATTAGCCTATTTTTCAGCATTTGCAATACCAGCAGCACATTCCTATAGATCACACTGCATTAAGGCTGTTTTGTGTGGGATCTGCTGTTAGTAGATACCCGTCCGTTTTAAGGTGATATTTTGGATAAATTCAGCTGACTGGTGGAACTTCTTACCCTCCTCTGTTTGGTCTGTTAAAATTTTTTTTTTTTTTTTAATAAGTTCTGTTTTGGGGAGGACAGGAGGGACATACCGGCTGCATGGTATTCACCCGCGGGTACAGCCTCTCCCCCAGCGCCTGTCTGTGAGCGGGCAGAGGGTCTGCATCCTCGCTTGGGTTTCCTTCAGCTGCAGGCCTGAAGGGCCGAGTATCGATGGACAGCTGTCTCCTCGAATCTCTGGCACGCAGACAGGATGGTGGAGGGACAGCCAGTTACAGAGCAGCTCGGTGAGATTTGACTGCAGAATCTGTAGAATCTGGGCCTCTACTTTGGTGACTGTCGGGGGGGGTGGGGGTTTCTCACCTGTCACGGTCTCGGCGCGAACTGGTTCTCAGCCCCCCACTTCTCCTCTCCCTCTCCCGGTCTCTGTTCCTCAGGCGCTGCATTAGACCTGCACATGGGATGCTAACTCGTTAGGCTATACAGGGTTACATCTGAGAACCATAGAATACATTATAAAAATGTGTAAATGTACATTAAAAGTGTTAATGCATGATGTATAGTATCTAACAGACACAAACACCTATACTGAGACACGTTACTGACTCAGAAATGCAAGCATACATTCATCCTCTACCTCTCATCCTCTCTAAGAATTTTTAAGCCCAATAAAAGTCAAGTCATGAAATTTGATAGATAACTCATTCAAGTTGCTATCATTCATAATGCAGGAAACATTTTCTAAACATCTGTCTCCCAAAATGCCAATAAACTTTACTAAAACCATCTGCACCACTGCTATGTACACATGTACACATGCATGCATGCACACCCACAGTAAGTAGAGAAGCTCACGCACTGCTGGCCTGCATGCCCTTGCCAGCACTCTGCAGACAGTCCAGGCTGGGCAGCTTCTCGCTGGACAGGACAGCCTGGGCCACGGCCGTGTAGAAGCTCCTGGCCACACCGCTGCCCTCGCCGGGCTCGTCCTTGAAGGTGACCTTGACGCGGTGTACGGCCATGGGCGTGGCGGCACAGCGGCGGCCAAAATGTGCGTTCAGCTGCCGCATGGTCTGCTGGATCAACTGGTCACGGTCGCGTTCCACCTCCAGCGTCAGGTCACGGGACTGCTGGTTCCGCAGCTTCTCCATTTCCCGCCTGAACTTGGACTCCTTCACCTCAAAGCCCCCTAGCTCTGTCAAGATCTGCAGCAGGAACATTTAAGCCCACAGTCAATCAGCTTGTTACGTTACAAAAGTATTTGGGCACAAAATCAGGAAATTAGAATGGGAAAACTAACAGTTATGCAGCCCAAAGATATAAAGACCAGAAGACAAAGGAGATGTTCACTTCCTCCTCATAAATTCTTGCACATGACTGATAAGACATTTTCCAAAGCAGGGGTGTGGAATCCTTTTCCATGTAGGATCACAAGTTCTGCAAGCATCTGACTCATCATTCAGACAGCAACTCATTTATTCTCAGATTATGGGGTGAATGTCATTCCCATCCTAAGACCTACTTCAGTACAGCCCTTAATATGTTATGCAGAGTTAAAACCAGCAGAACTTGCAGCTCACAACTGACCAAACCAGACCAGACTCAACCAAAACAAAACCTGAACCAACAGGTTCAAAGGAATCATATTCTGGAGGTTACAAGTTCAGTACGTTGACCGTAACATCATCAAACAAAACAAGGAAAGTGTTAAAGGGCAACAAATGTTAACTGAAACCAAGCCACACCCACCGATCCAGGCTCCGCCCCAACATCTTCCATGAAGACCCGCCCAAAGAGCTCAAGGGAGAGACGCCAACGGCCCAGCAGCATGTCGTGGGAGATCACCATGCCCATGAAGCTGCAGCGTGGCCTGATGAACAGAGCACACCACCACTTACAAGACATTTACACGGCATGCATGTCACATGTTTGATGGCAGACACTCATGGACGCAGTACCTGAAGGAATGCAGCGCTGGCCCCTCGCTGGCCGTCAGGCCAATCTCAGCCAGCAGGCTGCTCTTGAGCTGGGCGGCCAGGTCATGGGCTGAGGGGCCGGGCTCAGGGACCTCTGGTTCACGTGCCACCATGACCTTCTGCTGAGACTGCATGGACATCACATTCTTCATGTTTGTAGAATAGGACATCTTGGTGGGAAGGACCTGGGGTGGGAGGAGCAAGCGAGAGGAATCGTTCAGCTAGTAACGACTGTGTACGCTCCTGCCAGCCCGTATAAGATGTGCAAATAAAGCACAGTTTCATTAATTTCATTTACTTCAGCATGTGCATGTGCTCACATTGATGGTTACCTCAAGACAGTTTCTTTCCTGAGTGACTTCAGTGGGCCCTTTGCCTGTGCTGTAGGGGGAGTATAGCCCCTGGCTTGGACGACCAAACAGATCTTCCTTCCTTGCATTTGGCTGTGGGGAACAACGGTCAAAACACGTGAATGACAAAAGAAACGTCTTATGCATAAAAGTGACTTTGTAGCGGCTCCACATTTTTCCAAATTTGTCTACAGGTGGTTTGGAGCAGCGCAGATAAAACCAGGACTCCATAAATGGATACTTTGTTAAATGTTTGTTTTTTTCCCCTGTTTCACTTGCGTGATTCAACAACTGAATATATTGCACTGTGGGAACGCAAAGGCAACATCCAAAACTACGTATCACCTAATGTTTTGCCAGTGTAATTGCTGTGCGACACAGACACATTGGCTCACAAGTAGAAATACTAGCAACGACGTAGGCCACTTGCGTAGATCACGGCATAGTCTTGATGAATAGATCAGCCTTTAGCCTGCCGATCAGCCCTATAGAGTACAAATGGTAGGTAGCATGTGGCCCAGAATAAGCTGTGGATCCTAACCTGTAACAGGTGAGACTGGTCTGCTAGAGGAATGGCTTCTGCCAGAGGCACCTCGAAGGGGTTTGGGGGGATGCAGCCCAGGAACGTCATGGAGTCCGAGCGGCGGAAGAAGGGGTGGTTCTGACCCATTTCAGCCGGAACAGGCTCTTCATCCTTGTCGTTGAGGGTGGAGCCTGAGGTACAGAGTGTCAGTGATGGACTGGCTGCTCAGCGTACACTAACCACTCAGTATTTAATTTACTCACTGTTACACAGCCACTTATTCAATTACCTAATGACTCTGGCCATTAATACCTATGCTAAGAAGAATGAGGCGGAGATGCTAACAGACTTTTATCTTTAGCTCTTCACATAAAGGATGGCATTCTTATATCTGTACTAAACTGTTTCTCACTGCCTCTTTTTCCTGATGTTGTCCTTCAGGACGGGAAAGGGAATTAAGAGGTTTGTCAAACCAGCCCAATGGGGGCAGGACAAGCTTCTACAACTCGAAGTGACACGGGATTCAAAGTGACCCGCCCACTCACTCTGATTGGTGTCCTCGTCGTTTTCCTGCTCTGAGTCCTCATTGTCTAAACCCAGTTCAAGTATTTCCCGGGTTCTAGGAGGTCAAGGGAAGCAAAAGAATCAGAATTACTTTATTAATCCCCGTGGGGAAATTCTCTTACATTACAAAAACAAACTCCTGATGAAAATAAAGATTTAGGAAAGTTATGTACAGATGATAGAAGAGATTTTAGAATAGAGAAGTGAATCCTGGTCATGCACACCCAAACACCACCCAAATAACAACGTGAAACGCACAACCGCTAGCCAAAGCAGAGGTGTATGAGGCATGAGATGTTTGTTTCTTCACCAAACATGCACTGTACACATTTTGGAGCGTCATAGTCTAAGAGACCGGGATTGAATGTCAACATGAAAAAAATCTGGACAGCACTGTTAAAGTGGAGGCCGCCTTACCGCTTTCTGTCCACCTGGGGGGTCTCCAGCGTGGCCTGCTGCTTCATGGCCTTGATCCAGTAGATGAGGGCCTGGAAAACGTAGGCCACGTGCTTCAGCGAGCATACGTCGAGAACCGGCAGCACGTCGGAGTGCTCGTCCCCGTGTGCCCGCATCAGGGACAGGGCGTAGTTGAGGAAGTCGCTGCGTGCAGATGCAGCACCCTGGCGGGCCGTGAGCAGCGTAGAAGCGCGTCTGTGAACAGACATGGGGAGCTTAGTCGAGGACCGGCCTGGGTGACACCAGCATCACACCGCTACCCTTGATTACTGCAGAACTCTAATCATTTATTAGTTCATCTCAGTGTACAGAGAGCACAATTAATTATCATGAAAGACCCACAAATGAAATACTCTATCAAGAGGGGATTGCTCCTGTCCCGGTAAGAAGCATTTAACCTGAAGATATCCAGTAACGCAAATAAGCAAAGCGCTACGCTAATTAGCAGCCCTGCTAAGCATAATGACGTCTAGTGACCTGCGGCCCTCCAGGGTCCGTAAGCTGGTCTCCTCGCGGGGGGCCACTCGCTCCCGGCGGCCCGTGTGCTGCGAGGCATGTAGCGGGTGGCTGGGGTGGCTCGGGTCGCCCGCCGAGGCCAAAGCGGAGCCGTAGCGCAGCTGCACCTCTGTGGAGTCCATGATGGACACCATCCAGGTCCAGGTGGGAAACAGCTTCTCCTCCACATAGTTCTGAAATGTAGAACAAGGCCGAGTGAAGCCATTCACACCTACCAACGGCAAAACACACAGAAAGACATTTCCCAAAAAGCTCAGTCTTGAAATGAAATGGAAAATGGAATGATGCTTTATTTCCCATTTGTACAGATCTGAGTACAGGTACCGTATGGGCTGCTTTTCGCAGGTCCGATCTTGCTCTTCTTTGAGACACACACATACAGGTGAGTGAAGTTTGGGGTCAGAGCACAGGGTCAGCTGCCCTTGGGGCAATCAAGAGTTAAGGGCCAAGGGCCTTGCCCAGAGCCCAACAGTGACACCAGTTTGCAGGCCCTGGGATTCGAACCAGCGACCTTCTGATCACGGCCACAGAAAGCTAACCCGCTGAGCCCTCCCCAGACAGACCCCTCCGGAAGCTGGGGCTCACCTGCAGCTTCACTGCGTCCTGGTAGGTGAGCTTCACAGCAGCCGGGTACTGGCTGTACACCAGGTGGTTGTACTTGGGAACGATGCCCATGAGGTCCGACACCTGGCGGATGACGATGCTGTAGGCGCGCGCCAGGCTGCTGGCGGACGTCAGGTAGCTGCTGGCCTCCATGGCGGCTGCAGCGGCTGCGCTGGTACTGATGGTGCCACTGCGGCGCAGGCTGGACGGGTCGATGTAGATCAGGCCTGTGGAAGTTCCTGCTGGGACACGCAGACGTGCAGACAGAGAGAGCGAGTCAGAAAAGAAAAAAAAAAAAAGCTTAGGTCTTCACATAACTATTGTTCTGCATCCAATATACAGCTGGAAGAAATTAAAGCAGGCATATGGCATGGAAATAGGAGGAGGAAGGATTTGTCACGGACCAGCAGGGGTGGAAGAGCTGGAGGGGGTGCCGACAGGAGTGCGCTGGCCGGGGCTGCCTCGCACAGCCCACTGCATGGAGCGCGGCGCCTGGGCGGCCCCGTTCGCGCCCGCCGCACCCGCCGTCCGCTCCAGCGGCTCGTCCACCAGGTAGGTCTCCTGCTCTACGTCGTCACTCTGGCTGCTGCTGCTGTCAGAGTCGCTCGAGTCGTTGGACTGAGAGTCATCCTCGGAGAAGAACGCCGGGACACTGCTGGCACCTTTGGGTGGGGGGGTTTAAAAATAAAAAATGAAACACTGCGATGGCTGCGTCACAGAAAGCCGACAGCGTAAGCCTCTGCATTCAAGGCAAAGACTACAAAATATTCCAGTGCATTTGAAGTCCAGGTACCGGCTTCGGAGCCCGCAGTGGCAGCAGTGACCACGCTCCTCCGTCCACTGGCGTTGTCCTGGTTGCTGTGGTTACTCTCGCTGTCGCTCTCGGTCTCTGCAGCCGCTAATAAGTCCAGCTCCATGTCGCTGCCTGCGGATGCAGGACAGGAGGGGTGGAGCCTTTGTCTGGATTGGGATGGGGGTATCGCCACGGCGACTGGCAGCCTCCCGCAGAACCCTGGGCCCTTACCGTCCTCGTCATGCTCGTCATGCTGCCCCTCCGCCTCCACATTCTCCTCTCCCTGCTCTTCCTGGTCGTCATGGTGATCCTCCTCCACAGCCACACCCTCAACCACCTCCACCTAAGGGGAAGGCAGAGCTGAAGTGCCGACTCCCAGGCACCAGGAACCCGCCGCACTCTAAAGTGAACCGTGACTGAGTTTGGCCCACACACCTCCTCCACGTCCGCAGAAACAATGTCCTCCGTCTCCTCGTCTCTCCCCCGCGCCGGCTGCGGCTGGTTGCTCCGCCGGGGCTGCGGGTTCCGCGCGACATACGTGGATGCAGCTTGACTCGAGCTAGAACGCACAAAGTCGCCAAGGTTACCGCAAGCACCGCAGTCAAAAACTCCACCCGAGTCTGGATACCAGGCTAAACCGACAGCACGAGGCTAGTCTATTTTAACGGACAAGACCACGAGGGCAGTGAATGATTATTTTACAGTGCATTTAGCCCTGGTAGTAGGAGAACAGGGCCAAGCTGGACCATGTTGTTAAATTCCAATCTCTGTAGGACGCACAAGCTCGGCCTGCGATAGTCAGGTGCCACATGGAGGTTCCGACACCCATGTGCAACCAGGCACCGCACTCCCTGCCCGCCTCACCTGCTGGGCTGTTCCGCTGAGGGCCGCGGCGGCAGCGGCTCCACACAGAAGAGTTCCTCGCTGCCCTGCACGGCGTCGATGCTGGTGCTGGCCAGGCTGAAGGGCGCGGTGGGCCGGGCCACGCCCATACGCACTGGCGCGATCAGCGACTCGGCCACGTGGCACAGCTCCTCCACGGCGTACGGCAGCAGGGCCTGGAAGACGCGCCGGCACTTGCCAATGGGCTGGGGGACGAAGTTGCTGCGGCGACATATCAGATAAGGATTATCCAATCAGAACGTGCAGCCATCTACATCATGGAGCAATCTGCTTATTATGGGAAGTGGGCTGGGATCAGACAAGCAGATGGGTTCCTAATCCTAGAAAATGAGTCGCTGTTCTCCAAGATACTACTTTCTATGAATGGAAATGAGGCTGCTTCAGGACATCTGGATGCAGAGACGTACTTCTTCTTCTTGGAGGAGGCCATCTCCACGCTGAGGATGACGAAGACTCGGGCCACGGAGCGCAGGAATCTGGTGGTGACAGTGACAGCCTCCTCCCAGCGGCCCACCGTGTACCGGTTCTGCAGCTCCTTCACCAGCGTGCCCAAAAGGGTATCGATGAACTGGAGAGCATAAAGTAGGCGTAATGTAATAGCATATCAGCACAATTCTGTGTGGCTAACCTCTAACCTTAACGGGCTCCGTTGCCAAATTGACGGACAGAGCTTACCGTGATGTCAGGTGCGCACTTGACGATGAGGCAGTGGGTGAAACAGTCCAGCCGAATGGCTCCACTTTGCTGCCGGAGGTGAACCTGTTCCTCGGGGAGGAGGTGGCCAGTGCGGCTGCTGGCGCTCAGCCTGGGACAGGGACAGGGACAGGGACAGGTAAGCGGATGCTACGTGAGGATCCTACTGTCATTTCCTTTGGGAATACACACCCGAGTTTTTAGCCCTCAATCATCATTCACAACAGGAAACGGCGCAAGACTAAACAGCTCCGTAGCTCATAAAACCTTACATGGCCGGTTGTACTCTTGTTGTAATTTGAGCTCTAACTCAAAGCCCATCCGAGGGCCACGAGACGACCAGTAACTCACGGGTCCTTGTTGTCCTGGGAGCCGAACAGGACCATGGATCGGAGAGCGTTCCAGTCCTGCAGGACGCGCTCCAGGGCCAGCTGGGCAAATCGCGGGGGCTCCAGGTCATGGTCCGGCATGTCCGAATCTGCAGAGATGGGGGGTCACTATGACGTTTCTCTATTGCGAGTCTGCATTACATCAGTGTTTAAACAGTGATAGCGTTTGAAGAAACCACCTTCGGCACTGGTGGTCTTGCGATTCCTGTCTTCACGGATCCGCGGAGGCCGGTACTGGCAGTGCTCCACGCTCTGCCTAGCCACCGTCTGGACCAAAAATAGCAGGATGTGCTCCCCCCTGTGACAAGACAGGGAAAGTGCGGTCCATCACCCCACATAGCTCTGATGAAGGGTTTCCCCTCCCTAAAATATTCCCTAGCAGGCTGTAGTGTTATAGGGCACCAACTCCAATGGACGGAGAAGAAACAAAGAGCTGAAATGGTTATATGAGGACAGTGATGCTGGGAGCACAGCAGACGCCCGCCTGAGCCAGAGCGCTCACCTGCTGTTGGGCATGGTGACCAGTTTGGTGGCTGTGAGCAGCTGGTAGAGCAGGTCCAGGCGAGCTGCCTTCTGCCCGGAGATCAGGGTCCTGCATTTGCACTTCTCCCAGCAGTCACAGTAGGCAGTGGGGGACGTTCTCTTGAGCCTGCAAACATGGGGAATTGAAAAAGAACTAAGAACCAAAACCCAAACTGAACGCCAGGTGTTCGTTAACATTATGAAAGGCTAAATACATCACCTTGGAAATTATTTTTATTTATAAACCAGTCTGACAACTGTTACAGGGTCACGCGTATCCAGATTAAACCCAGCGTGCTACCGTCCAGCTGGCTGGCACTGGCTTACTTGCAGTCGTGCCCCTTGTGGCAGACTCTGGCACACTCCGTGCAGCAGCAGAGGGACTCCAGCAGGCCGCAGGTCCGGCATTCGAAGATGTCCTGAAAACCACAGGGAGGAGGACCTGGTGAGCCAGCGTCCGCCCGGGAGGCTCCGGTCCCGTCACCAGAACTGGGGCGTCCCGGCCACCCACCTGGTTGATGTGCTCTGCCCCGGTCCAGGTGAAGCTGCAGGTGTCATTGCAGCAGAGCACGTAGAGCGGAGAGTCGTCCGGGTTGGTGCCAGGGGGGCAGATCATTTCCATAAACACAGCGTCAGCGTCCTCCTCCTCGCCGATTCCAGGGTCTCCTGCAGGTCAGTAGAGGAACTGATAAAGTATAACAGGTCCCGTCTAAAGACAACTGTACCGCTGGAGTTGTGCTCTGGCTTGAACCGGTAGCTCCCCAGCCTGCTAAACCAGCCTTTCCCAATCCAGTCCTCGGGGACTCGTAGCCGGTCCACGTTTTTGCTCCCTCCCAGTTTACACAACAAACCTGAAGAGACTGGCTTCCATTTACTCATTTAGAAGGGGACCCACCTTTGGCTATCTTCTGAGCGGCTTCCAGGATGGTGATGGCTGCTGGGTATGCTCTCCCACTGACCGCCAGCATGAACGGGGTCATCCCACGCGCATCCCTGTTAAGCCAGGAGAAACAGACTGCTGAGTGTATAGACAAGACAGCGTCCTCATTAGGGCAGCAGATGGCGATGTGGTTAAGGACTGGGATGAGTGAGCAGGAGGTTACAGATTCAAATATTGACAACAAGTGCAGACACTATTTAAACAGAAATCCCCGAGAGAAGACATGACCACAGCTTATTAAAGTGTGAAAATGTTAATTTAAATTGCACTGGATAAAGGAGCTATTTACTTTAGAGCAAAACAAAAAATACCTAATGTTTGTGTAGTTAACAGTAAAGACAAACAACAGACCCTGCTTATGAATGTACATTTAATCCATAGTTATAAATTATTAGGTATAAACATTTATGAAGAACACGCATTTATCACATCATCATCAGGGGAGGTTGTGGCAGAATCCCCAAAAACAAAACCGTAACTCCCGCAGGAAGATTCCTGAACAGAAAATGGCGTACTTGGCGGAGAGCAGCTCGCGGATATACGGGCGAAGGACGCTACTGTCACACATCATCTTGAGGATCAGGTGGGCGTTGGCCTTGCGGTCTCTCGTCTCGAGCACTGTGGGCTCGGATGGGCCTGCTGGGTAGGAAAAAGCTCACCTTAAAACTTACAATGTGTAACAGGAAAGCATAACTGAGGGGGTTACTGAACCTATACCCACCTGGTATGGTGGAGGTGCTGGGCACCGGCCCTGGGCCGGCCGAAGCGGCAGTGAGTGAGCCCACCGCGGGGGCCAGGATGAAGTCGATATCACCATCTGGAGAAAAAAGACCAGACTGAGATCACTGAGACCACCGATTAAATCACAGAGTAAATCAGCTGCCTCAGAGACAGGAGGAGGCCAAACCTGGGTCCATGGGCGGCGGGTCTGGCACCCAGCTTGGCGGCGCGATGGGTGGGGAAGTGGGGTCCTGGTGATCACTGGAGGATGGGCCCGATTCGTGGCGGCTCAGGCCGGTGGCCCGGAGGGAACGCCTCATCATCTCTCGCAGCCGCAGGCTAACGACAGCAAAAATGCATGCAGGGCAAAAATGTCTCCGATTTGAAATATAAAAGGTTTCCAGACTGGCTCACAGAACACCAGCATGTTGGCCACCAGCTGGCCGTGCTACTCACCCCCTGGTGCCCGACGAGCCCGGCCTGTTTCCAGAGCTGTTGCTGGACACCACGGAAATGGCGTTCGCTATAGCCTCCACGGCAGACAGCCGCTCCGCGTATGTGTTCCGCTCTGACCGCTCCGCTTCTGAAATGCACGGGACAGGCGTCACACTCCACCTTGAAGCCTTACGGTCTCTGTTCCGTCTCCCAGTCCTGGCTCTGCATGGGACTGTGACCTTTGACCCCAGCACACCTTCCTCCTCCTTGGTCTCCTTGTTGCTGACGGGAAAGCAGGCAGACACGCAGGTGTGCAGCACGTTGCGGTTTCCGTCGCAGCGGTGGCCCAAAAGGGCGGCCAGAGCGTGGGGGCCTTGCTCGAGGTTACAGAGGTACTGCCGGCACGCCTCATAGTCACAGCGGAGGATGTGCTGCATTATCGCCTGCCTCTGCAAACACAGACATGCAATCGGTCAGGAACATATAGCACTGCAGTACAGGAACATACAGCACTGCAGTACAGGAACATACAGCACTGCAGTATAGGAACATACAGCACTGCAGTACAGAAACATACAGCACTGCAGTACAGGAACATACAGCACTGCAGTACAGGAACATACAGCACTGCAGTACAGGAACATACAGCACTGCAGTACAGGAACATACAGCACTGCAGTAAATTGCAAGCTGAGCAAAATCAATAGAAATTAATTAATTTTGGCAGATTAATTGAGCCAAATCAATGCAATTCTAGGACCCTGAAAACGTGACATTCACAGCATGTAAGAAATTGTGAGTTAAAAAAAAAACTAAGGAATCATAAAAACACCATGGGATTAACCAGTGAGTTGTATCTGAGTTGTGACTAGGCCAGTGTTTCTCATGGACCCCCATATTTGCTCCCTCCCAGTTCCCTATCATAGTCCATATTTATACTCCCAGAACCACACGCACTGCCTGGGGATCCCCGGGGATCGGGTCCTGGACCATGCCAAAGGAAGTTACCTCAACAACCATAACGATGACAGCGGCTTTCTTCTTGACGGTGGAGTTGGCAGGGAGGTTAGATAAGGAATGTACCCCCATGGCCAAACTACCGATTGGTGGCAAATCCAACCAGTCAGGGTCTCGTATGCCCCCTGTACAGTCCTTTGCCATGGGGTAGATCGTTCCATTACCGTCCCGCAGGACAATGGGTGACTCCTGAAAGATGAGCCACAGTCATCAAGAACGCACATCCAACAGATAAGTGGTTTCTATGGGCGTCACTTCATGACAAATGATTTCAAAGCACAGAGGCCATGATTTACAATGTGCTATTTAATTGCTCAAAGTAAACAGGAAGTGAGTTCAACCCATCGGAGGCAGGACAGGGCACAGCATTCCTACCCATAATGCTTTGCTGCCAACGCTCACCTGGCCTGCGGTGAAGATGGCCACGTTACGCTCATTCTGGCCCAGGAAGGCCACGCTGCTGGTGGGGAAGCTGTGCTCTTGCTCGGCCTTGCCTGTGGCCAGATCAAAGACACAGTAACGCACCCAGCTGCCCGTCTTCAGCACGACGTGAACCCCTGGGGGAGGGGGGGGGCGAGAAACACAGGCTCAGTTTCCCACGCCGGCAGACTCGCCGGGCCAGACGCTGGCTGCGGAACACCTGGCGCACTGTACCTTTGGAGTCCGCGTTTACAGCCAGGATTTCAGCTTTTTCTGGGATACTAAGTTTTTTAGGTGTGCGCTGGAAGCAATCGGGAACTTTTGGAGTTCCACCAGTTTTTACAATCTGTGGGAACGCAGAGAACAAATGCTGACATTAGCAGCAGAAAGGAGCCTCAGTCAAGCCAGATTCAACATCCTAACCGAACACGCAAAACTCTAGGATAATTTATTTTTGGAACCTAAATGAAAAACTGAATGGGTCTGAAAGTCACATCTATAACAACTAGAAGGTAATCAGAATACGACATATGTGGAAAGTGTCTAATCTTAGAGTGACTCTCACTGTGCAAAATCATTAATTTCCTCCTCCAGTTACTGAAACCCGTCTGACAGAAGCGTACGGGTACAGAGAGCTCCTTAGGCTGCGTTTAGCCTATGCGAGCCGTGCGCGGGTCCCCCATCGCAGCCGGTACCTGAAGCTCATCTATTCTGAGGAGCCTACAGTCCTGCAGCAGTGAGGACGGGTCAGAGTCAGAGGGAGCTGCGCTCTGGCTGCTCACGCTGCTCGACGTCCCTGGAAATTTCACAGCAACATACGCACCATCGACTTTTAGCACCTTGAGTTCAAAAGAGAGAACTGGTGCAAATGTTGTATCATCAAAAACGCACATCACACACACACAGCACAGGTCAGACGAGAGAAACAGGGCACATTTCAATCAACAATACATTAGGTTTTAGCTGAAAATAACCTGTATTAATCATACAAATGAACAGCCTATTTTACAGGTCTTTGCAATAGCTAATATAAATACATTACATTACTAAGGTCCAAAAGCAAAGAAATGGTGGACACTGAGCATATTTAAATCAACTCTGAAGGAAAACATTAGCCTTAAGGACAGCTCAGGTCCACCATATTGGATTTTCCAGCACTTAGCAGCATCAACTATACATTCTGCTTAAACATTTACATAAGTTCACATTTCTATGATTACAGCTATTATTCATCCACACATGAATAAATAGATCTTATATAATTGGTTTTAAAAAAAAGTTTTAAATAAGTACAAAATCATCTTAAGACATAAGCCTGCAGATTCAAACAAAGCCTACACAGAGTGGTTGATAAGGCCATTATCTATTCTGTCGGACCTCCAAAATGGCTGCACAGCAGGTACAATCAAGAAAGGAAAATAAAACAGGCTTGAAATTTTACAATAACGAATGAATGAAGAGTCCATCTTCCCCTGAAAGCAAGTGCTACCCACCTTTCCCACTGGAACGTTTTTAACATCTTCCACAAAGACCACTTCACAAAGAGGCCACTGCTCTTCGTTTAGTTTTTCCTCCTCTTTGGGGGCAGGTGTAGAGCGCCGTCGCTCTGTGGCACAGCACACAGCTGTAAGGTTACTTTCAGACGTACGGCTGCAACATGGCGCTCCACGGACTTACGCTCTCAGCACACGGGGCCCTACGCAGACACACACACACACACACACACACACACACACACACACACACACTCAGGCATCCATCAGGCCTGCCATGACCCCACTGCTTCCTGTTACTAGCATCACTCTGACACCAGGAGCAGGTCGCTAACCCTAACTGCTGAAGCCCACGGACCACGTGCTCCACAGCTGACGTACTGTAGGGAAGCGAGGCGCTGCTTGCGATGGACGATGTGTCACTACACGTGGAGGCCGGAGATGGGGGGGGTCCCATCTCAGTCTTCAGCAAGTCCAGTTTGCTCTCCGCCCTGTGGGCAGAAAGGTGGGTGAGCTCAGGAAGTCCCTGAGGAGGAGCTATCCCAGGCCCGAGTTACCCGACAGGAACCCCGCCCCCCTCTCCCAGTCTCACTTAGCCTCCTGGGTCTTGCTGCTCTTCTCCATGTTCCTAAGGCTCTCCGGGGAACGAAGCTGGAACCGGCAGCTGTCATTCATGTTCCACACGGACTCGAGGAGGACGCCCACTTTTGGGACGCCGCTGCTGACGGAAAAGGCCACGGTGCCGGCGTGGTACAGAGGGTTGTTCCTCAGGCACACCTGAGAAACCAGACAGACTGAGATCCCTCGTGTCCTCCGATGCGCTGAGCAGGAGAACCGCGCTCAGTACGACAGCAGGTACCTGGGTCCCCACAGAAATGTTTGGAACAGACGACATGCCGGCACCCGACTTGGGCTTCTTGTTCTTGGCTCTGGCCTTCTCCAGCATCTTCTTCCGCTGGCTAAATGGCACCACGCCCCTGAAAGAAGACGGGCACGATTCAGAAGCTTTGTCGCATTTTCAGGTTCAGCTGCTGCAGCCACGAAAGGTCCTGGAGACAGTGCCCATGACAACTGTCGCCATGGAGAGATGCTGAGCCGCTCGCTCACCACCAGAAGAGGCTGTGCTCTAGCTGGGCACAGGTGTACAGAGCACAGCAATGCAGCGATAGGATGCGCTCGCCCTGCAGCTCTGCGAAGGCCTGCGCGCTGTGCTCCAGCTTCGAGCCCACCGTGCTCAGTGTGTCGTCCACCCAGGTCGCCACCTACAGGTCAATGACAGAACAGCCTTGAAGCTTGGAAATCTGAAGCAGAGCTTCTCTTCAAACACCAGCAATGTTCCTTACAGCTCCCTACTTCATCTAGACATCTGGGCAAAATGAATATCAAATACACAAGTAGATTTGGTCACGGGGCAGGAGTGCTGGATCAAACTGACCGGCTACTTTCATTTAGCCTCCAGAATTAACTTCTTCACTGACCTTGTTGGACTCTGTGGTGACTGTAGCTCTGATGCTGTTGGCTGCCAGGAAGGTGATTTTCTCATTAGTCAGGCCCAGGAAGGAAGTACGGGGGTGGTGAAGTGAAGGATTCTGGGCAGCAGTGAAGGAATAAAATTAACAGCCAAATTTGACCTTAGCGTGAATTTTTACCCACGAACATTATGAACTCCATAGGCACATTTTCTTGGCCTTACCTGCGAGTTCCTGTAGGGTTCTGGTTCAGCCCACCTCCACTGGTAGAGCTCTCCTTTGCAGCTGACTGCCACCAGCTCCGAATGTAGTCCGCCGATGCTCATGAACCGGGTACCGTCCTGTAGGAGGAACAGAATGGGATCCAAAAACAAGTCAGCAATCCGTGCATCGACTGCTGATCAGGCAAAGGCTGTGAATTAATCACCCAGAATGGTGCCGTCTCTCTGAGATGAGCCCCGGAAGAGCGAGGCCCTGCTCCTCACTGCTATGCCCTCCCCAGAACTAGCGCCAGCGGGGCATGTCAACAGCAGAGAATTCCCAGGCTCTGCCAAGCAACCCAGCGCCCAGCTGTCGCCTTCAAGTGTCCAAGAGATCAGCTGAGGGGACAGTTTAAAGAGCCTCACCTTTCCCAATCCTCCTGTGTCTCAATAAGAGCACAGGCAACACTCCCCGAAGCAAGAGAACCTCTCTGTCAGAGGGCGTCTCCCACTTCTGTCAGTAAGACCACTAGACGTGAAGGTGGTAGACTTTCTAGTCCCTAAAAACGGCAGCCAGGCCGAAAACAGACCCAAGCTCACAACACTTCTCTACTTCTGACATTTTAATAAGTCGCCCTGATAGCGCCATTGTTTCGGGAGCGAGGCGGCAAAGATCTCATGTTTCTCCTGCATAATCCAAGAGGAGCAAACTGCTAAGGGGGAGTGAGCTGGGCAGACCAACCTTGTCAGGCCACCACTGGAGGTCCTCGCCCAGGGAGACGGGGCTCTGCGTGGGGACGCCCTTCTTGTCCGGACCGGCCTCGCACTCCCTGCTGGTGGAGCCGCGCTCGGCGTCGAAGGAGGCGCCGTCCAGCCACCTCCGCTCACGCAGCCTCAGCACGGACTCGCGCTCGCGCAGCAGTTCGGAGTCGCGCTCTAGGGGAAGAAGGAAAACTGGTATGCAGTGGGGGGGTCACACCAGTGGGATACGAGTAAGCCACTCTCTGGACAGAACCCCCCCTTGCCTTCATTAAACACAACATCAAACAGCAGCCTCAAATGCCCAGTCTACATCACTGCAACCCCTTCTCCAGAGCAGGCCTCTAGCAGGCCTGCCCCCCCCATTCCCCCCATCCCCCCCAGCACACAGTCTGCTTGCACAGCTGGGGAGAGCGTACAGTTCGCCTTGATGGATAACACACATAAGCAGTTCTGACAGAGCAGGTAGGGAATTGGGGGAGGGGGGTTAGGAAATATCTAGTCTGTTTTGTCTCAAAGAGAGAAATACCAGAGGTTTGCCACCCTGATCCCACAAGGCCTGCTTTCATGTACAGCAAGGCAGATGAAAAATGGTACCTCGCGAGGAGCCCAGCCTGGACAAGGAGGAGCGCCTGAAGGAGGGGTATCCAAAGTAGCTGATGTCCTCGGAGAACATGGCGTCTGCGTCGATGATGACGCTGGGGTGTGCGGAGTGAATGTCAGGGTCCAGGAGAGACATCAGGTCCTCTGCATGGTAAAAATAGACAAATTCAGAACACAAACACTGTTGACATAAAACATTTTATATCACACACAGCGGCGTGAAAAGTAAAAGGAAACCTTTATTAAAAAAAATGCTTAAGCCTAGCAGATTATTTTACCCCTGCAGAGAGACTTGGGGAGACCAGCGGGGATGAGGCCACGCTCACCTCCGGGGAGGTAGGATTCGCTGGCGGTGTCGTCACCGTCGTCGCCGTCCTCGTCGTCTCTGCTCAGCAGGTTGTTGACGGCCAGGTTGACGTCGAGGTTGGTGCGCTGCAGCTCGCGGATGATGACGCTCCTGGACTTTCCTTGCAGGACGACCTGGGCCTGCGCGTTGGCCGGTCTTTAGAAGTCGTACCTCGCGTGCGCGTGCGCGTTTATGCGTGTGTGCGAGCACGCGGCCGGTGCCCACCTGAGAGATGAGCTCCTCTGGGATGACGGAGGCCGGGATGACGGGCTGGGGCTGACTGCCCAGCAGGCTGGAGCCGCGGTCCCTGCCGGTGCGGATCACCCGGGTCTGCCTGCGGGAATCCCGCGCCGTCGCTGCTGCCGACCTGCCTGAGGACCCGCCCCCTGCAGCGCCTCCGCCGCTCGCCCCGCCTCCGCTACCGCCGCCAGTCACGGCGCCTCCGGCTCCTCCTCCAGGCCCTCCTCCATTCACACCAGAGCTCCAGCGACTCCTGATGCAGGTTAACCCCAGCGGTCACTGAGGATGACCCCCCCCACACGCTTCACACCCCTTTAAAGACCATAAACCACTGAACCAAACATAGCAGGAGGCAAAGAGGAAGTCAGACTGGATTGTACACTATTAATGTGCTCTGTGCGGCTTGGGATAGGCTCATGGTTCACTGCTATACTGGATAACTGGTTATGAAAAATGAATGAGTCTTCAAGGCAGCTTATTTGAAACACCCAGCTGCATTCCTGTATATCACTCTGCAGCTTGAAGGTTAACCTCAACCCCATTGCATGTTATTTCAGGTCAAGGGTCCGTATGTGCTACCGCATAAGCCTCCAGTACCAAACCCAGGACTTTTATTCCAGATGAATATCAGCCCAGTACACTTTAACATCCACAACCAAAAGCATGGGGCGGTAATGTGAGACAGAAACAGCCCGGGTCATGTTAGGGCAGTGGCCTTGACCACAATGCTATGTTATCGGCGGCCCTGCCAAAACTTACCCGAGGGTGTTGCCTGCCAGTCTGCCCAGTGGGTCAGAACTCGAAAGGAACCAGGGAGAACCACTAGCCCTGCCTGGCCTGGAGCTCCTCACTGCCCCGGAACCACTGCTCAACTTCGAGCTGGAAACAGAAGACGGGAGATTGGTTACAAGCGTGCAGTCCTGCGCGGGATCGGTGAGAACAAGCTGGAGGGCCTAGCTAGCGAAGCCCTTGGGCGTACATGGTGTCAACTGGCCTGGGCAACACCCCGGGGAAGCGGAGGAGACCCCTCCTCCCACCTCGTCCCCCCACCTACGGGCTCCAGCTGAACGGGTCTCACGTCTCGCCCTCAATGCCAGCTTCACGTGGCTTTGCACAGTAGGTGCGAAAATTAGAAACAAACTGAAAGACCTGGTGCGCCACTAAATCAGACCGCAGTTTTACGGGTGACGGTTATTTAGTGCACCATTAGTCATCTGTTTGGGAAACTCACATATTGTACATTTAAAAAGTAGTGAAAATCAACAGAATTGTGAATTTTGCCTGTGTGAAGTGCTTGGTCAGATCCTTTTGGTACCATTTTTGAAAAACAATTACAGAAGGATTTTCCATTAAATAAATAGCAAATCTTATTTATATTTGGGTATATATGGGCATATATAGGGTGGACATTCTTCATTGGTGGCTAATCTGAGCATTTTAACCATTCCGTGCTGAGAAACGGCATGTGCAGAGCCAGGCTGAGAGCGAGCGCCATTCCACCTAACTATAGTCTCCCCGCCCAGCCCAGCACCAGAAAAAAACACCGTCCACTTTGGCCGCTTCCATTTCTGTACCTTTCAGCTGTCCACAACATTCCCACCTTCTATTCAGAGGATGTAAGGGCAGGCTGAGCACAGCTCCTATTATCCCAGAACTCTGGAGGTGGTCGGAGGTACAGAGCAGGCCCCCTAAATGAAATCCAAGCTTTCCTCCTAATTAGTTTAGTGCAAAGGGAGAAGTGACTCAGCTTTGCTACACATCTCATCCCAAATGCCCACAAACGGCACACAGTCAAGCTAGACTTTTACCATAATAACCATCATCACTGTTTTCATAATAATCAGACTCAGACCAACATTACATTACAAGTGTAGACACGGTTCTTAAGTACTGAGGCTGCTTTGAGATAAACCTCACTGGGGTTTTCGGAGCTTGCTTAGGGCCGTCTGTCAGTGTACCCTTATACGCCCTGTGCTTTCTTATACCACAGACACTAAATCGACACACAGTGCAGCCGACTGCTGGAGACGTATAATTATGTGCAAAAAAATAGGTGTGCATGTAATTCCCCTTGTAAAGATGCATCTTGTTTCGCTGTGCCTGTCAGAAAACCGGTATTTACTGGTTCATGAAAATGCTAGGATACCATGAACACACCCTAAATCACCATTAGCCTCTGCTCCAGGGAGATACTGCGGGCTCATTTCTCTATCATGGCTTCTGACAGCACTGCCCATTTGGTTGTGAGCTGCTGTCACTGCTAAGGAGCATTAGCATGCAGGTGTTCCAGCCTGGATGCAGACTGGATCCCAGCCAGGTGATTCCTTCACGTTCATGCACTCCTACAGCCCTGAGAGATCCTGATGCTTTACGTCTGACTGCAAAATTAAACAAGCGACTGCTTTTCGTACAGAGTCTTAATGAACGCCAATATCTCTCTCTTGTAATCGGAGTGTTTTGCAACTTATCCAGCCTGACAGTCGCTCTGACTTTCATAACTAAAATGAAGGGGAGCAATTTAATTTCAAGAAGTAACACAGTGAGGGAAGTTGCCTTGAATCACAAAATGATAGAATCGTGACAACTGAGAAAGAGCTATAGCACTGCTGTACTTCTCCCATAAGCGGAATGGCTCACCCATCGTTTCCATCTGGTTTGCCCAACTCCAGTCGATCAGGCTGTACGGCAAAGCCAATCCTACAGACACGGCCATCCTGAAATAAGAAAAGAAGTCAGCGCCTGTTTCCCAGCTTCTGTCCTGCACCTGTCACTCAGGCAAAGCCGTTCACATCAACAGGATACGATTCAAAATTAAATGTCATCAGAAAGCGTTCAAGCCAGCATACTGTTTCAGGGATCATTTTATGAGTAAATATTTGAGCAATCGAGGTGAGGCTTATATTTGATTATTTTTAATAACATAGGCAAATTTAAATGGGCAACTGAATAAGAAAAGCTTGAAATGTTACCTCTAGGAGAAAAGCAGCATGGTTTGGACCAACAACACACTGTTTTATGATGGCCTGTTCCAACACACTCAGAGGAGGGTGACTGAGGCACAACAGGAGAATAATAATTGTCATTTTAGGAAACATAAGCCAACGGATTAAATGTAATTATCAAACCCTGCGCAAGTACGGTAACAGAGTAGCATTACTCAGAACACACCAGAAACATGCCTGGAAACGAAACACAATTTGCCTGTAGCTCTAAATGATGAGATGTTACGTTCAATCACCTGGAACAAACAGTAAAGCTCAGCACTAATCCCAACCCTTCAATATTAAAACCTGCATGAACTTTTGACATGTGCTTAGTAAAGAGTGTGTGACTCACCTAGTACAATTGTATTTATTGAGCTTCTCAGAGACCTCCCGTAGCCTGTTGAAAGGCATAAAAGTAGAATCAGGATGACACACCATGCAGAAAAAAAATTAATTTATTTTTTGTCCTACCCAAGGTGCTACATCTCAAAGAGAGCTTGTCTTAAAAATAAGCAAAACATTTCTGAGCTCTGGATGGTGTCTAATTCACATACCAAACATTAAAACTGGTAATGCAGATTAATGTAAAGTAAAAGATTGTGTTCAGAACAAACGAAGGATGCATGCAACAGTGTGGTGTGAGATATAGTACATACAGGAAGGAATGTGCTTAACTAAACCATGGCACTGTAAAGTAGACAGGCCTAGTAGGCCATTATATAAATAGGCCAGTAGGGGGCCTAGCTGGAGAGATGCTACGTACAGTAAGCGTTCAACTGCTAACCATTACAAGGAACCCCTCCAGGTTTCACCGGGAAAAACAGTAACAAAGAGAGGCCAGGCCCAGCCAAGAATCAACCGCCTGTTTTCAGCCATGTACAAACCCCCCCCCCCCCAGTTAACAATACATGTGGTGCCTGTATCTGTGGGCTTTGCACATTATGCAGCAGAAATCACAAGAGGCATTCTGCGATTGACATGGGGACGATGCATCAATGCGGATCAATGCGTGAAACCATTTTCACAATTTATTAACAATGATTCCGAAAAAAAAAGAACAAACTCCGCCAACTACAAAGAATTACAAGTGACATCAGGGAGGCATTTGTAAACAGATTAAAAGCTTAGGAGCCATTTTCAAAATGTGAAGCTTGACACAGAAAAGACTTGAAAAGCATGGGTTAATACAAAAAAAAAAAAAAACAATGTTCTTGAAAGACAGCCAAACAGTTCTAATTAAAGAATAAAAATAACAACACATATTACCAGATGACCATAAATTTTAAAGAATTTCTTAAAGAATTCCAAATGACTGTAAAGGGGCTTTGGATGGGAAATCAAACTGGAAATCCAGATAACTGGGTGACAGGTTAAACGTGGGACACAGCAGAGAGCTTAAAAGCTCACTCTACATATTATGCCACTTCCCAGGTGAAACAGTACAACCAAGAGCCACAGACCTCTTTAGAAGCCACAGATTTGGTTGACCTTTTGGATAAGCTTATACAGCAACAATACTATCAATAAATGTTAATAAAAGACATTAACCTTTAAAAAAAAACCCTGCATACCAACAGCAGTACAGCAGAACCACAACACAATCCTTCAGGCCAGTGACACTGAGGCTAACATCTCTCAAGGAAATACCCAGAGATTTCTGTAAATACCTCTCCCATTACAAAAACATGAATGCAGCCATGTTTCGATGTATTTTTGGAACCCAGAACTGAACTTTAGAAGAACGTGGAGGTACAATACTTCAGAGAGAAGCTGCAAAACTTCGAATCGGCTCTGCTTAAAGCTACAGCCGCACGGCTCACCACACAGTCCCTGGCATTTATTGGCGTCAGCAAAAAAAAAAAAAAAAAGAAACGGGGCAGCTTCAGTCAGGCGCTACCCACCAAACGGCAGCATTAGCCTTAAAAAAACAAAGAAATCAGAGTGATGGCAGAGACACAAAAGGTCACAAAGCATACATCTGGAAAATCTACCCAAGTGTCAACCCAAGTCTTCAGACAGCCTCCGGTATTACAAAGACATTAACACTACGCCCTGCATCAAGGGTTATGACAGGCAAAGGGACTTAAGTTGCAATGAAAATCCAGTAGTTACCTGGAAACAAACATTAGGTGGTTAATAAGGTATTTAGGAACGGAAGGTGCCAAGCTGACTCTGCTCTGCTGGAGCAGAAGAGTTCAGTTCAGTCACTCCTCAGATTGCCAGCAAGCACTGGGATAAATGACTGATTCCCGTTATACGAGTTTTGTATAAAATACATAATCACACGTGTCGTATCAGGCAGGAAGCCAGTCATCTGAGCAGAGTACTAACTGAACCTGTTCCAGACTCTGGGAGGCGGATTAAACACTGCAGGGAGCAATAAACTTCTGCTCCATGAAATCTAATGAACAGCGAAAGTCAACTGCTTAATCCAACGCAGATGAAACCCCACATATTTAGAACCAGCTGCCACAACCACTGGGAAAAAAAACATCACCCAGCTGAAAAGGACGTGAAAATAATTTCCCCACATTACCAGTAAGGCAAAGCAAGCTGCTTATGAAAGATAAAAACGCAGTTCCTGCCGTAATGATAACATGCATGTTTGTCATCATTTCGGACAATTCTTCACATCTGTCTTTCCATCATCAAAAACAAACTTCGGCTGTTTCTTCACTTACACTGCATAGAGCACTGTGTACAGATAAAGACCAGAGACAGATACCCAGACACAGTCCACATGAACAAACAGAGGCAGTCCACACAGACGAATCCCTGAGGCAGACGCACTATATGGACAAAAGTATTGGGACACCTGGCCATTACACCAGAAGGAACTTTTATGACATCACATTCTAAATCCATAGGGATCAATACAGAGTGGGTCCATTCTTTGTAGCTATAGCAGCTGCCGCTCTTCTGGGATGACTTTCCACAAGAATTTGGAGTGTGTCTGGGAATTTCTGCCGATTCATCCAGAACAGCATTTGTGAGGTCAGGGACTGATGTTGGATGTGAAGGCCTGGCTCACAATCTCCATTCTAGTTCATCCCAAAGGTGTTTCAAAGGGTTATGGTCAGGGGTTTGTGTAGGCCAGTCAAGTTCTTCTACACCAAACTTACCCAACCAAGCTTTTATGGACCTTGCTTTGTGCACTGGGGCACAGTCATGCTGGAACAGAAAAGGGCCGCCTTCCCCAAACTGTTCCCACAAAGCTGGAAGCATAGAATTGTCCAAAATATCTTGGTATGCTGAAGCATTAAAAGTTCCCTTCACTGGAACTAAGGGACTCAGTCCAAGCCATGAAAAACGACCCCATACCATTATCCCGCCTCCACCAAACAATTGGCACAATGCAGTCAGACAGGTAACATTCTCCTGGCATCTGTCAAACCCAAGCTCATCCATCAGACTGCCAGACAGAGAAGCGTGATTCGTCATTCCACAGAACACATTTCCACTGCTTCAGAGTCCAGTGACAGCATGCTTTACATCACTGCATCTGATGCTTGGCATTGCACTGCGGTTATGTGAGGCTTGCATGCAGCTGCTCGGCCATGGAAGCCCATTCCTTGAAGCTCCAGGTGCAGTCTTTGTGCTGCAGTTAATGCCAGAGGAAGTTCGGAACTCTGCAGTTATTGAGTCAACAGAGCATTGGCAACTTTTATGTACTATACACCCGAGTACTCAGCAGCCCCCTTCTGCTAATGGACGTGGTTTCTCTTGTTCCTAAACATCTCCACTTTGCAATAATACCACTTACAGCTGACCATGGAATATCTAGTAGGGAAGACATTTTCTGAAAGCTGACATCTTATGACAGCACCATGCTTGGATTCACTGAGCTATTCAGAACGACCCATTCTTTCACAAATATTTGTGGACCTGACTGCATGACTAAGTGCTTGATTTTATACACCTGTGACAATTTATCTGAATGAAACGCCTGAATTCAATGGTTAAGAGGTGTGCCCTAATACTACTGTCCATATAGCGCATGCAGAGATAAACTCCAATGACAGGTAAACAGATGCAGCCCACAGAAATAAATCCCAGAGGCAAATATGCAGAGGCAGTCTACATCAATAAACCTTAGAGATCGGCTCATAACACAGCACAGTGAATTTGCCTTGACTGTGTTTCTTTGTTTTCCTTATTGATGGGGTCTCATGACACATCCCACCCTGACAGATCATCTTAAAGGGGAAAGCCCATCATCACAAATGACCTTTCATGGGGGAGGATCTTCAGGAAAAAAGCTCAAATGTTAAGAGATGTTTAACAGTTTAATAATACCTTCCATGTGGACACCATGTTAAATGTTTTTTTATAGTGTCACTATATCAAAAGAACAAAAATATAAATACTTTTGCATTTGAAAATACTGGGCTAACAAAGCATTTCCTATGGTTACAATTCCACAATTTCCAGTGGATAAACCAGATTTTTAACATGTTTTGTTAAATTTATACACCTCATTAAGCTGCAGAAGGTAGAAAATAAAACAGATTTACTATACAGCTCTTGAGGCATTAAAATTGGATGCAAGCCCTGATACGTAAAGATTATGGTGTCTTCTCTCCCAATATGCAAAGCTCTCCAAGATCCTTTGTTACAGAATCATGTCTAGCCATTCTTCATTTCAAGCAATTAATCTCCATCTCACCCTAAATCGTCCATTCTTTGCTTTGGAGTGACCAGCCAATAAGCTGCAAGGCTGATGAAAATTTCACTGGGAATTAAGGCAAGCTTCCTTTACTACAGAAACTGCATCTTCAGGCTTGCAATACATCGCTTTGTGAATGCATAAAATGGCATCCGGCGTGTGTATACTGACAGATTATCCATCTGACCTAATTTAATTACATTCAAAAATACTTTGAACTGACCGCGTATAATCCTACTGTAAACGAAATTACCCATCAGTCATATCAGATATTGAGGCTTTCCATACAAAAGGTTTTCTTTGCAAACCGTGATGACCTTATACATCGAGATAACTAATGGAGCCGGCATACTAACTGGTCGTAGATGTTAACTATAAATATAGCGAGAGGTGTGCGTGTTTCGATTAGACCTTAAATAAAACTGGAGAAAACAAAAATACTACAGAATTCCTAAAACGCCGTTAAAATGAAAGGGAACGGCGGGCAATTTGATGGGAGCCAGAAAAACAAGGGAAAAAATTGTTCTCATGTACTATAAATATATAACCGACTTAGCTGGACACCTACATTTTTAAAAAGGTCGGTATTAAGAATACCATCGCGTTTAGATTAATTGCAACAAAGCAGTACATGTCACTTAATTACAGCCACGCTAATTGCAGATTACTCAAGAAAATGTATGTTTATAATTATTCACCCTGTATATAAGATCTCCCCATCGGATCACAGGATTACATCTGCAATATTTCAATAAAGAAACGGGGCGGCTACACAGGTTTGATGTTAAAATGACGGCAGGTTTGCCGATCCCGATCCGTCCTGTCCCCCATCCCCCATCCCGCATTGTCCCTCTCAGTCCAACTTTGACTACTGATCTCGGCGGGGCCTCGTCAAGCCGAGCTAACAAACCGCTTCCACTCGTTCAGAGCCGACATAACGGCACACGGCCGCCGTGCCCCTCCAGAAGAAAAAGAGCCGCCGTCTACCACACCCAGCACATTAATATTGATCTGAAGCCTCTTTTCGCCCGCCCGCCCGCAGTGAATAGCTACCTGTCATTGAGCTGGTCTTCGGTCCCAGGCAACGGATGAACCACAAAGTGTATAGACGTCATGAGCTCAGCCCGAAATTGGACGATTATGTGTGAATAATGTATAACGGTTGAATTCTTATTTATTGTAGTGGGGCAGTTTAACTGAATCCGACTTTAACGGAAGAGACCCGGAGCTTTGAACCGCCGTCTCACCGTCTACTCCGCCATCTTAACTCTGCCGGGTTTCTCCGCTCTGCGTTGGTTAGAGCGGATTCAAACTCGACGCCGATTGGCTCCACAGACCATGAAGGGGAAAATTTATACACGCGACTTTGATTGGTCCGAGGGAAGATCCGCGAGCCGAAATCTTTTATCTATGGGTACATGACGTAAAGCGAGTGAATAAACACGTGCGTTTAGGCCAGAAGATCGACGTGTTTTGTTTGAGCAAAACATTAGTCCGGTTCCCCAGCATGAAGCGACATTCTATCACTCTCAGCACCAACATAGCCACAGTTTTAACATTTATGATGTGCTGTTTTGTTATATGACGTAATTTCTTTTCATGAATATAGAATAAGATTACTGAATAGAGATTTAAATTATATTTTTATCTACATTTTCTTAGGTAGGCCTCCCTTTCCTGATTTCGATGTTTAGTGTGTTGTTAACTTGTGTAGTACCGAAAATAGGTTGGCGCCCCATCCTGGGTTGTTCCCTGCCTTGCCCCGTATTCTCAGGTAGGTCAGGGACCCGCAGTCCTGAATTTGACAATTAAGCTGTTATAGAACATGGATGGATGCGTGAAAATGTTATATTATACCTTTACAAATCTGATCTATGGAATAGCAGTTAAACATTTGTACTAAATTTCCGTAAATACTTAAGCACATTGAACAGAGGTTACAACAGCACCACAGAACGCGGTATGATTTCATTTTATTATACATTAATTACCAAAAGAAATGTATGTAGATTTCTGCAACATTTAAACGTTCTTCTGGTTTCTTTGTATCTGTGTACCTTTATATGAAACACTGATATCTAGTGTATAATATTTTATGGTACTGTTTAGTTAAAGTGCAGAATTTTCCCTATAACAGTTCTATCTGCGAAGAAGGGAATTTTTTGTTTTGTGGTACATGCTAAATTGTTTATTGGTACACTATGGATGAGTGAGTTTAATGCAGTATAAACAGTATTTCCAGGTGCAAGAAGAGGGAGTGGAAAAGAACGGTTAATTTTAGAAAGTTAAAAATGATGCATGGTAAGTCAGAGACTTGGGGGATTATGCAGACTGCGGTAATGGCTGTCTGCTGACAGGAGCCACCACAAACCAATGGGCCTCAAATTTAGCTCTTATATTTACGTTCATGGTGAATCCTCTCTTACATGACTGTTACTAGTTGCTGTTCACTACCCTGGATGTGAGATACTCGTTGCATTGTGCAATAATAATGGTTAAGTGCAATGCTTCTCTATTTCTACCCTGTACCAGATGTTAATACTATATAATTAATACCATTGATACTGTAAGTGTATATTATGTCAACTGTATCCTTTTTACTTTTTTCTTATTACCTCACTTACATTAAGTTGACATGCTTTGTACTACTACAATGGCAATAAAGACCAAATTCTTTAAGATAAACAGCACCATCAGAATTTTAATGTGCATAAAGCATGCGTAGTTTTGTATCATTCACATGAGACAGTTACCAAAGTCACACATTACTTGACAATAAACTAATTTCAAAATGTAACCAATTCTACACAGATGCCGTGATGCTGATGTAGACCATTCTCACATTGTGTTGAAATCACTGTTAAACTGAGCTAATTGGAATCAACGAGGTTCTACAATTTGTTGCTTCGCCTGTCTAATTTTCTTCCAATTTATATCTGCCTTATCGAAAATACAGTTTTTATGTAATAACGTAATGCATGGCGACGCTGCGTGTAAACAGAACCTGTACTACGAGGTTATTGACACTGCGTGCTCCCTCTAGTGGTCAGTTTTTGACACTTAAAAGCAAAAACTTCCGGAGAAATGGGGTTTATTGTATGCTGTAGTGGGGAACGTCTGGAAAAATACAATTTCCCTTTTACAAGGTCATAAATTCACTTTTTGTGGTCGATTAGAATCATTTATTGTTCAAAGACAAAAATAATATTGGTTATCAGGAAAGTGATCCCAGGCATTCAACTTCAATATCCTCTTTGGATTACTGTGTTGGTTCTTTAATGTAGGAGGAACTGAATATCAAAGTCTGATTTCAAATTCATGTAAAACAAATCATAGAAATCAAACATAGCATAATCAAACACAGACACAGTGTGTTTACTGTGAACATCAAAACAATCATACTCGTGGTGTAAGAACTAAGAACAGTATATTTTATTGGAATACAATTTGTTGAAAGCCAGTTTCAAATAGATAATAAAACTGCTCACAGTGATTACAGAGCTTTTATCTCTTGTACCTAGCAGCAGCACACGATATTAGAGCTTTCAGATTTTCTCTATTTTCAAGTGATTGATTTAGAATCACAAACTATGAAATATTTCTGATTTTATTTGGAACTGGATCCATATGTGGGCAGAATGTATGTTTGTGGCTGCATCTCCAGCAGGTGGCAGTCTGGGAAAGGGGTCTGCTCGCGTGAGAGAAACCCCCCCTGGAGCTTTTGGTGGGGCATTCCCATTCCGCGGTGGGATTTTCCGTCAGCACCTTTCACGGGTACCATTGGCAGGCTGAGCGGGAACAGCTGCCACATCAGATGCAGCCCTAAGGGAGACATTTATAAAATGGATTATTGTGCCCAATCCTTTAAAATATTTTGGAAAGTAAGAGGCCTGATAAAGTTCTTTTTTAATTGGAAGGTATTGGAATTCAATCTGGGACATTTGCAGTATAAATAATAAAACAACCCATTGGTGTGTGAGAGAAGCAGGTGTAAAACTCAGTGTTATTTCTGTGTGCTAAATCTGGAAGCTGCCATAAAGGGAGGATGATCCTAAGAGCTCCAGTGAGTGTCTGCAGGTCCCTATGATGGGGGGGGGGGGGTCAGCCCTGAGAAGTCTCCTTCCTCCTTGTCCAGGAAGCTATGACCTACAAAGTGAGATATCCCATGCTTACAGTTTATTTTGTGTATTTCTTTCTGGAAGAGTCATGTGACACAAGACCACATATCCAGGTTGGACGTGTAGGCCTTTAAAACAGCCTACAAAATGGGCCATGGCGGCCTGAACAGGAAGCAGACGCAGTGGCAACCAGAGGGCTGCGTCTGGCCACAACCCTGAGGAAACGAGAAAAAGCTTCACGGGTATGACAACATAACCTATGGCTCGGACAAAGTGCCATCAATCTTCAGAAAATCCAAACATATTTATCTAAGCAGCCTGACCAATGATCTGCTTTCGCTTGCAGGGGGTCAAACAGCACCAGGAAATATTGCAAAATGTCACTAAAAAGAACCCAGAAGGGACTAACAGGAAAAGTCAATTAAAACGATGAATATGTTGGAAATGATGGACATTGTTTTCCAAATGAGATTCATATTAAATATTGATTCTTTTACTTTCATGCTATTGTAGATGTAATTTTAGATACTTATGTCAAAAGACATTTTGATTTTTTTTTTAATTAAGCAAAGTCAATACACTGTGACTCTGTTCTGCATAAATGTATAGAACATAAATAAAGTTCATATTTCTCATTATGGTTCAAAGTCAGCTTTCTAATACCGAATAGGGTAGGGGTTCAGGCTGGTCCACAAAAAGCTGGGGGTAGAGTTGCCATCTGTCTTGCATATTACAAAAAAAATAAGTTTTACAGGTTCGTGAAATTTTTGCATGACGAAATCGGTCCACAGACATGAAAAGGCCGGGAATTCCCATGATAGGGGCCATTATACATTACAGCACCATCAATCTATAGGATATGGAGCCAATCAGACAGATCAATTCTAGACGCCAGGATGGCCTATGTAGGCTATTCTCAAAAAAAATTCCAGAACAAGGAGGGGCACCAGAGTCAACTCAGACAGAGTGTCCAGGATATTTTTAACTCAAGTGTGAGCTGTAGGGTTAGGGTCATCAAGCAAATCATCGACCTCAGTCACAAATGGTAACTGCAGCAGTCACTGAGTAGAATGATGGCTTCCATCATAAAGCTTTTCTGTAAATCATTGCAAGCCATCTTAAGCCCCTTATTAGACCAGAAGAATTTTGGCATCCTCAAAATAGGAGAGTTCACAGGCAGCTGAACCTCATGTAAAGAAATAAATCAGTATAAACTACCAGAAGTCACTTTGAGAACATCCCTTAGTTGTACCCATTGTAATTACTGGATACTCAACCGGAATAGTTTCTCCACAGCCCAACAGCATTGATTATGTTCAAAATAAGCTTTATTTCTACTGTTAAAAGCTTTTTTTATATATACTTTTTTTTTCTTAAACTCTCACTTATAAAACAAATCATACCACTTGAGCTAACTATGTCACGTGTATTCCACCACGATGGAAAAACGTGCTTAAATAGGGATAAAATCGCGTAGAAACTAACGCGAGATTTATACAGCGAGATTTCCCTTATTTGCCGCCTTCTCCCGCTAACCTGCCGATACTCAGTAACAAAATTACTGAGGATGTTAAATGTTTGCCAGCTGTCGCAGCCTGCCCCAAGTGGTAACATTTTAATTATGAAAAATAGGAAGATTTTAAATTGGGAGAAATGATAGTTGGAGAGAAATCTAATACAATACAAAAATTAGGAAGCTCTTTCTAAATTTGCTGATCTTAGTAGTGAAAACGCAGAATTCATCTGTAGGCAAGTTCAGGTAAGACAGTGTATATCCATAACATGAAAGAATGAGTATCTTTAAACATTCCACACTTGACTTCTGTAACCCTCCACTCTCTTTATATTTCTAGATCCTTAAAAAGAATCTGTGCAGGGCGCTTCTAGTTTAAGGTTCTCTTGTCACGTGTATCAGGTGCATGAAAGGACGGGACAAACAGCAGCGCAATATAAGAATAAAAAGAGTTAATAATAAATGTAATACAGTATAAAATGTTAGGAGAGTGCTGGAAGTACATTTATGAAATAGAACTGTACAGTGCAATGTTTGTGGGATAGACAGCTACAGGATGCTGGTTGTTCAGTCACCTGATGCCTTATGCCAATAAACAGCCAGAGTTTTTACTATAGCTAGAAACTTTTATCTTATTTTTTATCCTTTTTTGTCATCTTTATATTGGATTCCTGTTTAGTTTTGTTTTTATTTCTTGCTACAATTACTAAATTATAGAACTCTGAAAGGCCAGAGTACTTGTGGGATCTGTTCCAAACAGCCCCCCACTCTCCTTTGCTCTCCAGGGGTAGCTTACCTATTAGTTTCCAGGGGGAAAGAGGTATGTCTGGCTGCAGAGCATTCTCCTAAAGAGCTTCACAGCTGTGGTGTAGTCTGCTAGCAAGTGTGCGGTATTCAGGCTAGGCTAAAAACACACGTTTGGTTTAGCTTACAGGGACATTAGCTCTTGATAGTTACTCCTCCTCGGCTGCAGTTATAGGTTCAGATGTGGGTGGGGATCAGTGTCATTGACTTTGGGTGAACTGTACTGTCAGAAGTGCGACCACAGCTGTGGTGTTCCGTGTTGCTGGAGTGCTTACATTCAGCGATACCCTCTGCTATCGTGCTTCTAAGTGCCTCTTACTCCTAGTTATGTTGCCATGCTTAGTCCTGTCAGAGCTGCTTTATGGTACTTATACTGCTGTCCTGCCTGCTGTCTGTCGCTGCCCCCCCCCACCGCTCTTCACTTCCTACCCGCCTAGCTGCATGCCCTAGAAAAGTAGTCTTTCTAGGGCAAGCTGTAAATGGAGTGGTCTACATCCAAACCTGGTGGTGAAGGATAGATGGATATCGCTCGTAAATGGTGGATATCGCTAGTAAATTGAGAGGAATTCAATCTAGGAATATTTATTATGAAAGTATATCGTGTGGCAACACATGACATCTGAGTTACGTGAAAAAGGAAGATGGGAACCAGTCAACACTTGACAAATACAAATTTTTGACCATGAAAGCAGAATGTCAGTCTATGATGCATCAGGTTCTTGACTAATTCCTTCAAAATTGCGCAGGGCCCTCTTCACTGGCAGGCTGAATACAGCCCCAGATATGCTGAGCTCAGCCAAACCCCGCCTACACCAGTGAGTGTTATCAGAGCCAGGCACATGACATACATACGCAGCCTCAGGCACAGAGATACACAGACACAGCCATACACACCAGGACACACTCAGAGGGTTGCCAGATAAGGACCCTCTCATGCTTCTATTTTGTGGATGGTAAAGCAGCGAGTTGAATTTGATCCCTCTCTCATAATTTTCCAGCCATAGAACTTAATCAGGTGAATTCCTGGCCACCACACTTGTTAAGTGACTCTTATCCTCCATGGCAACTTTGACAGACAACGTGAGGGTGGGACGTCACACGGGGGGCAAGGATGAAAGCCCCAGCTGATGCAGGCCTTGGGTGGGGCACATTTCCTAGGAGACTCACCCCTCTCTTATCTTGGTTCCTGTTATGGGAAATACCAACTGGCAGACTATTGTAATTGTTTTATGAGCCTGATGCTATCTCAGGTAATTATGACATTAATATGTGATGGAAGAGAACTGCATTGTGAGTGGTCCAACAAATTTATTGACATGACAAGAATACATGGTCTAATGTTTAGCTACTCTACTCGCATTATCTATCATGTTTACTGATATGAATATCATTGAATTCAGCTGATTGAATTTGACTATATCAAGTTGTCAAAGGTTATCACGGTCAGTAAGAATAACAATGGTGAGTTATTTCAAGATTAGTATGATGAGTCCCTCAACTAACAATGAGTTCTTCCGCAATTACAATGGATTATTACAGTTGTAAAATAAATTACAGGAAAACGAAGGTTGACCTGGGCAGTAATTAACCAGATGTGTGATGTTCCAGAACAAAAAGTTAATGTCCCATACAATGACAATATTTGAGAACTATTATTGGTAAAAGGGCCACCCAGGTCAAGTCAATCATTGACACCAATGTCAGCAAAGGCTAAACTATCAACAAATAACTGTCACTGACCGTAGACTGAGACTGTGCACTTCCAGCACAGAAGGTCACTGTTACCAAGTGCATCAACTAAAATAGCAACAGCCTTGATAACACCCTTAATGGATAAATACTGAATGAGTTCTGAACCTGTAAATACCTACAGTGGGGTAGCCTCACTTCCAGCCATAAGGTTGCATCTCCAAAATGACTTAGAGAAAGAGCCAACATTCCCCATGTAGCCAGTATAACATGTAGATCCACTACTGGGTCATAATGAGCTGGAAACACATCAAACCAGGGTTCGCCAGTCCTGGTCCTGAGGGGCAGAATCCAGTAAGTTAGATCACCCTGCTCAGCACACACCATAAGCAGCTAATTGCCAGGTTTAGTAGATGTGCGTGAACAGGGAAGTTTTGCAAATTGTGTTGGATTCTCTCCCTGCATTAAACACACTTATGGGCAACTTAGAGGCATTAATTAAGCTGACAGTCTATGGACTAAAACCAGAAAACCAGCAGGAAATCCACAGGAACGCGGGAGGAACAGACAAGCTTCATGAACACAGAGCTAAGGGTGGGAATCGATTCCGTCCAGATTTATGATGCCGGCTGAGGATTAGACTGGAGGCAGCCGTTATAGCTGAACCGGAGGCATCGGCATTGAGCCATGCCAGACGGGAGTGATGGAGCGTACATTCCGACATTGTTCTCCTGTTATCCATGCTTCGTTCCAGTACTGGCGCCAATCTCGACTGCTGCGTCTGGTCTGGTCTGTATAAGTGAGGCTGGGATCCAGTCAGTGTGCCAGAAGGGCTGTGGAAGAGCCAGTCACCTGCTGGAGAGGGCAGTGGGACTAACAGTAAATAACTGTTGCTATTTGATAAATCCTTTATTTGCCATTTACACACTGGAGTTCTTCTTGTCTTTACCTGCCCCCCCTCTTGCTCTCCATAGCTTGGGGGTCACAGCAGAGGGTCAGCCAACGGCCAGCTTGTCTGGAGCTGGGGGGTTAGGGGTCTTCTTCAAGGGCCCATAGACGTGAGAACATTCTGCTGAGGTCAGGGCTTGAACCAGCAACCTTCTGATCATGGGCACAGAGACTTAGCCCCCCCGAGCCACTCACCGCCCGCATTTATGGTAAAGAAAAAACATTAAAATATGATCTTGATCTATTTGAGTTATTTAGTATAATATAAGTATAATATATTACAAACGATTGAGGTTAAGCACCTTGTTGAAGCCCTCCTTGGGACTGGAGTCCTGTTGGGATTTAAGTCCACTGATACTTCTTTACTAAAAATTTACAGTATCTATCCTTCATGTTTAACAACGTGGAAACTGAATAATTTCCCTTAAATATGAGATTCCATTAAATAAATCAGTTATGGCTAAGTGGAGTACTATTTCGTATGGTTAAATTTACCTATGCCTCAAAACAGGTTTTTCTACTAATCCAGTTAAGTTGAACGGGTTTTTCTGTTCGTGACCTATTACCTACAAAAACCACAAGAAGTTAAAAGACCATTAAAAGTCCTTAAAGCATGACCATGGAATATAGCCTTAATCTTGTGTTTAAGGAGAAATCTGTTAAAACCAGAGGCACAGTCAGCGGGGCCAGCTATTTGATTAGTCACGGAGGAACCTACGTGACCCATGTGAGGCTCTTACCAGAACCGTCATCACGTTACTGCATGCCAGCGCAGTTGTGTACCACGCTATTTTGACGCTATTTTCACGCTGTATATCAGCCTCTGAGCACGCACCGCCTGCGCTTCTATTGGCTAGAGTTTCACACACCTTTGGCGGTGATTGGCTGCGAGATTAACCCTGCCTCCTCCGAGTCTGTCTGAATGAATCTGGAAAAAGTCGCGGAGAAACATGTCCCGTTGCATTCTGCCAAAGAAAGACGGGAAAACTGGAGCTACATAGCGGGCAGCTACTGATCGTTAGGCCTTCGATCCGATCCTGAAACTTTCACGTAAGTCATACTTAAAGTCACATCTACGAAATCAGGATGTTTATTTCATTGTATATTTCATTTATAGTGATATGTGTATTTCGTTAGTTATAACAAGTAACAGTTGCAGAAATGTCAAACAAAAAAACAAATTCGCTACTAAACCACGTATTTTGTTGTTTATAGAAGTAAATTAGTCTTTTAAAGAGCTGCATTTTGATTTGCCATTTAGTATTGTGTCACTGTAGCGAATATTGGCGTAAATTGATTTATGGCAGCGTTTAACCTACAATCAATATTATTTATTTCCGCGCCGATGAAAGGCACAATATGCCGCTTGACCACTCCCTGTGTTGTGTCGTGCACTCAACAGCCGCAGCTTTTCAGAAAGTAGGGGAAAGGTTACAGAACTACGGCTCCCCGGGTTCACGTCCCAAAGCGCTGATGAGAGCAGGCCGATCACGCCTTCTTCACATGGTCATATGCTTGTCGGTTGACCAATAGCAGATGAGCAAAGCAAGCCCTGGCACCAAACGTCGTGGCAAATTTTGGATCGAGGGGGGCGTGTCAGGGAGTTACGGGAGGTTCCACCTATATCAAATAATAACTGCGCGGCCAGAGCATATTTTATAGAGAAAACCTAGTAGTTTTTGCCAAAGGACTGCATGCACACCGATACTAATACATTATATAATATAAACTTGATTTCCTTGAGCATTCGTGTTTGTGGAAATTAATTTAACTTTAATTCCAAAATGCATTTCCCAAGGAAACGGCACCCCCTAAGCTCCGGAACTTCATTAGGTCAGCAACAAACAGGAAAGATTTTCAGGTGATAGTTCACTGGGCTGGACTGAAGACTGACATCTCTTTTCTGGAAATGCCTTAAATGCAACTGGGCTGTCAGTCTGACCAGGCTAGTACCAGCAATACCAATATCTGTGCAGAAATTACCATGAATTTAATAGATACGGTTTAATATGCATCCTTTTTTACAAAGAAGATAGAAATTATATTTACATTTTATTATTTGATGGATGCTTTTATCCAAAGCGACACATTTGAGAAAGCAGAGTCTGCCAGTCCCTGATTGTTAAGGACCTTCCTCAAGGGCCCCACTAGCCTTCTATGGGGCCACACCCTGGGAGTCAAATATTATTTGATTTATTTGAAGTACTAATAGGGGCACTGCTGTTGGACCAATGAGCAACTGGCAGGCAAAAAAAAAACAATGAGGTCTTTACCATATGTGGCCAGCAGAGGGAGCCAATGGATTCAGATGCCAGTCTCCCGAACGACTCTCCACGAGCGAAGGACATCGAGGCAGTGGAGGCCCTGATGGCCATGAGCAGCTGCTGGAAAGCTGGGAGATTTGGCCATTCAGATCCCCGTCCCCTGACACCCCACTCTGACATCTTTGAGGAAGGGCTTCCTCTGCCGGCCCCTGTCGAGTTCCAGGGGTCACCTTTGGTGAGAGCCTGGGAGCGTCCTATCCAAGCTGACGTCTCGTTCGTCGTGGAGACCAGAACTAAATGATTTGATGCTTTGTCCTTGTTTTTTGCCCTTCGCAGTGTATGACTCCACCCTACAGCCCGCTGACCTCTGAGCTTCCACATACTCTTTCAGCATCTTTTCCGGAGCCGGTTCGGACCCCTTCCTGCCAGAGCAGGCCGCAGACAGAGGGCGGCCCTTGTGATCCCGTGGGGTGTCACAGGTCACACGTCACCAGCGTGATCCGCCACACTGCAGACTTGCTGCCCTGCACCTGCAACAGCTGTCCTACAGAGAATAAGAATGTGTGTGGATCATTGCAGCCTGATGGCGGCACTCCTGAGAGACGTTCATCAAGCCAGCCGGAAGACAGAGACGCTGGAGCATGCTCAGCTGCGTCTACCGCACATCTTTCTGGGCCGGCCCCCTCAAATGTCCCGGTCATCTTGAATTTGTCATCGTCTGTTGGACTGCTACAACACCCGGTGTCCAGTGGCCCTGTGAACATAGCTTCAATGCCAGTCCTCTGTCAAGTGCTTCCTGTATCACACACAACTCCACCTGTTGTTTCTGCACATGGCCAGCAGGGGGCGGTATGCCCACCGGTGGTCCTCATGAGTGGAGAGGTTTCCAAGGGTTCGGTTATGTTCCTCGTCCCCCAGCCAGTGCTCCCCAGACAGTCTGCACTGGTAACCCCTGGAAAGCCTAAGCTGGCTGCCATCGCCCCCGCACCGGGCGTCCCCTCCTTGGTCCAAAGGAACAGCCCGCGGCCCAGCGTTTCCAGGATACGGAGCCACATCTGTACCCACCCGGGCTGTGGGAAGACCTACTTCAAGAGCTCCCACCTCAAGGCCCACAGGAGGACTCACACAGGTGAGAACCTGCTGTCCTTCTCACATCAAGTACCCAACCTGAAATCCAGATACCTCAAATGTCTAAGGTCTCTTGCTGTTCTATTATAGTCTGCGTTCAGGGTGTATGAATCTTCAGATAATGTAAATTATCTTGGGTGTACAGTCTTCACTCTAACGACATCACTTCATGGGTGCCGTGAGGATGGGTGTAAATCACATGGTGCTATTCCATTATCGTCAAAGTTTTTCTTACGCTCAATTTACAGCGGTAGTGATATCTGATAATTCAAACATGGATTATATAAATCAGTTTATCAGTGAGGAGGAAGCAGCAGGTCCTAAGCACTAAATTCCGGTTCTGCTTGTGTCTCTGTCGCCCCCTGCAGGCGAGAAGCCTTTCTGCTGCAACTGGGAGGGCTGCGAGCGGCACTTTGCCCGCTCCGACGAGCTGTCGCGACACCGCCGCACGCACACCGGCGAGAAGCGTTTCGCCTGTCCCGTGTGCCACAGCCGCTTCATGCGCAGCGACCACCTGGCCAAGCATGCCCGGCGCCACCTGGCGACCAAACGGGTGCCCACCTGGCAGGTGCAGCTCCGGAGCCTCAGCAGCCTAGCCGCTGCGTGCCCTCCGCACCTGCCGTCCGGCCCCGAGGGCATGCTGGCATGTTAGTGCATCGGCTAAGGCACCAGACTCGTGACCAAGCACCTTTCGGTCTGATTGAGGGCTCCCTTTGGTCTAGTCCAGAGCAGTGGCTTAACTTAGACTCCCTGTTTGAAACTACAGCGTCTCTAAAGAAGTTAAATGATCATGGCAGTTACACGATTGTATGTTGCTTATTTGCTGAGATCACCTAACATGAGATTTTGCACAACGGCTAAATTGCACTCAGAAATCCTGAAAGTGTAGGTGTCTGATTAAGTTTACTTATAATTCATCAAGGTTACCAAATTCCCTGACTTCTTGAAAGGTAGAGGAAAGCCGAATTATGTTTTTTTTTCCTTATATAATTTTTTTTTACTGTCATTGTTTACACATAAAAATATGTTTTGGCATCACGATTCACAAGCTCAGGGGTTATTGCCTAAAGTCCGTGGGTCGGACGTCCAATTTCCCGTACCTATCAGCGCCTGGATCAGTGCGGGCACTTTGTAGGAGCCCCGCCCTCTGTGGCACTGTGACACTTGGTGGTGATGACTGGTAGACGGTGAGATTTCAGGGGGGTGTCATTCTGTTTGAGGGAAGAGGTGTAGCAACAGTGCTGAAACGTCAGGGTTTTTGTTTCTGTGGAGATTTTTTTATTTTTATTTACAAATATTTTGTATTTTAAAACTCATTATTTATTTTATAATGTTGGTCTTTGTTTTAGTTGGGAGTAATTTTTTCCTTCAAGCAAGTATGACCAAGGAACAGCTAGGCAATGGTATAATTCTTACAAGCAGGCTGTTAAGACTCTTGAGTCATTTCTACTACTGTTAAGTCTTATGTTTAAATCTGTACTGGAAAAAACCCGCTGAGCTTTGACCAAAGTAGTTTCACCATCACGTACAATGGAATGTCATGTTAGCTTTTTTTTTTTGCACAATATTTGTCATCGTAAATGGTTTTTTTTTATACAAAGATGAATAAAATGTTTTGGAAAAGTCATAGGTGTAACTTTGGTCTTTACGCCATCTTACATGGGCAAAAACACTGTGTAGGTGTAGGTAATGACTCCACCTCATGCATGTTTTTGTACCCTTACTGGCAGACTGGTCTGTTTCCTCATAGGATTTCACCATCAACACTTAGTGCAAGGTGGAGATTGACACATACAGTAGAACCCTCAGTTCTTCTATCCACAGGCCTATACGTATCAATTCTAGACTTTTCTGGAGAGTGCTGAAAGAAATGGCAACATTCCAGTAGAGGGTTATCTGGACCTCCAGCTGGGCTCAGGATGGATCCCCACACAGGGCGCCCATCCCTTTGAGGTGAAACGTGCTCTTAGGCCAGACGTTGGTAGTGCTGTAGATCTCCAGCCTCTTGTGAGTACCCCAGCCCCTGAGCACCACAGGCTGTCACAAAATCCTTGGGAGTCCTTGATGGCCAGTTCAGCCAAATTGGTCTCTTTATATTCCAACCAGATGAAGTGAAAATGAAGAACTTTCATAAAATGCATGCCTGAAATATTGATCACTCATTACCTTCCAGGAAAGCCAACAAAGCAGGTTCCCACTCCTGAAATCTACACTCCTTTCCTGTCCCTGAAGGGCAGTGAGATTCACACCACCGATGGCTGGTTGGTACCAGGTACTGGGCACAATACGGTCTTCTATTTATAGTTAGGGACTCTTCGATGACCAACTGCTGCAAATTGTCACCGAACCTTATTTTTGATACTCAATTTAATAAGCACTGCTGCAAACGCAAGTCAGAAACGGAAGGTTGTTTATTTCATACAACAGAAAAGCCCTTTTTGCAGAATGTGAACGCTTTGTCATTAGGCTAACAGAAAATATGGCTGTCACAAAGGAGAATGAAAATAAGCACTGCACATTTCAGTCAAAGGTGTATTAATCACTTCCATTAAACGAGCACAATGGACTGATTGACAACAGCTTACAACCATTAGAATTGTAGCTAAAGATGTACGCACTCGCAGGCTTGTCTCTTCAGGAGAGGATTATGAAAGCGGCTCTTCAAAATGACAGCGTTAATTCTGATGCGCCGGGACACGTTGCTCCTGAACACTAGCAGCGACGGGGAAGCCTGAGGTGGGGCATCAAGAATGACCTTCAACCTGAACGACTTCCAGCCAAACGAGAAGTGAACAGGAGAGATGTTTCCTTATGCTTGTATGAGCACATTTTTGTTTTGTTTTGTTTGCAGCAGAGTCGCAGGCACTCACAGCGCGAGAGGTTTACGGAGCAGTCGCCGGGCCTGGAAGCGAGGGAGCGGACAGAATCTGCGGCTAACCTGATGCCCGGGAGCGATGTGCAAAGGCCGAACATGGCCACAAAAAAACCCACGACCATAGACGCTACAGGGCTACTCACATACAACCCTGTAGACCTGCTCAGTTGTTGGATAACCATAATCGAAGCACCACAAGCATACTGCTAACATTTTGGCTGGACTGATTCAGCTCCCGCTCCGAGCTCGTAACGACAAGAGTGGAGAGCAGCTCCCCCAGCCCCTGTAGGACCGTAACGACCCTCACAGCCAAGCGTCCCGTTTCTGCAGCCGCGTGCCACAGGAGCTCGACGCGCACGCCGCCGCCATGTCAAAACCGAAATAGATAAATAACACACCCACGTACGTATTTATTGCAATTACAACATGGCTGGATCAGGCTCCATAGCATGAATGGAACACCGTCTCTACTAAAGCTACCACTCGAAGCACAAATTTACATTTATTTTTGCATTTAAAATCACTTGAAGTCAGATCTTGGCATTTCTATAAACAACTGCTCCAGTAGGGCAGACAGCTGATGTACAAGACTGGCAAAATGTCATCTATATAGATTTATATATAGATATGAAATAAAATTAAATAAACTGAACATGTATATAAACTGCAGTTGAGTAGGAAACCCAGAGATGAGATGCCATCTCTACAGAGTCGTCCATTTTGTTGCATATTTTCTCTTTTTTTAAACTACAGGACAGGGGGTTAAGCTGTTTTGGGGGGGGAACCGAATACAGATACCGGTCAACTTTATGGTGATGCTGAAAAATGAATACTGTCACCACACTATGACTGGTCCCAGTAAAACCCTTCTACCGTTTAATTACAAAAAAAAACAAAAGTGTCCTAAAGCAGCCGGCTCTTCTCTTGGAATGCCAACCGGACCGGCTTTGCAGAAACCCTACTCAACCCCATCCCCACGACACCGACGTAGGTCTAAGCTGGGGTGGAGAAGGCGTCCTCCTGCTGGTTAAACTGGAAGGAGTACGGGCCCAGTAAGAGGCTCCTCATGGGCGTGTCCAGGCCGAATCCGGCATCCTGCATCTCGTACCTACAAAAAGGAACAGGGTTTAAAAACAGGTCCTCACGCCCAAAAAGTAAACCCAGCAGAAAGTTCAATCTCCACGTAACAAATACCTGCACGCATGTGCTCCTGCTTACCAATCGTGTTCTGAGATGACGTGGTAGACGGGCAAGCTCTCCATGCTGGCGTAGGTGGCCTGTTCGCCCACGCTGTGGGCCCCCATGTTCCTGAAGAGGAGCCAATCCCCCACATTGAGCTCGGGCAGCAGGCAGTGGTCTACTACCTGGTCCAGGGTGTCGCATGAGGGCCCCCAGAGGCTGCTGGAGAACACCGGCTCCTCCACCAGGGCGGCCTGCGGGGACAGGGGTACCGGCATTTAGGGGGCGGGTCCCAAGTGCGCCCCCCAAGCTGCGACAGACGTGCTTGGCTGCCGTCCACGTTCACCTTGTGCACAGACGGTGCCGGGACGACATCATCCAACAGTTTGCCGGAGAAGGACCCGTAAACGCCGTCGTTCATATAATAGAGGAACTCCGGCTCGTCGTTTGGTGATAGGTCGTCTGAAGGCAAAACAAGGACAGCGCACCGTCACGCCTCTGAAAGACGACGCGCTGACGTATCGAACGTGGGAGAGCGAGACACTGACCGCAGGGCCGCCCGCACCGATCCCTGGCCACCACTTTCTTGCCGATGACGTTGACGGCCAGGGTGAAGGAGGGTGAGACGTAGAAGGCCCCCGGCTCGGCGATGACGGAGAAGCCACACAGCGGAGAAAAGTACCTCTCCAGCTGCGGCTGAATGGTGTCGCGGATCTGAAGCAAAGAGGAGGGTCTTTAGTCCACCAAGAGACTCCCTGTGACAGAACGACTTCAGAATTAAAATCTCAAAATGCATACAGTTTTACAAAAACAACCCCCCCCCACCCTCCATTGAACGCATGTATACTGATGAGGATTAGACCAAAGCACCTTCAAGGTAAACAGAAATGACATTCGGTTTGAAATCCCGCCCATGCTACAGGCTCCGACAGCCATCGCAATAATCTAGCAGCTGATTCGCAACAAAAGGAGATGAATGCATTTGAAACACTGGGACTTTACACATTCTGACAACTACAGGAGCCAGGCATCAGTCATTCAACTGTCACTGACAGAACGCGGCTGGTGACCACTGAGCTTCATCTACATTTGCATTCCTGACATCTGCTAGACCAAGCTGAACAGGAAATATCCAGTTACTCTATACATGTGAGCATTACTGAGAAAGACCGCTGTTTTTTAAACCATATCTAGTACAGCAGTTACAATCATTTATATTAGAGCTGAATGTTTAAAAAAAAAAACACACAAAAAAAACCACACATTGCAAACAGAAAACCATAAACAAAAAACATTCAGTACCTGTTCCAGCTGGTCTTCTGAGCCAGAAAAACCTCCCCCAATGTCTAGGACGTTCATGTCGAAGCCAAACTCCGCCTGAAGAAACACCACCCATTAAACAGAAATCTGACACGGGGGAGGCAGCAACCTGCTAAGGATTATGGGAAGTATCCGTTTTCAACATAACGTCAGGGTGACACAGCGGTAACAACGCGAACACGCGCACGTGACCGTAGCCATCACGGGTAGCGCGCCCAGGCGGACTCACCCCCATGTCGAATACGCAGCGAGCGTCCGCCACCGCGTGGGTGTACGCCTGGACGTCCCGGCAGGAGCTGGGGATGTGGAACCTGACAAAATAAAGTGGGAGGAGCTTAACGGCGAGACTGAAGTACCGTGGAGAAAAAAAAAAAGCCAATAAATTTAGGAGCAAGTAGCTGCAGGTCTCAGCAGCACAAGGTTAATATATCTATGCTGAACATGGACCAGGAGAACCTGCCCTCAAAAGGTAAAGATGACATCCTGCAAAATGGGCGGATGTTGCAGCATAGCAGCGCATTAATGCAGAGTCTCCCCCGCCTCTCTCTCCCCCTGCCTCTCTCTCCCCCTGCCTCTCTCTCCCCCTGCCTCTCTGCCTCTAAGATAAGCACTTCGTCCTTCAATTTACAGAGCTGAACTCACTTGACTCCGACGACCTGCATGCCCAGCTCCTGAGCACACTCCAGGAGGGCGCGGCAGCCCTTCAGCGTGGCACCAAAGGTCATGCTGGTGGCCTCAGCTTCACCCGGAGCCTCAGCGGCGATCTGCAGCAGCAGCCTGGCGACGGAGGCACAGGGACACATCGTCACGGCGACCGTCGCCCCACGCGCGGCTCCGCCGCGGCTGCCGCACAGGCCACTCACTTGGCACCGGGGTGGCACCGGGCGATCTTGCGCATCTCAGTCTCGTTGTCGCAGGTCAGGGTGTCCACGCCGTTCTTGGCCGCGTACTTGAGGTGGGACAGCTGCTTGCAGACACCAGAGAAGATGACGTTCTCAGGAGCCACGCCGGAGTTCTGCACTAGTACCAAGTCATTCTACCGGGGGAAGGGAGCAGAAAAGGGGATGAGATTGCAGAGCCCAAAAACTGTGGCAGCAATGAGAAAAAAAAAAGTTGCAAATAAAGGGGGGGGGGAATCCCAGAAGCCTAACTATAGATATACAGGGGACCCAAAAAACAAGCAGAAATAAGAACCTGCCCAGGAGGAAATGCCTTTTCTCCTTTCATTTTGTAAACTGCTAAATGTTGAAATGCAGATACAATTACAACAGCTCCACCTCATCCCAGGCCTGGATAGTTAGTCACACTTCAGATTGTAACAGAAACGCACCATCCCAGGACAAATTACTCAGCAGCAGGTTAAAACGACTACAGCAGAACTATGAGCAATTATAAAACCAAGTGCTATTCCGCTTCAGTTCAAAGGCAGCTTTTTGGGAGAAGGAGATGCAGCCAAACATGGGGGATTCTTTCCATGTTGTCCTCTAGCGATTATGGTGGATATGGAAGACAGAAGAAACCTGGAGTTAAACCACTAGGGGCAGCGTGAGTGGGCGTGGTCACCTTGCTGGAGCATACAAAGCCAACGCCGAGAGCAGCCAGGACCTCGACGACAGCAGGACTGCTGTTGCACCGGACACTGTAGTAGGGCTGTATGGGAGTCATACTGGTCTGCCACCGGAAGTGCTGTCGCACGAGGACCCCAAGGTCAGCGACAAAAAATGCACTCTTTTCAGCCTGAAGGGGGGGGATCAAAGACAGGGTGTCAATCAATCATTTATACACCACAGGGTGCTTTACAGACATTTAAAACAATGGACTTAAAATACACACAAAAAAAAAATTATCATTCATAATTAATCACCAGTAGCAGCAGAAACATGGGATTTAACCGCCCGCAATCCCAGTGGTAGACTAACGCCTACCACACTGGCCTCGACCTCAATTAATGTAACAAACACAAAGTTTACTATTGATGCCAAAACGTGTAACCAGGGGCCTGTTTCACAAAGCAGGATTACTTGCTTAGCCAGATAACTTGCCAGATTTAAGGTAGTCTGGGCTAA
>JAODJU010000138.1:10154777-10185686 GCA_026776725.1 Gnathonemus echidnorhynchus | reverse complement strand
CTCTTATGTGTAAAATAAAAATAAAAAATAAGTAACACTTGAAGCTGTCATCTATAATGCATTATAGATACCTTCATAATGCATTACAATGGTTGGTATTAGAATTAATCAAGCATTACAGTATCCTCTATTGACAGTCATAAGGCATTATAGTGTTGATTATAATTACTTCATAAGCACCAATGAAGCTCTCATCTATAATGTACTGTAGATACTTTCATAATGCATTATAATGGTCGGTATAAGAATTAATAAAGCATTATAGCATCTTCTATTGACAGTCATAAGTCATTATAGTGTTGATTATAATACTTCATACAATGAAGCTCTCACTCTAGGTACTATATAGATCATAATGCATTATAATGGTAGGTATAAGCATTAAGGATGCTTTATAACTGCATTATAACGGTATCTATAGTGCATTATAGATGAGAGCTTCATAAAGCATTCATAATGCATAATGAACATGGCTATAATGTGTTTTGCCTTTTTATAATTTTTTATAGCCATGTTTATAATGCTTTATTAATGCATTACAATATCTTATGAATGTGTTCATAGATTCTTATAGACATGGCATACATAGAAAGTTTTACCAAAATATCCTCCATAATTTAGGAAGAATGTTTCTTGTCTTTAAGACTTATTTTTGTATTACCCTCTTCTTTGTGACATAAGCTGTTTCCATGTTAAATATGCTGTAAATGTATCATGTCGGTTTGCCTGCAGGCTGTGTGCACTGTCAACCTTTCATACCTGTTGCTGTTGCAATAATATAGGCAGGGGGGCTGCATGCCACTGAAATTTCCCCATTTGTTTTAACAGCAGAAGCACTGTTTTGTCTATTGTTGTGACTTGGGAGTGAAAGTTTCTCCCTTGGATCATATGAAAGCTATTCCTAGCTTTTTGTCCCCCCTGACACAGCTTGAAAGTGTGGCTGCTAATCGCACATAGAATCTGAAGTGGCTTCCAGTAATGCTCAATGGCCATTGTTTGCCTTTTATGATGGCTGTGTCCGCAGAAAGCGCCCATCGCACGGACTTGCGCCTCTTGCCATGGGACATACACTCACACACACACACACACACACACACACACACAAGCACCTGCATTGTGCACCAGGAATTCACATCAGCAAACAGGGGCCAAAACACCGATTGTGGTTGAACAGTGACCCACCCAATGGTGATGGGGATCCAGTGCAGTCACGGCCAGCAAGATCTCTGATGCAAACAGTGAACCCTGCACCAGCAGTGCCTCTGGTTTTTTGGGATGTGAAAAATTTTATGAAAAAAAATCCACTGCAAAAACAGATATATGCATGTCAGAAAACAGAAGGCAAAGACCTTTACTCCGGTGCATCTGTCAGTTGTTGAGGGTATCCATCCATCTTCTAACTTGTGGTTGGTCTCGTGAGAGGATAATATATAATGTATTAATATGTATGGAAGATGGATAAATGGGTGGAATATATAATAAAAACAAGATGCTGAGATGTTAGTAAAATCACTAGTTTTCTTGTCTCTGCAACTCCATTGAATTTGAAATTCATTTTTCAATAGAAGTACCAGGGGCAATCTAGGGGACACCGTGGATAGAATGACATGAAGTTTAGTTTAGTGTCACCTGGTTTCATGTGTCAAACAAATGGGGAATCCAGGATGGAATGTGCGAGAGAATGTGGACTGGACCGCCAGATTCAAACCCACATTGAGGTCTGAGCCATTGGCAGTATTTGAAAAGCCACTGTGCTCTTCTTGATAAAGATAAAATTGTAGATTACATTGCATCTGAGGTGCACTTTAATCCCAAATTTAAGGATGCTTTATTGAGGTTCCTCCCAGAGAACTGTAGTTGAAGAATGAATTTAATTCCAATAGTACCTGTTTAAGACGCACGAAACTGCTCTGGTAGTGAAGACTTCCCCTGTCTTTTAGCTGTTAAATGTCATGTGGTCATTCGCAGTGTACAGGCAGCAAACCACTGGGTGATGTCAAAACAGAAGTTTCACAATGAGAAAGTGCAAAACAGGAGCTGGCTCACGGCATCCTCAGTGCCCATTTATCTGCCAGTTTGTGTGTTTGTTTGTTTATGTGCTGGTTTGTTTGTTTATTTAGAATAAGCTTCTGTTCAGTTTAATTAAGACTTCAATTAAATTAAGATCAAATGCAACACAATTTTAATTGGATTTATAATTAGCTCTCCTATCCAGTTATGAAGAAAAGATGGAAGAAAGAAGAGATGAAGAGATTTGTGATGAGGCGGGTTCTGTCTTTTTACACGAGTGACGTAAATGTGATTTGCAGATCCACTAGGCCCACATGTACAGCTCTACTGAAACGCTCTGGGGCAGAACACACCAATGGTTCACCGATCTGGACCCACACCTAACCTGGATGGCCACGGGAGCCACCTCCGGCCTGTCACCCAGCCGGGACACTGCAGAGGACAGCTGGCATGTGCTGTCTGCTGAAAGTCTACTGCAATCCCACTGTGTTCCATCATGGTTAAGTATGTAAATGAGCACAGTCACTGGACTGACTTCCAGCTTCTGCCGCTGCACAAAACCACGGTGATCTATAGTTGACTGAAAGGATCACGCGTTCATTTTATGCATCTCTCCTGGTAATGTTCCGTTTTTTTTCTGCTCAAGGTTGGAGTTGGTTTCCCTCTTGGTTGCTAAGGAAAGCTGATAAAGTTAATTCCCATTTCAGCAATGAACCAATGTTTCTAGAACAATAGCAGTGTAGCCTTTATATTAATTTCTCAATCTATAAAGGCACAAAAAATGCAGTGTCCCCATGACAGTGTTAAAAATGTCACTATAAAAGAGAAACAGAGTCTGGCTCCCTTGACCATGTGTGTCTGACCGTCGATGTTCTCCCGTCTGCCTTCTCTGCATCTCTCCTCAGCCTGGTAGAGCTGTCCTCAGTTTCATGAGAAATGTATGCTGTCAGTGACCTTGAAGACCTTGAACTGTATCCCTGTCCACCGCTAACACAATGGCCTTATCTCCCTTGTTTTGCTGGTGTATTTCTCACCTTTGACCTCCTGACCACCTAAATTCCTCCTTAGTAAATCACTGTGGACTTCAGCAGACAATAATGGACCGTGCCATTCGCCTTGTTTAGTCAAACAGGCTAAATTAGAGCAAAGGTATGGTTTCACTGGGCAAGCTAGCCTTGACAAGAACGCCACTGTATTTAAAATGATGAGTTTGCATTCTTTCTCAGAAAAAAATCTTTTAACTCTGACCATGTATAAGTTTCCTAGGCAAAAGAAATGACTTAATAAAATGCACATCCTGTCCAGGGTGTCCCCTTCCTGGGGCTTCCTGGGATCCAATCCAAGCCAAACCAAGCAGTGCGACCCAGTACTCAATAACCAGTATGGAAAATGGATCCCATTTCCACACCAGACCAGAACTTCTATGCTGCGGGCGATACACCCAAAAACAGCCCCCATCCTTACCTATTAGCTGCTCCCCTATTGGTCAGACCAGGCTCACCTATGTTTGTGGTTGTCCAAGTCTTCTCAAGGTGGCCCGCTTGGTGTGAGTTGTCCAAGGATATTAATTGTATGAAATCACTGTTTTTCAGACATAGGAATTCTGAGATTGTAAAAGATTCCTTTCTTCATGCAACATTTTATTATTTAGTATTTTATTCCAATACAGCAAAATGATGGTACCAGTGTGTGTGTATATGTGTGTGTGTATATGTGTGTGTAGTGTATTTTACTCTGAATTGTATTGCCTTGTTTATTTTTAAAAGGGTGAGAGCTTATATGTAGTTGTTAGTTATTTGCTCCTTTTTCCTGACCAGCGCCCCCCCGCTTGCCGCCTACCTAAGCACCCTCATGCGCCTGAAAGACTAATTAAGGGGCGCGTGGCCAGACTTGCTGCAGCAGCTTGGCCTGGCTCCAGCAGTGGGTAACCCGCCCCGCTGTCTGATCCGTGGCATTGGCTCCAGACAGTCCCATCATTGTATCCCAAACAATGCACCCCATACCCACTGAACTCCGTGTTCAAATGTGGGAGACACCCACAGTCAGGAAGCAGGACTCCTTTCCAATTTTAGAAGGCCAGCAATTCTGTGAAAGCTCCGGCCAACGCTGGCAATCATGGAGGAAACCCCCTAGAGATCCTGGAGATCTTTCCTGAGGCTGGTACATTGGGTCAGATCATTGGACTGGTTCTGCACCACAGGCTTCCGGTCAATCATCAAACTTAATGCATCTTAAGACTGAATTCTAGTGCTGCACCCAGTATAAATATGCTATACACAGTAACAATTTCTATTTGAATATTTTTAAGGTATGCATTGTACCTGTAGTGGTTTGTAGAAATAGCTGATCTTCAGCTGTAAACATCTTAATAAATGGGAATTAAAAGTAAATTTGAAGCCTATATTGTTAACATTTATTTTGCCAGCAAACAAAAGTGAAACAGTTAATAAAATGAAAATTATGCTTTATTTGCACATCCCTCCTTTGACACATATATATAGTTAGGAGTGAAGCTTGAGTACAAGGTCGGCTGTTTATTTAGTGGGGGTGGGGCTTTGTCACGTGCCCAATAAACATGTAACTGTTCTGCTAATGATGGGATTTGAACCATTAACCTTCTGCTCACAACCAAAGAGACTTAAACTGCTGAACCACATAGAGTCCCCAGTACAGCACATGCTCACAGCTATCAAAAAGCCAATTAGAAATGAATCTCTTGGGTATTTTTGCTAGCTAAAATGTACCTTTTAAAAATATTCTGAAGAAAAAATATCAATATATCAACGGCAGCTTATAAGAATGAAGTAGCACATTGTAGATATTACGAACATCTCACATTATTCTCCAGCATGGTGTGCCACTCTAAGCATTTACATCAACTTCTAATAGAGTGGATTTGTCTTTTTTTCCAAAATTCTGAGGCTCTTACAGCATGAACAAGATGTAGAATAGGAAAGTGATGTATGTATTCTGGGCTGAGGAAGTAGAAAAAGCTTAATAGAATCCATGTAGATATTAAGCACAGCATAACAAATGCACATGTATTTTAAAATATGTGTAGTGGCTTGGCGTGGTCTTACATATTAAGGCTGTGAGTGTGTCTGATTTTCATTGGTTCCTTATTGTGATGAGGGGCTCCAGGCCACTCTGTGAGCTTGCACTGAATAATGTACAGAAAATGGATGGAAATCTTTTAATCTTGTGTCTGTTTATTCAAGATTCAAAAAGGTTTATTGTCATTCCGAGAACATAGGGATAGCATGTTAGGGAATGAAATGAGGTACTGAGGTCTTGTGAACAACACTATAGTGTAAAACATATATTCACTTATAGGAAAAAAGATATACACAGTAAATACAGAAAAAACCAAGGACATGATATAATATTGCAGAATAGCATATTAATTAATTTTGAAACAAAAGTGTAATTATAAAGGAAATCTTACATAGTCCGACAGGTTTTCATCCCACCTGAATTCTTAATAATAATGAACAGCTTCAGCTTGCTATGTGAAATATAGTAGTGTTTCTGAATTCCAGTTTGTGTTGATGAGCAGTGTTTAATAGCCCTCATGATTCCAGGAAACTGCACAAATACACCCAAGTAACAGAGGCACATCATGCTTGAAACACGCAATACTTTCAGGGGTAGAATGTTCCTACTAAGGAATGTGTTGCTCATAGCTATTAGCGCAATAAAACATCTATCCACCCATCCATCTATCTATCCAATAAAACATCAAGAACATAATTCATTGGAAGCTCATAAATGAACATCTGCGTAGGGTTAGGTTTGGTTTGTTTTGAACAAAACACCAGAACGCACATGTCTCTTCAACGACCAAGTCTGACTTGACAAGCACGCCACTGCCAAAAAAGGAAACCCTTGTTTTCGATACCACCGCCCAGCCACTAGGGGGAGGTAGTTAAAAATGTCAGATGACGGAGACGTCATTCGTTCCCTGCGCAACCCTGCCTGCGCACGGCAGCCCTGCTTGTCGGATCAGCTGACCGAGTGTGATTCGGTCACGGAATCTGTCATATTTGATGCTGACTGAAAATTATGAATATTTGGCTGTAGCAAGTTGCCCCGCTGTAAGGTTTTACATAAAACCATCGCTTCTAGTTTTCGCGCAGGTGAGTGAGGTGGTGGAGGTGTTTTGTTGGCCTCCGCGTCCTGCTGTCATTATATTATTGTTGAATGGGAGTCGAGGGGGGGCGATGAGGGTTAGCGGTTTCTTTAGATAAACACAAATAAAATCGATATCAGTGATCGCGCTTTGATAAATTGTCATACTGTTTATACTTCCAGTTGACATCCGTTTCGTATTCTTTGTCATAACGCCGTATACCGTAAAGAGGTAAAAGGGAGTAGTGGCTAATTTACGTTAGCACCAACGGGGGTTATTTGACATAATATATGATGTAATTGCACTAAATTCTCCCCATTTACTATAAATCAAGTATCCTTCGCATGAAAAGTTGCATCTTATTGTGTTTAATGAGAAAGATAACAAATTGCAACGTTACGTTAGCCTGCAATCATTTACAAAAACTATTTGTTTTAACCGGGACTATATGGCTCTGGATCTGGACCACAGACCAGAAACATCAGCCTGTCCGTACATGGACAACCGTGTCAGTGGCAAGATTTGTCTGTGATCCTGGTGTTTTTTTAAATCAGCTATGGAGGCTACACTTCTAAATACCATGTCCGTGGTAAAAATCGTATTTTACTCACTGTGTCCGTCAGACACGTCGTGGTACTGACCCCTACCGCAGACTCGTGATCTGTCCGTGGTTTAGGGAAGTGTGATAGACGGAAGCACGTTGAAATAACGCATAATATCCGGCAACTCACACAGGAGTGACTGTTTCACAGCACGACCCCCCCCAAACATGCGTGTAAGAGATGGCTCGGGTATGCCTCCACAAAATGAGCGTCATTAACGCTAACCGTTTGCTTTAGGCCTATTTAACTCTATATCCTTAGTTTGACTTAAGTGCTGTAAAGATAATAAAACATTTTAAAAATAAAAAACTTGTTGGAATATTAAAAGTATTTAATATATGTCTTCGTGTAGTATTGATCAGTTATAGTGCTGCCAACCTAGCTGTGGTCTAAAGATATTGTGAATATGCATTTGGCAGTGATAAATATAGACTGCTGTGTATGTTCCTCGTGACATTTTGTGACATTTTTAATACTCAGACGATAACAGGGTTGCTTTACTCTGTTGGTTTTGCCTGGACAAGTCTAGGATTATCTGGGCTTTTGGGTTATCAGGGATTTTGTGGCTGAGAAAATACCATTTTATTTATGCAGGGTTTTCCACTATTGTTTTTCAAACTTGACATTCTGGGGAATCTAAAACATTGAAAACACTTAAACAACTAAAATATTTAAATAGTAAAAATTGTTATATAAAAAAAACATGGTAATTAATCATTCTTTTTATTTGTTAATTATGTTATTGGTGTGTTGCGTTACTGGGGAACAACTTTGATTGGTTATCAGTGTAACCATCATTTATTTCACACATATTAAAGACACTGGTGTAGTTCAGGACAGAGAAGTCTGAAAACTGTGCACTGATTTTTGACGAACAGAGGGTGCTTGAGGGTACAGACTGAAAATTGCACATTCAACCAACAAATATTGGTACAGATTTAAGATGGCGACTTTGGGTACAAATTGTCTTCAGACCATTGCAAGTTCAAACACTTCGACAGTATGTAAATTAATGTTTACTTCTTTGCACATTACTTATTTTTTGACAACTTATTTTATTTATGTGTAAGGGGTTTCATTTTGATTCTGCACGTGTCTTGCAGCATTCGGATCCACTTACCTTAACGGTTAACCTTTGATCTGTCCAGTTCTAATAGATTGGAGAATTCAGATATCAGCTGCTGCAGTTATTAATACCCTGTACAGGAAGCTGGATTGACTATATCTGTCTGTCTGTCTGTCTTTCTAATCAGTGATTGTTCAGCTGGTACTCATGGTCTGCATGTTCCTAAAGGAGAGTTCCATTTCTTGCAGTGTTCCTCAGCCTGTCCTTCCTTTCTGCCTGATGTCCATCACCATGACTGAGTTTTGGTTGATCTCTGCCCCCGGTGAGAAGACCTGCCAGCAAACTTGGGACAAGCTGGTGGCAGCCACTCGTAACAACAACCTCTCCGTCAACAACAAGTTCAACATCCCCGACCTCAAGGTTTGCCCAACCGTGACCCAACCCATCCACCCTGCTGCCACAAAGTTATTTCCCTTCGCTGCCCTGCACCACCTCATATTGATAGTTATTCCAGTCACATGACCTTGGGATTCCAGTCCTCTTTTCACCTGACGTGACCCTGCATGCCACATGGGTGCCCATTCTCTGTGGAAAGTCAGTAACATTGTTGTGATTGGATGCCCAGGATGAAAGGATTTTATCTTTTCTCTCTGGAAACAGGTTGGGACCCTTGATGTCTTGGTGGGACTGTCAGATGAATTGGCTAAACTGGATGCTTTTGTGGAAAGGTAACGTGTCTCACGCCTTTGAATAAAAATCATCCATCTAAAGCAGAGACGGACCTGTTACGTTCGTCTCAGTCAGCTAAGGCCGTTTTCTTTGGATATTCGTAGGCTCGGAATTTGCTGGACCGTTTGGTGTTCAGACTTGCTGGTTCTTGGTACTCTGTGGGGCCAGAGGATTTTAGTTCCTCCCCAAACCTCGCTTCGGCGAGGAATTTCACAGCGCACTGGGGATAGAATGACCACAAACTAAATTTAGCAATTTGAAGTTTGCTGGCAATCTGGCATTTTTCCCTCCTGTGATGTTTAGCCTGGTGACTAATGTACTATGGTATCTATAACTCATACTTAAATGGTTGGGTTTCTTTGTGGGGCATCCCGGCAGCTGAAAATAAATACTTGCTGCCTCTGTCCCAGTACTCGGTCCGGATTTAGATGTGTGGCCATCTTTGATGTAAGATTCCCAGTATACTCCCACCTGTGTTGTCATGCTTGGCCAGTTTAGCCTCTCTGAAGCCTTTCCAGGGCCTCCGAAAGCAGAAAAGCTTTTTCTGAGGCACTTTTTAGAGCAGTGTTAGATGTAGCGTTGCCTCCTACTTCGCTGTTGTCTGATCTGTAATACATGCCAGCTTGGTCTTGTGTTGCCTGCTGAAGTGCTTCACTGAAGCCAAATGAAGGGTTTTCATCTGCTTCGGGTCCCTCTGTGGTGGCCAGCACTGGTGCCGTTGAGTCGGTGCTGTCTGGCTACGTCTGTTGTCTCCTTTCAGCGTGGTGAAGAAGGTGGCGCAATACATGGCTGATGTCTTGGAAGACAGTCGAGACAAAGTCCAGGAGAACTTGCTGGCGAACGGAGGTGAGGTCATCCTACGATCTCCAGCAACCAAGATGGACGTGTTCGAAATCTATAAAACAAATGTATTTGAAAATATTTTTCTTCTGAACTTGACAAGAAGGATGGTAGGTCACATTCCAAAAAGGGTGAGAGGCTTAGCTTGGATGCACACTGTCAAGGTCACAATCACCTCCTAGGACTCAACACAGCAACTTTTACATTAAAATATCTGGTGTGCGTTTGAACCACTACAGCAACTCGTCAGTGTGATACTGAAGGTTTTCGTTTGGTTGATATGAATTTGCCTCCTCTTTCTAGTGGACCTGGTGACCTACATCACACGGTTTCAGTGGGACATGGCCAAGTATCCCATCAAACAATCTCTGAAGAACATCTCTGAAATTATCTCCAAGGTCTCGCTCCTTTTGGTTTTGGATAGTCGTGTCTGTGATTTCCTGTGTTGTTTGTGTGGCTGTTGAGGATCGTGCTGAGTACCACCCTCCCTCCTCTCACCCTTGTGTTTTCTGTAGCAAGTAACTCAGATTGATAATGACCTGAAGTCCAGAGCCTCAGCTTACAACAACCTGAAGGGCAACCTCCAGAACCTGGAGAGGAAGAACGCGTGAGTCCTTAACAGACGTGTCGACTTAATGCTAACAGCTGTACTTGCACAGTATGTATGCAGTTCTGAGGGTACAACAGCAATATCTTACTTGCCAAATAACCATCAGTGCTGTTCTGCTTTTCCTCCTGCTTACATTTTTATAAATGCAGAACAGCATAGTGGGTAAAGACAAGGGTTGTCAGTGTTGCATGTGGCTACGTAGCAAAAATGATTGGTTCCCCCCCCCAACAAAAAAAAATGTTTGCTCCAGGACAGGCATGTAGCCAGGCAGTAAAACCCCCACAAAATTTGCCAGAGACCCTTGAAATTCATATCTAGCTACGGGCTTATTGCCTGTTGTACCCTTTAGAATTTGGTGATCATTGTTGACACACCACACAGCACAACAATGAAATGTGTCCTCTACATTTAACCCATATGTGTCATCGTGACATAGCAGGGGGCAGCTGATTCAGCACCCGGGGAGCAGTGCTTGGGGGCGGTACCTTGCTCAGGGTACCTCAGTGGTACCTTGCTGGTCATGGATTCGAACCAGCAATCTTTCAATTACAAGTGCGCTTCCCTAACCATTAGGCCACCACTGCCCCGTAAGCAATTGACCCGTAAGGTTAGCCAGTGTAACCTGATGATCTCCAGTAAAACATTCAGTTTTTAAAAATGGGTGATAAGTACATGCTGCTTTAGATAAAATCATCAGGGATCAACAAATTAAAAATAAAAATATTTGTTTATTAGAGGCAGCTTGTTGACCAGGAGTTTGGCTGACATTGTGAAGAAAGAAGACTTTGTCCTGGACTCTGAGTACTTGGTCACCATGCTGGTAGTTGTACCAAAGTGAGTACATGAAGTCTGTGTGAGTAAAAGGATGAAGATAGAGGAAAACATGTGGGATTCAGTTTTAAATAAGTGCACAGCATCCTCATTTAGTGTTTCATGTGGATTGTAGTACTTGGCATGTAGTATATTGTTGAAATTGGATATCAGATTATTAACATTACACCAGTCCATTTGTCTTCATAGATAAGAATGAAGGCTCCTTTGCTGTGTCTGTTAAACTGCAGAAAGAACCCTATTCAGAGTTTAACCCCGAAGTTATTGGTTGCCTCAGATAAGCAGAACAGTTGGCGCCAACTTGTGGCCAACAGATGTTTTACATCTTCTATCGTTAATTCCTCGTTTCTGTGCGTTTCTGGAAATCTCTCTGGCAAATGTTTTGCGACAGGACAAGTTACGCGGAATGGCAGAAGACGTATGAAACGCTCGCTGAAATGGTGGTGCCACGATCAACTAAGTGAGTGCGTACTGGGGACGGATAATCCATGGTGTCCGTGGTTACTGGGATACTGAAATGGCTGTGCAGAGAATCTTGTTGGTCTGTTGTACTGGTTGCATCTGTGGCTAATCCCTTTTACCCGCCCGCACCCTAACCCTCCAACATCTACTCAGCCTTCTATTTGAGGACCAGGAAAGTGGTCTCTTCAGTGTCACACTCTTCAGGAAGGCCGTCGATGACTTCAAGCACAAGGCCCGGGAGAACAAGTAAGGGGGCCTTGCCGCTTTGCATTCTGGGTTATGCTGGGGGATGAGGAGCGGGGGCAGAAGGGGAACCTGCTGATAACCGGGGGAGGGCCCGTCTCTCTTTGCAGGTTCACTGTCCGGGACTTCCAGTACAACGAGGAGGAGATGAAGGCTGACAAGGAGGAAATGACTCGGCTATCGACGGACAAGAAGAAGCAGTTTGTACGCGTTGCCGCTCCCAAGTGCCGTTTCTGTGGCTCATGTAGCTGTATAATGCTGTAAAACCCTCAAATGGACACAGGTCTTAATACGATGGCCCAGCAGCATCACATGAACCTTCAGGCCAGTTCTGATGGACAGTCCAATCTTTATCGTCCATATATGTGTCATTTTTGCATCCTTATAATGTTGAAATAATGGATTCCAGAATATTCCCCCCAGTCTCAGCCAACAGCTTCCTACAAACGGCATTGTATGGTAGTTCCTAGCCTGGCCACTAGTGGGCGCTTCCGAGGGTAATCCTGACGCTGCTCACTCCGTCTCAATAGGGGCCACTTGTCCGGTGGCTGAAGGTGAATTTCAGTGAAGCGTTCATCGCCTGGATCCACATAAAGGCGCTGAGGGTGTTCGTGGAGTCTGTCTTGAGGTAGCGCTCTCTGTTTTTATCTGTGGAGCTTAACGTTCACATTCTTACCTGCTTGTTTATGCTGTGCGGCTGATCTAACAATGGCTTCCGTGAGCGTCCCTGACGCCGCAGTGCTGTCACCTCCGCAGGTACGGACTGCCTGTGAACTTCCAGGCCATGCTGCTGCAGCCCAACAAGAAGAATATGAAGAAGCTGAGGGAGGTCCTCAACGACCTCTACAAGCACCTGGACAGCAGTGCCGCCGCCATTATCGACGTGAGTACCGGCTCTTGCCAAACCTGCCGGAAGAGGCCGGTGCCACCTAGTGGCTGATGGCAGTTTATCATTTTTGCTTCATCGTTTGCTTTTAAAGTCGTCCCCCGGCACGCAGGCGCCAACATCAGCCTGGCGAGGGATGGGAAGGGGGATGGAACAGCGCAGCACAGACACACAAACACACTGTTTGAAATCCACTTTTTCTTCTGTACCAGGCAACCATGGACATCCCTGGTCTGAACCTGAGCCAGCAGGAATATTATCCCTATGTATACTACAAGATCGACTGCAATCTCCTGGACTTCAAATAGATCCTCGCTGCACCTCTCTGCCACTACTTCATTCCGCATTTTAGATGTTTTGATTTTTATGTTGGATGCAGGTGAATTATGAAAATACTGAATTTAAATTGGCTTCTGGTATCACGTGTGGGTGCTCCTACGCTGCTCGGGAAAGGAATCACCCAAGAGCTTGACAAAAAAGCGGGTTCTCTGTGTGGTGTGGAATCTTTTGCTCTTATTTAATTCAGTTTACATTTTTAAAAAATGTAATCCAGCTGGAAAGGTTGAGGTATTCGTATATGGGTGGCTTATTTAAAAATAACCGTCCGCTTATGTGTTTTGAATCATTCCTTGTCTGTATATTATGGGGCAGTGGTGTTTGTGGTCGGAGCTCTTTATACACCTTTACTCTGGGTTCTCCTGTTCTCTCCACCCAGCTTACCTGGTCTTCTTCCCCAAGTTACTTGTGAAACAACAAAAACTGTGGTACTCAAAAACAGTGTGTGGTTCAGTTCCATGTATGTATATTTTGTGTTTAAATAGTACATGTGCAAGATCTTGTCATTATCGTAACTATAAACAAATAAATATATATGGGTATAAAAGCGAGTGGGTCTGCTGCACAATGACATTAACAACCCAGCGGCTTAAAGCTGGCGTTAGGGTAACTTTTGATACACTTCTTGAAACACTGAAGCTTTGAGACAGGCAAATAAATCATTTGTCTCATACATTAATAAGGAATTACAGGTATTCCATAGTAAACCACTGGGCAAGACCTAGATTGGCCAGCAACCCCAAATAAGGAGTATTGGTACTTGCAAAAAGCTGCCAAAATAATATTACAGCAGAGACTTTCAAAATGGCAGCTTTAGAAGTAGGAGTTTTCTGTCAAAATAGGATGTAGGCTAGGCATGTTTCATAGGGTTTCTTACCTTTTTATTCGAAGAACATATCCAGTAGGCCCTCTGTCCGCTAAATGAGGATGGACCGGATCAGTACCAGGAGATGATTAGACGGTCAGTGCGTCTATGTCGTGTGACAGTACGGACACACGTCAGGGGAGCCTCTGGAAACCAGACAAGTTGTTAGTCCAACTGTGGCTCATTCCCTTATTCTTCACTGCCAGCATTAATCGTTACACCAGAAGAGAAAATATTAAATGGTGAAAGAAAGATAAAAGTCAGTGTTGAAAATGTGAAACACTGATTAGACTTTTATGTCAATACTTTAACACCAGTAATAACAATAACAGCATGCCTAATAATAATAAAGATTGGCAAGCTCCCTACATTTGCAGACAGTAGGCTATATTATTATTATTCAGTTATTCTAGGTGCCTGAAATGAGCTAAAAGACGTGTGTGCTATAACAGAAATTACGTGCTATACATATTAAGAGCAGTCTCCGGTTTGTTTTCAATCTTGTACGCCTACCGTGACGTAGACAGGCTTTATCATTTCTCCCGCAGAACCCCCTACATCCGTAGAGGGGGTTTCGTACTTATACCCGTTTCGGAGCATTTTCGTTGAAGCAAATGGCGGTAGCGGCAGAAGCCTTTCGGGGAGCGATGGCTTTGAGCATGGTGGGGGCTCACGGGGGGAACTGAAAGCCTTCGCTTTTGGACGGCCAGCGGGGGAGGGCAGCGCGGATGGGTTGCGGTGGAAGCAAGGCTAACGCAATCGAGCCACGCTACTATGAGAGCTGGACCAGGGAGACCGAAACGACATGGCTAACAAACACCGACACCGAGGTCCCCCAGCTGGGTGTCATCAATAAAAATCACGGCAGTGCTGAAAAAGAAGGCGCCGCAACATGTGCAGGTTAGTGACGGGTAAGCTCCCGGTCATTGCAATAATGCTGCATTACAGCTATATGAACTGCGACAACTCCTGCAAAAGACAGGGAAACAAGCATTTCTTTTGAATTGAAAATCGAACGATCCCATTCCTGATAATCGGATTTTATAATGCACGCAAAAATAGCACAATTCGTGAAAACTGCGCCTCTAGGAACACCCAGGTAATACAAGGCGCAGTGATGGTACACGCAGGAATATCGGAGATAACGGGAAAAGGTGATTTACAAAATCATAAAGCGCAGAATCTAATTTATCACAAGGTACGTTAATGGCTCACAGAAAAAAAAACGGCATATCCTTGGAAGATGATCATGTGTATGTCCAATCCTCTACACGTTATGCACGTTTATTTATCAATCTCTATATTTATTTAGTTCATCGTCATTATTACTATTTTAGTCTTATTATTTGAGCTGTAACGCAAGAAATTTAAAGTTAACCAAGGGAGGGCTGTTGACCCGGCTGTCATGACTGGGTCAGCGCTCCTATCTTGACTTTCCAGGTAAGGGGGATGAGGGAAAACAGGAGAGCGCTGGCGCCTCCCATCGACCGAAAAAAATGGTGAATGCCTGCACGCAGTGTGGAAAAGAGTCCCTACCCTCAGGCGCGAGCACCAACAGCCAGATGGGGTCATCTTATCAGGAGGAGGTATGACTGGCAGGTTTGGGTTTACATTCATACTCTGTCATCTGGGTGCATTACAGATGTGCTCTAGATACCAGAAAGGTCCAATATTATGTTTAATCTTTTTTCTGTGCACAAAAACCCTAAAGAAGTCCGTGTGCAAGTAGGAGGTGGAGTTCTAATGTTAAATCTCCTGGTCCAAAATGTATTTTCTTGACGTAACTGTTGTGAGGTTCTGTGAGTGTTGACTCCCCTGGTGTAACTAGTTAGCGCTGTTAGGCTGCACAAAGGCTTTGGATTATTATGCTATTTGAACATAATTCACCCCTCAAGAGACAGACGTTCACTTCAGTTGAGTTCTTCACACATTTTCCAGTTCCAGAGTGTGGAGAAAAGGCATGCGAACATTGTGCGTGTGTGTGTGTGTGTGTGCGCGAGCAAATCTCTCCATCTTTTTTAATGGTAGGTCACAGAGGAATCCGGAAGGGAGGCACGGGGGGGCGGTGCAGACAGCCCCCAGGAGATGGGTGTGAGGCCTGCGACGCCCCAGGGTGTGAAATAGGGCCCAGCATTCCCAAGAGATCCCAACCAGAAGGCCACACCTGGAGTCTCTGCTCTCCGTGTGACTGACTGAGGCTGCTGGAGGAACTGTTTTTATTAAACAACCCAGGAGGAGCGGGAAGCGGGAAGCGGCCCAGCGTGGCGACGGGCTGCCGACAGGCGCATGCAGAAAGTGCCCTTTTGCTGTGTTGAAAGTGCCACTGCATTGTCCACCATCAATGATCGTGCTGGTCCATTGATAGGACGTTCCTCAGTCCTCAACCATCATGTCCACCATGAATTTCACTATAACTAGCAGTTAAAATATGCCAATCCGTCTGAATGCTTAATGAAATATCCTGCTTCGATACATGAGAAGTATTTAAAACCACAAAATCTCCTGTTATACAGATATGTTCCCAGGCCTTAATTAATGGATGACTTTCTTCTGTAACTGTTTTGTGTCCAGTGTTATTTCTTCTGTTGAATTAAATAAAAGAAACCTCCATCTTGTCTGGCCCATCTCTGTCTGTCCTGTGTCAATTTACCAAACTAGTGTTTCCCAATCCGGTCCTTGGGGAACCACAGTCGGTCTGTGTTTTTGCTCCCTCCAATCTCCCTGCCAGACAGTCCACATTTTTGCTCCCTCTGATCTCCCTGCCAGACAGTCCACATTTTTGCTCCCTACCGGGTACCCAGTGCACTGCTGAGAGCTGGAAGGGAGCAAAAACGTGGACTGCTGTAGCTCCCTGAGGACTGGATTGGGAACCATATCTCTAGCTTGTCAGAAGAGGGATTGATGTTTACACAGCGTGTGCAGATGCCCTCTGTGCTATGATTAGCTGTAACAGTTTTCAATGTGGCTTGTCTGATTTTTCTTGGCAATTGGGTGCACGACAGGGAATGATTGCGAGGTACCGTACCAGCTGGTGCACAACATGGTCATCGCATATGTACTAAATCTGCTATTTCTTTGCAACTGCCACCTTAGGTTTAAGTTCCTTGTATGCTTGATCTGGGGTCACTGCAAAGGATGTTGTGCTCTCTGACCTGCGGGCAAGACGACTGGTGCAAGTCACAGGCACACTGCTGCAGAACAAGAGCCTCACTGGAAAACAGACTTTCCTGAGAAAAACTTCCAAGATTCACTCTCCTCTTCAACTGTGAAAAAAGAGGTTTATTAAGAGACTAGAGTTCCCTTTTCAGGCTTTAAGAAGGATAGGGGGTCAAGGCTACACAGCGAAAATTTGTGGGGAAAACAGCAATAAACTGAAATTTGCAACAGGGTCTGGTCTGGACTACTGGACCCCTAAACCTACAGTTGTGAATTACGCAGTGAATCAGCACAAACAATCCCGGTCACCTGACTTTCCTTCCCGAGAAGACCACGCCCCCTCACTTCACACAGGGGTAAAAATAACTCTCAATTAGACCCCGTGTTTATTGCATGAACGATCTTACAGTTTTATCATCCACGTACAAGTAATACGTGGAATTTTAATCGCAACCGAATATTATTTCGCCGTTTTATGTAAAACAGTCAAAACAGCCACTTAGCGTTAAGAACAAATATTTAATGTCTGACAAAAAAATCGTGATTGAACAAGGTCTACTTGAAACTCCTTGAAACATGAAAGGCTTTAGAGTCAAGATACTACAAAAAAGCAAGTCGTATTTTACTTTCGGAATAACTATTTTAAATGTGAATTGTGGTTTTTATAACATGCATGTGTTTCTCAAACAAAAAACAGTATATAATAAAAATAAACAAAAAATTATAAAATATATCCAGAAAATATTTTTTTCCGAAAGTGATACCTTGGCTGTCAAATATCGGCAGAGGGCGCAATAAGTCACGGTAAATCTATAAGCTCCAGAATTAATTTTCCCTACAGGATTACAAATATTTATTAAGCACTTCGTTTAATGTCTCAGCTCTTTCATGAAAGAGTAATCATTGCATCTTAAATTGCTAACAGTTGGGTCTACGCACAAGGCATTTCATTTACGGAGACAAAGAAAAGACATGCATCCAAAATAATCAAAATCAATGTACCGTTTGTGATACCTCGAAGTCACATTTACTTCTAAAATTTGTTCATATGTAACATCGTTATACATAGATGATTCCCTTAGGTAAACATCCGTGAAATGCCTGTCATTTTAAGGAAGAAAACAAGAATTCATGTGACGAATTCAACTTAGGAATCCCAATTAATATAAATGGGACAGGTTATGAAACAGGATTGCAAAATTTAGTATTAAGGCGAAAGGAAATTCACAATGGGGGTCACAGGCTGGGGTTCAACACTGGATGCACAGTACAGGGTAACAGTACAGTAAGTGAAGGGTAACACAAATAATGTACAGCGTTCGGCTATGATTCGTAATAACGGCAGCTATTTGAGTGCGTTATTTTAATACATTTTTTATCACAATATGGGGAATTGAAAGTGAATAGAAATCAGGATTCCTGCAGCGCAGTCATAGCTGGAGGACGAAAATGACAACACCGGCACGAATTATACAATTTAGCAGGCATGTGGACCACGTAAGCAAGTCGGTCACGTGACCAGAGCGCATAAAAAGGGCTGACAGGAGGGCGGCTGTATTCATAGCGCTGGTGTTACAGTCGGGATTCGCGTTGGAGGGTCCAGCTCTGCCGTATGACTTACGGCAAACACTAGTGCGATTAGCTGTTTAGGCTCGGACCCCCCCACACCTTTGACGGATATAATGAGAGCATGGCCAAGCGGCGGGACGCCGATGAAGGGAGGCTGAGCGCTCCGGCGGCGCGACCGGAGCGCGGCGATGCGCTGGATCCCGGGCAGCTGACCATGGACGGCGAGGACGGAGCGGAGGAGGAGCTGTCGCTGGAGGAGATCTTGGTTCTGTACGGCCAGCCGATCAACGAAGAGCAGGCATGGGCCGTGTGCTATCAGTGCTGCTGCTCCGTGGTGCGGGGAAGCGGGGGAGAGTCCAAGTCCCGTGGGGCTTCGGCGGGGTGTCACGCAGGCAGGATCGGGGGACCCGGGGACGTCAGGATTCGCAAAGATGGGTCTGTCAGGTTACAGCATCAGGATGCTTCAGGTAATAACGCCAGACTGCCTGTAAGGTAGCATCATTCCCCTGGTCATTTCTGACAGCTTCAGGGATGATCTTAGTGTGTTCTCTTCTGTTACGCTTTATATGAATAATCAAAATCTCGAAGCTTTACACTTATTTGCATTAAGAATTAAAACAACACTGATTTGCCCCAGTTTACGAATAATGGATGAGATTAAAATATGTATGTACAAAACATTTGTGGTACCGATGAAAATATTCCTGAAATGCTCTCCATACTGTTTATACTCTGTTGACGATTCTGTATTATTTCATGTACAAAATAACATTGATGTGAGCGTTTGGATAGGGAGGTTGTGTCTGCGTGGAGGCTTTAGAGTGGCCATATTTGTCGTACATAAATGACATAAATGTATTTTCGGTGGTGGGTTGCAGAGATGCCAAGCGGGCCGTTAAAATGCAGGGATGCTGCGCAGGTCCATCTTGTCGGCTGTTCGAAATTATACCGCAAATCTAGATTATGTAACACGCGTGAAGATCAAGCCCAGCCTTGGTTTTTCCGAGGCTGAAAAAACATGCGATTCCATGGCTAACATTGATCTATCGTATCAAAATCAAAAGACACGTCGATTATCATTTTGCCATCAGATATCATTTCATTCAGATTTTATGTTAAATGTTCTGAAGTCAACATAAAACCAAGCGGCTGGCTCATGACGCCTGCTGAATTACAGATTTAAATAACGATATTTACAACTGTCCGTCTAACTGCCACCCCAGAGATCCTTCCAGATGGTGGCCGACACAAAGGTGCTGTCTCCCGAGCTGTCTGTATGCCGCTGTAAACAATGGAGCCGTGCGATTTAATCAGCCCAGAGCTGGGACAAAAGGACCCCCCCACGGCCATGTTCATGTCGCGACATTAGCCAAGTCGCGCCTGTCGTTGACCGCGAATTGCCTCCCCATTGAGAAATTCGGGCTGCCACGAATATCAACCCGCAGTTATCCTAACATCAAGATGCTGAAGTGCCTTTGGTGTAAGATTAATGATATTTACCTGCTTATCGTTACCAGTAGGATGTCCGGCATGACGGAATAATTTAAAGCAATATCTCCGGATGATTTTAAGCAGGTTAACTAAAGAACAGTTTAAATCCTTGGTGGTTTAGTGAATTATAAATAAACTTGGCCTATTTTTATGTAGAATTTGTTAATATAAAAAAGAAACGTGCAATGTGAATTAAATATTTTAAGAAGTTTGGTACGTTTACACACAAGCAGACTTAAATGTTATCGTGATCTTACTTTTATTTCCGGTTTATAGGTGGGGGTCGGTACGTGGGGCAGGCCCCTGAATTTAGAGAAATGGTTCCAAACAGTTCCCATCTATCTGCTGTTCTCTCACCGGCTCCTGTCCATTACTGCCGCTTCTGATTACCGCTGTAATACACCGCGGTGCTCCCGGCTGCCCGGCGGTGGTCCATCTGGCAGCTCATAGTGCCCGTTTGTTCAGCCTCACGCACTTAGGCTCTCGGTGACGAGGGGCAGGCCTTGTTATGCTGAATGAATGGACCGATAAGCTTCGTGTTGCATCCTCAGTCACACTGTAATGTTCGTAATCTTACCTCTGGATGCTTGCGGTTGTTTTCGCAAAGAAAAGGAAGGCTAAAATGGGGCTAACCTGCCGTCCCATGCAGGACGCCCTCAGTCTAGTGTGCTGTGTTTCCTGCGATAGACCCCAGGCTCCCTGCAACACTATACTAGAGAAATGGTTATGGAGATGCAAGGTTGGATTGGTGAATAATAACAATAATAACATGATTATAAATACAGATAATATGACAGACAATTTTCATATAAGTAAGCAGCCACCAGGCCTACATGTGTTTATAATCTTTGAATACTGTGTTGTTTTCAAGCGGTTTTTTTTTTTTTAATGCTGCTCTGGGATTGGAACATAAGACCTACTGAAAGTGTTAGACTGCCCAGTTCCCCCTGCCAGCCCTCCCCCCCAAAAAAGATCACAGTTAAAGCAATAGTGTCATAGGGAAGTTTCTCCAACACTCTGGTGTGTAGCAGAGCGCTTACACCATAGGATTCTGGGAGCTAAGAGGCATTTTGATTAGCTACAAGATTGTCTGCGTTGGGGCCCAGCGATAGACTTAATGACATCACGGCCATGAAAATATGTTGCAGCCTGAGATGATCTGTTCTCTGCTGTATAGTACATGGCTAATTAAGGAAAGTCATGTGACACTCAGCTTCATTGGACCCAGAGATCTGAAACTTGTGGAGTCTATTAACCCAGATCCTGGGATCTTAATCCTGGGATGTCATTACTGGTTGCGGAAAATCAATACTACAGTAATAAGTGCTCAACTTGGCTTCTAGTTACGACAAGTCATCACACTGGCCTGGGGGGGGGGTCACAACCCCCCCCACCACACTTGGTACATTTAATGACCTTCAAATTATCCGCAAACCTGTAGTCACCTCTGTTACGTAGTTTTTTTGTGCAAATTAATGCCTAAGTTCAGAGCTGGAATGAGAACTGATTCTTTTTACCGCTTATCTAGTACAGGATCGTAGCAAACCTGAAGCTTTTTCCAGGAAATACAGGACACCTTTGATGGAATGTAAGTTCATTGCACACCAGGATGGGTGGAAATACTAATTCACCCAAACTCATGGTTTTGGGCCATGGGAGGCAACCAGAATGAAACTCAGGAAGAACATGCGTCGTCGCAAACACACACGGCCTGTGGTCGCATTCAGACTCCCAATGCGACGCCGCAAACACAAACGGCCTGTGGTCGCATTCAGACTCCCAGCCTCGGAGGTGTGAGACTACAATGCCGTCGATTGTGTCATCTCTTTTGTGATCGCCGCATACTTACAATACCTTGCCTTGATTTTTTTTTTTATCTGCTGCTAATTACATTCCTTCAGAGAATAATTGTCTTTGCGTCCCTTCGGCCAGAGCCTCGCCCACCACACGCAGCGCCGGTTGCCTGCTTTGGCTACAGAACTATTTGCTGAATTTGCCAGAACAGGAATGATGGCATTCTATGCCACGGATAACCATAGCGACTCATGGGGTTGGTCCAAAAATGCATCCCGCTGTTTCTATTTGATGATGTGTTCCCTGCAACCTTTTCCTCTTTCTTGGCTGAAGATAAAATGCACCCTCCAGCAGGAGCACTGGGCGGCTTTGCGAGGCAGGACCGAGGGGACATTTCAGGATGCGGCCAACCTTCGAAAGGCGTCCATCTTAATTGTGACAGCAGCGTTACGACGGACAAAGAGACTCTGGGTGGGGTGGGGCGCCCTGTTTACATCCTGCCTTTGAGGCTCTCTGTGCCTGGCTCACTTTCTCCAGGTCAAAGAACTGATATCAGTTCATCTCTTGAGCAGGTCGATGTGAGATATTTTGTCTATTTCAAGGAACTATAACACAGCAGGAAGTTAAAATGAGCTCCAGTATCTCAATTATCACAATTAGGATCAGTTATCAGGCTGTATTTATTTTAAATTTTTTTTCCTTTTCTCCAGGTAAAACTTGTACTGCAGGTGTAACCTTTTGTGCCATATTTGCATATTCTATGTGGCAGTGCCTCACACCTCCAGGGTTGTTGGTTTGAGTCCCACCTCAGTTCTGTGTGTGTGAAGTTCTCATGTTCTTCTCTTCTGGGTTCCCATGGCCAAAGACGCACAATGAGGCTGATTGATGCATCTGATTTGTATACGTATGCGTGTGTTTGCGGCCTGCTGTGGAGAGGCCTCCATTCAGGGAGTATTCCAGCCTTCTGTCCTGTGTCGTATCAGATCGCCCCTGACCCCTTGTGACCCTGACTAAGATAAGCATTTAGAAGCCAAATGGACGATTTCTGAATTTACAGATGATCATACACAGAAAGTAGCTAAGCTGGGTTCAGTATTTTGACCATAGGTGGCCAAAAAGTCTGATTCTGAGTGTGATTCAGGTTAAATTCTGTTGAGATAGATAGGCTGCCAAAGGTTAGACAGTTTAAATGCAGGGCTGCTATAATGTACAGGTTTACCTGGGCTGGAGCCCAGGGGCTTCCGCTAAAAAGGGGCCTCAACTAACTTTGTTCAATAAAATTTAAACTCCACACCAACCCCCTCCCCCCCAGCATCAGTCAACAAGTTTTATTCTCGTAGATAACAGTGGGGGCCTCTGACAGCTCAAAAAGCCCAGGGGCCTCTGACCACAGTACTATGCCTCAGCTTAAAATAGACACATTGTTGGTTCCAGGTCAGTATTTTCTCTACGAGTTAGTGTCCAGTCTTCTGACTCATAATTTGTTAGGCAAGTAGAGCTCAGAATGACCTGGAGACAGTCAGCCAGGCCTCCAGCTCCATGTCAGTCCAGCCAGCAGACCCTGGCTGGTTAGTTCCCTCCTCCATCAGAATTGAATTTATTCTCACGTCACAGAGGTCCCGATGGGTTAACGACCTGTTACATTCTGCTCTGTTGTTTCTCCTTCATACTGTAGACCCCAAGTCAGAGGTAGATAGTTGAGGTCCAGAAAGTAAAAATCCAGACCAAGATTTTGTTTCAGCCAACCAGTTGAATACTCTCTGACTGTGACTCTTTATACTCATCTGGTTGGTTGAAACAAAACTTTGGTCTGGACTTTTACTCCCTGGACCTGAAATCTCCACCTCTGCTTGGCATGTACTTTTGAATTTACTTTAAATATCATAATATAAGGAGGAGGCTGACACAGCTGTGACTCAGATTTACCAGAATCCCTGATCAGAATGTGCTTTATTCTATAATAAAAGCGGGAAGCTGGCTATTGTCAGTAGAGTCATTTTACGGATGGGAGTTTTAAGTGGGTGGGAGTGACATGTACAGCCTCACACCCATGGAAACAAACACTACCTAGCCTTGCTTAATCTAGCAGGGAAGTTGAATTAAAAGGCTGATTGGGGGCGAGGGGGGGGGTTGGGGTCATGTTTTCACTGGGTTGCAATTAGACTGCACCGAGTTCTTCCTCATAAACAATTAAGACATCCGTGTTCTCCAAATATACCGTCATTTGTGCCTGCAGGAATGACATAGCTTTTTGGTAGATAAACCTCCAACACAGAATAATGTCTTTTTTTCCCTCCCCAAGAATCAGTTTATTAATGTGAAATTCCTCAGCCCCGCCCCCTGTGACACACCCTGCCCCAAGCCTTAAGTGCAGCTGAGCTTCTTGCTTAGGGTGTTGCTTCAATTTCATATTGGAAAGATTGTAATTAAAGTTAAATTAAATTGTATGATAGCTGAAATCTTCCTTTGACTCTCCAATAGCTTTGGTTTAGCAGCGTAATTAATAATAGCATTAATTTGTAATGCACTTCCATTTAATCAGTGATTACTTGTTTGTAGCTCGTGAGTAAAATATGGTAGAAAAAACTGGTAAATAATATTAAAGTTTCACAAAAGGTGAAAAAATAAACAATTTCAAAATAATGGGTACAGCTGTTTGACTAACAGAAATAAAGTGTATAGCTTGTGCATAAGTAAAGTATACCCTCATGATGGATTGTGTGACTCAGTCAGTTAATTTCCTTATCAAACGTGAGGAACATAACTTGACAGAATGCTGGCGTTTATGGGTGCTGTACAGAGCAGGGCTGGGAAATGCTGTGCTACTGAACAGTGTGTGTGTGTATCCTTATGGGTACACAATGTCCCTATAACGTGATAAATATCTGTTTTTTTTCCCTTATAGGGACCGGTTGGGTGGGGGTTAAGATTGTCATAGTTAGAATTAGCATTTTTCCCATAGAAGTGAATGAGCTGTCCCCATAAGGATAGGTATACCCGACTGTGTGTGTGTGTGTGTGTGTGTGTGTGTGTGCGTGCGTGTGAGAGAGTGTGTGTGTGCACGTGTAATGACGGGACTCGCCACAAAGTGAGGTTGTGTTCGCGCCAAGCCGTGAGTGTTAATCGGGGCAGCTCTGTGGCCGTTTGACCCCCTGGCTCCGCTTTGGCATTGTTGGAGTTGCCGTGGTGTTTCCATAGCAACAGCTAGCCGGAGACAGAATCCACGAGGGGGGGCTCCAGGGGCCCAGTAACCTGGTATCCTATTCTGTGAATCACCTGCAAAATAATAATAAAAAACATCTCAAGAAGCTTAAGATTCTTATGTTACAAGTAATTTAATATTAAAAAGATGGTGTAAGGCAAAAAAGCAATTATGAGTTATTTTAGTTTGTCCTTTCTGTGAGTTCGGATTGTCTTGTTTTTCTTCCCTCCTTAATATAATAAAATGCTTACAGGCATCTCACAAGAGGGCTTTTCTAAGCTAACTATGGCTGATGGAGTTTACAAAATGTTTTCAAAAATGGGCATCATTGTAACAAAAAAAAACAGTAAACTTATCCCACTGGTACTGAATTAACTCCTAATGGTCTTTCATCCATTTTAAGCACTGTACAGTTGTTGTCCTTGTAAAATATGGGCCAGAACAATGATTCATGTACAGATTTTTTATCTGAATTTTGGAGATCTTGGCTCCAGTCATTATCAAGCCCAGAGACCCATGGTGACTGTCGCTGCCATTTTTCGTGGCTGCTCTCCATAGCTGTACATTTGACTTTAGTGTTTCTTTTTTCCCCAACAGATAAGAATCGGTCACCATGCACAGTGACAGAGGTGAGTATCATTCCTTTATTCTGTGGATGCTTTAACTTTAACTTGTCTGTGGCCATGTGCTGGAGGTTTTGTCCCCCCCGCATGGGAATGAATTTTCCAGTAAATGACCCCCGCCCCCCACCTGTGATCTTATGGGTCAGCCTTCACCAATATCTACCTTGAATTCAGCCTGTGCTCACAGGTTCTGTCCTCCAGCCCAGGCCGCCCCAACCATGCATGTATGGGGCGGGATTAACCTTCAGACTTCGACTTCCTCCGAATTGCACCAAACTTGAGCATTGCCAGTTTCTCCGTCCCAAAGACAGGCAGCTAAAAAATGCCCTAGATCAAGTCGGATGACCTTGCATGACTGCAACGCGACAGGCGGTGATTCTCAAGTAGCAAGGACCGGTTTAGCCATGGGAAAATACGTAATGTTTATATTATATTAACAGTATTAAATGACGCATTCTGTCCTGACCAGAAATTTGGATTGGACCAAACCTAGTTTACCCACGAGTATGTCTCTGCTTACACTGGAGATGTGGATCAATGAGTTTGTCAACACTAAAGCAGAAGCTCCCTGAAAAATTTTATAGTAAAACCAAACGCAGGTTTGTTTGTCTGTATGAAGCTGTAGTTTGCGGCTGTTGTTTAAACCAGGATCTTGGCCTGTCTGAGACGGCTTAGTCACCTCTCAGGTTTCCTGTGGTTGGCGTGATTAATCTCCTTGGCTTTATAATCTATTTGTTCAGTGATGACCAGCATGAATGATTATTTATTTTTTTACCTACCTGAGGGCCAGGCGAGGCTTGCCTCACTCCGCTATAAATATCCCGGGACGGACAGTTTTCTCGTGTAGGCGTGTCCGCCTGTCCTCCAAGGCGGGGGCGACTTGCTGCATTCCTGTGGCGGTTGCGGTGTTTGTCATCAGTGTCTCCGCCTAGATACATTTTCAGGGTTGTAATTAATGGAGGGTTTCAGTGTGAAACGCGTCATGCTGGCGTCCTGTCGAGCAGGCCGGTTGTGGAGGGGGGGGGGGGGGGATGGGGGGCCGCTGGATTCTTGCCGTAGTGCTTGGAGCGGCAGCTCGAGTGAAATGGTCTGTCTGGAGAGGCAGGCGCGTCGAGGCTGCATGGCAGCGGGTCCTGGGTGGTGCTGCGGGTTGCTAACGGTCCCCGAGGCAGGCTGCCCATATGCCACCCAGGACTTACTCCCAATGACCCTCCCTGTGGCGCCCAGCACCAGACCAGTCCCTGTGCAGGCGGCAGCATGTCACCTTTCTGCTAATTTGCTAAGTGAGCAAGCGTGTTGGATTTAACTGCAAGATCAAATAAAAGCAGTCAAATAAATTAAGTACAAATTGAAGATGATGTGACGTTTCCTCTCTGCATGCAGTAGACTGTTCATGTCGGCAGTTTTAAAGCAGCTATGATGATATTTACAGAAATCCCGGTATGAAGTGAATTGTTAAATGCGATGATTACTTAATTACTTCTCCTACACTGTCGTGGTGTACGCATCCTGTGACAGTCCCCTTTTCCCATTCGTCCCAGTCCCCATCTGCCCTTTATTTTCCCTCCGACACATTCCATGCTTGTATCTCCACAAACTTCCCCGAACGGGGATGTTTGTCTGGCGGCGCCGCGTGCCGTAAGCTGTGTCGCTCTGTCGCCAGGGTCCGCACACGCATGCAGCTGTCACGGAGGCTGCGGGACACCGGGGGTAGCCTCTCGGCGGGACGGCCGGAGCAGATGGCACAACTGCCGGGGGGGGGGGGCGGGGGCGCACAAGCCGGCGGCCGAGCGCAAACACCTGCTCGCACTCACAGCGTCACGCGTGGCATTACGGACACGCGTCTGCTTGCACACACGCAAACAGGCGAGTGCTCTGAACCACGGATGCGATTCATAGCGAGCGGATAAATCCCCTCATAAGCTGCTTTACCCCACGATGGTTCCTTGATCTGTCTCACGATGGATTCCAGTCGGTGAATCCTGGAGCTTCGGGGTAGTATGCTGAGCAAGTCCGGCAGCCACGCCCAGTCGCAAGTCTCCGAGTCCAGCCATCTTGGCTTTGCACCCTGCATGGAGGGTTGCGTCAAGAGCCTGGGAAATTGATTGCGATGGATGGATTGGGGGTGTCACTAAACAGGCCAGTCTGGTGCTGATTTTTCATTATTAGGGCCAGAGGTATAATATAGTAGTTTTGCTTACTTAAAATCATCATGTCCAGGGTTAGGAGTCTGTCACCAATCATTGGTCTTTGGTCTTATGTGAGCCATTGAATTCTGTTGCAATGTTTATGATACAATTTCCTCCATGGTAAAAATAGCCCCTTAATTTACTGTATTTCCTAGCAGTAGTGAAAGGAGAAAAAGAGATCATATTTTTCACCAGTCTGCACGTTCTACTTTTCTAGACAGCCTTTAGTTATTTCTCCTCACGGGGCATTAATCAGCCGTAGGTTGTACAGAAGAACTTCAAAGCACATGCACCGTGCATGCGATGGCCATAAGTCTGAGGGTATCGCTGTGAGGAAACACCTGCTTGTACGATAGACACACAAAGAGCCTGGCTCTGGAGAAGATGCACAGGAGCTCTGGAACATGCCAGAACCTGAGAAGCAGCTTTCCAGGCAGCCCATAGCAGATGTCTTTTTCCACGGCCGCGGACTCTGGCTCGTCTTGGGAGATCCCCAGCCGTTACCTCCCTAGACTTTCCCCAGCGAGCTGAGAGATATAATCCCCATAGTGTCCTTGGTCTCCCCCCGCGGCCACTGGCCAGTGGGACGTTCCTGGAAACACTTCCTCCCGTTCGGGCAGCAGGCATGAATGCAGCATCTAAAGTAGCTCATTTCTATATATGGGCCAAATCTGTGAAATGGAAGCTGCAGGTGGCATGATGAAGACGATATGAGCAGATGGAGGAAAGGTGCATCTACATATTCTGCAGCCAAATCTATAAATGTATATAGAGATCCGATTATTCAGCATAGGACCTGGAGGCTGTCTTAGGTCAGAACTCGCACCCTGCTAGGTCCTGCAGGCAGCATGGAGCTCTGTATCCAGGTCCATGATACAAACAGAAGGTGCAGCCAGCATTCAAGGATGGAATTTCATACTTTTGATGGTGATTCAATGAGTCAAGACAAATTTCTTGTTTCAGAGGAGACTACAGCCTTTGAAGCTGTCGCGTTTGCTTTGTGTGCGTCTGTGTTTATGGAAATGTGTCAGAGAGAGTCAGACAGACGCAAGTGTCCTGAAAGCACGTGAAAGTCACGCCTCCTCTCTGACGCTCCTTTGGTACCTCGGCCAGGTGGAGATATGGCTCCATTTTACCTGGAAGTGACAAGAAGCTCTTCTGAGGGATCCATCTGTATTTGTCCATCAGTTTTGTGACTGACGTAAGGCTTGTTCGCTGGGTTCCTTCCTCACTGCGTATCAAGTCCTGACTTCATTTCTGCACCTTTGGTCTTACTGATAAAATTCCAGACTTTTCAGTGCAAGTTAAGGATGCAGTTGAATAGATCAGGGAAACAATGGAGTAGATTTGAAGCCGGACGGTGACATTTCACTTTCCTTTGTTCTTTTATGGACGCCCTCTGTAGAGTCTGATTTGTTTGTTTGAATCCTCCCTTCAGCCACAGCCAAGGAGATGACCTTACAGCCCTTTCAGCTGAAATGTCCTCATTCATGCTTAGGGTGACTTGAGTTGCCAGAGTAACGTCTTGGCGTCATGGAAACTTTGTTTTTGTGCGATGTTGTGGGACGCCCAAGCTATTAGCACTACCATAAAAAAGTTCATTTACTAGGGCTGCATGACATATATTATTTTAGGGCTGCACAATGTATTGTGCTCCTGCGCAATAATCATGTCGCATTTGTGAGCAATTGTGTCTGTTGACCCAACTTGCGGCAACACTGCCAACTTAATAACAAATCATATTCAGCTATAGTTTATTTGATTTCATCTCCATTTTTGTTTTATGAATGTAGTAATGCTACAAGGGGAAATTTCACATATCGGAATATGGCATCACGATGTGATATCATGCAGTCCTATTATTAACACATGATATCTGAAATAAAAATGCCCTACAATTATTTTAAGTGGAATTATAGGTGGTTTGTACTGTAAGCCTGTTCTGTAGACTAGATTATTACTGTGGGTCCTGTTTTTTCTCACCTTTAACAGTCAATGTGATGCATTGTGGGTAAAATCTGTGGCCCACACTCTGGATGTCCGATATGTGTGGCTCCCTCTAAGCCTGGAGGTTGGGTTGTTTTTCCTCACTGCATTGTGGTGGATAACGGCTTCACTGCAAATACAGTCCTGCTGTTTCTTATCTTCCTTTTGGGGGGTTGCTGGACCGCCTGGTGCACTGAGTGCAGTAGAGCGGTTCTGCCAAGCGGGCCTCACGGGCCGGGGGGGAAGGGCGGGCGGATGAAGGAGAGCCCTTTGAGGACTTGCGCGGCACAGGTGATAAGATCGTGGCACGCCTGTCGAGACGCCTGGGCACCTTGGCGTACATCGTCTAAACCATTTATTCCTAAGGAGCAGCTTGGCGTTGGGGTAGAAGGTAGAAAAAGAAAAATCTCTCTTCGCTGGCATCTTTAGAATAAGGTGATTTGCCCCTTTGATTTGATTAGTTGTTCAGATCTCCTCAGTGTTAAGGCCCAGTTTAATCCCATTTCTGACTGGAAGGCCGTCCAGTATGTCACTAGTGCGGTGGCTGGGTTCGTGTTCGATTGACTCCACAGCCAGTTTCGTTGCCATCTTCTCTCCCAGCCATGCCCAGCGATTGGCACAGCCGCCGCTGTGTGCCAAACGCCATTCCCTGCCCATCTCGCCCTCGTGTTCTGGGAGGTAAATTAAACTTGTTTGTTTAATCTTCTTTCATGGGCGTAATTTGCTGACTTTGCCCATCTTATGAAAGTCTACATTTCCTCAAATCAGGACTATTTATTTATATGCCAGATCCCATCAGGAATTAGCCTTATTATTGGGTCTGCCTATTTATCCACGCCAAACACGGTTTTGCTTCTGGATCCAGAGATCTTTCATGTCTAAGTTAAACCCAGGAGTGCTGGCTTCTCTGAGCTGGCGTATCTGGAATGGAGTCCTTCGCCTCGGCGATGCTAATTCCCCCACCAGGGGGAGAGACACACACAGCCTCCAGGAGCATCAGCTGTGTCGCTGTTTTCCTGTCCCGTCCTGTTTGCCTGAGGTGTGTCAGCATGCTGTACATCCCAAGTGAAATTATTTCAACTAAACAAGGAGCGCTGTGTCTTTAAGACTCTTCTGCCTGCTCTACAGCACCCTCATTTGATTGGATACCTAACAGCATAAACAGAGTCTGCTGGTGGGAGTACAAGAGGGTGCACAAAGGAATGGATCATTTAACTCTTTAGTAACTTCACAAAGGGTTTCTGGTAGTTGGTATTTGGTTAAGTAATTACTTGTTTCCTTTGAGAGCTC
>JAODJU010000138.1:10139572-10154677 GCA_026776725.1 Gnathonemus echidnorhynchus | reverse complement strand
AACTCTTTAGTAACTTCACAAAGGGTTTCTGGTAGTTGGTATTTGGTTAAGTAATTACTTGTTTCCTTTGAGAGCTCGTCATATGGAGGAAACGTTTCTATGAGATGTCAACGTAAAACCTGTTAGACTGAAGATTCTCTGACACCTGACAGACACACCTGAACTTGTGTTTTTTCTCATTTCCTTGTTGGCTTGTGGCTGCAGTTAGCAGGACATGAATAAGGCCCAGTGCAAATATTTGAATGTATGTTTAACAAGTATTCACAAGTATATTAATTAAGAGAGTGATTAAGAGCCAACAGCTGTGGGGTTTCCGTGCTAGGCAGCTGAATCGGCCATCACTGTTACCATTAAAATTACCAGTGCAATTACCAATTACAATTACCAGTTATTGTAAAGCGGCATGCATAATTTTGACCTTGTCAGTGAAAAGCCTCTTACTGTTCAACAGGGCAATTTGCACATGGGCAGGGAGATTGCAGCTTTCACCAGAGTCAGAGAGATTGAGGTCACCTCCGCAGTGAGGCAAAAGTCATTTATTTCTGTATGCGATTCTCTCTGCCCTCATGTTCTTCAAATCAGCGGCAAAGCTAAGCTTTGTCTTAGGGTCACTGACAGCACGTTTCTCAGGATGGTTATTTGCTAACAAAATCAAAATATGATTCCTTTTGCCTGTTAAAATGAACGGCAGTGAGTGTATTTGGTTTCGGTGCTGGGAGGCATCTGTATGTGGATTCAGTGCTAGGCACTGTTTTTCATTTTTGCTCCATCTAGATCGTGCTACAGAGTCTTCAGGTTGTTTTTATCATTTTATTTACCTCTAGCCTCTTGCAGACGCTCTCTGTCTAGCAGCAGCGAAGCAGGTTGGACGTGCTTGGATTGAGTGTGAATCACGCCGGCTACGGGGGAAGACGGCCATTTCTTGGTCTAGAAATGTAGCCATGCGAGGAGAATGTGAGCAGGGAGTGAGGGTGAGCTCTGGGCAGGAAGGGGGCCTCCTTTTGGTGGGCGAGTACCTCCAGTGTGAAGAAGGGCAGGATCTGAGGAGGACCAGGGCCCTGCATGGCTGCTGGTTTTGCTTTGGCTCTCGTCTGCATGTTAATTAATTGTTCTGTGTGCAGCACATAATTGGCGTGAGCAGTGTGTTTTCAGGGATTGGTCACATCTTGGCTATTGGGCCACGTCTGTGCAAAGCGCCGCTGGTCACTGGAGATCCTGATGGGCTGCGTGAAGATTTACTGGTGCCTGAACTTCTCAAGTTCTTTGAGTTTTGTTTCTTCCTCTTTTTCTGTTACGACTTCTTCCACCAGTTTATTGTATGCATCCTAACATAGGCTTGCGGTATGCTAGCTTGTAGGCTAGCACTCGTTTCTCATCAGTTGGGTTCGGGTGTAGACCTGTGCCATTCCTCTGAACTTGAGGGGTTATCTGAATGGTGAATTGCCCTTTCATTTTCAGCAAGGGGGAGGCACATGCAGTTTTTACCACAGTTAATGAAAACCTGATGAGAAAAGAGCCCCTTCCCATGGCTTCAGGTGAGATTAATCTTAAACTAGGTGAGATTAATCTTAAACTCAGTGAGTTGGCAACTAATTAAATTGGACTGGTTTAATTGCTTTTGGCTGCCTTGGAGAAATATGGCTCAGTGTGTGGTGAGAGAGGGGGGCTTTGACAGGCTTAGGCCCCTTATTCATAGGTCCTGCCCTCCCCCTCAGCCTCATTCCCAGCTCTGAGTCAGGGATCGTCACAGGTAACTGGACCAGAGTCTCTCCAGCTTTCCCTGCAACGTGGGAAAGTGCTCAATTCAGCTTAACCCTGCGTTACCCACACCAAAGGCCTAGGAATTATTATGGATTCTGTCACTATGCTGCCAGGCTGCTTATCGAATTTCTGTTGTATTGTTAAATGGAAAGAACTTGTGGTTTTCATATTTTTGCTCTGGTGTGTTTTTGGGGAATATGTCCCTTAAACCCAACAGTACTGCAGCGCTTTAAGCACAAACAGTGACAGCCTTTGCGCTCAGCGGACACATTATTAGGTACACCTAGCAAGCACCGTAGGAGCCTGTTTCACATCCAGAACCACATCAAGGTCGGACAAGTTATGCTTGCAGAGATCACTGTTATACTGAGCTGTAATTTTTGTGCTTGTGGCCTTGCTGATAGCTTTAATGAGAATGGGCCAATCTCCCCTGACCTTTCTCATTAATGGGATATTTTTACCCACAGAACTAATGCTGACTGGGTGGTTTTTTTTGTTTGTTTAATGCACATTGTGACAATCCCAAGAGAATGATTGTTTCTTAGATGCCGCAGCCACAACATCCAGCACCGATGATTACACCATACTCCAAATTGCTCAGATCGCACGTCTTAGTTGCACAGCCAAACAGTAACCGAACCTCTTGTACTGTATGTATCCAGCTGATGTCACACGATTCTCTGTTTCGAGGAGCCAGCTGTGTAAGTTAACTGGCTGCCGAGTGAATATCAGGGCTGTACCATCTTGAACCAGATGGCAAAACAGAGAGAGTCTCTCAGACAGAGGTAGTGGCCTCCCCAGGTCTCTGGTTTTGTTTGGGCCTTGAAAATGATAGATCACACTGGCATGGGAGAGGGGCTTAGCCAGACCTGGGTCCTGTAAGGAGATACCACCTCCTGTATGGGGGACAAAGGAGGGGATTCTTCAGGATGGACATTATTTCGCTGGTCCTATCCTGTCACATGTATATCTCCTGCTGCATCTGGGGCAGGAACAGAAGGGACCCTCTTCTACCATTTGTTGTGTTGGGTGCGGCCTTATCTGTCTCTCCCCTCCCTAGTCTTGTTTTGTGTTCACCGCTTAGGCTTCTAGAATGATCTCGGGTGCCGTTCCCAGTTTCTGTCACAGACGTGGTGTTGAATGGGAGGCTGTGTACTGGGAGCCAAACTGGCAAAGGGCAGCATCATTACTGTCAGTCCAGCTGCTTAATTCACTCAGTCAGTCAAATTATTTACTGTGCTGCATTGTTACAAAGTTTTGCATAGGCAATTTTTTGATGCAGAAGAAAAACTAAACAAATAGTCTCAGAAAACTGAAGCCTACTGATATCTGACTGTGAGAAAATGTGATTTTAGTTTGAAGATTTGTGTGACAGCACAACTGGCCACTGAGAATGTCTAAACAAAGCAATTTGGCACAGAATGTGAACAGTTACCTCTTCCTGTCCCCACCACCGCAGAATGGTTGAGTCCATTTTCTGTAATCTTTATACATGATGTCTTGCATGTGGACTCTACCTGTGGAGTCATAGGGGTGTTTGACCCAGACGAACTGTGTACGTGGTAACAACTTTCAAATTTTAGTTTAATGCTCCATTTGTGTTTATTGTTAAATTCGTTCTTTTTAAATATGAGGAAGACACCTTGGGAAGAAAACTGAAAGGGAGTGAGACCACGTTTTCCCTGGGGTGACATGGATGATAGTTTGTGGGCAGTATGCAGTAACGATGACCTCACATGAATTCTCTATAGACACTATATCAGTGAGTGGTTTCCTGGGCTGAGATTTAATGACGGTTTGTGAGCTAAAGGGTGCAGATCCAGGCTGGTGCTACCATGCTAGGTACCTCAAGTTAACACTTTGCTGGACAGTGCATTGCGCTACGGTGGCTTTGATGAGCCAAAATTCATAACAAACAAGGAGTTAATGACTCCTTGTAAAACAATGCGTTATTGTGTCGCATTGAAGGTGGCTTCGGACAGGTGCAGTAGTGAACACGCTCATTATTGTCCTGCTTTAACATCACAGATGGTTGCGATGCGGTGGTGGACTGTTACATAACACCAAGAAGTCGTACTTATCCCCGTCAAGCTGAAGATTATCATTCCACAGCAGGGATCACAAATCCAGGTCACGTAATCCATTATCTGGCACCGGGTCACAGTCAGCCAGGAGGTTACCCCCAGAAGTGCGGGGCACGAGGGATAGCACTCCCATCATAGTGCACGTGCTCACACCCACTGTGCTCGCTTTGCGGGAGGAAACCAGACCAGTAGAAAGTCAGCGGCACAATCGCCGGGAGAACACACAGTCAGGAGGGAGTCGAACCCATAACCTGGAGGCGTGAAGCCAGAATGCTACCCGCTAAAGCCACCCTCATCGGTACTTTATCTAGGCATCATATTTCTGGAAGGTTCACTAAGAGTAAACGCTCTGCATATTCGAACACAGTGTTAAGCTTTTTTGAGTTGTGTTGTTCAGTCTGCTTTTTGAAAGTTTGAAAAGCATGAGAGTGACAGAATCAGGGGGTGAAACCATTAGTGCATCATTACCGGGGGGGGGGGAGTTAGCAGCTGCGAAAAAGTTTTTATTTCTGGCCGACTTTCCCATTCGCTTTCGCCTTGTTTTTAGTGCATTACTTGTACGTGTCACTGTCTGTGGGATCCATTTATTGTGTGAACTACTCCCCCCCCCCACCACACACACATACATTCCAAAATGACGAGTGCCATGACGATTCCTGTTGTTCCTTCTCGTCCCTTTAACCCATATGTGTCACAAGAAGGCGACTTTACGTGAAAGCCATCTTCATACGTCACACGAGAGCCAGAAAGGTGATGAGTCCATGTTGTGTTAATGAAAACGTTAATCTAGCTTTGGGTTGCTTATGGTACATGACGTACAGAAGTATGACAGTGTGAGAGCGGTTACACTGAATACTCACACGTCCGACGGCATTTCTCTGCCTCCATCCATTTCACGTCCGATTCCTCAGTCTCCAGTTGGTTTGTTCCCCTGACATTCCAAACTAGCCACACATTGCGTCCCTGTCATGTCACAGTTGGTGGCATTCCTTATGAGGTGGCGCCTCTCCGGAAGCTGTATTGTCAGAACCTGGCACACGACCGCCCTGCAGTGCCACCCGCTGCTCATGGTGGCCTAACCCCTATGACGGAGCCGTTGGGCGTATTCGTTTAACAAGCTGCCATTCCAGAGATGCCAGACCACATAACCATCATTGTCCGGTGGCTGTGTGTGTGAAAGTGAGGTCTGGTGCCCACCACTGAAGGGGGCACTCAGATTGGGGGGGGTGGCTGGTGAACCTAGGAATGTTCCAGAACACAGTCACTTATCTGCCATCTTTCTGTTATCTGATCTTCTTTTTGCTGTTTTTGAACTCAATTGAAGTTTCCCCAAGTCTTTCTGGGGCCGTCGATGCACATGTTTGTTTTAATGCTGATGAAAGGGAACTTGAATTTCATGTTTGTTTTGATTAACTAGAACACATATACTGTACCAAACTATCACAAGAGAAAACCACATCAGACTATAAACCCCGCAGCCCACCCCAGAACCTCCCTCGAGTCCCTACAGAGATGAACATACGATGCCCCACGGCTAAAAATGAAGCTAGCCGACTCGCCTGAGGCAAGAAATTTAGACAAAAGGCGAATACAAAAACATGAACACTAGCCTGGTGGCCAGTAAAAAAAAATCACGTCGAACTACATTTCCACAGAACAAGTCCAGTTGACTAATAACAAAAATTCTTGAGTTCCTGCCTTGGATGCCTCACTTTTCACTCTTACTTGCTGTGTACTTACTCATTATGTGCACTTTTGCCATGAGTGCCAGGACTTTGTGCACAGATTTCTCACCTGAAGTTTGTTTCAAGTGTCCATGGTAAGATGTGGGTCTTGAAGTTCATTGAAGAATCAAGTGATAATTCAAAAAGCATGACTATCTTCCCAGGAAAGCTCCAGGTTCCCTGTGACCCACTGCATGAGTGGTTGGAAGGTGGATGGATGTTTGGATGACCCAGTTTCTGTGTTCCTGAGTAAATAGCCCACCTCCATTTTGTTCTGCCAGTTGATCGAGTCACTGGGCATCATGATCTACAAGGCCCTGGACTACGGGCTCAAGGAGAACGAGGAACGGGAGTTGAGTCCCCCACTGGAGAACATCATCGACCTCATGACCAACGTGGCGGAGACAGAGGGCGACGGCTGCCCCGATGAGGGCTACGAGGCCACGGAGGAAGAGGACGAGGAAGTCCAGGCCGAGGTCCTTAGTGTCCGCGGCTACAGAGACATCCTCAAGGTAGGTTCTGGAAAGTTTTTACCTTTTGCTTCTGCTTGATGGAGCGTTACAGGACCTATGATAATGGATCTTTACCCATCTGAAACCATGCCCTGTATTTCCATATTTGTGTAGATGTATGTGTGGGAATGTTTGGGTGTATAATGTTGTTTAAACCACACAAATCACCCTGAGCTTGTATGGATTTGAAACAGTTGGCCCTTATCCAGCTGGAGGCGGCAGCCTTTGCTGATGCCTGCACTGCAGAAATGCTATGAAATTAAATGAAATGATCCTTTATTTACATTTACACACGTATGAGTACAGGTACATTGGAACGCTTCTCTTCGCCTCCCCCAACTTGCTCTCCATGAGACACACAGAAACATCGCGCTTAATGCTGTTCCTGTGAGATGAAATTTGGCGATTTTGTGTGATGTGCAAGAACCTGCGCAGAATCCCCTCATGGAGCACTGAGCTACGGCCAGCTGTAGTCTCGCTCAGACATGTCCAGGTTTCAGCTGACTCTGGAAGTGAATCATCTTCATTATGAAAGATCTGAGTTCCGTGTCGTCATCATTTTGATTCTTCTGGGGCATTATGCAAGCCTGTTTTGGGAGATACTTCTACCTATTGTCTTTCTGTTTCATTGAAAATATGCTATTATTCTGTGTTTCATCCGCACTCTGCATTCAGCTTTTCCCCATCACTCGTTCTGATTTTTATTAATCAAAGTACAAAGGAGAAAATCTGATGTTTTCCCATCAAACAACCATCAGGGGCCTCTGATTCTACATGTAGAGAAACCCGACCTGATCAACTCTCTTTTAAGTCAATTCAAGTCAAGTCAAGTCAAATATTATCGTCATTTCCAAATATGCAGGCATACAGTGAGACAAAATAGCGTTTATCCAAAACTTTAAAAATGGCTTTACACAGAACATGACAAGTTCTGTGCAAAAGACAATAATGAATAAATAAGTGAACATCCTGTACATAGTGCACCTTTTGACTACGCAGAGGGTTTGATTGTATATTTGATAATGTACATGTAAGCAGCTTACAGTGAAAGAACAGTTGCTATACACAGTAAAGTACAGTGTAAGGAAGATCTTCCATTGTTGTGTGCAACTGATGCATAAAGTGACCAGCGCTCATGGGTAATAAGCAGGTTTTAATTTACGATGTTTGGTGGAATTCCAGGCAGGAAGGCTGAAGTGGACGTGTGTTGAGGAGTCTGATGGCATGAGAAATGAAGCTGTTATGGGACAGAGCAAAGTCATTGTGAAATGCTTCCTTTTCCCATTTTTGCTGTAGTGTAGTCATCTTCAGGTATGTCTGACATGTCACCGCGTTGTACGCGACAGCAGTAAAGGTAGGGGTAGGGCAGACCGAGCTTTGGGCATCCTGCTGCAATGCCTGCTGGGAAATTCTGTGCAGTTCATCTGCCTTCTGGAAGGCCTCTGATCTTCTCAGCTGTGGAGTGACATGAACCTGACCTAGCTCTGCGTTAAGTCACGGTTTGAGTCACCGGCCTTGGGAAGAACGCTGCCAGCCCTTTGCTGACTTTGACCTCCCCCCCATAAGATCTTTGGGTAATGCCAACTCACCCTACTGGCCCACAGCCATTCAGCTCAAACGAGGTTATTACACAATCCAAAAACTCACTTTCATCACAAATGAGATTGATCTCATCATAGCCGCTATTGCTTTTATTAATACTCCAAGTTACTTTTGTTTCATTAGAGCTGTTGATCAGTTACCACCATCATGTCAGTGATATATCGCATTGTACGTCTATCCTCTGTGAATGTCACTGCAAAGTTGTCATTTTGGTATTTGAGTCGCTGAGCATGCTGGGAAAATTGCCCGCAGACCTGTGGCCCGGGGCTTGTGGCCTGGGGGGTTGGAGTGTCTGCTACTGGGGAGCCTGGAGATACCTTTGTTAGGGATTTTGTGGTCTGGCATTTCTCCAGTCCCTTTGTGCCAGCTGACAAGTGCCACGTTCATTTTAGTGGCGTTTGTGTGAGTCCCTGAGTCAGCCCGGCTAAGGACAGTCGCTCGGCCCGCAGGCGGGTGTCTGTTACTTGCCGACCTCACCAGCCCCCCCTGCCTGTCAGCCTCATTCTCTGTCCCCTTTCTGCTGCCGCTCGCTCTCTGTAACAGAAGTGCTAATGCAACACATTGTTAATAATCCTGAAGTATGTTCCTGGTCAGATTTCTTAACCTAGCCTGAGAGTGGAATGTACCCAAGAGATGGTTAGCAGGAAAAAAACGACAATGACGATGCAGCAAGTTTGAAGTTCCTCCAAGCGCAAGTCAGCCTGGATGGCATGAGAAGATGTTATTTGACCTGTTTTCTTTTGTAAATGGGAATCATAGTATGAGTTTACACTGTTGCTGCCAAATTTTGCATCTCTCAGGTCTGTGCCAGCCAGATCAATAATCACGTCCTTGCTCTTTTTCTCCACCTCTCACCCTCGTCCTCATGGGCAGCTCTGCACTTCCCATCTCCCCAGTCCCTTAGATGCCCCCGACCACTACCAGGCTGTCTGCCGTGCCCTCTACACCGAGACCAGGGAGCTCCACACCTTCCTGGAGAAGATAAAGAATGCCAAAGAGGTGAGACCTCCTAGTTCATGTAGACACCATAAAATCTAGTCTTTGCGGCTTCTCTGAGACACAACGAGATCTACTCTGAAATCTCACGGGATCCAACAGGATGACCTGCTCTTAGCTTAAGATCTGTCTGTGTGTCCGTCCCTCAGCTGCTTATCCTTTAGGATACACCGGGAGCTTGGAGCCCAGTGCTTTGCTGGGATCCCACGCTCACATGCTATGCTACCCACACTAAAGGTCCACTAGGAGAAATGGAAGCATGCCTCCATTAGAGATACTTTCAGGAATTAACAAGAGGTCTGATCTGAAGCGACACAACGTGGGAAGTACTGGGTGTCACACACTGGCTCTTCAGCGTTGTTTACAGAAGGCAGCATAGACCAGGAGCTCAGTGATGTATAACAAAGAATCATCTCTGGGATTTTACAAGCTCACTGCCGGAGAGGTGAATGTGAGAAAACAGTTCAGTAGAATCAGCAGAGTAAGCGGACGGTTAAGCAGTTACATTCAGTAATAAAAGGAAATGTTTTCGTTTTTTTCTGGGTCTGCAGCAGGAAGCACTGCCTGCGTCACGCTGTTTCAGAAAGATACGCCGCAGAGAGGATTTTGGCAGCAGGTGGGAGGGAGGGAGAGAGAGGGGGAGGGAGAGAGAGAGAGGGAGGGAGAGAGGGACGGGATGTAATGTCACGGCTGGGGAACCGCACACTGCGCTCAATGTTACTGATCAATAAAAAGGACCAGCATCTTTATTCACCTTATTACAGTGCTGTAGAGTTTGTTTTCAGGTCTTCTCGTCCACGTGAGTGGGATGAATGGCTGAGACAGACTCATGTGGAGGTTTCCCAGGTTACAGTATAGATCAGCCCTCAGTGTCCCGGAAGGGGATACGTGTCGAACTCTGGTGATGCTGTAGTTGTCACTGAGAGTTTTATTATGGTGGAGGCATTATAATTAATGTGGGAGGTGGTACAGTTCTGGCTTGTGAATGCAGAGAAGGTCAGGAGGTTTAGTTCGGTGTATTTGGAATTCTGGGTTAAAAGTGTCTATGTGTGCAAGTTGGCCAGTCTGAAAGGACGATGGCTAAGGATGTCGGTACCTGACTGTGCTCTTCGATAGTGGGAGTAACATGTCAAGCTAAGGATGTGGACACCTGACTGTACTCTTTGACAGTGGGAGTAATAAGACAAGCTAAGGATGTGGACACCTGACTATACTCTGACAATGGGAGCAATAAGACAAGCTAAGGATGTGGACACCTGACTGTACTCTTTGACAATGGGAGTAACATGACAAGCTAAGGATGTGGACACCTGACTGTACTCTTTGACAATGGGAGTAATAAGACAAGCTAAGGATGTGGACACCTGACTATACTCTGACAATGGGAGTAATAAGACAAGCTAAGGATGTGGACACCTGACTACTCGTTTAACACTGGGAGTAACATGACAAGCTAAGGATATCAACACCAACAGAGATGTGAACCAGCACCTGAGGTGTTTCAAAACCTTGTGCTTTTTTATGCAACCTCGGCCTGAAAAATAACAGATTAACTCTTGATTTATTCTTGTCCCAGAGTTGCTTAATGCAGCATGACGGAAGAAAGCAAATAATGTCATGTGCTGGAAAAAAAGATTTTTCCGAGACTGGGGTGCAGAAATGTATGTGTTTAATAATAGATACAGTAACATGCTGTCACAGTTGATGGTCGTCATTCACGGCTGCTTATAGTAAGCTGACTTATGTGCTCCATCACACTGCAGTCACAGTGAATTTGTGCTTAGCCAGGCATTTAGGGTCTTTAGTGACCCCACTTACTGTCGGGCTCTGAGTTACCTGTGAGTTATCAGTGAGAAGCCTGGTGACTTCCTGCTTTGCTGGAGCTGGGCTTTCTGTGTCGTTACTCTAGTATGCATTTCAGTGGTTATGGATCTGTGTTTATGGCCAGCAGTAATCCTGCTTCCTCAAGACCCAACAGTAGCCCTATGGTTGTACTCTCTACCAAGGTATCAGAATTACTATGTCTGTGTTTACTAAAAGGTCAATTTTAAAAAGCTGAATGTTGTGTCTGGCCAGTCATGCAGGATTTGGGTGGCTTGGAGCTCCTCTTCTCTAACTGGGTTTTAGAAGTCTGGCCCTTGTACGGATTTGGGGGATTCCTGGCAGTATTACTCTGTGACTGCTTTGTATTGTTGCTAGTGATTTTGGTGTCATCTCCGCCTATCTGTCTTTCAACAGCAGCCTACATCTTTGTCACACAGGGAGTGTAATATTACAGGGGAACCAAAGTGCTCAATTTACTGTATGACATATGAGGCTTGCCGTCCAAGAGGCCATTTTGTGTTGCTCATTCACATTGGTGTTGCCCATTTTTTGGGTTACAGTGAAGTACAGCATGTACGTTTTGAAACAGTGCTTCTCTTTTGTTCCCTAGTTTGCAGCTCCTATGAAGCAGTGGACATATTATACAATAGCTGGCAGTCGATATTCAGGCAAACCAGTCCGCCATTCCGCATGCCGGTTTCTTGCTGTTGCCTAGCCAACAGGATTTTAGGAATTTGAGGCCGGACCAAGTGGTACGGCTCGTCGTAGATGGGTGGGGGTTTCTTTGGGGGGAAAAAAAGACACTTTTCTAAGATCTGCTCTAGTAATCTGTAGGCAGCAGGGTGGAATTTGTTAGTGGTCTGTGCTGTCAGTCTCACAGGTACGTCAACATGTGTCACTATGCCGGTGAGTATGCGGACACCCGTGCAAACACACACCCATGTGCACACACACCACAGTTTGCTCTTTCCAGTACCCATAATGCCATACTCTCATCAAACTTCCTATATGTTAAATGTTATCCTCCTTTTAACGATCCCCTTAAAGGGAATAACCCTTAACTGTTTCTCTACCTGTTAGTTTACATAATGAGTGTCCCATGAAGGTGAACTCACCCATACAAAATGTTTCACTTGTGACTTTCCAGGGGAATGAGGGTCAAATACAGAAATCCCACTCCGACTGGGGTTCAGTCCATGGACTTTGATCCTTGCACTATAGATCAAACGCTGTCCGAAGTCTGTATGTAAGTCAGTATTATCTTCATATGACTCTGTGCTCTTATCTTCGCAGTTCTGCTCCAGAGTCGATGTTCCAAAGCCCTTAATCATTTAGTGTTGATGTCACATGGAGTGTTTCAAAGCTATTCATTTTGCCATCACTTTAACTGTCTTTCTTTAGACATTTAATCTTTTCTTTTGAGAAACCTTGTTCCCCTTCCACTGTGGTATACATCACCATCTGTATGATACCAGCCTGGGTGGCATGTAGCAATGTCAGTTATCACAATGACCATTTTGACCCCAATGTTTACCCCTAGAGGAGCTTTGGAATTAGCTGTGAGCGTCATCTGCAGAGCAAATAAGTAACGGCAGGCTTGGTCCAAGTGCGGATCTGCAGGTTAGGACTCTGCATCCATGATCAGAAGGTCGCTGGTTCAGATGCCATAGCAGGCAGAGTGATGTCACTGTTGGGCTCTTGAATAAGGCCCTTAGCCCCAGTTTCTCCAGAGATGCTCTCTGATCGTGACCGAAAGCGGATGCTAAATAAATTGATGTGATGGTAGTTAGTGCACCTTGTAAAGCCCGTCTTCAAAGTGCATCATTGATTGCTTTTAGGCTGGAGTCTGAGCAAAATGACATGGATCCTTCCAGGGATAAATGATTGCTCCTTAATCAAAATGCCTCATTTGGGGGGCTGAACTGAGTAACCAACCCACCCCCCCCCCCAAAAAAGGAAAAAAAACAATCCCTTAGGGAGCATCCAATAACAGGGTAATGGGCAGTTTCCCCATAAGTTGGCTAGACTTGTTTTGCTCTCTGAGCAGTGACATCACCCCCCCTGGGGGCCAGAAATTTGAATTATTACCTCAACCGGCCACTGGTTTTATCTCTCACTGGGGCCTTGCACAGGCTGCGATTCTGACCTCAGATCGAATATGATCCCACCATTATATCAAGTCTGTTCTGTTCTCTGATTTGGTTACCATGGATACGTCCCCTTCTAGATTACCACCACCATGAAAAAATTGCTGAAGGTTCAGGGACAGACTTTAAAAAATAAGTGTTACATATAGATAAAAGTTTAGGTGTTAGAACGGAACATATGTACGGCGTACAGACTGCGGTGTGCGTCAGGGCGTCGTGGAGGCAATGATGGAGAATTTGGCTGATGTCCAGCTGCCGTTAAAGGTTTCTTTAACTGCCCATTGATCAGCTGTCAACCTATCAATTAAAAAAAAACTGCCTGACGATGTACCAGCACTCCGATATTGGCCTGGCTGCGAAGTCGAGGCCGCAAACGTAGCAAGATTACTGTCCCTGAAAATGAGCCTCCTCCCTGCAGAATCTGAGGAAGATGGAGGGCGAGCAGGCGGAGGAGCCTCGGGACCTCAACGACCTGCAGAACGCCGATTGGGTAGGAGGCCCGGCCCTGCACCCCCCATGCCCCCGAGGACGGGAAGATCAGACATCTCACAGATGTGCTGCTGTGTCATTCCAGTTGAATTTTTCAGAGTTTGTCTGCTTTCATTCCGATTCTACGTTGATAAGTCAGCTGACACTCAATGCAGGACCTTGTCCTTCTCAGATGAAATAGCTTTACAAACGCAGCGATCATGCGGTGCAGAGTTAACGGCTGTGTCCGCGGCGGGAATGTGACACTGAGGTCGCCCGCGCTAATTTGCCATTATCCATCAGGCTCGGTTCTGGGTCCAGGTGATGAGGGACCTACGCACCGGTGTAAAGCTGAAGAAGGTCCAGGAGCGTCAGTACAACCCGCTGCCCATCGAGTACCAGCTGACGCCCTACGAGATGCTGATGGACGACATCCGCTCCAAGCGCTACAAGCTGCGCAAGGTCATGGTGAGTGTGGGCTTTTTCGGTTGCGCTGGGCAGAGGTCAGAGGTCAAAGGTCAATGGGTGTGACAGGCAATGATTGCTCATTGACATCTTTAGGTCATTAAGGTAACCTGATGCTGTGATAACTCCTCATAAGAGGAGAAAAGATTGTAGATTGTGAAAAACTGTCAAAGATTGTGGAAGATTGTAGACGGCCCTCTGCTGACTGGAATAAGAACATAACATAAGAACATAAGAAATTTACAAACGAGAGGAGGCCATTCGGCTCATCAAGCTCATTTGGGGAGAACTTAACTAATAGCTCACCCTATTGTTCCATTAATATACAATGATGCGCTCAGCAATGACAATACGAAGCATAACGTGTGACTCTGAGGAGCATCAAGTCTCTATCAATGTCACGTCAATCACATGCTAGACACTTGTTCTGTGGAAGGTTTTGAGAACACCTCGCTAAAGGTTGTAGGTGCCCCGAGGGACAATGTAATGACATCTTCTTTGATATTTCAGTGAATGGCTCTACTTTAATATTTCAATGAAGAGCTGTTCTTTGATATTCCAGTGAATAGCTTGTCTCGCGCTTTTTTTAAGGTACAACTTTCTTTATGCCTGTCATTACCTGTCATGGGTGAAGGGGTTGCATTGACGTTTTTGCCGACTGTTTTGATGTAATAGTAAATACAGCAGCTAATACCTTTGAGGCTTGTCTTTATAGTCCATCGACTCTGACTTGCATAAGACTCTCTGCAACAACAACTCACTGCCTTGCTTATGAGACGAAGGGACGATCATTTTCTTTTTGTTATTTTTCCCACAAGCGCTTGTGGGTTTCTTGTTATTGCCGTGTTGCTTCAGATGAGGGGCGGCGACGTTTAATTGCTTCTAATTGCCAGGTGTAAAGGTGTGATTGTTATTGCTAGTTGACCTCTTTGTGGCATTTTGTAGCTGAGGCGTTTAAGAGGGAGTTCATACGGCGTTCCCACCAAGATACCAACACTGACTGCAGTATTTCAGCTAGCGTGCCTGTGCTTTTACGTGCATTGCCATGGCGATACCGTAGCTGGAATGTGAGATGTGTGTAGGGCTGGACGTCTCACTCTTGGACGCCCTCTCTGTGATTTCTGCTCGTGTCACGCATGACGGCACTTTCACATAAACAGTGAAGCGTATGTCTCCATAATTTAAATTCTCAGAGATGTTTTTAATAGGTCGTTTTAAAGCACGCAATGTTTTGTGATGGTGCATATGGCGATGGGGATGAATATGTAAACACCATGAGAACGTGTGATGTCCCCTAACCCCCCCCTCCCCCACGTGTTCCTCTGCGTCGCGTGTTTGGTCACGGTGTACTCTCTGCTCCTGCTGTTATCGGTGATCTCTGTTAACATAGCTGGGTGTGGCTTGTTTTCCTGTGGCTGTCGAGCCTCATCTGATAGCGGTGAGTTTGGGTGGCATACCTAGGACCACTCCCTCTTGTCCACATACTCAAACCCATACCCCCCCCCCCCACCCCCGCCAGGTC
>JAODJU010000138.1:10113984-10129400 GCA_026776725.1 Gnathonemus echidnorhynchus | reverse complement strand
ATGGGACAAACTCTCAGGGTCTGACTGGGTGGTGAGGGTCAACCCACTGGCAGGTGGTGTCCGTCCCACTGGGTTTGGCCGACGTCTCCCATCGTTCCTGTGCGCTCACGTCATGGGCCCCTGGGCGGGAATGGGGGCCTCAGGCCGGAACGCCGCTAAAATTGGGTGGATGGCTGAGATTGATGTTTGGTTGGTTGCCTGTCTGCTGTTGAGTACCAGATCTTCCAGACAAAAAACAGTGACATGTGTCCTGTTGTTCTGTGGCTGCTGTGTGCGGTTCCCCCTTTCTGCCAACATCCACCCCCCCCCCCCCGCCTGGCTGAAGTGTACAGCCTGGGGCAGGGCACCCAGCGTGGTGCAACCCCTCCCATCACCATAGCAAATTTGGATTTCTCACGTTTGAATCCCAGGGGATTCTGCAAATGGCTAAGCATCTGGCCCCTCCCTCCATACAGGATTATATACAAGCACAATTCTATGGAAAAACCTGTAAATACAAATTTACAAAATAAATTGTACAAATTTATTTCAACATTTTCAGTGCAGCTTATTTAAAAAAAAAAATAAAAAAAGATCAACCCTAAATGAATTATGGGAGAAAAGGTCAGTCAGGATAGTATCCTGAGCCAGTGATTAGGGGAGGATAAGGCAACAAGCCAAAAGTAATGACAATAATGGATGTTTTAAGGATTATTTATACCAGCCTTGGACTGTAAATGTTTTCCTACATGGTGATGTTTTTTACGGCAAAGTCCTTAGTGTTTACATGCGTGTACACACCACGGTGAGGCCAGTGCTGTCTTCTGGCCTCCATTTCCTCACTGTGTGTGTGGCTTTTTTTCTTTTAAAAACATCCCTTGGTTTCTATGGGCTGGAACTACAGCAGCAGACCAGGCCGGTACTATACCACGTGTTTTGAGGGAACCCCGTCCACACGTTGGAAGAAAAGCCCGTTTATAAATGTCCGAGTTGCTGCGGATGTTTGTTTGTATCATCAGGGTTGCCATACAATTAATCTGTTCCAGCAATTATGTCCCGCCCCTGCATTTCTAAACAGGGTATACCTTAATCTTCATTTTGGGCATTTCAGGAATTTCAGACTAGAATGCAGGTCGTTTCTAAGACCAGTTCCCGGACATTGTGACGAGAAGGCCGTGTTATCCATTGTACAGCTTAATTCATACAACTAAAATATTTAAGAACAAGGTCTTTTCTGTTTGTGGAGGTTTCGTTTAACATTTGAGTTTTTCTTACTTGCCTAAAGGGGTCGTCTCTGTATTTGCTGGATATTTTTGCTTCTCCTTGCTGTAAAATATTTAATGCCACATGACAGAAATGAATATGATCCCAAATGGGCCAGCTGGGTACCGTCTGGTCTCAGAGGGTCATGGGGGACAGAGATGGGTGACCATTTGTGTATAAGATGTACAGTCAACTTGTATTTACCAATCGCTCCGGTCTACTGAACTGTGCTAAAAACTTTAGTTTATTTGAATAATTTGAATTAATGATTTATTATTACTAAGAATGTTATTGTCATTGATATGAGCATTTTTAAGTTGTTTTCCTACAACCCTAACATTCAGTCCTTGTAAACCAGTTACAGGAACCAGTTTGTTTTGCTTTTGCCTTGTGTAAAAAAAAAAACAAACAAAAAAACTGCAATCCATTTTCCAGTCAGCCTGTACTCAGCCTGCCCTGTTCCCTCCCTCATTTTGGAAAGTACCAAATTTCCTAGTCATTTGTGGAATAAAAGGGAACACCTTTTGTTTTCACGCGGCTGTGTGGTTTGCTTATTGAATGGTCACCCTTTAGCGTGCACCAATCTTCATAAGCCAAATATCCCTCCAACCATGATTCTCTGTTATAAATGACAAACATACATGTCCATAAATAAATTTTTAATGCAAATACACATTTAAGTGAGATAAATATGTAATTTTAAAAAATTCCTTACACCTAATGCATTTCTATGGACCACATACCATCTGCGTGCTCCTAAAGGGAGGAATGCAGACGATGACAAGCATGATGAAATGTTCTCGTGCGTTTGCCCACATTCACGCGACGTAACAAAAGGGAGAAACCAAACACGCAGCGTGCACTATGTTTAACCTGCTCTTTAAAGACATCCACGCCCAAAAAATAAAACCAGTGTGTCTTGTTGTGGATTTTGTGTCCCCACCGAAAATGTTTTGTTCTAAAGTTAACATCACAGCGCAATTCTTGGACTGAACTAACAGGGTTTATAAAGGAAAGGCAGTCATTCCTCACGTCAGAACACCACAAAAAAAAAAACCATTTGCTTCCCGGTCAAAAAATGAACGGTTGTGCACCTAGCTGATGCAGTCAGAATGCCAGTGTCACACTAAAGATCTCTGCCACGTCGTATACACAATACTGAAAGTGTTAGTATATTTTTTATATAAAATACTTTGCAGCACAAACAATACCACAGATACAGGCAGCCCTCAGGATAGGAATGACACCTGTTCCCGAGGTCTGTCTTGAAGTCAAATTTGTAGGTAAGTCAGTAAAACAATACAGTACACAATGATAAAAGTAATTACATACTGTACCTTCAGCCAATGAACCACTTAAGGCAACCGTCACAAAGTAGTGCATGCATTAATTATTACAAACCATTGTATTTAACCCATATTTTAACAGACCTTATGGAAGTCTGTTCATAAGTACGAGTTGTCTGCAAGTAGGATGTTCATCTGGGGACTGGCTGTACTCCTCTAGGTAAACTTTGGGGGCCAGCCCCACCAGTCCAGTTTACCGGGGGAGGGGGGGGGCATATGGAAATGGGCTAAAATCCAGACATTTTCCAAGAATGAACCCCCAGTGCTTCCTGATTTAACCTGACGTCTCCAGAGCAGAGGAGTCTGGGTCAGCACCGCTTATCCGTAAGCAGCCCTGGTCAGATGTCCATCACCCACAAGGACCACCACCACAGAGGTCTCCTTCACTCCTCAGGTTCACTGGTTTCTTCTCCTTCCTCAACAGTCAGGCTATTTTTGTCTCCGATGATGACGTACTCCAAATTGGAGCCGTGAACCTGGAGGTTTGTGGATGATGCAGTGGTCTGTGCTGCCCCCTTCTGGCAACACATACATTCGCTCCCCATGGCTACATCTGCTAATGTAACAAGGTAGGAAAAACGTGTTAAGATAACAGACTTGTATGTAGGTAAGCTTATGCTGCTTCTCACCAATACTATTCTGTTGCTTGACGTCTTGCTCTGAATGATAAATCGGACAAATCACAATTACACTGCATCTTCACAGTGAAGAACTCGCTCGGTTAGGGCAGGTCACTGGTAGTGGTTCTCAGTCAGTAAGCTTACTCTAGAAACTTCTCCCACACTTAAATTCAACCCCATGGTCAGCTAGCATTGAAATCTCTGCCAAAATTTCTGGAATTTGAAGCCAACAACTTGATATATCATTGGGTCTGCAGTGAAAGAAACCGATTCGTTAGATGAATATTCTTGGAGCCGATCGTCTTTTGGAGCCAATCCCAGGACTCACAGGACACAAAGGAGAGGACCAGGCCGAATGGAATGTCAGTCCACTGTGGGGTGTCAGCGAAGCCAGTTACATCGCAGCTACATGTTTTATGGATTGTAAGGAGGAAACAAGGGCGGGTCGTTCCATTTTAATTCAAGACATTACCTTTGCATAACTATTTATGACATTAAATGCGGCATGTGAGAAATATCCATTTAAAAATTCCTTAGTGCCTTTTCAACACCAAAGATAGCAAGAAAAATGATAATTTCAGAGAGTTTTCTTATGCGCTTTTTTAACCATTACAACTGCACAGTTCAACTATAGTTGGAAAGCTCGGATACACTGGGGGGGGCAGTTCCCATCTGTGATTTTTGCCACCCTGGGGGGGGGGGGGGGTTGCAGGGCTGGGTGATAATGTAAGATATGTATCAGTGATGGTCATTGTTTTTTACTGCAAGGCTCCATTCTTGGTTAGGATCGTCCTTAGATTCAGAAAATGAAAAAAGGCTACAAATTTAATGGACCGCAGGCTGAAGTCCAATTTTAATAAATCTTACAACAATTAACTTTTTTTTTCCATAGGCTGTAACATTAACACACAGTGTGGTTTGTTGCTGGGTTTTTCCCTCTGACCACCCAGCTGCTCACTCCAGTGAACGGGGTTGACACTGCAGGTACAGTTGCCACCCATCAAAAATAAAACAAGCAAGACACTGAACCCCAAATTGCTCCCGGTGAGCTGGTTGGTGCCTTGCATGGCAGCCTCGGCCACCGGTGTGTGAATGTGTGTATGAATGGGTGAATGTGAGGCATAAATTGTAAAGTGCTTTGGTAAAAAGCGCTATATAAATGCAGTCCATTTACATACACGTGTAATTCTTTATAAAAACGTTTACTTGTTACTCCAAACCCTTCATTGTTTTTCCTAATAATAAAATGTAGTAACAAATGCAGTTTGCGAGGTGAATGTTGACCTTGATAAAAGAAACTTAGACTTATGAAAACGTTGAATGCTGGGTTCTACTGAATCAGTATCAGAATGTATTCACTGGTGAGACTTCTAAGCACGTATCTTTCTGAGATTTCCAGTGAGCTATACCTGAGCCAGTGAGCTATACCTGAGCCAGGCAACTGCAATAGTTAAAAATTACAGTTCATAAGAAAATATGCGCTATATAAGGGATTTTTCTTTTTTAGAAATAAAAAAACATATCTGTGGTCTGGATGGTAAGTGGAATTAATTATGTCATCAAAATTAAATGAATCAAAAACTTTTTTGGGGAAATTTGCTCAATTAACATGGAATGATCGCAGTCCCAAAAGAAAACACACATTAACTTGGAATTTCACAACCCTGGAAGTCTGAGGATTTTTCCGATTGCCGCATAACTTTCCCAAGTCTGTCAGTTTCATATAAAACACTATTGCTGTGGCTAGATAAGCAAACAAAATAGAGCGATGTTGTCAGGTGACGAAACCGCACAGCTACAGCAAGCGACGGGCAAAATCTGACCGTTAACCCCTGTATGCATGACAGGGCGACACAAATAAACAATTACAGTTGTTCTTACCTTGTCGAGACTCCATGAAACTCCGAAGTAGCTGGCCCTGTTGGTCGCTGTTGATATACTGTTCATTTTTGCTTCCAATGATGCAATTGACTAAGGTGGAATTCTGAATGTTGACGACATAGGTGGGAGCATCGCTCTGTTCGTCTGCAAAGGGCCGATAAGTACGCCCGTATCACTGTTAGCGGTATGTCGCATTTAGAAACTAGTTATGCAATAGATTATTAAGACAGCGACAAAGGAACGAAAGAATTTCACTTACTTGGCAGGGTCCTGTCCTGAAGGGGACAAGGTGTGGCCACAATGGGATGCTTTGCTGCAGGACATAGAGACAATCGGTCAGATAAACTAGGACATGCCAATATGGCGGGAAGTGAGACCAAACACGCAGTGCCGTGGACATACGTAATAATAATAATTAGAAATTGATACTTTTATTGATCCCCGTGGGGAAATTGTCTTTACGCTTCCCTCAACTTGCTCTTTGTGAGCTGTCCGTTTATTTTAACACAATGAACGCGATTAACAATGTCATCGTGCAGTGCATTATGGTCCATATAAACCATACAGAGACACTTTTTTTGTACTATTTTACATTCATGACCTACTACATATCTTTTGTATATATGAATTATACATCCTTGGTGTTTATTCAACATTACTTTGGTGATTGATTTTACATTTAAATAAGATTGTAGCTTGTTGTAATGCATAAGAAGATTTCTTTTTCTGGATTATATTTACATTGCTGGAGCTATCATTTGTCATAGATATGCACATTTTACCCTTTGCCTCTGAGATGCTCACCTCGGACGCCTGTCACCCGCTCAAACAAAGAAGGGTCCAAAGATTCCAGAGCCTCGTAAAACAGCCGACAGGCACAGCGCCCCTTGCGGATCAGGGTCTGCATGAAACAGGCCGTCTTCTGCAGGTCCGTAGGCTGAGACCGGATGACCTGACCCTCATAGTCAGTCAAGGTCTCATTGCTGGACAAGCAACTGAATATTAACTCCAGCAACCTGGGTGACATGCCTTTGCTCAGGGTGTATTGGTGAACCTGCAACTGCTTCTCTGCATAAGGAGAGAGAATGGAACAAGAATAAATATTTTTATCCCCATCCTCCTGTAAAGAAAAAGCATTAAAATGACATATTGCCACAAGCGTCATCGATGACGAGAAATTCAGAGAAGCGACTACTGTCCTTACGCGATACGTGCCTCCGATATTTGGTTTTAGTGCTGCTTAACTCCGCTAAAAAGGGGGTACGGGAACGACCCAGGATGGGGCACCACCCCATCACAGCACACTCATCATTTATTTACAAATGCACACCTATGGGCAATTTGGAAACTCCATTCAGCCTCAGGATGTTTTTGGACTGTAGAGGAAAACCGGAGTACCCGGAGGAATTCCCACGATGACGTAGGGAGAACATGTCAACTCCACACAGGGAGCCATGGCGGACACTGGAACGGTACGAGGCGAAAGTGCTAACCACTGCAGTGGTTTAGCCAAACTCCTACTTTGACGGAGCGTTTAGGTGCGTGTAAACCCTATAAGAAATCGTTCATATGTACTCGTTTTAAATTAGGAATTACAAACAACAACAACTGGCCCACAAGTTTCTATTAGCAGTCGAACTAAAAAATGAAAAATCCGCCCGACAAATTAATTGTAATCTTTCCAATAACTATATACTACTCCAGTTACGGAATATATTGTACAATGTATTTGGGAGAAATTCATATTGCTTCAGTATCGACGCGTCAAACATGTTTAAAAAATCTTCATTCGCTACTATTCAACTTCATTTTCCGGAAACCAAACACCCAAAGTTACAGCCGCATAGTAACTTAGTAAACGTCCACTAAATCAGAAAGAGGCAGACGTTTTAGTGGCTTACCATAGGGCAAAGACCGGCTATCCCGTGCCAACACCGCGGACTCCATGCGGTAGTGATGCTGCTAGTAAACGCGAAATCCCACTTTATTGAAGCAGACTGGGAAATTCCCATGAAACTGCGCATGCGCACGTAATTCTAATGGCCGCGGGTACGCGTGCTTTGGCAAAACCCATAATACGTAAAGGTCACTTCATACTTCACTTTTCCACGAGCGGTTTTAGTTTCTCGTACCCAGTTCGTCCTGGGCATGACGTTAATCTACATCCAGCCCTGCAAGGAGGTCCTCCAACTTACAGGGAAATATGGGGTGGTTGGTGGCCGGATTGGCACTCCAGCCACCGGGAAAAAACTCACACTAGTCCAACTAACGTGCTGAGGTATCACCCACTACACGACTGCACTCAGGTTCTCATCCCTGACGCAGTTCATCGTGTGCTGAGTGTGGCAATGCACTTTAATTAGCGCGCGCCCCTTATCCAGCTCTCGCTCTTTCAGTTGCTGACGAGGGGACGTGACGTAAAATGGTCATCTGGGGTTGGCTGCGGTCGGTGCGCGTGTCGGCTAAGATTTTTAAGGCTAGCGGAAACCGTGCGCGTCGACTGCACATGTGCACGATAATTGACTAGGTATATCCAGTATGTGGCATGTGTGTAAACTTCAATTTGTTCGGCTAAAAACAAATATCAATAGCTCTGGAAACCTCTTCTCGTGTATATTTATTCAAGATTAATGATATATTACTGCGGAGCCCCTAAGAGGTCAGGATGAGAAAATATTTTTGAAATAGTTTTAAGTTCCCCCGCAATAGTTTTCCGTTACTAATAATAACTACTGTGCCCGTTTAACGTACAAAATAGAATTAATCCACTAATAAGTATAAACCTAAACGATACAGTCATGTCCAGTTAAGTTTGCTTTAAGCATTAAACTATGGGGGACAATGCACACCATATATGTAACTTTGACGCAGTGCCATTATTAATAAATACGTATAAAACGCATATGAATTTTTGTCCATGCTGAATGTGCTGTGTTGTCAGGATGGCTGCTAAAGCAGCTCCTCAAATTGAAGTCTATTATTGTACCGATATCATTTCTGCTGTCAGAAATGGGGAGTGTTCCCTCCTTCAGTGGAAGAGGGACTTCCTGGGCCATGTCCTGAGTATGGAGGGCAGCTTCTTGGGGCAGGTTATATAGTACTGATACTTGGCCGGGTACTTTGCCAGCATTGCAAAGCTACTACACCATCTTACACAGAAGGGAAGTGGCTTTGCATTGAAGGGAAGTGATACTTGCACCGTGGCCCTCAGCCAGATTTGAATGGCACTCAACAATGTTCCCATGCTGGCCGTGGATGCCAGCAGTGAGGGGTTAGGCATGGTCCTGTCACAGGCAGGACCTGAAGGGGAGCTCATAGTTGCATATTTCAGCCAAATTCTGAGGAGGTTGGGGTGCACCTACTGCGTGACTTGATGGGAACTGCTAGCTGTGGTCCAGGCCTGCAAGAACTCCCATCCCTGCCTCTGTCGTCAGTGGTCCCAGTTGTGGATGGCCTGTGCATCCCTCACCCTGGTTGCTGAGCTTCTGCATCCCAGAGGGACAGCTGGCCCATTGGTTAGAGGTGCTGGCGGAGTTTGATCTTGAGGCCCAGCATCACCACGCAGACACCCTGTCTCGCCAGCCTGGTGTTACTGCAAACTGTGGCCACCGCTGCTGAGCAGAAAAGTGGGACCAGCTTGCTGCGGAAACAGCCACTGCCCAAACAGAGCTGCTTAACGAGGCCCGCCGGAACGTTGATCGGCAGCGGCTCATAACAGAGCAGAGCAGCGAACTGTACTGCCAGGGTGAGGGAGTGGCTGGACAAGGGTGGGTAACTGGGCTGGGAGGCGATCTTGCCCTCAGGCCCAGAGACCAAGGCCTACCACTCCCACTAGGGCACTCTGGAGGAGCATGAGGGCCTACTGTACACATGCTGTGATCCCTGGATGATGCAGAGGAGCTACTGCAGCTGCTGGAGCCCCGAAACCCACGCCCTGTTGTGCTGAAGACGGTTCATGGAGTCATTGGGCTTTAGGGTAAAGAATAGAAGGGGAAGCTAAGGCAGCACCTCCACTGGCCGGGCTGTCAGCAGGACACTGAGCAGTTCATGAATTGCTGCGATGTGTGCATGGCCTGGAAGGGTCCTAGCTGGCAGTCCTGAGCTTCACTGCAGCTGTACCTGGGGACGTCCTGGGTCCCTGCACAGTGACCAGGGGAGAAACTTTGAGGCGCAGGTGTTTGGTGAGGTGTGCTGGCAGCTGGGGCTCACAAAGACTTACACCACTCCCCTTCGTCCTCAGTGACAGGCTGGTGGAGGGTTTCCATTGTACCGTAGCTGCACAACTGGTGATCCCTGTCAACCAGTATTAGCATGACTGGAAAGCAGGACTGCAGGACTGTCACGTTGCATCGAAACTGAATGGCTCTGTACCAACCCCTAGTCCACTCAGAGCACCATTCTTCAGACCAAGGGTGAGTACCTTTGCAGCTGGGACTGAGGACGGTGGGAGACTGGGGGCCCAGCGGCCGCTAAGGACTCTGTGCTGTCCAGAGGGCTGAATGGTGTAAATAAGTGTAAATAATAATTTATGTATTTGTTACTATCTTTCACATGCCGCTCACTGTCCGAGTCGGCCCCCCACTGTTAAAATGTGTGACCCCTCCGTATTTCCTCTTTTTCGGTGTGCGTGCGTGCGTTGAAATTCACTCTTGCTTGCTGGTTGTGCTGTGTTCTTTTCAGGACAATCAACAAAAGAGCTCTTTGCTGAAGCTACATCTGTCATTGTGGCATCACCATATCTTGTGATATGTCATATTATATTGGTTTTCAAAGTAACATGAGATAACAAGTACAGTTCCAAATATAGGAAGTAGTTAGTGCCAAAATTTCAGGTGCAGCTGTCACAAAAACGCAAGACTTATTCAATTTGTCAAGGGGAACACTCTTAAAATAATACCAGCATATACCATATGCAAACAAATAGCTTTGAAAAACAGAAACCGTGGCTGCAAGTCGAAGCTCACTGACTGTGATAGACGGACACTTAAAAGGATTGCTGCTAAACAGCTGCTCTCTGACTCAGCCTCAAAAAAATTATATGTTGTGAACTTAAAACTGGGATTTGTAGCAGGTCTATCATGCGGAAAGAACTTACATGTCAGACCATGGACCACGGAAACGGGGGGTTGAACCATCAGTGAGGATGCAGTGATGGACAATCAAGAAAAAATGCCTATAAATAAATGTAATGCTCTGGCTTATGGCATTGTATGGGCTGTGTCGTCGTTTTGGAGAAAATCGGAGATAAAGGGGGAAAGGACGTCTTTTCTGAAGCGACTTTACTGCTCTCCTTGGTTCCCACGATTATTGCTCTGCATGTCAGTTTGAAGGTTACTGTATGGCCGCTTTACAAATGCGGCACTATGCCTGTAGTTGCCCCCTGGTTTGGGCGCACCAGGGTTAACTGGTCGCTTTAATCACTACTATGTTGCATCCGGGGTGACTGGACAGCACTGGTTGACAGCCAGTAATCAGTTCGCTTACTGGCACAGGGTAACATTCATGTCTAATCCGGAACAGCAGACCAGTTATCCCACAACTTATTTCTAAGCAATTACAATAACAGATGTGCTTGCTTTATCCGAGAATACAAGTATATAATCATAATTGCAGTGTCTTAAGCCGGGACACGATTCCGCACACCTCGTGATTAGTGCCCTTTTTAAAAAAAAATAAAATAAATAAAAATAAAACCCACATTTTTGGGCCATATTGGCCAAAACTGGGATCCCGCACGGCGGAGCCGGCAGCCATTCGCTGCCTCGGTGCAGGGGCGGGTCTGCTCCGTGTGATCGGGCCGTACGGCTCCCTGTGAGAAATGTGACCGGACACCATCACGGGAAATTTGCGCTTTAGTTTCGGACAAAGGCGAGAGCCGTGGACCCAAGGAGGGGGGAAATGAAGATCTGGAGCACGGAGCACATATTCAGGTACAACCCAGTGTAACTAGAAACCGACCTGCTCACTTTGCAAGTCGTGTATCGATACAGCTTTTGTATCATTTTTTTTTTTGCAGTGCGGTTCACTGTTGCAAGTGTAAGTGCCGTTTTCATTTTCATTTTTTAGCTAGCCGGCGTTCATGCAAGCGGGGTACTATTCTGTGCTAAATGTTTTGGGCCTTGACGTATAGCCTATGTTTTTAAATAATAGGAGCACACTCGCGTAATGTGAAATATAACGTGCCATTATTTTTTTCCAATGTAACGGTACATTGACTGCAAGCATTGATTGCATCACTTAAGTTGGAATCGAAATGTCTAATATTTGTTAAATCGAGGGGAAATCGTCGCAGGTTAACAGTGTGGCATTCTAAACGGAATCGGGATGATTTTAAGGGATACCGTTGTGCTCAGCCTCCACCATCACACTGTCCTCCATTGTGGACGCTTGTCCATTTCGCCGTAATATGTGTGAAACAGGCCGGTTGTGTTACTGTGCCTTGTGTGCGTCAGGATGAGATTCGCCGTCTCTGTTGCAACTAGTTTGCTTGCTTTCCCCTTTGGATCCGACGCTGGCCATCTTCCTCTTTTCGTGCATCGTCACTGTGCCCATGCATTGCAATAATACGCACTGTCAGCCGCAAAACGTCACAATATTCATAGCAACCGACGTCTTCCCAATATTAATTCAATAGGTCTATAAATAGTAACACGGAGTATAATCCCATTAAAATGGCAGCAGTCAATTGCCACCAATGGGTTTTACCCATTTGGAAAGACCTGCATTCAGACATTGCACATCTGTAAATTTTATGTATTTTTGTTGTATTTGTGGATCCTGTGATGAACAGCCGACCATGCATATAGTGCTTCTACCCTGACGGAGATGAACGAGCAGATTGACACTCTGTTTGACCTGGCCATTACATTTGATTTATGGCACACGTTTTAAATGTTTGGCATTAAGCAGCTGACTGTCTCTGCAGTCGCGCAGTACGCCTATGCTAAAGTTAGCAGTCCGGATAACTTCACAAAGGCCTCTTATCAAGACTTGTGGGTCCTGCATGTGCGCCTGTCTTTCCTGTTGATGTAGAATTTGGCAATGAGGTTTCAGTGAAGTAGGTGTCAGAAGCAGTTTACTATTTACATCTGTGGTATTTAGCTATTTAGCTGTTTATAGCAGCTGTGGGGAGGTATATCCTTGGTATAATTACTGTTTTGGCATTGAGGTTGCCGAATCTTTTAATGCGTAACATTGGATAAACTCAGTTGAGCAGCGAATGGATAAGGTGACAAAAATAAAACACAGCAATTTTTTTTCCATGTTTTTTTTTTCTTTCAAAATTGGTTAAATACCCCATGTCTGGGTTTCCCTGCTTTCAGAAATGATGCAATGACAGAAAAGGAAAAACAAACAGCCTGGGTTTTTCTGTTCCTCCAACATGGGGAGTTTTTGTTCTCTGTTGTGTTGTGCAACATGCTGGTTGCATCAAAGAACTGGAGGCTTGCGGTGAGGGGGCTCTTGCACTCCCCCGCTAAGACCTTCACAACAATGTAGACCATTTGAGGCTTCCGCGGTTTGGATATGCATGTCTATAAACACCTCCTTATGACGTTCGGTGCATTGGTGACCGTTGCCAGGGTCTGCGTTGCTCATGATGCTGCCCTGGTCGTTCGTGCACAGCTACCCATGGGAGACGGTGATCAAGGCGGCTATGAGGAAGTACCCTAACCCCATGAATCCCAGTGTGGTCGGTGTGGACGTCCTGGACCGCAATCTGGACACTCACGGGCGCCTTCACAGCCACCGGCTCCTCAGCACAGAGTGGGGTCTACCCAGCATCGTCCGAGCGGTCAGTGCACCCCTGCACCTCAGCCCGAGATCTCTGACTGAGAATTTCTCAGTCTTTCTGCTTCTGTTTGCGGTCAGCTGTAATATAATAGTGGAACTGTATTTGTGCAGACTCTAATTAATAATGATGATAATTATCATTTTTAAAGTAATTTAATATGTATGCTAAATGGAAAGAAAGATATTTCCCCAGTAGACATACAAATAATAATAATAATAATAATAATAATTATTATTATTATTATTAGGTAACACTTTACTTGAGGGGGCACAAGTAACTTAGTAACTGTTACAAATCATGAACAAATATAGAAACTGCATGAAATTCTGTATATGAACCATTATGATTAATTAATGATGAACATACTTGGGATCAGAACGTAACTAACACTTAGTTTCTGATTAATTAATACATTAAGTCAGTGTGCCGCTATATTATTTGTGCCCCCTCAGGTAAAGTGTCACCTATTGTTATTATTGTTGTTTTTGTTGTTTGTTTTTGTTGTTGTTGTTTTGATAGCAACGACAAGAACTATATCAAATGAAACATGGAGAATGAAAAGTAGTGTGATGGTTGGGTTTGCAGAGTAAGTACTGAACACTATAAAACTTGACATGACTCATAACACTTCATTAGTTTATAAAACTCACGTTTCTCACCTTATAGATACTGGGGACCAGTAGGACTTTGACCTACATTAAGGAACACTCCATAGTGGATCCAGAGGAGAAGAAAATGGAGCTTTGCTCAACAAATGTAAGCGTGATTTTCTTCACAAATACAGTTCAGTTATGTGAACAAGATATCAGACTATTTTAAAGTAATCTGATGCCCTTTGAATTGTTTCTGTCCACTTAATTGAAATTAAACGCATTTGTTTTTGTTAATGCTTGGTTTCAATTTTTCCTCACTAGGGTGATTCAGGTGTCATTGAATAAAATTGTGGTGAACGTTGTGAAATTGTGGACCCCTGGGGGGTATTCCATGAAAGTAGCTAAAGATAGACAGACTTTCCCGAAAAAGTCAGACTCAAACTTCCGCCATCTCTAAACTTAGCCTCATGTCGTTCCACGAACGCAGTTCAGCTTTAACTAATGAAGGCTTATTCAAGACTGACTTGCATAGTCTCACTTAGTGCGCACACCCACAATATTTAAGAAGCCCAAATGAATGGATGAACAATAGATCGATCAAATGAGTTGGAAAGCCTGTAAAATGAGAGCGGTGTTTCTTTCCGCCGCAGAATAAACGCTGCTGATGGAGCTGTATGAAAAATATAAAGGCATACAACACCCCCCATCTACATCCAGACAGAACGGCTGCCATGGATACGAGACTCATCCTCTGTGCTTCATGTGCTTCAAAGCCTCAGTTCTAAACTTGCATGACATCAAGCCTGAGTTGAACACCTCAGCTGCAGTTTGGGGCAAACATCTAACTGCTTTTCTGAACCCTGTGACTCCACAGCGCAGGACCATGGCTGCCCCAACAAGCATCCCTGCGGCTCTGACTATGCACAGCACACTGCCACTCGCTGACACATTTCGCCTGGTGAACAAGGCCCCTCTGGGTTTGTCCATTGTCTCAGAGGGGTTGGTGTGGCGGGGTGGGGGTCACTCTGGGAAAAGAGCAGACCCCCTTCCTGTTGCCGGTCCAAACGGAAGCCCCCCATTTCCCATGTTTTCATTCTGAGAAAAGAACTGAAATCAACCCGCAGCACTGAGTCCCTAGCAAGTGGAAAAGGAGAAAAAGCATTAAAGCAGAGAGATACAGCCCAAAAACGTATAGATATTTCATTAATTTGAAATAACCAAGAAAAAAAAAAGACAATGTGCACAGGTTTTTTTAAAACATTGGCAAAACATTAGATGAGCACTCAGATGAAGTATCAGAGGTTCAGAGATGTGGACACCAATGTTCTGCCCGTATAACCTGAGCCACAGGGTTATTATCCGGAGAACGGAAGCCAGAAAGACTTTGGCCGAGCTACTGGTAACCCAAGGTTGGCTGGATCAGCTTCCGTATTCAACTCCTCACAAACAAACAAGCAACCTCTTCTGATCCCTCAGCCCACCTTGCTGTCTCTGCCCCGTAAAATCCCTGCACTCTTCACACATTAACCCCCGAGAGCTACTGGAAGTCTCATGCCGAGCTCGGCTGAAGGAAACATATCAGTCTCTATTGATTGTGCTTCAGTTAGCATAGCGGCTAATCTCGAGTCATGGACGACCTGCCTTCCACGTCAGTGTAAGCATGACATTAGCTTTACTCAGCGGTGGATCTCAGCCTGGCTCTCAGGTTTCAGGAAAGCAGTATCATTATCCTCCGCAAACCTGGAGTCTCCCCCATGATGGTCTAACCTTTAGCTGAAGGTCTTAAGAGCAGCTCAGATGCCAGCCAATCAGGAGTGGGCTACTCTGGAGAGCAGAAACCTTACAAATAAACTCTGGGGGGGCTGAATGAGTCTTTCGGAGTGGTGACCACTGACCCCCGACACCAGAAACTCCTTCCCCACCCCCCCCACCCACGCCCCCC
>JAODJU010000138.1:10084904-10113884 GCA_026776725.1 Gnathonemus echidnorhynchus | reverse complement strand
TTTTAGTATATCTCTGTTGCCGTTCGTCTTTTCGCTAAAAATATAAAATATAAAATCCCCGACTCACCAATATTTTATAAGTTTGAGTCATGTAAAACAATTTATTAATTTTAAGTGGCCTTATACCCATATAAATTGCCTAAAATAAAGATATTATCTAAATAATCTATAACCAGAAGCGGCCATCTGCCATTTTCATGTTAAAACGGCTTGCCATAAACGCACCCTATATATTGCCAGCCCACCGCTGGGTCATCCAAATTAAAACCTTCAGTTCGTCTGCAAGTCGGTATAGGAGCGAGTTTAACCATGCGACAACAGAATCTTGCGTATAGCCGAACTGCAGTTCCAGCTCGTTGCCATTATCATGCTTGATGTGTGATTGTGCTCCGGGGGATAATACTTTGCATGTTTTAAAAGCTTGCACGTCTCCGGATTGGAATGCGTTAGTGCGAGCTAGTGTTTTATTTTGGCAGATCTCTGTAATGTGGTGTTTGCGGTTTCTGGTTGGGAAGTGAGAGGACAGCAAAAAATTTTGTTTGGGGGAGCCACCAGTTTATGGGGTGGTGGCGCCGAACCATGTGTCTTCTGTGGACACGCATAGAAAATAAAGTAATCTAAATGTCGCATTTATTATTTTGATGTGGGATAACAACAGGGATGGTCGCTTATTTAAATGGCCATTTCCACCCCTGGCGGGCACAGTCTTCTGCATATTTCCTGCAATCTGTGACAACTTTCTCGTACTCCTCCACGTTGGAGGCGGAGTTTCTGAACTTGTCCCAGTGTACACCACTCTGGCTCCCGGCTCCTGCACTTTACCGATCGTCACAGACTCCTCATTCAGTGACACTTAAAAATTTAACAAACACAGGTAGCTTGGATACACTCATATTGGAAAGCCAAAAAAAATGAACGGATTATCACTTAAGATATATAGCCAGAGCTTACAACTCATAATCAAACTCATATGTACGAATACAGAATATGAGTGTAGGAAAACGGCAACATCCTCAAGGAGCCAGACAATTAAATAAGTAAATAAGTAATGTAGACCAAAGTTTTACGATTTAATGTTTCAGTTTTCAACCCCCCCATAAAGTTAAATTCTCAACATCTTCAGACAGCATAGGGCAGGGGAAGGCAGGGGACATGGCCCAAGATATTAGTGCATTGCAGGACATACTCTCCCCTCCCCCCCCTTCTCTCTCTCTCTCTCTCTCTCTCACACACACACAGACACACACACACACTTATTGCATGCTCTCTTACACTGGGGTAAATTATGTGAGAGAATTGAAGAAACATCACTGTTGTAAACAGAGTACTGTGCAGATGTAGAGGAAGGAAAAAGGAATGAGGCCCATACTCCATATAAGCACCATATATAGGTCTATAAAATGTATACGTACAGCAGCATGTAGTGTGAGAACCTTCTTCATTTAATAACAGCACATGCATGTCCTTTACACTCCATATACAAAACACTTTAAATTCATGTGCTATATTTCACTGATTTACAAAAATAAGAACTGTCATGCGATGTCAAAGTGCTAAAATATGATAATCATCCTTCCATTTTCCAAGCTGCTAATACAGTTAGTTCCCAGGTTAAGAACATCAGATTTACAGACAGCTCATGTTTACAAACAGACTGCCATAAAGCCTATTATATAAAACATTGAGTTAAACACAGTGGTTTGTAATCATGACCGCACACACTACTTTATGACGCTCATGAAAACATTGCACGGTTTAAGTGGTCCGTCGGTGCTGCCATTTTAAGTCAGATCACTTTGCGGTTAACAACTTAGCTACAAATTTGACTTAAGACAGACTTAGGAACGGATCTCGTTCGTAACCTGGAACTGCCTGTTCTTAATTATAACTTTAAAGCTTTAAAATTAATATTTTTAATAGAAAAAATACAGAAATTTTGTGTTGCATAAATGTTAACTGCTGAGTACATAGTGATTTCTGTATGATAATGAAGTACAATTTAAGAGCATAAATGCTGCAATTTTCACGCATTTCATCTGTGTATTCTCACAACTCCATGCGAAACGACGGGCCCCGGTCTGACATCAGCTGGCGGTATTCCTTCTCAAACCTTTCATTTTGTGCTACAGTGAACATGTTTTTCCAGTCACCAACCTCGCCTGACAAAGGAAAGGAAGGTCTCAGATATAACTGCTACTGTACCTACACCAATGATCAAAAAACAGAACACAACGCATGGGCCGCATTTTAAGGATACTCACCTTTCCTCATAAAGGGGGATACTGATTGGTCAAAAATATTTGCAGGAAGTAAGCTAAAGTTGGTCATTGGATTTTGTTTCATATTTTTGAAGGACGTGTGCTCAATTATCCGGTCAACTGCTTCCCGATCAAGCTTCTTGCTGAGGAATTCGGACAGCTTTGCGATCTCCCGTGCAGGGTTCTGTTATCAGGAGTGAGAAAAGACAGCTGAGAAACAGACAACAGAGTGAAAGGCAAGGAAGACGCATCTTAAATACTTAACGGCTCATTCCCCCTCGCCTTTCTCGCACCTCTTTTATGTCTTCAAAGAAGAGGTAGAGTATCCTGTGGTTGTTCTTCTCCTTCCACCAGCCAGTCACGTGGTCAAACCATGAACCCCAGGCCACTGGAAGGAGTGTGACACAGGGGCTGCTTAGCAGAAATTACTGTGTATTTTGGCAGCATATAGGGCATAATGGGGGTGGTGTGTGGGTTAGCAGGTTAGGACTTTGTTCCTATGATCTCAAGGTCCTCGATTCAAATTCCATGGTCAGCAGAACAATTTTACACTGTGGCTTTGTGCAAAGGCCCTTAACCCCAACAGATCCAGGGACTGGCTGACTCTGCATTCTCAAGTTTTTGTTGCTTTGGATATAAGCAAGTACGCATTTAATCTAACATAATGGCATAATCATTGCATTTGTTTTATTTTATTCAGATGGCTGAATACCTACACCGCTAGGGCTGCAGTGTATGCAAATAAAAATACGGAAAACAGCATCTAACTGTCAAGGTCAGCTCCTGTTCCACTCTGTGTCCCTTCCCCGTTTGGCCAGCAGCCATTGCTGGTCATCCTGTCCCTTGTGATGTAAGTCTTTGTGTCTTCCCCTGGGGGTATTCCATGAAAGTAGTTAAAAAAAGGTAGACTTTCCCGAAAAAGTCAGACTCGACCTACCTCCATCTCTAAACTTAGCCTCACGTCGTTCCACGAACGCAGATCAGTTTTAATTAATCAAGGTTCATTCAAGACAGACTTGCATAGTCTCACTTAGTGTGCACACCTGCGATATTGAAGAAGCACAAATAAATGGATGAATGATAGATCGACCAAATGAGTCGGAAAGCCTGTAAAACGAGTGTGGTGTTTCTTTCCGCTGCAGAATATACACTGCTGATGGAGCTGTATGAAAAATACAAAGACGTAATCATTAAAAAAAAGGCAATACTGTGGCCATAAACACAGCCAGGGAGTTGGCTTGGCAATGAATTGCAGACAGACTAAATGCATAAGTTACGTAAATGTAACAAGCGCTTAGTACAGTGGCATGGTGGTACAGTGGTTTATGCTGTCGCTTTATAGCGTGAAAGTTGCTGGTTCTATCCCCATAACCAACGGGGAACCTTCTGGGTTGAGTTCTTGTGTCATTCTTATTGTATAATGTTATTCTGTATTATTTGATCTCCGTAAAATACTTGCAATCACATCTGTGTCAGATGTTCTGCACAAATAACCATATCTTGTCTTTGCTATTTTACTAATAAACTTTCAAAGTAGACAGTGACTAAATAAAACATAAAAATATCTTCCTCTTCATATTATTTTAACAGATTTTTTTTTCTTCAATTTCAGTCGTTGCATTTCACGTTTAACCTTTGCAATATGCATATGCTTTTATTTTACAGTAAAATCCTGTTATAATGGACTTCAAGGGACCTGACACAACAGTCCATTATATCCAGAGTTGCTATATACCCATAACACAACTACAGGTTTTACTGTAATTATTTTGGAATTAATTGGAATGCTGAGACGTGATTTTTATAGGCTTTATTATATTGATTATGCTGCAATCTCAGCTCTGTTCTCCATATTATGGAAGTATCACGCAGAGCTTTACTTCAGAAAAGATGGTTTTTATTCTCTGCTTTCTCGTCTTGCTTTTACTCACAGTACTGACTACAGGGTTCCATTTTTTTAATATACATATATACAAGACTCACTCTCCTGCTAACTCAAACAAAATCATGCCATTTTGGTACACCTTACAGATTAACAATATAATTCAATCAGATAATGTAAAATATGATGACGGATGAGGACATATAATTCAACAGATTACATGACATGAGTAGTGAGATCCCGGAATTTCGTCCGTCAGAACGATCTTTTGGGAATCTGTTCCCGCATGTCGGACGTTCTTTGAAACAACGCTAAACTAAGCGAGGCAGTTAGCTTGGTCTGGACCAGGCTTGTTCACTTACTGAAGTTACCATGGTAGCTCAGCGGGGATTCATTTAAGACACGTTGATGGAACGGAACTCCCACTTAAATGAGCCAGACTTGTCGAAATAAGTCAGACTTTCCCTTAATCCTGCTTCGTGGAATACCCCCCCACTGACACTGGCGTATTTTCGGGCCGTATCGATGTTCTGGCTTTACGTTCCCATTTTTAATGCTGCCACTTTGCGAGCTCAGGCGAGCTCGTCTAGAAGGAAGGTGGGTACAGGGAATCTCTCTTTGAGGTCAGGTGACACCTGGCTTGTGGTGCGAAGCTGAACGGCAGGGTCGACTCTCTCTGCAGATAACCCTGACTAATCTGGTGTCTGTCGACGAGCGACTCCTTTACCAGCCGCACCCGGAGAACCCAGACGTGTGAGTGACCAGCATTTGATGTGGGCTCTTGCCTCAAAATCTTCCCCGGAATGGTTACATGCCTATAATATGTTGCTGCTCTTGGTCGCCTCACCTCCCCCAGGACTGTTTTGACCCAGGAGGCCATCATCACAGTCAAGGGGGTCAGTCTGAGCAGCTACCTGGAGGGGCTGATGGCTCTCAGCATGTCGACCAACGCCCGGAAGGTACAGACGCCCAAGTGGTGCCGAGCTGCCTAGTTTAGACCCGCCTGTCACCTGGCACAACCCAGACATGGGGTATGTGGTCGATGATTCAGCCACAGACCTAAAACTCAATAGCTCCTTTATAGTGCTCCCTTTCACTCCCGTAGTCCGAATACCTGTGGTTGGCTTAGTGTTTCCCAGCCCGGACCTTGGGGACCTTAGATCAGCCCACGTATTTGCTCCCCCTAAGGACTGTCCCCCAGGACCAGACTGGGAAACACTTGGCTATGTGACCCGGGATCCCTGAATTCCCCGTAGCGGGTGTGTGTCTGCTCCATGTAGTGGGCTAGCGTCCCATCCAGGGTGTTCCCTGACACATCGCCCCTGCTTCTTGGGCTAGACCCCAGGCTCACTGGGGCCCAGTACTGGATGAGCCTGGGATGTACTGGGATGGATGAGTTTGTTTTGAATGTATTTTGACAATTTATAAACATTGGCTAATGTTTATAGAATGTCTGTGTTTAGCTGCATAGTCGTATTTTTAAAATCTCAAATGACCAAACTCTTCCCTGTTTGATTTACAACTGCATTGAGTTTGGTTAAATCAGGGCTGCTTCTGAACAAGATGATTCTAAAAGGTCTTTTAAAATGTAGAATAGTGATACTTACCTCATTTTGCTGTCCATAAGAGACAGACAGGTGAGAGAGAGCTTGGGGAGGACCCCCATATGTAACCCCCCTGGAGCTGGGGGCCTTGCTGAAGGGCCGGCCCATTGACATGGGACTTTTTGCAAAAACTGGGGCTCAAACTACCAACCTTCCAAACATAGGTTTAGCTACACGCTGCCCCCTAAAAGGTGAAAATGCCTAATGTGGGGTTTGAACCAACAACCCTAAGATGCAGAGTCTTATGCTGTAGTGACTGAGCTAGCTGGGTAAGCACAGCATTCTAGATGGCTTTGTGTTGTAATGTGAGCTTTTAATGTCTAAATGAAAGCCACATTGTTACAGAAAAAAGATTAAGTACTTGTAGGAAAGTAATAGAGACTGCTAATAAGGAAGTGGGGAATGTTTTAAATAACTTACTGCTGCACATTAAGTTGTTGTTCTTGAGTAATTACTCTGCCCGTTGGGGTGGGAAATATAGCCAAAATGTCATGTCACATTACATCATTTATGGTTAGAATCTCGATCCACGATGTAGGCCACTATTTTTTTCTCTATTTTTTTTTGTTTATAAACCAAACGAATTGAAATGTAATATTAATAAATCAGACTTTACCAATGCAAAGGTGTTAGAAGAGACGCAACCCAAGTTCATCCCAAACTATTTGGTACACATTTTTTATTTTAATCGGGAGAATTGCATCATGAACTTTCATGCTGGTTCGCCGATGCTAATCGGAGAATCTTATCATTCCTGATGGGTCCATTTCCAGACTGAAATAAAATCAGTGGTAGCCAGTCGATTTCTTTTCTTTGCAGTGAAATATGGTTTTGTTGTGACTTGAAATCATCCGGGGGTTTTTTTAGATTTACAGGGAGAAATATTAACTGCAGTCTTTTTGTCCTTGTAGGGATGGGATGCGATCGAGTGGATTATTAAGAACTCTGAACGGGAAAACGTGCCCCTGTGTGACCTGTATTGAGCAGCGGTAACTACAGCTTACTATTCTGTCCCACAATGCTTTGTGTGTTCCCAGTGTTCTGTGTGCTGAGTTGCACTAACGGTATCTCGCTTTCTGGCAGCGAGCCCACAAACCCTACAGACGTCATCGCCACGTAGCACGGAGATCAACAGTGACGTGACGTCAGGAACCTCCCAGGTCAATCGGTGATATTGGGGCCCTCTGGGGAGAACCGGGCTGGCCCCGGTCACAAGGGTTGGGGGGGGGGGGGGTTTAAATGCAGAGTTCCATAAACCAATAGGAGTTACCAAGTTGGGGTTGTTATTCTGTCACTTGCCATTTGTTGTAGTATGTATATCTTGTGTTGCTGATTTACTCTGTGGTCCTTATGCTTGTGAGACACCAAAGTCCTGCATATGGGTGACACCTTCACGGGTCTGACGCAAGTAAGATTCAACTCAAAACAAGGTCCTCTGTAACATGAGCTATAACATAGCTGGGGCTAATATCGATGCAGTATTTATTTATACACTAATTTATTTATTTATTTGAGTGAATGTTGACCTGTCACTGCATATTCAATTTATAAATGAATAACGCTTGAATTTTGAAAGGCGTTGGAGCAGAAGGAGAGTTTCAGTTCTTTTCGGCTGTGTTGCTAATTGCCAGGGGTGTCTGAAGCGAATGGAGGGATCAGCACTGGACAGAGACCCTTCAATACGTAAAGTTATACGTAACATTGGTGATTATTTTATCAGGGGGACTAGAATTTCTAGGTATGCCCCTTGTAAAACTGGTCTGAATCTGCTTTAAACACATAGCATTTTCCTATAACGTACAAAGAAAAATGTCACAGTCACTTTCTGTTAATTTAAGAGCATCTTCCTGTAATTGAAATTTACTGGTTTAATTCTGTTTGTGACCATCTGAATTAGCCCTCAGAAAATGCTCACTGTATACATACTGAATGGCACTGAGTTTGCATCAACACTGTAATGTGTTTCTCTGAGACCCTGAGAAAGTCGATTGAGTCAGTGTTTTTAACTGATTATCGATAGATCATGAGATTACCTCGACTCCTCTACATGCGTTACCTCAAGACGTAAGACGTGCAGCCCTGTGGTTCACGTTGCTTGATAGCTTGAAGGTTTATAACTGAACCAATTTTTCAGCTGGTCTGATCTTCCATTGCTTCATAAATGCACGTGAAATTTATTTATTTTTTTTTAAATCTCATATGTTCTGAAGGGCGAGCATATAACCTCACAACCTTCCACTGGATACTGTAGGGTGACCTACTTTTTGAAGAGTGCTGCTGTACGTACAGTGTTGGGGGAAGTCACTCAGAAAAGTATTCCATTAATAACAGAGGTGGAAAGTTCAGATCCTGATAATTAAAATCCAAACCAAGGTTTTGTTTCAACCAACTGGTTGAGCATGAAGAGTGATAGTCACAGAGTATGCAACTGGTTGGTTGTAATAAAATCTTGGTCTGGATTTGTACTTCTGGTACCTGAGCTTTTCACCTCTGTCTGTAATGGATTACTTTAGTGAGTAACTTCCCAAACACTGTGTACATATACTTGAGCATTTCTCCATCCTCTTAGCACATTTTGCATGCTAGTTTTGCCCCAATAAGCCAGAATGTTTTCTCATTATTCGGACTTATTGACAATAAAATGGAAGAAACTAATATTGAACTTGAATTTCTTCTGCAGCTACTTTACTGAAAATAAAAATTAAGTAATTATTGTTTCTTTTTAAATAAACAAATGTAATGCTATATTAGTTACCTTTTTGCAGTATCTCTGATTATTCGGTAGACCTGTTTTCTTCCTTCCCAACTTTTATCTTCTATGTAAAGCACTTTGATCTGCATTTCATATATGAAAGGTGCTAAATAAATAAATAATAGGGTATGTAGTTACAGGAAATCAATGGATGAATGTTACTAATTTTATTGCAATTTGTTGAAGTGTTATGGACTGGCATTATTAGTGTATTATTCTTATTGAAAGGTACTGAGAGATTATCCAGTGCAATGGAATTTTGGAGTTGTTTGTTCTCAAAATGAGAGCCTCCCAGGCTGAGACTGGCAGCTTAGCTTACTGTGCTGGACCTGCACCTTCTCAGAGTTCATAGTTAGTTCATAGTTCATAATCTCTGCCTCAGTTTATTTGTGGCTCCCACGCTAAGGATGTCTTCCCATCATATGTGTAGATTTGTGTTTGCTGACCGGCCTGAGAGGCTGCAGTTGAGTCCTTAGCTTGTACATTTTTTTTTCTGTCTGATGAGCATCCAGATGCCAAATTGTGGACTGCAATTCTGTATCCCATAATTAAAGGTTTAGAAGTCTGAAATACAAAGTAACACTAAAAAAATTAGATTAAATGTGTGTATATGTAGGCTTTTTGGATTTCAACATTTGTTTTTAAAATAACGCCATAATCTTGTATGTTCTGACAAGGAAATTGGTCTAAAATGTTGGTTTTAGGGGAATAAAAGCTTATTAAAATCTTGTATATTCTTATCTGGTTTCTCACCATTACCGCAGAATTTCCATTTATGGAAAGTTTAGGATTTGAATAATTGTTAATTTCTCCCAAGTTGGTAATAAAGAGCTAATGTATCATTCTTTTAACAGGAGATAAAAAAAGGTTAAAATACATCAAGCCAATATATGAAATTTAGTTTTGCATTATGCATTAATAAAATCAACTTATTTTAAACTTACTGCAGTCTTTTAGCCTTGACTAGAAAACAGTGACATACATAAAATGCCCCAGCCTGACATTTTGCTATTTACAGCAATTAAAATGTTGTCCAGCAGGGGGCAGAATGGGGCCATCAAGAAATTCCATGCAGCTTGGGCAGTCTGCCAACTTCAAGTTTGATGGCATTGGTCTAGTGCCTAAAACGCAATATTATTCCTCCTGCCCTTCTCAGTGGAATTCTTATGTGACCAGTCTATAATCAGTTAACTGAGCTGTTGCAAAAATATGGGTCATGAATAGTGGGTTTGGCAGCCTCAAAGTTTAACTAATCAGAGGTTCATGGCTTCCTTTCCCCCCTGGGGCTATTAGCATCAATACCACGGTATTTCACAAAACTGGGTCCAGTGAAAAGAAATCTATTGGGATTTGGGGGGGGCGGTTTCTAAAAGCCTGTAGACAATAAATCAAGTGACCATTACATGATTCTTCCCAGCATTGTACCTTCTGTAAACGGACGAGGCCCGATTACTTTTTCCCACATGGAGAGTGCAGGCAGGGGGCAGCACACAAGCTGGAGAAACTCACACTGCTGTAATGTTATTAAGCGATTTATTTATCCAATAAATCAAACCCTCTTCCCAGCACCACATAGCTCATCAGTATGGTCACACGAAGATACATCCATTCCTATCCAAAGATGCCCTCATTCACCTTAGTGCTGGTCTGTGAGTCAAACACAGGAAAATTATAATAAAAGACCCAAACATTTCAGTAATACAATTTTGACCATGCAGGTGCTTATAACAAATCGGTAGTTTTGTAACAGTGAATAACCTCCATGAAAAAAAAAATAGATAATAAAAATATGAGTGTTGGCCTGTATTTCAAGCCTCTTCACATTCTGCACTTTGGCTGGAGCGTTTGATTTGCGCTTCCATGAATAAACAGACAGAACATTTCCTTCCCTCGACAGGCTTTCACTGAGGGAGCCGTGGAGAGCAAAGCGTTCTAAACCCCGACTTGGCCGGTACCATCGAAAACTGCTGCAGTATTGCACAGAATATACAAGCAAACATGTTTATACAAACACTTTCAAAGAGCCTTTGAAAATACAAATCAGAAACTCCAAAATGTATAAAAGTGGAAAAAAGAATGCTATATATACAAAAAAATTGTACAATCCCAAATCAGTGACCATAAAGTCCATCTGTACACACACACACACACACACACATCCTGAGTCATATCTTGACACTTTAAGTCTCATCACCCAGGTCAAAAGCTATAAAATATTTGCAAAGAGCATAGAAAATTCTTCAAATGCTTCATTAACATATTAGAGTTTAACGCACGATTCCTATTAACTATTAACATGGAAAAAAACATCCGCCTCAAATAATCCTCTTTAAGAAGCCGATATTTGCTTATATTGTTACAACAAATGAGCGGTTTATATGCTCAAGAGATCTGAAAAACTGAGTCAAACACAGCGGCATATTTACAAAAAGAAAAATAATTGTTCATCTACATATTTTTTGCTGTGGAGCTCTTTGGATCATACTAGAACATCCACAGAACTCCCCAGAACATTCTATCCCAGACGTTCCATTTATCCATCTGTCACATTCACCCCACCCCCTTTGCTGAGTCACCCCCTCCCTCCGCTTTTCCCTCAGTCCTGCCTCTCACCCCTCCCTCCCCCCAAAATGAAATCCCAAATCTCAAGGCATTCAGGAATCAATTGCACTATGAATACTATGTACAGAGTGTCATAAGCCCCCCCCCTCAGTATTTGAAGAGGTTGATGAAACCTTGGGGGGACACAGCAATGCAGCAGCTCTCCGTGTTGTTGGCAGTGCAGGGGTGGTTTGTGTCCTGGGGAGACAGCGACAGATTGGGTCGTCAGTTCAAGATCACTTACCAAACTACAATACAACTCTTCCAGTAGGTTAGCCAGTGTTTCCCAACCTGGCCTCAGGGAACCCCAGACAGTCCACGTTTCTGCTCCCTCCCAGCTCCCAGTATGAAGTGCAGATGTGGACCGTCTGAAACGGAGCTGGGAGGGAGCAAAAACGCGGACCGTCTACAGGTCCCCAAGGACCGGATTGAGAAACGCCACGCTAAGCAGACTCAGACATTCCACGAGAAGTCAAACATACATTTTCTGCAAGATGTTATTACAGCCTAAGGCAATAAAAATGGGGGTGGGGGAGACAGAGTGACAAGAACCAACATGTCACACATCTCACCTTCCAAAAGAGGATGTGACAGTGGGTACAGAACTGCAGAGTGTCACAGTACTGCTCCTTACGGGGGTAACATCTGCAGAGTTTGAAGTACATCTTCTTCCAATCCAAATGGCCATTGTCAGTCAGAATCAGACGCTTGCGAATCTGCGTGTTGGGGAGGGGATGGTTCAAAGTATCCATCTTTGCTACCTTATTTATATAAAGCAACAGCTTGACTCAATTTGAACCCGGGACCCCGGAGGTGGCTCTCTAAACTGCCAGCAACTAAATACAGCTTTCGAAGAACCTTTCATGCCATTAACGTCACACAGCCAGAGTTGATGCAAAATGCAATTCCTGGTACCTGTCGCTCGGTGAAGTGATACTGGCACAGCATCTTCCACAGCAGACGGTCCTCGGCGAGGTCGTTAAGGTCTGGGGACACCTGACCCAGGCTGACCAGGTCCCGCCCATCTGACAGCCTCTGCATGATGTTGAGCTGCAGGCTCACTGGAAGGTCGGTCAGCGTCATGCCTTTGGATGCTGGCTGGGGATGCAAAAACAAATCCAGTGAAACATAAATGCGAGTGCACGCTTCCATCCTGCATCAGGTCTCTGACCATCATCATTCTGCCCATGGTTACCTTTCCAGACATTCCCGCTTTTTTCCCCACTGCTTTCCCTTCTACCCATAATTCCCCACTCAGTTTTGACCGCCTTCCCTACTCACCCGGTTGATCTGGATGTTGTCCAGCTGTTGTTGCCAAAGCAGGATATTCTCCATACGGTGGACCCAGATGTTGATGTTACCCACCAGCACTGACTTGCCCATGTCCTGCACCAGGCTGCAGAGGGACATGTAGAGTGTCTGCAGGAGCTCTCTGATGGGCCGCACGTTCAGCTGGTTCTCCAGCACTGCCAGCAGAGAGGGAAATGTCACAATGGTTAAGTTTCAGGCATTCAGCTTAGTATACTAATCAAACACCATCAAAACACCATGTCATACAGCATTGACACACATCTAAATACTTCTGTGTGCTTATTTTTATTGTCCAACTCACACATCACTGCATGTTTACATGCCTTAATAATATATCGGTTTTGGTTATGAGTTATAGTACAAAATATCTGTGTATGTTGGCAGCACAACCGTATTCTCCAGGCATGATCTGGAACAGGGCATTGAAACTGTTCCCCAAACAAACTGGCTCTGTTTAGCTTAAGGAGAACTTCGTTTACAGGAGTGCCGTTTGTTCTGAAATGTCTGTCGCTCTTCCTGTTAAGAGCAATTATGAAATTCCCCAGGGGTAAAAGTGACTGGGGACAATTAGATTACTTTGCAGTGTAATTTGTTTTAATTCAGCAGTCCCTTCGAGCCTTTCCTCTGGAATACTTTAAACGGCTATATGCATCTCACACTATTTTTTTTTTAACAAGCAGAATTTTTGGGAAAGTAGGTTTTCTGCATTAGCATGGGCCCACACGTTGGCCTTCACTCAAGCGCGACATGCTGATCCGCACCGCTTTGCAGTGACAGCTCACCTTTCTGCACTACTTTTTCTAGAATGTTCATGTAGTTCTTCTGTGCCACACCACTCAGGGACGGCAGCTGGGACTTGGCAATCAGCTCCAGCAGCTAAAGAAGGGGACAGAAATATACAGGCGTGAGCTACGGACACCATCTCCCCTGCTAGTGTCAGGGTGGCTTTGTCTGGAGAGAGATTGTTTTGAAACAAAAGCTCAAGCAAAATAAATATAGTAGAGTCTGGAATGGTTCGGGCACGTTGGGGGGGGGGGGGTGTTTTCTTGAGGCTGTCCTCCCTACCATTAATAACTGGAGGTGGAATGATCTTCATCCCAGATCATGCTGCTCATCTAGATTCTGTTCTTAGGAAATCTGAGAAAGACCAGCCCACAGCCAGACGGGACCGAGCTCATGAGCCGGTGTGACATGAAGGCCAGCCAAGGGCGCGTAAACATACGCAGCCTCTGTCACCTTCACTCAGATGCTTCTGAAGGTCCCAACAGTCCACAGATTTCTGGGGGACCTTCTAAAAACTCCCTCTACTTCCCATACTTGTACTCGAACTTCATTTTTCCGTTCGTTTTTCCAATTAAAAATGAAACAAGAGAAAGTCCCCACAAAGACATAGCGTGTCCTTAAATGTGATCCTCCCAAGTGGTTTGGAATTGGTTCCATTTTAAATCCAAAAAGCCCCACAGTGGGGGGGGGGGGGCGGGGGGTGGCAGGGCATCACAGAGCTGCTGTGGCATCCAAGTCAGGCTGCCCACCCCCGCTGACATCATGGAGAAAAACCGTTCACGCCTCCCGCTTCTTGCTCAACCCAAGCATGTGACCATTGTCAGCACCCAGGCATAACACCCCCACTCCCCCCTCTCCAAAAGTCCCATCAAACACCTCTATTTATCTCAGAGCAGAATGGGACACCACGTCTCTGCTTTTAGCTTCCACTTAGTCACAGACGTTTGACTTGGGCCCATTCCCGTCGCTTTTCCACTGTTAGGGGACGGCTGACTTACGCCCCTGGCCGCCATCTTCACCGCACCTTCTAACGCTGCAGTAAAAAGGCATTACGGTAGGAAGCCACTGGGACAGGTGGCTGTAGCCATTCATATTGAGATGTGGTCGGTAAGAAGGAGGCTCCTTGAAAGCAGGCAAGGGAACATGATCAAACTCAACCCGACTCTCTCAATCACTCCTTAGATTACCTAATGGCAAGGGGGTAAACTGCGTAGACCGCTTCTTGGTTCTAGAATGATCCGTCAATAAATCAGCCACCAGCTCTCGCATTCTGATGTGGCCGTTCTGGTGTACACAGCCAGGTCATGGAGAAAAGGCACTCGGGCCTCGACAGAACCACCTGTCACCTCAGACATTTCGGCAAAGTGAAAGGTTGACAGGAGTGAAATCTGTCACTGAGAAAATCTAGAACAGTTTGTAGTGGGGCGTGGGGGGAGGGGGGCAGCTCTTGTGACTGGAAACAAAGTCATAACGACGGTGATAAGAGGTCAGAGGATCAGTTGTTCAAGAGTGACTGGGTCATGTTTCACGGCCATGGCTGCATCCTCACCAAATAGTGGCGAGTCGGGTCACCACCTGACAGTGGACTTCAACAACAAGCACTTGTTTATCCTCGGCAAGACAGTTCAAGCAGGGAGCAAAATTATATATATCTCCCTCTTTACATAACTGCCACCACACTGGCGTGCTCTACAACACCTACAGGACCTACAATGAAAAGAGGAGTCAATTTGGAGGTTCTCAGCATAATGCTAATCTGGTCCCAAGGGGGGGGCTGCTTCCATATATCTACAGAGACAGCCGCAGACCAACTTTCCCTGCTCCTTTAAGTGACGTGGGAGCGCCTGTCTGGGCCGGCGTGATAAGGGGGACTGCTTCGGGCCTGTTCGACCAGCCTCTGACAGCCTGCCGGGAGCCACTCTTTTGTAGGAGGAAAGAGGGAAGAAAAAAAAAAAAAAAAAACAACCACAACTTTCTGAAGTGACGTCACTCAAAAGGAGCTCACCCTCACGACGTAGTTGAATCGTCTCGAGTCCATGATGGCGCTGGAGAAGTCCAGGCGGTTGAAGGCCTCCCCGAGAGTGCAGTATCCATGGCGCTGGGGGAAAAAAAAGACACACAAGAGTGAATCTCTGCTTGACCTGAAAGTTCCGTGAACACATTCCCCCTGATTTCCCCCTGGATGTAAACAGCCTCAGACAGTACCTCCTTGGTACTTCCTTTGTGGACGTAGATCCATTTGTCTTTGTGGAAATCTGCAAACAGTATACATAAAAAAAAAAATGAATTTCTTATTCATGATAGACTGCAGTTTTGAAACCCTATGAATGGGGAGGGACTTACAAGGAACCTTGGTGCTGTTGTTCAGGAGGTCTTTCTTGCGCTTCTTTGCTGCCACATCGTAGTTCATGGCCAGAAACATGTTTTCCTTGTACAGCTCCTCATCTTTACAGCAGCTGAAATATTTTTGTCATGTTTTTGTCAGGAAATATGTTAAATATTCTTAAACACACGATTCCCACTGCCCCCTATATATTGGTCTTTTGTATTTCAAAGGCAGCTACAGCCATGCCTGCCTTTATCAACTTAATATCTTGTCTTGATACAAATGGTTTGTTTTGGAAGCCGCACAGTGCCTAACAGATGCCCATTAATCCTATCACGATGGGCTATTTTTACGGCAGAATGATTAACGGCTGGCAAACACCAAATTTACAAAGCGTACCCGACCGAGTTAACTCCAGACGGAAACATAGCATTCATTCTGTACTTTAATAACCTTATTTTCAGACCATACTTAGAAAAAAAAAACATCCCAAACACGCCGAGTTTTTGATCCAGAACCGGGGCTAGAAGGCGGGATTAAAATGCGGAATTAAAAAAAGACACGACGCAGACAGAAAGCTACCCTGCTGTGTAGCATAACAACGCAGATTCATCACTCTGCGTCTTTGAAATCAAGGAGATCTCGACCTGCACTAACTAAAACTTTAATAACTTTGCAAGAAGATGCATCATGTTGGAGACCTACACTTACAATCGTATGCTACATAACCACTGGATTAATCTTAACAAAGAGCCGTGAAACAACAGCAGTATAACAAACATGAGTGAAAACGAGCACTAACCCTTTTAGTTCTGTAACATTATTGTTTTTTTCGTCCGAATACTTTTTCCAACCTTCTTCAGTTTTAACCCAGGTCTGCCCAGGCGACCTCCAGTCCTGTCCTAGAAATGGCATCTTCTAAACCGGGCAAAGCAGCAAAATCGGAGTGAAATTACAAAGTAGAAATTATTCTGTTTCAGTGCCTTTCCCCCCTTCTCTTGATCAGAGACCAATGACTTCTGACTGACTATGTGCGCAGTTGTACTTATATCCGAAAGCGAAGTTTCCGGAAGTGTTGGCGGCCCCGCCCCTTTTGGAAACGCTGTCACAACACGTGGCTTTGTTTACCATTTTGCTCCGTGTTGCAAAATCTCTCTGGAAATATCATCCAGACTTTTAAGCAAATTGTCAGCTGCTCCTTAAGACGAACGCGTCGGTCTGTTTTCATTCCTCGGAAAGAGGCCATGCTATCAAAATATTATTTGACGTTGTTGTTATTTGACTGAGTAACGGGGCATGTTTTCACATTTTATTCGAAAGTATCTAATAATGGAGATTGGTTGTTTATTTTAAACCTAAAGTATCTATGCGCGATGCCCCTTCTCTTAACTTCCTTTATACAATATTAGATAAACTTAACACAAGATTTTGTTCATATGATTAGACTGCTAAGAAATTAACAAGGGCGCATTTCCCATCTGACATAGTTGGAAGTTGGAACCGTTCAGTTGCATGGTTCCAACTATGTCAAGTGGCTAACGTTGTTAGCGACTATGCTTTCTGGGAAACGAACCTTTTTCTACCCGCGTTCACTGCGCTTTGGTGAGGATCGTATAGGCTTCGAACGTGTCGGTAGCTGAGGAGACACCAGCGAGGCGGAGCATGCAGTGTGTTTTGTTTTAGCAAAACAAAAACGTAAACTAATAAAAAAGAGGATAACGGTGTAAAACAGGCATCAGCATAAAGCAAATAACCCGCAGTAGTTGGTACTAACTTTCAACCTGTTGTATTTTCTCTGTCATATCTAACTTCATCTCCACACGATGACAAAAGCTTCACCAATAGCGGAACAAGCACAAACGCCTCTGATTAATGTGGTTCTGGTTGTATGCATGGCGCTTAGATGCATTAGGGGCAATCACGTACTTTAGCTCGTCGGAGTTGCTCCTTTTTTGGCGCCGTTACAAACATCTTTGCGCTCTACTTCGAAATATTAATATATAAATGAGCAGCACATTTTGTAGGCCAGACAGTTCATACATCCAGGAGGACACTGTGTATCATAGCAGTTACACAACTGGAAATGTGACCAACCACCTCACAGCATAAGGGGCCTTTTGCAGTAGCCCCTTAGTACATAACCGGAATTTCTCCAGCAAACTATATAACTATATATTTGAAAAGAATCTGTATTGAAATATCAGCAATTCAATGGTGAACAGTGTGCTCCTTCATGTCTTTGAAGTATATTATTACTTTGCTGTTGCTTATGTTCTATCCAATGCATCATGCATAATTTTTAGCACACAATCACAGAGGGACGTTTCCCTACAGCAAGCGGCCTTCAGGCTACAAGTCCAAGTCATTAACCCCTGTGCCACCCCTTATGAAAATATGAAAGCATCTGAGGGTTTTAGTGTTATTGGCACAACGGTGATGCATCTCACCACAGCAAGACTGGGCAGGTCAAAGTTGTGGTACATGAGCAGATACAGGGAAACTGGAGCTCCACGGCAGGTGACTGGGTGACCCAACACAGCATCTAATGTGGATACCAAAGGTCAAAGGGCACAGTGTCATTAATCAGGAAATAAAAACAATGAACAGTGATAATATGGTTTCATGTAAGCAGTTGAAGTGATAGATTTTGGGTTTATTCTCGTTTTTAAAATTTGACGTCAAATATACGAGGCGCACAGATTAAAACACGTTTCTGGAATTCTTTTTAAAAATCCGTACACAATTCTCTCTTAATTTAGTTCTTCGCTGAGAACCCACTGTCCACGAGTTATCAGATATTATACTGCAAGGTATCGTGTTTCATCTGAATGTTTGACAACTAAGTTTGTGGTGTTGATGTTGGCGAACCGTCAAGTATGAGAATTAAGTCTGACTGCCGAAAATGGTTTTTATGGTCTAGCCGGTGTTCAGACACAACATGTACTCGAGCATTCCTTATCCTGGATGGTAAAACTATAAAACGTAATTACAACGGCAGAGGTATTTCGGAGAGTATTTCCTATCGGGGGGAAGCTTTTGGTTTATTTCTGAAACGCCAGGAAGCAGTAGGTGCATGCGTGGGAATCTGGTGAGGTAATACAGTATGTCCGTCTCGAGTATAATCGGAAGTAAACGTAAGAGCAAACCAATATGCCAGAAAAACGAATAAAAAAGAAAGATGAAAACAGTACAACATACAAATATCGTGTAACAATAAGATAAGTCTTGTTTAGTCTCTTGCCCCGGTAGATTGAGGTTTAATTAAAAAAAACAACAACTAGGCTATATAATTAAGATAAATTTGCTTCAAATGCCTTTTCCAGTGTATTTAACTGAGCTTAGCGTTTGGCGCGCAGTACTGGAATGAACATGTGTTTTCGGGGGGGTCCCGTAAGAAACTTTCACGGATCTGCCTTAAAAGCAGAAAAAGTTGAAAAGATGAGATTCCTCGCAAATCGAAATCTAAAAAAAATTGCGTCACGTTGGGCGCTGGGACATAATCCACGGGACGATCTTTCGCTGTTTTCCGTACTAGTAGTCCACAGCTGGCAAAAAACATATCGGTCGTTACCACCTGTTGCTGCACATCTATGAAAATTTCATCATCTGCCCCAAGCGAACAGCAGTACCGGGGTAAGAGCACCCAGCGAAGCGTCTGACAGCCAGTATGACCGCGAGTCGCGGGTGTAATGTTCCCCCTGTTTGTTTCCCAAAATAACGCCGTAACACCTATAGTTTCCGACCTCTACGCCCCCCATCTTCCATTTGCTGCTTCACGATGAAAACAACCTTTGGCCCAATTTGCATCGTTTCTAACATCTTTCTATCGGTATAATCTGATTCATTAATATATAATTATTAGTAAAGGCCTATGTCTTTATTAACCCGTTTATGAATGTGACCAGTATACTATACTGGTATACAGTATACTATAATTTTTGACCAGTAATTTTACATTTAGACTGATTCCCCCTCTTTAAAACGTTTTTGTATTTCTACGATATTGAATTACATAGCTTCATATTCTTTTGCATTGCGTCGTAGCGCGTTGAATCAAACCAACTTGAATTGCATTGAATTGCAATGGGGGTGAATCTTAGGTCACCTTAAAATAGTTGCCTCTCGGTGAATCGTATTGTGTTGAACCGCTATGCACCGTAATCGGGGTGAATCATATTATATATTTCATATATTGTATCGTTAGTATGTGTCGAGATGTGCAGCGCACCGGCCTCAGTGACGGATTTGCACATTTCTATTGTCCATAGCAGGACGTGTTGGTAAACCGCAGGATTAAGTTGTTACTGCACAGCATGACGTAGGCAGGAAAAAACGGTGAAGATCCGCTTGCAGTTCCGAGACAGAAGGGGTTTCTTTGCAAAATAGATCACATTAAACAAAAACCCCAAAAGACCAAGAAGAGGCAAGGGGACAGAACTCCCAAGCCTTAGTGACATAACTAGTGACTAAAGACCCGAGCAGAGGCGGGCACTTAAACACGATAGAGAGCTGGGCTAAGGAGAGGGGCAAGGTGAGATACATCAGACAATCAACCAATCACAGTGGGCGCAAGACAACGGGCAACAGGTTAACTCAAAGGTACCCGATTTGATGATGACGAGTGAACCGCTAATGAAATTCTGGCATGGTTCACTAGACACACACAAAAAAATGATTCATCCATCCTTTCATCTTTCCATCAGTACACTGTCAGAAAAAGAGTACTAATTTGTACGTTTGTTTATCACTGGGACTGTACCCTCAAGACTGGCTGTGGGTACGTTTTAGTCTAATTTAAGGTACAGAAATGGACTCTGAGGAACATCCCCAAGGTACAAACAACATTAATGTACCCCTAATGTTCCTCGGAGTCCATTTCTTTACATTACTACTGTATTACCTACAGCTAAGGGTACAACCTCAGTGACAAGCAGAGGTACCCACTGCTACCCCTTTTTGCTGACAGGGTACCACTTATTCCTTACCCGGCTTACCGGGTTGCGGCTGGCAGAAAACATTTGTATTACACTGAAATACAGCAACACTTAAGAGAACCGCACAAGCTTCATAGACATTAATGAGAATTTCAGATTTAGTGCATGACGCTTCTGTGTTGCCGGGGTGGATTTTCGAAAAGAATTCCAGTAATGCGTTTTTTTCTGAATTCCTGAATAATAATTCTAAATAATAATCTTGAATTTTGGATAAAATGAAGAGCTATTATATTTAACGCTGACGAATGACTGAAAATGTGCAGTAGCTTAAGTCGTTTTAATGAAATGTTAATTAGCTTATATTTCAGTGGTATGCTAAATGAACATAACTGATTTTCTGACATTAAAGCTTCAAAACTGCCCACAATATCTTATTGTGGTGTTAAAATGGCTGATAACATTTTGCTTCACTACATTAACTAACATGTTAGCCCAATCAGTAGTAATTGGAAAGAATAGTTACATTATTTTAACTGTTTCATCATTGCCATATGAGATTCAGAACAGGTCTAAGTATATACCCATTAAAAGTATAAAAGGCGCTGCACTGTAGTCTGCGTATGAGCCGTTCCAGGAAAATTAAGTCGGAGGTAATATTTAGAGGCGTTTTATGACCCTTCGCCATTCGACCCAAACTGTAGCGTCAGTAGGAAGTGAACATGTGGTGGACAGGTTCAATGCCCCTTTTGACACGGACTGTGGCTGCAACGTGCCGCGCTCAGCTCAGGCAGCTGGACGCACCTACTGCCCATCTCCAGTTATGTTCCATGTTCATGTTCCCACAAGCTTTAAATGTATGCTATTTAAAGTATATAACCATCAAACATGAAACGGCTTGCTGCCTTCACCTACCGCGTTGACGAGTGGCGTGACGTTGGACCAAGACTTTACAGCCAGACTTTTTCTGGTACCCCGATACTCTCCTCTGCACTCTACACTCTGTCCTCATGGGTAACACTTTCTTTACTACCTAACAAAACATAACACAACTTTCTTGACTTCTAATCCCAGAATGGAAAATGCATGAATTATGATTGGTATGGGATCTGTCCTCACACCTACAGGGTTATGGGTTCAGATCCTGCGTATGTTCTGGGTGTTTATGTATTCTCTCCGTGGTGTGTGTACGGCCTGCAGCTGACTGGTATTTACCCCCGTTGTGTCCCCTGCGCTGCCTGGGAAAGGCTTCTGAGCCCCACTGCCCACCACCCTGACAAGTTTGACTGTTTGGAAGATGCATCACTGACATCCATCTTTAAATACAGCTATAAAAAAACTGAAGGCAAACATATATGGAAATAGCACTGGCTATTTCCCAAACAGTAATTCCATGCAAGGGTATAAAAATGCTTTATTTTATTTGGAAGAATAAATATTGTTATTTGAAAAAAATAATAATATTCATATATATTTTTTATGTGCTTTCTTTGAAACATAAACATCCAACCTCATACATTGAAGTATGTGGATTAAAAATGACACCCAATTTACAAAATATATTCTATATACCATTCTGTATTTTGATTTTCAAGAAAAATGGTGGCATTGCTTCTAAGAAGCAATTTTAATATAAACTCCCAATAAAATTAATACTTTTTTTACTTTTCAGTTTAACTCAATAAAAATGATTTCTCCCCTTCTGTGTTTGGTTTGCAGCAGTAAATGAAAACTCATTATTTTTCAGTAAATGATTTCAAAATACTTTTAAGAAGGCATTTTCTTGGCAACACAATTATCCATCCATCCATCCATCCATCCATTAATCTAATAAAGAAAATGGACAGAATTTATGAAAAAAGTGCAGTTTCAGTGACTGTAAAAGATAAATAAAAATTCAAACTTTGTACATTTTAAAATTATAAGTACTCATTAATTGATTAATATTTATTAATCAAATATTAATGTTGCATGGATTTAATACATAAAGGCTAATGAGAGCTGGACTGTATGCGAGGTGTTTATTTGGTGTTTATTTTTTACTTCTGTGTTCAAAGGTAGTTTTTATATATCATATGTTTTTGTTAACTTTCTTTTATGCGGTTATCTTTCCTTTTAAATAATCATTTTACTATACGGACTGACAACCCTGCAAAAGTTAGAAAATGTTTCCTCCACTACAGTGAAATTCCAGGTTTAAGTGTTTTTATTTTATTTTTATGTATAGATAAAGCAATTTTTAAAAACTGACACAATTATAAGACAGAAGACATACATAGAAGACTACTGTAATTAAACAGAATATGAAGTGTATATGAAAAGAGAGATGTTTTGTTTTTCTGGAGGCACTGAGTGGAAGTGTGTGAAGGGTTAAAATCAGAGGAGCAATACAAACACGAGCAAATCTCGGCTGCCACGGAGACCCTGGGGTCAAAGGGTGGCAGGGGCATCACCATGGCGATGCAATGATGCGGGGAAAACTACAACCGGGCGTCTCTTCAGGTGTCCAAGTGTCAGATTCATTTTTTTTCTGTTTGAAAATTCCCATAAATGCACCCACATGGGAATTCTTGTGCTCTGAGTACATTAAGCGTGTGTTCTGTGTTTCTGTGATATATATTTTTACGCTGAACTTCTGTTACAATCATCCGTTAAACAGATGTAACCGGTAAGCTGTTGTGAAAAAGTGATTTCTTACAGCAGAAATTCACTGATCATGTGCTTCGGAAGCGCAGCCATACCAATCCTTCAATCTAAAGGTCTAGTCTTTAGATATATTGCACAGAATTATGTGCTATATAGGGTTCTCTTTCATTCAAATGCATTGTAGGACATTCTAGAAAGCTAAAATTGCACGCATATTTCTCAGATCCAAGTCATCTTAAATCTGTATTATTTCTGCTCTGATTTTGATGTTAAAGCAGGTCTGCTGATATGAGAAGGAAAATATTATGTTTAAAGGCTGGGGGTGTCATGCTCACTCGGGGTCGTACGCAGTCCTGGGTCCATGTGCCTCGACAAGCCCTCCCTTGAGAGTTGTTGAATTTTTATATAGAGTTTAAATTATGTGGATGAACAGGACATGAGCTTTTAACTAGAGGATTTTCTGGCCTAGATCCTGTTGTAGTGCCCTTGAGTGTGGTATTTAACCTCAACTGCTGTATATGTGCAGCTGTTCAAAAGGGATAAATGGGTAAAACACCAGGTCACTTTGAAAGCAGCTTAAAAACTGCATTGTTAATGAGCCAGTGTTGTTCTTTGGACCTTCAGCAGCAACACACACCACACGTGTTTGTACTCATATCTTTGTGGGGACCATCCCTTCATTCCTATAGGAGAATCCCAAATCCCAACATGGCGACCTTAACCCCTACCCAGCCCTAACCTAACCTTAACCATAAGTAACCAAACAAAACACAAGACTTTTCGCATTTTTAGTTTTTTGATTGAAGTTACAGATTTGTGTAAAATTGAGGTTCCCCTTGTGGGGACTGAAAAAATGGTCCCCACAACATCAAAATAACAGGTTTTTAGTTACATTGTGGGGACATTTGGTCCCCACAATGTAATATGTATGTACCACCCACCCACACACACACACACAAATGTGTACACACACACATATATGTACACACACAAACACAATATGTATATTTATATGTACAGACACACACATATATATATCCATCCTGCATTGAACCTTCAACCTAGAGCCTATCCCAGGAAGCACTGGCCACAGCCTGGATGGGATTCCACAGTGTCTTATATATTGTTAGCAAATAAATAAAAGTTAGTGACAGAAAAAAAACAACTATTTTAGGAGTTCACTTTTGTCTGTCACTTCAAATTACTTTGAAAAAAAAAGGCAGTCATTTTTAAGTGAATTGCAACAAGAATGTCCACTTGGGAGGAATGTCTTAAAACCATAATAAGAGTTCTCAGATGTGCAAAACTTCTGAGTTAATTCACAGAGGGTTACGAAACATACCACTTCAAAACACTAAATACTGTTTTTTTTCATGGTTGCATGGCTCACGATCTGCACCACAGGGGGAACCAGCCATTGAGTTTATGGGGAAACCATAGACCTCTCACTGAAAACCAAGTTCCATTGGAGAAAACAGTCTGGTTTCTACTGTACTGCTCATGGATGCATATAAAGGTGATTAGGACAAGCATTAGAATGACTTCCATGCATGACCATTCGTAACAACTTCTGTTTAAGACACACTGCAGACACACTAGTCAGTCTTTCTCCAAGGGTTTTTTGAAGAAGAAGGACCAATCAGGCGGCTACCCTAATCCGTGATGTAGCCCGAGGTGAGGGGAAGCCTTTCAGGACGGGTCGGGATTGTTGGAGACGCAGATGAGCGGCAGGGAGCCGTGGTCAAACAGCTTGCAGGGTAGCGTCCCCTTGGAGGTCCACACATCCGTTTTGGGGTCATAGCAGTCAAAGCAGTCCGAGTCTTCGATGACATCGTGGCTGTTTATGTAGCGCCCCCCCGTCACGTACAGTTTGTTGTCAATGACAGTAGCCGCATGATGCATCCTCCGCTCCTTCATGTTTTCGCATTTGACAAACTTGTTGGCCTTGGTGTCATAGGCAATCACTCGTCTAGTGTACCCTGCACAACATGAGATGAACATTCTAGAATATTGCATAGTTTCAATGATACATCAAACTCCACCAGAGGTGGACACTTCAGGTCCAGAAAATAAAAATCCAGACCAAGATTTTGTTTCAACCAACCAGTTGAGCATAAAGAGCCACAGTCACGGAGTACTCAACTGGTTGGTTGGAACAAAATCTTGGACTGGATTTTTACTTTCTCAACCTGAAATGGCCACCTCTGATCTTAGCAGCTCATCGATCCATCCTGGACGAATGCCAGACAAAACACACAAAAACTCAATTTATGAACATCAACTCAACCACCTCTCTTTGGGATCAAGCTTGAGTTCCCATAACCAACCCAAAAAAATATAGAAAGAACATGCAAATAGCAGACACACAAAGTCAGGGCAGGAACCACACCTACAATCACGAAGGTTTGAGGTTTAAACATTGCTCACCTCCAATAATGTAGATTTTATCTTCAATCACTGCAGCTGGAGCACATACATTCTTCACAGTTCGTGTCTCCAGCCTGGACCAGAGATTCCGAGCTATGTGATACACCTGAGAAGGATGAAAGCAGTGTTGCCAGTCAGCGACCCTGCAGAAAGAGTTCCCCATGCACTTGTTATAAGTCTCCTGTGAACACTGGTACCTGTATTAACCTGACAGGATTCTGCATGGCGTCCTCACCACCAAACACATAGATCCTTTGGTCATTGGCGGCCACAGCCGGATGCAAGACGGCTGTCGGCATGGCGGCCATGGGCTCCCAGAGGTTGAACATGCTGTTGTATCTCTCCATGGTGTTGGAGATCTGCTTGTCGGGCCCGATGCCACCGAGGACGAAGATGAAGTGCAGATAGGATACACTCTGGTGCGCGTAACGCGACTGTAGCATTGGCTCTGCTGTCCTCCACTGGTTGGTCTTCAGAGACAGGGTATAGACGGTGGTGCTGACCACTCCTTCCCCTGAGCTCATGGCCAGACCTCCCAGCACGTAGAGAATGCTGTGGATGCAGACGTAAGAGGCCTTGTAGAGTCGGATGGGCAGCTTAGCCAGCCACTGCCAACGCTGGGTGCGCTCGTCATACAACAGAGCCTCGCGTGACGTCTGCTCGCTGTTCTTGCGCCCGCCCACCACCACCAGTGTCTCGTGGCAGGTGTAGCGGCGCGGTGTCACCCAGAGCGGCCCCAGCTCGCCGCTACACTTCATGCTCACGGAGAACATGAGCCGGCGGACAGACTCGATGATCTCAGTGCAGAGGGTGGACGACTGGATGAGGGGATCGTTGGCGATGAACTGGAAAAGGTACGTGGGGTGGATGTAGCGCAGGCGTACCCTCTTGAAGAGGTCGTGGATGGCGCCACGTCTGGAGAAGGGGTCGTGGTGGATCCAGGCCAGAAGGGTCTCAAAGACCTGCTCCTCCTCAGCACACAGGCGATCGTCCTCCAGGTAGCACAGCAGCTCGGGCAGGGTGAGTTCGCAGAAGTCCTCGGAGGCGGCCACGTCCGAGAAGCTGCGCACAGCCATCTCCTTGGCCTTCTCCCGCAGGCTGTGGCAGTGTAGGATCTCGGAGAGCCGGATCATGCTGAGGCAGTTGTCTGGGCTCAGCTGCTCCTGCAGAAACGTGGAGCAGGCCTCAAAGAGCCTGTGGTACTGCAGCATGGACGCGGTCTGCATCAGGGGCAGCACCAGATCCATGGTGATAGAGATGGTCCCGGTGTACACATAGTCCACGATACCAGAGAGGACGGTAGAGGAGATGCCTTTCAAGTCTATTCTGGCCTGGTGGCTCTCCTTGAAGTTGCTGCAGAACATGGCCCGGAAGTAGGGGCTGCTGGAAATAAGAACATTCCGGTGGCATGGGATTTCCATGTCGTCCGAGCAGAGCAGCACATCAGTGAAGATTCTCTCCTGCCTCAAGTAATTCAGCTGCGTTAGGAGATGAGAGGAAAGCTCTCTGTCCTTGTAGTGATAGACCTCAACTGGTGGACAGTCCATCCTGCAAAGAGAACGAACAATAAGGTCCATATGACTTTGGCGCCTATGGTCAGTCACGCTTCTTTGGAAATTTGATCCATATTATAATGGTCATTTCTGCAGCTTTAATGTTCGCATGAAATGGCCTGACTCGATGCCATAAAGCGAGATGCCTCTTTATCGTGTCCTTTTTTATAGTTATAGAGGAAGTGTCATTACAAAGACTGCCCCAGGTGAGGAATAACTGCCAGAGCTTTATATTCTGCCGCCCCTAAATCCCGTGAATGTGCTCTCCCGGTTGCTCTGCCCCCTACTCCCCGTCAAAGCTAACTTTATCATAGGTCTTATATAACTGCCCTGCTGTCACTCCCAGTTTAAAAAGTTTGTCCTTGACAATTCCAGCTTTTACATACAAGCATTCTACAGAGCTGTTACCAACACGAGGTGATATCTGCCTCATCCCCCCAGAGACTGCTACTGATTTAACTTCAGAGCTTAAAACAGGAACACCTTTCCTGTTATTATTAACTAACCTGCACTTTATATGTTCTGTTTAATGACAGATTGGGTTTCCCAGCCCTAGAAGAGGCCTTTAAATAGAAATGATTACTGCTGCTGCATTTCCTGTTATGTTCTGTTTTCCTCTACGGATGCATGTATTATTTGTTATTTGCTGGTAATTGTATGATTTATGGTGATTTCAATGTTACATATGGTAAAATATGCCATATCAGTGTTATTCAGGCATGACATAATAATTTTCTTTTCATTATTATTCCATATGAGTATATATTAGTAATAAAAACACGGCAGCAGGTTGCTTTGCTGGTGTTTGTAGAGTTTCCTCGAGGCTATCTAGCCCTTAAAGGAAGTTCTCATGCTAAATTTCACTGGTGAAATAACCAGCTATTTAAGGGACAGTGTGTTTGTGCATTTTGGATTATGCAAGAATATAATAATTGTAATACTATTCCAGTATAATAAAGAGTGTATAATAGAAAAGTAAATTCAGAAATTACTTATAAGAACCTAGAAATGAATTTATACACATACCTGGTATGTCTGTGTATGTGTGTGTGTGTGTATATATATGCACACACACACACACACACAAACCTGTAGTAGTCATTGTTTTAATGACACGTCTATGAATCATGGATCATTGTTTTATCCCAGTCTATGGAGTTTTTCCATTATAGCAGAATTACATAAAATTACTGACTATTCATCGCCTCCAAAAAGCAGCCAAATGTACTTACTTTATGCATAATTAACACGCAGCACTAAGCAGAAATTCTCAGCGGCTTGAACACAAAGCCAAAAATGACACCTTGGGTCCAGGTGTTAGAAATCTCTCTGTTGCCAGACAAACATCTTCCTGTCTCCGTCAAACTGTAAATGACTGAAATCAGGAGCAGGCTTATGAAATGACAGGACAGCGCATGGTGTTAATTCGCAGGTCAGTCTGTGCGAGTGCAGCCAAAGCCGTAAGGAGCCGGTCACTCACTTAGTCTCAGTCTGCTCGGGTCCTGAAACGGCGTCCTGTGACTGTGGCTCCAACCCAGAGCGGCACGGCTGGAGAAGCCTGAAACTTCACATTTTCTGCCCCCTGTTTCCCTCCCGCCAGCTCTGCCTCCCTCATACATATATACAGGCACACAGTGTGCAGCACGCTTCAGAAATTAGTAAGATGGGGGGGGAAACGGGTTCTGTGAAGTTTGTTGTCGGGATGTCAGTGCCCCCCCCCTGTTAGGCCGCGGTTTACATTCCAGCCCTAAAAATATCCCCCATGCACAGCAACCAGCCCAACCACTCACACGTGACCCGCTGTGTGCTTTTTAAAAGCGACATGAGTCCCACCGACTCACCTCGCAGTCATGGCCGCCCCAGGATACTGCAGCGTGTTTACAGTGGACTCTGAAGCACAACAAGG
>JAODJU010000138.1:10073502-10084843 GCA_026776725.1 Gnathonemus echidnorhynchus | reverse complement strand
CCCCCCCCCCCCCATCCCAAAGACCCTGTAAATGGAGCCTGTCGATGACGGCAAGGATGACTGGGTGGAACAGCTGAGCTGTAGAGACGCATGCCTGCCCCCTACAGGAGGGGAATGGAAGGAAGCTGAGAGATGCATTATGGGTTTGCTAAGCCCACTGCTTGGCCCTAACAGCCAGCCATAGAAAAGGAAGCAACCAATGAAGCGCTCAGCCTCATTAACTCGATTTTAAGGCTTTAAATAAACAAACATCCTCGGCCGCGGTGTAATGGTTCAACAGCCATGGAAATGGACGGATGGCTGGAAGCTGTATCTAAACTCATCAGTTAGGAACACCTGACACGATGGAGCTGAAAGTGACTCCAAGTCAGAAGAATTGTTAAAATTCCAGAATATGTCACTGCCTCACCCAGTTTCCCTGTGACGAATACAAATACATAATTTTGCGTCATCTGGGAGCTAAGAATAGTAACTGGAATGTGACTTGACGAATACGAGATGGGCAGCTATCTGGTCAGAGCACAACCGCGCTACTCTGGGACAGGGCTACATACAAGAATAACTGTTTTCCAATAATTGATGGTTATATCATGTTTGTTTATGACATTGTTTCTCTTCATCATTCAAAAGGAATTATAATAATCTTTTTCACGAACATGCTGTCCCAGTTTTTTATGGCCATCATACAACATTACAACAAGTTAAAATGTTAAACTTAAAGTACTAAGTGAGTTGAAATGGGCCTGGCAGATGACGTTAATGACAAACCGCTGATTTAAACCAACGTAGAAGTCTTTTAAACAAACAGCTCCATCTGCTGTCGCTTCACTTTTTCAAAACATTTTCCGGTGCTATAAGGAGAGAATGTTTATAAATATACACGCACAAAACAGAAATGCATTATTAAAAATCAGAGAGATGGAAAGAAAATTTCAGCTTTTTTTGTTTTTTAAAAAATACAATTATACAATAGCAACCGGCACACACCAATCCGTTAGCTTTTAATTGAAAAGGTGGCATTATTAAATTTATCTGTATGGATTCCGTGGTGGCACACTGACTGTACGCATGCATTTTTTTCAGCCTGCTGTAGGCCTGTATGTCATAAGTGAAAGATTAGATTTCAAAAATTCATTCATCCATCTATTCACCCATTTTCCAAAACAGTTTATCCCAGTCGCGGTCGCTTGCTTTCAAAAATCCCATCGCTGATTACATACTTTGATAGCCACCATGTACGGTAGGCTTAGCTTCTGCTAATGAACAGACAGAGGTCTGAAATCTGTCGTAAGGAAAAGTCAGTATTTTCAAAGGAGAAAAGAAAATAACATTCATCCGCGCAGTATATCATACGTATTATTATTTTGGAATATTTACCAATTATCCAGGGGGGTTTTTCCACAAAGCAGGATTTCTCAGTTAGCTGAGTTAACTTTAGCTAGAAGTAACGATCCTTCAATAATCGTTTCGGTAGGGAGCATTCCTATTGGACAATCATAAGGGTTTAGGTAAGGAACATTCATATTGGACAATCACAAGGGTTTAGATATGGAGCATTTCTATTGGACAATCAGGACTTCTAGCTTAAGTGAAATCCCGCTTCTTGGAACACCCCGCCTACCCCGGTTCCTGAAAATCCTGAGGTGAGAATTTCAGTTTTCCAGGCTGCATCATATACATGCAATTATGTCACAGACCAAGGGCATCACATGGCGTTTTCCATAAGTCCTGGTCAAACGATTTTAGGTTCTGTATCATACTGCATTGGCCTCTGTATCATACTGCATTGGCCTCTGTATCACACTGCATTGGCCTCTGTATCACACTGTATGGTCTCAAAGCTTAGTAAGATAAACAGTGTGCTGGGACTTCATACGGCAGGTAAAATTTTATATAAGGCTGTAGATGAAATAACCTGCGCTTTCCTGTGAAACTATAGGTTTTTCAGCCACTGCTCAGATACGGCACAGTGCTTCGGATCTGACACTGGCGCATGAAGACACACTGTAACAGGGGGAGAAGCGCTGAAAACACCGTCTGCCTGTCAGCTGGGGGCAGCATCTTTGCGGCTGATGGATTCTCACCTTAGAGGTTGTCTCTTCTGGTCTGGAGAGGAGTTTGTGTATCACGTGTTCAGCTGGAGCTAAAGAGAATATAAAAACAGGAAGCCACCTGAGGCCGAGCGTCTCGAGGTCTCGCTGGTGGGAAGGTTCTCATGGCTGGGGCAGGAGACGAGTCTCCTCATGAGGCTGCAGATAGGTCCCCAAACCACCTCTGGCAGAAGATGTTCCACACCCAACCTTAAATGCATTCCCTGAATTTTGTTTACTGATAAATTCTGTGGATAAAAGAGAAACACAGTTGGGCATCTAAGAAAGATTTGTGTATTTTTTATTAAAACCTTAGAGATTTGCTATTGAAGACGTTACACTTTCGTCCCAGTTCCACGCCTGCTTTTCAGGAAGGAAACGGGGATTACTAAGTACCATTCTGTTATGATGTCATTGTTATCATATTTCATCAAATAAAATTACACCATGTTTGGGTCCAGTTTGTCAGCCCAAGTAGCTGTTAAAACTTTTGCACCACTGTTAAACATGCCATGACAAATATTTAGATAAAAATAACATTCACCTGAGTCATAAACAAAATTCAAAAATAACCACGGAAAGCTCAAATTTTGAGCCAAAGCCTTTGGAATAATGACTGACTTTTTATTGTTTTGTCCTGAAAATGAAAAGAAAAATTTTTCCCATTTCCCAATTAATCTCTGTAAAGACTAGATAAAACACGCTTGATGTTTGTTCTGCTCTTTGCAAAGCAACAGAGATGAAAAAACAGGCTGCATTTTTACGAGATTAAAGGTTATACTCACCTGCCAAGTTATGAAAATTAACCCAGACTAACATTTTAATACACAACAAAAAGTTTAACATAAATTCAGGTTCGTCAGCTTAATATGTGCCAGTGGGTTCAGTGTGACAAGGTGATGTCCACTAAACACAGATTACTGCAATAAATGCAGGTTTTCATGCATGAAATGGAATTCTTAAGGGAGCCATTATTCAATATTTACGGTATGATAAACATACAGACATTGAATTCACTGGAGATTTTATACATCAGTACAATATAAAATTTCACTAATCCACTTCTTTTCCTGGAGGAAAAAATCTGGCTATTTCTTCCAGGTCTCCCCAGTCATGCCAAATCTAGGCCCAGCTGGGCGGGATCCACCCCCCCGCCCTCGCCGTAGAGCCAGGAGCCTCATTTCACACTACAGGCTTCACTGAGCCATTCAGCACTGGGGAGGGATCTCTGTATTCTGCTCTGCTGGCTGGACCACAGGCGGACAGTAGGTGTCACTGCAGAGAGGCGAGTCAAGCCAAGCCAGCTGACCCTCTTAAGGGAAACACCGTCGACTGGATGCTGCATCACCAATAGGTCACTGGATACACAAAGGAGCGCAGTGCAGCCTTACTTAATAGGGGTGCATTGACATGCCTCCTTACCACAACACTGGAGCTGAATACACCTATAACCAGTGTGGCTGGTGGAGAACAGAGATGACAGTCTGCCTGTTTGTAAGAGTTATTGGGGAGATGGTGGCCGGCATGAGGTCCTGCTTTCAGCGTTTATCACCATTGATACTGCTGGATGTATCTGTGGAGCCCGGGATTGACCTGACTCCATCAAGCCGCCTCAGACCTCTTGCTGTCTAGCGTGACACGACCGCATAATGCTTTACTGGTGATTTACTGACCCTTCTTGTGTATTGACAGATAGTGGCGCGCACCCTGTTCCCAGAGGCAGCTGGTTGAGCTTCGATCCTGCGAGTGTTCTTACAGGCCATTGTCATCGAGTGTGATCAAAGGCAGCCTCTGCTCGGCGCGAGGGACTAAGCGGCATGTGGCAGGTTTGTGCTTTGATAAGATCTGACACGTGTGTCGCCATTTTGTAGACAACACTGCCTGCGGTCAGGGGGGGTACTTCTCAGTTCTTCTGTGGCCCCGTTTGTTTACTCCAGTCGTCTGACAAAGTCTGGGCTCATAAGTGGGAGATGGTGTGGTACTTTTGGCTTGATACTCTTGCAGAATACAGCCTTTAATAATTAATAATACTTAGCACAGATGTACTGTCTTTATCAGTAGACCCCTCCTGTCCCGGTAATATCCCGTTTTGCTGTAGCTAATAAAATGGAGAAGCTTTATCTGGAGTTCTGAAGCAGGAGATGATAGACCTAAAGGAACAGAGCTCTCCAATTTAATGTGTTACTAGCCTGCCAGTAATATACAGCAGGTGTTGCTTAGGGACCGAGCTCCAGACTGATGGCGGATAGAGGCACGTCCCTGGGACCACAGCTGTGTGTTTTTTGATTGGTTTCTTATACCTGTGAAAACATCTGACATCTTATTTCTCTTGGTCAACATGAAAAAACAGACTGTACCTCATTGTGTTTTCCATAATGAAAAACTAAAGCCTGAGCCCCTCTCTGTCCACAATCACATGATACGTGACGATCTACCCTATGGATTCCTAAGGATTTACAGCCCGAAGACGCTCACCCTGGCTAATAACGGTTGGGAAGCTGTTGCCTTTGCTTCTCTGAGATCTCACCGAAGAGTTTTAATGAGCTAGAAATCCCCAGATTCCCCACCCCGCATCTCCCTGGCCAAAGTGACTTAACATCCTTTAAGGAGCCGGAGAAGCTTCACAGCGCGGGTGTCAGTTAAATTCACAGCGACAGAGACAGATAATAAGTTTCAGTCTAGGTCTGGGCCTTGGCTTTCACACTCCGACCAATTATTGACATTCCCTCCACTTTAATACTTTGCGTGTCAGTAGTGTTTGAGCCAGTTTGAACTGAACTGGGAGGTGGGAGAGAGAAGATAATAAAGTCTACGGTCAAACAGAAGTACCGTGCTTTGGGGGCTTACTGCTGAATCAATCATGTGGCAAGAAAAGCAACACAATTAAGATCAGTGCAAGATACATGAAAGCAAGCCATCAAAATTCAACGTGTAATATATACAATGTCACATGAAGTCAGACCTGTCCAAAGGATGCTTGGCTAGGACACCAAATAGCATTGAGTGCACAGGCCACATATTCAGTTTACTAAACAAAACTCATGAAAACAGCATCGTTGAGGATCAGATGAGTGGCGTAAAACTGATAGAATTTCCCATTTACCGAGCTGCTGTATATCGCCCCCTAGGAAGGACTTTTACATCAGCGCCCCCTCTGGCAGCAATCAGTGACAGCCCCAGGTGTCCCCTTAAATATGTAACAGCTAAGCCACCTGACTTCAGAGCACGTAGCACAAAGTCTCATTTGTGCTCCAGCTTCGTTTGACACCTCGATGAAATTGAGGAAATGGATGCTGCCATACAGCAGCTAAATATTAAACAGGAAGCCCCTTCCTTAGAAGATCTTCTTCCACATGATTGGTCACCTCTTCCAACCTACAATGTTGCTCACTAAGTACATACGTAATGATTGCATGATTGACTAAGTAGCCACTATTCTATTGTTACATGTTGCTTGTACTTACAGTAGTTATACAAGTCTACCTGTTATATCCTACAGTGACAGTAAATACTTCATATTAGCAGCTCAAATGACCATAAACAGAATAAAAGCAGGGTTCTCCCCTCCCAACTGCTCAGCTGTTCACTGTTATTATGACAGCCTTTCCTCACAAACCCCTCAAAATCCCCTCTTCCCAGTTAGGACGGCTCCTTGACTGGCGCCAGGTCGGCGTGTTTCACAGCGTGTTCTGACCAGCATTCTCCCTCTCCTGCATTTCACCAAAACAACAACATACTCTGGCCCGAAGCCTAGGACAAAGTGTTGTTCCTACATCTCCAAAAGTCACAGCATCTTCTTACCTAAGGTCTACCCACAATCCCAGAATGCAACAGCATCTTCTTACTTAAGGTCTAACCACAATCCCAGAATGCAACAGCATCTTCTTACCTAAGGTCTAACCACAATCCCAGAATGCAACAGCATCTTCTTACCTAAGGTCTAACCACAACCCCAGAATGCAACAGCATCTTCTTACCTAAGGTCTACCCACAATCCCAGAATGCAACAGCATCTTCTTACTTAAGGTCTAACCACAATCCCAGAATGCAACAGCATCTTCTTACCTAAGGTCTAACCACAATCCCAGAATGCAACAGCATCTTCTTACCTAAGGTCTAACCACAGTCCCAGAATGCAACAGCATCTTCTTACCTAAGGTCTAACCACAATCCCAGAATGCAACAGCATCTTCTTGCCTAAGGTCTAACCACAATCCCAGAATGCAACAGCAAAAGACAAAAGATTAATCCCATAATTCCCCCTACCCCAAAACCCGTCTTCCACACCAGGACAGCCCCCCCCCCCCCTCCAGGAGGTGAGAGTTTGAGGAACACCAGAACAACGAGTAAGACCAGTTGCTGTTTCACATCTGCATTTGGCATTTTGGGTCATTGGAAGGTTTGGGTCTTTGCAGCGCAACACTTGTAAATAGGTAGGGGACACTGGGGATGATTGCAACATGGGGTAGTTGTAACAAAGTCTGTTTCTCCAATCAGGAATGAGATGCAAATTACATAACTCACTCTGCACCTGCTCAGTTAAGTCTTTATTTGACATGTGAAGAAGGAGGACCCTGTAACAAACACACTCAGATCTGTAAGGAAAAAAGAAATTTGAGGTAAGAAAGTAATTATTTTGACTTTTTTGAGATAGCACTGCAAGCTTTGCACTTACATTCTTCAAACTTAAATATTTTTTATTATGTACCTGTGTAAATATCTTTTATGCAAGTTCTAAGCGCTAATATTATTGCTGTTAGCTGCAAGGTAAACTTGTTCACGGCTGCCAGTCTGGGATAGTTGTAACGGTGAATCTCCAATTGCCCAACAGGGCACTTCTCAAGCCCAGGAAACTTCTGCATTGTGTGTGTGGAACATTTCAAAGTCAAAGGAAAATTGTGTGAAATGCATAGACTGCCCAAGGTGGACCCATCAAGCTCAGGAGTTCAATACACCTGACAGCACTGTGATTCTGATGGTGACTAACATCACACACACACACACACACACACACACTCACACACACACAGAGAATGGATGTGCATCTCCATCACTGAGGCTAGTGCGACACGCATCTCACTCATTGTCAATGATCCGATATATTGAAGATACTTATGAGGCAGCTACTACGGTGATATGACATGATTTCACCCCCATTCCAATTCAGTGCAATTCAAGTCAGTTTGATTCAACACCATGTGATTCAATGCAATTTGATGTGAAAGAATTTGATGCTATGCAATTCAACTTGGTACAGACAGAGAAACAGTTCAATGAAAGGGAATCAGTCTAAACATAAAATTATTGGTGAAAAATTGTTGGTCACATTTCTAAATTACAAAGGCATAGGGTCCGTACTAATAATTATATATTAATGAATTTGTATTTCACTGATGCAAAGATGTTAGAGACGATGCAGCCGGAGTTCATTCCAGATTGCATCCGGGCTTTAAATCGGGGGAATCGCGTCAGGAACTTTTATGCTGGTGCACTGATGCGAAACAGTGGATCTTACCATCCCAATCACACACTACCGACAATTTAGATGCCACATCGGGGAGCCGCCAGAACTGCAAAGCAGGCTGATTGGTAAGCTTGGTTAGTATGTCCTCATTTCTCAGGGCAGGGCGAATACAGGTGTTTATCGCAAACTTCCAGTTCCGGCTGGGCGATATGAACATTACATCGATTTATCGCCTTATAAAACTCGAACAGTTTGAAAAACGTCAGCCTATCGCATCACAGGAATAGATACGATTTCAACCAACGTTATGCTATTCAGATAACCTACGTCCAACAAACACAGCAAGGTTGTTTGGGTTAGCGGAGCACGCTACGTACTACAGCTTCGCTAATATCATGGAAGACATAAGCACCCCCTCAGAGGAAACTTCAAGTGTCTGTGAAGAAAGGGACAACTCAGCAGCCACATCATGTTTTTAAAGGATAAACAAGGAGAAAAGGGGGGGTGGCGATACTTTGGCAATTTAAAATGCGACGCGCAACAGTGAGTATTGTAAGCTCTCCTGAAAGCTGGAAATACTATGAATTTATTTCACCACTAGAAGCTTGGCCATGCTGTAGACCACACAGAATGTAAGCGCGTATAGTCACATAGACCAGAAATTAGGCTTTTCACTTACAATCTCATGAAATATGGAGCATATCGTATCCCACACTGGTTCAAAATGGGACACATCTTCTAATCCTAACCAATATAGGATGGTTGGGAACTCTACCAGCAATATCAGACCCGCCCCCTGGAACGAGCACCAAGACAGTCAGAGAAAAACCCAACAACAAACCGTATTGCTACTCTATTACATGCCGCCTGTGCGTTACTCGTGGTGCACCCTATATCTCAGTTTAATTTTGCACGATTTCTTTATTATAATTAGATTTCCATTCCATTCATTGTGTCATCCTTTTCCATGTTCTGAATCTGTTTAAATGGAGCCCTAAGGGAATTTTAAGCAAAAATGGAGCTTTAAAATAAAGCAGTGATAACCGGATTATCTCGCGATAATTATCGATAGCAGCTAATATGAAAAACATCATCATAATAAAATATTTTACCGTATCACCCAACCATACTTCCCATGCATTACACCCCCCCCCCATTTGTTTTATCTATTCATCCAACTATAGGTTATCTAAAGATATTTATCTGTTCAGGTCACAGATCCATGGCTAGACATTCACACACAGAGTACGGACCATTTGCCAGTTCATCCAAAGATCACAGCCGGGGTTCTGGAAGGAAAATCAACGTGACTTGATGGAAACATGCAAACTCTGGGGTCAGACCCAGCGTATCGCGCATCTCCTTTGACCCGTAGAGTCGTACTCTTATTACCCTCAGAGGAAGCCTGTTTGGAGCACGCACATTGACATTGGCAAGCGCTCTGGTTTTTTTCTTACCGTATTCAGGGAGGAAATTAACATGAGTTGGGTGCAGGGAGGGTGGGCTTCCCGTGCCTGATAAGAACCGCAGTTTGACCTGGCATCTGTACCAGGAGGAGCCAGGGGTCCTGGCACACGTCTCCACATTTTTGCAGCCCTTCTTGAGTTGACTGATCTAGCGACTGACCGCATAAGGATGCCTTTGCTCTGAAGCCTAACAGCCCAGCTGCAGATTATTAAACATAAAGCAGCGCAGTTCGGGCCGATTCAGTGAGTCAGCGCTCTCGCCCCATAACCACCACGTATGTTTATCCTTCGCCAAGTCTTTTTATTTCCGTGCTTTGTTTGAGGTTTCCTTTAAGCTGATTGCTTTTTTTTCTCCTCCCCGATGAAGGGGTACAGATCTGAGGAGCCTCAGCCTGGTATAGCAGCCTGAGTGCAGGTGTCGATGCCACAGACCGACTCGGATTCACATACCTCACTGCACCCGATCTCAGGACTCTGGTCACTCACCTTAATCCCGCTGCCTTTGTGCTAAACTGCAAATGAGCCAGCTCCCCCCCCCCATATCAGCCCAGGGCGGGCCAGGTTCCCGGGGACAGGAGAATGAGCTATGAGCTGTACTGCTTCAGTGCACCGGCTAAACGTTTTGCCCCACTAAGGCAATAAACTTTCACTCTAGTGAACCTTCCCTTGCCTCACAGATATATATCATACATATAAAGCAGTTTTTATGCACAGGCAGCACAGTAGCCCAGTGGAGCTTCTGGATGTGGGTTTGAGTCCCGCCCCAGGTTCAGGGTGTGTGGAGTCACTCCCTCCCCTTTTGGATGAACACACTTCCTGCAACATCCTGCCCGCGAGTCACATGCTTTTCACATTCCGAACACTGACCAGGCTTTTCCTGTCTAATTGCCTTAGTTTTCCCCTGGATCAATTTAGTGTTCACATTAAACAAAAATAATAATCGAGACACCTAAACAAAAACAATAAGGAAAAGTGATTTCTGGGCAACTAATAAAGTACCCTGGACTGACTACAGTTCAGAGGAGGTTAATAGCGTAGAACCCAGTTGTGACTGAATCACAGTGTTTAATGGCCAGCCGGACCTGGGTTGCGGATGTTGCTGGTCAAGGGCCATGGTTCTAACAGAGCTTTGACACGCTGCGCTCCATGCCGATTCCCCTCCATCGGCCGCATCTGCCGGTGCTGAACGGTACCTGCAACCCAGCTGCCAAATTCACATTCTGCTCACAATCTCTAGGGCAGAAAGCATTTCTACGCATTTCATCACCATCTCCTCCTGATGAAAAGTTTTCTTTCTTTTTTTTTTTTTCCCAGCAACACTTCTGCTACTTGGGGGGACGTCCTCTCCGCATGTTCGTCATCAGAGATGTCAGGAAGTGAAACTCGCAATTCCCTCCCGGACATCCAGGGTGGCCCGGAACATGGAGGCACAAGCGTGACCTTCGCGGGGGTAACGAGCGTTCCGCATGTGTCCACAGAGCTGTGTCCATGGTCATCGTGTCCTGATTAAGAGGTATTTTTTGAAGCACTAGAGATTTTCACCTGCAGAGCTGACTAAGTGCATATAGAAAGAGTGTTTACAGAGATAAGACATGACGCAGGGAATGATTTGTGTCCATTAGTTCTGGGTCATTTTGCCATTATTTTTCAGCCGTGTGGCTGCTCACGTTCTTGGTTTTCGCGAGCCGGGGACAGGCTTTGATGTAAGGCAGCTGTGTTCGTTTAAAGTTTGGAGAGGAACGTGGCCCCCACCTCGCTAAAAGCTTACCGAGTGTCGGGAGCTGACGGCGGCTTTGAAAATACACAAAGGGGAGTCACACGTTTAAAAATGAGTAAAGGGAGGTGACAGCTTCACAAATGGACTGACCTACAATTTGACCAACAAAACCCCCACAAACAGCTGATGAATAGAGACTGACGGATTTACACAGGTGCTGCGTTAAAATGAATAGTGGGAAGAATTTTTTCTTTTTGGAGGGTTTGGAAAAGGTGGGTGCGAAACGATATTTGATGTAATACATTATGTCTGTCTATCCTCCTGTATGGGGTCTGTCTACCCTATTCCAGGAAGTGCAGGGTTGGAGGGAGCGGGCACCCTGGACGAGGTGTTAAGGTAACAGGCCACAAACAAGGAATAGATGTTCATAAATCATTAGTACTAATAACAGAGAAAAGGGAAGTTAGTGATAAAGTAGGAATAGCTGCGTTTTGTAAAAAGCAAACCGATGGAGAGCTGCTGGGTTACCATGGACACCATGGCTCTTTAGAAATAAAAAAGCGGCGTCCTCACGGGGGGGGGGGGGGGGGGGGGGGGCCGGGGG
>JAODJU010000138.1:10038245-10049179 GCA_026776725.1 Gnathonemus echidnorhynchus | reverse complement strand
GGGGGGGGGGTGGGGGTGGGGGGGGGGGTCAGCTGTGCACGGCACCTCTGCACCAAACAAAATATTATGCTGATTTCTGAGGATGCTGAGTGGTCACTTTGCATGAACTCTGCCGTCTAAAGGAACGGACAGATCAGACTCTCGCCCACACCCTGCAACGTTATACATCAGGGCGAGTGATGGAACTGGGCCATAGAGTTTGCTGGGCTTTGTGCTAGTCACATGACCCTCCCTGCTTTAAGCATCTGGCATCCGTTGTTATAAACGGTTTTTGCTTGAAGACTAGCTGTGGGTTCCAGACCTGAGAAATTCCTACGCAACTTCTCCATTTATAATAAAACGCTTGGACTGAATTGCCTTTTCTGTTTCATCTCATATATCGGCCAAATGCCTGTGTTTCACTCTGAGTTGTGAGTGCTTCTGTTTTACTGATTCTTGTAGATGATGATGTTTTCCCATAGGCCCCCCCCCCTTCCCCCACCAACCCCTGTGATACGTTAGCGGTTTAAGCGCTGTGTTTTTCAGGTGCTGACCAATACCATTAACCCTCCTTTTCCAAGCTGCAGAACTCAGTGGTAGCAGGTCTGATGGTTTGCAATAACAGACGCGCAGCCTGTTCTGCTTATATACACACACATTGTGACAAGATGGAAAGAGCGTTTATTTGACTGCTCTCATACTACAAACATGTTATATCACTAAGATTTTAGGGACTCTGGGGCCCCTAGGCAAAAAATTCCATGGGGCCCTCCAACTCTCCCTCCCCCGGTATGGTAACATGTATTGCCTTTATTTTATGAAATATACATTAATAATATCAACAAAGAGAATTTAACTATTCGAGGAGGTGGGACCAACCAATCAGATGTCTTGGTCCTGCATCCTCTAGTTCCTTGGACCCACGTTCATTACATTCTGATTGGTTATCTCTTTGAACCAATCATTTTTCCTTCTGCCCTCAGAATACTATTGTGTAAGTGAAACTCCCATGAGCAAATAAAGCAGATTTGTCATTGCAATGTGCCATGTATTCAGCCGCCCTCGGGGGCCCCCTCCCAGCTCAGGGCCCCGGGTCATCGCCTGCCCTGCCTGTCCTGTCGTTGCACTTCTGCTTGATGTGACTTTTCTTTGTTCACATCCTCTAATTCCTCCATTTGTTACATGACGCTGGTTTGTAGGTTAGAAAGCTTTTAAAATTCTAACGTTAACCCTCCAGTGACTTTCCCCTGCACAAGGGTAATAATCTGTTGTTTTTCTTTTTGTAGTTTATACAGTGAAACATTAATTACCCATAATCAGGATAAAAACAATGATAATTGAACACCTGTTAACCATCTTATTGTTTTGTTAGTGTTTACTGCGGAACAATCTATATTTGCCCCACAGCCAGAAGCCATAATCACCTAAGTGTTTCTCTGAAAACAAACACATCTGAATGTGGGTCCTCATTACTGTGTGTTTTATCGAAGTCTTCAAAATTTATTGGAATTGCGTATAACTGGACGGCAATCATTTCAAGCAAATTTAAAGCAACTCCAGAAACCAACTGCTGTTTTCAATTATATAGCTAAAGTGTCGATATTACATACATTGCCGTAAGCTGCTAATTGGCATGTGTGCTTGCGAGCTCACGATCGGTGTCTGCATATCAGATCGCGATGCTGCGCACGCCTGGCCGGTCAGACAGTATTCTTTAGTATCCTTTGCTCAGTTCCTTTTTCTCAGACGAGGCCTGTCTGAGAGGAGTTTTAGTTCAACCGTCTTCTGAATTCAAAAATGTGCCGATATGAAAGTTTAACATAAACATACGGGGGGTGGGGGGAGAGAGTGCTGCCAGTTGAAATACACACGTGTGACTGAATTTAAATTTTCAGTGTCTGGATGGATATAAATCTCAGTGAATATTTAGGACTGGGTGCCACAATTGAGTTTACTGTGCAAAGTCAAATTTGCAATAGCTATGTCAAGCAAAAAAGTAATAAATCGCAGCATCGGGTTGGGTGTATAGATATTTCATCACTTTTAGTTCCTGATATTTTTGATCAATAGTGGAGCCAGAAGTCATAGCCTGGGTGGGCTGGCAGGTACCTTCAGGTGGGCCAGTCACATAGAAATTCACTTGGAGACAAAATCACACTACAGACTCAACTGTTTATTTATGAAATCAGCTTTTAAACAATCCATGGCATTCCTAAGACCAAACTAGCAAATCAAAAAAAAAAAATCTGTTTGCAAATCAACAGCACATTTTCTCCGGTTGACCTAACCACGCACACACATACCTGTCAGGCACCATCGTTCCTGTCGTACTGTATCGCTCCCTGTGAATGCTGAACGGGTAGGTCCAGGACCACCGGGGTCCACTGCTGTCGCCGTGGAAACTTTTGACTGTCAGCTGAGCATTTATCTACCTCTTCCATCGACAGGTTGCTTTCTAATTGCTTTACATTTTTTCCTGGCTGCGCCCTGTGATTTATGGGAATATGGAGGAACCAGTTTTCTCCTCAGAAAATGGAAACCATTAAACATGCCCCCTCCAAGGACGAGAGATGTGAGCACTGCGGCTCTTGCTTAATATCCTCTGCTGCCAGATTCATATATTTTCTCTTTTATGTCTGTCAAATATGTGTGAATTAAATGTGAGTGAATAGAGACATTGCTCCATCATTTATGTCCCTTACTGCCCACCGTACCAGTGTTTCTGTTCCCATCAGGACCTCTAATAGGCCCCTCAAATCCGCCAGTGTTCTGGAGAAAGCCTGAGCTGATGAATTGGAGGAAGCCTGGTCTGTACTGCCCCACATTATACTTAACTGCAGAATTTCCTGTTGCACAGACTGCATATTGCATATATCTGCTATCTGACTGCTACCAGAAGGTTTCTTGAGAAGATTTGCATGCGAAACCTTCTTTCTAGCAGCTACATCGCATTTTTTCTGTTTTGTGGTGCTTTAGATTGCTGGGTCCCTGTAAATATAGTCCTGACAAGCACATTCTGGTGTGGCTCAAGACCTGAGGCGTATATGTGTGCGTTTTCTTTTTTTTTTTTTTTAAACAAGTTACTGCTCTATCCAAAGACCCAACATAAAGACCTCTTTATACACTGTTTATACTGGTCTTAATGGAGAACTGCATTTTCCAGCAGGCTACAACGGACACACTGTACTATACAATTCCATTTGTTGTTCATATTTTAAAATGTGGGTGTGAATGCAGCAGTATTGTTTGAGTATAGTCACGAAAGATGCACCTTTTTTTAAACTAGACCACAGTCACCAACATGCTAGTGGTTAATGAGGTCTGGCTCTTCAGCATTACATCTCCATTGTACGTTTGAAGCAGTTAAAAAAAAAAACCATCTTGAATTAAAATGATGCTTTGATCAGATCCATTAGCAGCCAAGGCTGAATGTGGCTGTGGTTGAGTTGACGATGCAGATACAGGTCTCAAGGCAAGTCTGAACCAGTCCCAACAGGCTGTGGCCTCTTCTGTGTTTCCTGTGTGAGATGATTGAGGAATTTCCTGCATGTTGTTTTTTTCGGGGGGGATTTGGTGGTTTTCTGTGCCGGACTGTCATCTCGGGCTTGCTTGTCGTCTTCCTGCTCACCAGAAAAATCCCCCCTGGGCGATTTGGTTGCCTCCCACCGTCCTGAGACGTGCAGCTCATTTGAGATGGTATTTGTGTGGCGAGAAACTGGCATCCTGTCGAAGGTGGACCCCACCTACCCTCCTAGTGGGCAATCACAGAATGGCTATCAACGTATCATGGGAAGGCGTACAGAAGTAGGAGGTAATCACAGCTAGTAAATAACTTAACTTTCAGCCAATAAACCAATCAAACATGCAATCATATCTGTAAATTTGTCATCACAGAAAAGTTTGACACAAAGGGTTTGTCATAAAATGCCAACATTTGGGAAAATGTAAAATTTCGAGGAAGGTGATGGAGAAACAACTTCTTAGGTATTTAGAAATATTTATTTTATACGTCCATATATTGTACAGTAGCGCTTTTAATGTGTTTCATAGTTTGTACTGCTACACAAACCTACAGCACTCCCAGATTATGTGTTAATGTTCTTTGTATGCAGTTCAATGCATTTTTTTCCATTGATATGCAAATTTACCAAACACAATAGCTAAACTCATGCTAATGCTACTACATTAGGTTTTTTAAGAGCTGGTGGAGGACGTTCAGGTCTGTTCTATTTTCTGACGTTTGTTGCCCCTGTGAAAGGTTCCTCTTGGTTCTTTGCGATGAAGGTGAACACCACAGGCGGAAATCCTTCTTGAAGGGCCATCAAACAGCTGGGTGGTTTACTTCAGCTTATGTTATACTGTTGTACATTGAAGATGGTCCTATGGCGAGCTTGTGCTCCACGGTCACCCATGAAAGTTCTACTGTAGGGCCTTGAGAGGCTGAGTTTCATGCCGCTGAGGTTCTCCTCTTTGGGTGGTCTTCAGTGTGACATGTTGGATGTTTGAGGTTCCCTCCACCCATTGGTAGAATCGTCATTCCGAATGCAGAGGGCCTCTGCTCACATCATGTTCTGATGCTGCTCCTCAGCAAGTGTCAATAGATCCTGGTTGGAAAAAAAATAAGCAAGCAAAGGAATATTTAGTGGCCTGACTCTCTGCTGCGAAAGAACCCGCTTGCTGTTTGCTCTGCATTCCATATGGGGCCCTTCCAGGTTCCACTAGACAGCCTGTGCTCTTATTAAGTGTTAATCATATCACATGACATCATTTGAACATATCAGAACAATAGAAGCTGCCAGTTTGGTGGCCAGATTTCTGTAGTGTTTTCCAAACACCAAATGACATGCGCTTTTTAGCCCATAACTGCCCTGTGTCACTGCTGTGATGGCCTGACATTTACTGCCCATAACACTAGGAATGGAGGGAGGGGATTGGTAGACCATTCCCATGGCCGACATCATGCAGTGATGGAGAGATCTGGCTGTTTTCCATTAGTGGAATGTAATGCACGTTTTCCAAGTGCCGGAAAGGACAGTTGACTGGTGGTACAGAATTGCTAACCAGCTTCAGACATCTGGATTGTTGAGTCACACTTTAGGTCGTCACCTTGTTGCATCTCAGCAATGTCCAACTCAAACCCCTGCGACCCACTGGCTCTACTGGTTCCAGCTCCAATCATGTTTTTAACCAGTCAAGCTTTCAAAAAAAAGGCCCTTATTGAGGATTCCATGTACATTTGCTGTGTTGAATCAAGCGATATGAAGGTGAATCATAAATTGACTAAAAAAACTTTTCACCCTTGAAAATTTACTTGAAAGAACAATAATCAATGATTCATATTTTGTTCAATTAATAATTACTTGAATTATTTCATTCTTACCCCTCATGCAATTACGTTGCTTTAAATAATTGATTAATCAATACTTGCTCAACAATAATTTATTCTAGTTTTCTGAAGAAATCAGAAAAGAAGGACATTGTTTTGTGCGAACTGATCCTGTGATTATTTTTAATAACAAATTAACTAATTATGTTCACCACAAAAAGCCAAAACTTTATAGTTTATAGTACTCATATCCTTGACGTGAACCTCGTAGTCAGATGACTCTTGTTTCCGAGAAATCCATCAACGACTTTACAGAATTTATGAATTAATCCTTCAGCAACCTTCTTATCTGTGGTCCAATAAAAATTCCAGCCTTTAATTTAGCATCACTGATTTCTGGAAATTCGTTGACTAGGTTCGGAAAAGCTTTTCCTTCCTTATCCAACACTTTAACGAAGTTTAAGGTCGGTGTCACTGGACCTGCAGCAGCATAACTGCAAGCTGCCTGTAAAACCTGCTGACTAGTTTGTACTAAAAATGAGTCTATGGCAGGTTACTGGTGATTTTATATGACTAGTATCAGAATGACATTATTAGGTATACAATGCAATGTATATGAAAAAAGTGAAGTTGAAATCACAGAAAAACCAGACGTGCTGGAACAAAATTAAATATACTAAAATGTTTGTTTGGGAAGGGTGATATTATTCACCAGATTTGATGTTGGCCAGTGTAATACATTGTGTTAAATATTCTAGGTGTTTTGAATTAAAAGTGGGGAACACTGGCTTGATATTGCTAAATAAAGAAATAAAATTTACATTGGCTCATAATCACAATAGATTAGCCAATACTGGTTGTTACTTTCCCAGTATGTCACTGAACTGGGTCAATGAAAGTCTGGAGAATTCTCTAGAGGAACTGGCAGATCTTTTTTTGTTGTTTCGAATTCCATCCTTGTATGAAAGCAGCTTTTCGAATAGGACGGCTCCTGTGTAACTGTGGTGATGGAGAACCGGTCATAGGAGAACCCATCACCAACCCCCCCCCCCCCCGATCTGGAGCCTTCATCTCTTGTCCCGCTCTGCCTGCCTGACAGCCAATCTGTGAGACCCAGAATACACATTTGCAGAAAGGTAATTTATTTCCCATGCAAACTTCCCCACAGAGACCAATATTTCCTCTTTCTACAGGTCTTACTCAAACTGACTGTTGTACTTATTTGCATACAGATGTGGTTTCCGTCGCTTTCTTCTGCACTGTCTAACTACATATAGCCAGTCACTGTGTCCTTTGGCAATGTCACATTTCCCTAAATCTCCTATATTCTGTTCCAGTACCTAAATAATAAAACTGTCCCAGCCACCAGATACCTGCAGTGCCCCCCCTCCCCATCCTTTTGGACTGAATCACAGCTTCTCCAGCTTGTATCTGGCTGGATCGCTGTTGGACTTCAAACGACTAATTGGGGATGTTTTATGAGAGTAAAAAGACCCACTGAATCAAATTATGCTAATTGGAAAATGCGCCTCCCCCTTCACACACTCGTGCTTTGTGATGAAAGCAAAGGGGGGACATAATACAGCAAATTATTCCCTTAATGTTCTGCGGTCGCTAACTCGGCGGCGGATGAACGCCCGAACGGCCCTTTTCAGTGGGGATTCACCTCGGGTGTCCTTGGTTCAACTGGAAATAATGGGGATGATCCTCTCTCAGGCTCTTGTGCGGAATTAACCGACTCTCACGCCTGTCTGCCGTCGTTGCCACATTGTGGGAAGGGAATCGGCCCAGAGACTATCCCTGCCTCAAGCTTAATTTGCACACTTCCCTCCCTGTTATTGAAATCTCCAGAATGAATAATGTTTATGATACTGTTAGCTGACATGTATACCCAGAAGCTCTGCTCACTCATACATATAAACACACAAGTATATTTAATTTTTTTTTCCCTCAGCTGATTAGATGGAAGTACATCTTTTTGGTGAGATATATAACAAAAGGGCAATATGTGTGATGCTGTCCATTTGGGCGTCCCCCCGCACAAGGAAAGGGGCTGGGGTCCACCCAACAAGGCCTGGCTTCTCTCTGGTGCCAATGCACTGCTCCGTGCCACCGTGTGCCCCAGGCAGCCCCGAGGGCACACCCCCATCTTCTGCTGCCAGCACCATTTGCCCGGGAACGAGGAACATTTATGGGCGTGAACCTGCTTTGATCAGTCACCCCAGCCCCCGGAAAATCCCAGAATCGCTTCCCAATGCCTCTACAACGAGGTAGTTGTGTGCACTGGACGCCAGGTACCTGCTGGGCCAATCAAAGCTCAACAGATTCTCATTAAAAAGAACCTGTAGGCGCGGACGCCGGGCCGCGGTAATAACTGGCGACTGAAATGCTAACAGAGCATGTGCCGATTTACTGTGCGTGCTGTGACTGCATGGCGTGTCCGGACCCTCCCTTCCTGCTCAATTAGCCGCACATTCGGGGATGTGCGACTGCAGCAGCGTGTCCACAGTGATGAGACGGTGAAACTACAGAATGAGATGAGTCGGATAATGTTGGAAAGCTTGATAAAATCGTCGAAAGTGACTGATCTGTTTGAAAATGCTCATGACTTCTTGTCCTCCTGAAAAAGCCCCAGTTTCATTCATACGTAGATATTTTAGGAAGCTGTCCCTCTCTAAAACTCTGGGCATCTATGAATTATCTAGATAAATCACAGGGAACAATTGTGCAAATGATATTATATTCAGTGGATGATATGTACCCTCCCAATATTTAATTTGGCTTCATCCATCGCCCCCCCCCCCCCCCACAAAAAAATAGACCTTTACATTGAAATTATGAAGCTGTGTTTCCCCCAATATCAAACTCTTCTCTCCCATTGGTTAAGTTGGCCACCATTTAAACACACATCATAACGACCGTATGCTGAAAGCATTACAGTGGATTCTTACACAACCAAAGGTTTTATATATATATGTACATATTTATGATTCCATATGTTGACTTCTCCTGAAGAATTTGAGAAGCTTTTGGGATACTGAGGTCAACATCTAGGATCCCTGAGTGTCGCTGTTGGATTTCCTCATGTAGAACTCGAACACCTTTCCTTGAAGTATTCCAGTCTGCATGGAAGGAAGCCCTTTCTCACAAATCACCAATCTTATGTAGGAATGTGCTGTTTATTAATGTGGTATTTGCAGTGGTTGCTACTTTTTCTACCAGACAGAGCTGAACACACTCAGCCGCCGCCCTGGCATAGCCTTCCAGAACCTTCCCACAGCAATCTGACACATGGTTATATGCAGCCACTACAGAATCAAAGTGGAGGAAGTGAAACGGGTGGAGATGTAAGGATTGGGGGGTTTTGGTAGGTGGGGTGCCCAGAGGCAGCCTCGAGGAGCGCACAGCATGCTGGAGCTGTGCCAACGTCCCTCACCTCTGGAGACAGTCATGGACCCAGCATGGTACTGACACAGGCCAAGGACAACCTACTGTAAACGACAGCCCCTGTGATTCATTGTTTACTGCTGCACAGCACAGCACTAAAATTATGTCTAATTGCATAGTATTATTACATACCCATGACCCAGTAACTGTCACCCACTCCCCGGTCAAAGTCTGCTTCAATGAAAATCCCAGGAAGTGGTGACTTTAGGGTGGAAGCGGCCAGACACATCAGGAGAGCAGGAAGTCATTTACCTATCTAGCCCCTCTGCAGATTTATCTAAACAAGGCATTTTAAAAGCATTTTAATAAAGTCTGTCTGATTCAAAGACGTTGAGGTTATGAAGTGGTTCTCCTTATTGCCGTCACCCTGGCATGGAGCTGAAGGTGCAGCTCAAGGTGTTGAAACCATGATCCCTCGACCCGCAGCCCCTGACCTTTCCCAAAGTCAAGGAACATGGAATCACTTTCACCCCGGTCTCCAGACCCATGGGGACCAACATAATCCTCATAGCCAGCCCTGTCAGTGTCAGTGGTCGCATCGAAGTCACCCATGACCAGAGGAGTGTCAATTTGTGGGCACCCTTCAACCACCAGGCGAAGTTGCAAGTAAAATGTCTCCTCACTGAGGTTCATCATACTGCTGAAGTTTTAGTGGCCCGAAAACTTTAATTTCCTAGGCTCTTGCCTGGAAAACAGTAATCTGTTAATCTTGCCCTTATAAGAAGACATATTTTTGTTGATGTAATATTCTGTCATGAAACTGTTTAGGCCCTTGGACTTTTGCTTATATATGGTCAAATAATGAAAACCATTGCAAATATAAAGGCACAACATACCTTTCAATGGTTAAGATAAATAGAATTCAGTCATATTATGTCCAGATGTCGTTTTCTATCATGCTTAAATGAATTTCCATTTGAGCAAAGTATTTTGTTCACGCTGGCTTCTACCTGGAAGTGTTTACATTACAGCATTTCCATCCTTTGTTCCATGGATTTTGGGCCATGCATCAAAAGGTGTGACATCGATTTTATTTGTAATATAGAAATGAAGATAATAAAATGTACATAATAAACAAAACATCACTATACAATGGTTTAAAATATTTTTGTTTACAAAATAATAAACTATAGAAATGGAAAGAAATAATTGAGAGTTGGGAGTGGAAAAACGTTTGCTTTTGTCTTATTTTTTTTAAGTACACATGTACTATTACTGAAACTGCCCAGATATGTAGTTTTCTCAAAATGGTAACGAATCAACCGAGACATGCTCAGTTAATAGGAATCGAAAGCCAAATAAAGTTCTGAAGGTAAGTCTCGCTAAATGAGCCCCCCTACAGGCGCAATCGCGTCATTGCATTCTGCTGGGCAGCATTTAAGGTGGACCGGAAAACCGAATTAGGAGCTGCGAGTAAGGAGCCAACTTCAGCCTCGTAATTTGAGGTGCGCCGAACAATATATTGAATCCACACAAATGAAGTGATGTGTAGGCATATGCAGGGCTGCCAACTTTGGTCAGATGGCTGGAGTGAGATTTTGAATTTGAAAGTCTGCACACACATACCCATCCGTTTACAGGCACGTAACAGTTTTATTGCCATGTAAATAATCTGTACGGCCTTGCAAGCTACCCTTTTGTTTTTTGATTAAGCTAATTTTCCATTTATAATGGAATGATATAGATTTGTCGTAAGATTTCTTGCGTGAGCGTGAGAGCCTGAAAAGTATTAGGGGTGGGCGGATCAATCCAATATCGATAGTATCGATACTAACGTTGCTATTGGTATGGGATTCATAATAGTGTGATGGAATCAACACTTTAGTTTCAGTTTCTCTCCTCCACGTTCTGTACGTTGCTCCTTTCACATCTTGCATGCACATGAAGCAGGATGCCAATTAGGGGCTTACCTTCTCTGGTGATTGGTGGCCTAGATTAGATAATTGGCCTGTGCGTAATGGTTTGTGCCTTATAAAGGACGGGAATGACAATGGTGATTGATCTGTGGTAACACATGGCAGGGGGTTTTGGGCTCTGTGTGTTTGCTCATTTTGGCAGTTTTGTATCCAGAGCGAGGGAATTTGCCTTTGCAGTGCCTTTGCAGTCCTGCTTTTGTTGGCTGCAGTGGTATTGGACTTTCTTTACAGCGTTGATTTAAACTCCTCATAACCCTGCATAATTA
>JAODJU010000138.1:9964140-10005988 GCA_026776725.1 Gnathonemus echidnorhynchus | reverse complement strand
GATATGCTTCCCCTGGGCATTTTTGGTCTAATGCAAACCTGCACTGATCCTGTTATATCGCTACACTATGACATCTACAACTTGTGAAAGGATATTTATGGAAAATGGACAATACAAACATCAATGCACTGCATTTTAAAAACCAAAAACCTTTACGAGTCAGATAAAGGTCACCTGTGCTCAAATGTGCTGATTTTCAGCCAGGAGGAAATTAAAGGGCGATCTATCAGGATCAGAGGGCCATTTCACCTGAGGGCAAAGCCATCGAAATGCCTGAGCTGGGTAGTCAGGAATCAAAGAACAAAGCACAGAGGTCAAGCGCGCCGGTTCACGCCGGTCTCACGGTCGCCTGTGGAGCGGCTCGCAAACCGGAGCTGCTCGTCCGTCTCCGGCAGCCCCCTAGTGGCAATATGGTGCATTGCAACTAAAGATAAAAAGGTGCCTCGCTATGACGTAATCCCTAATCAGGTTTCATGTGACATTTTTGCTAATGCGCAAGTCACTCACCTCCTTAGCACTTCGGAGCGGGAGCAATACATGTCACATTAGGATGTGTTAAATCCTGCGGAGAGACAATATCTCTGAATTTCCTGAGCTCCCTCCCTCATCCCTGTCACATGGCACCTTCGTGTCTTTATGTGGGAACGTAAGTAAGGCAGCCGTAAGAAAGGAGAAAATGAGACACTATTTATATGTGCATGTAATGGACAAATAAATTAACAATAAATACACTGATTCAGCTCTGTGCTCTGGGAGCAGCCAGACGCTAAATTGAGTCAAAATTACTCATAAAATAGTGGCCGACCATCCACTGCAATGGCACTAACAGGGACTCCGCGTACAGAGCAAAATGCATGACAGACAGAAGCAGTCATCTAGGATCTCAGGAGGCCAGTCAGCCCCCAAACAGCCACTGCTACGGCACAGCGGTAACACCCTTCCTGTCCGGGGGGGGTCATTCCAGACCGGACTGGTACGTAACTCTTAAACTCTGAGCTTAAAGAACAGTGTCATTGTTCCATATGAATAAATTTTATTCTATGTATTTTTGGAGATTTTGAGTATTTGTATGTGTTTAGTTTGTGTTCATATTAATCATCTCTGTGTGTATGTATATGAAACATTTGTCTTATTTTTCTTATTTGCTGCCATCTTGGCCAGGACTTCCTGGAAGAAGAGCTATTGCATCTCAATGGAACCTTCCTGGTAAAATAAAAGATAAATAAAATAACCGGTCTCACAATTTTGAAAGGGCTACTGGTGTTATTTATGGAGAAAACACAGACCCCCCCGTATGGTGCAATGACGACACACACATACACACACGCAGCTTAAATGCTGTTTTTCTTTTAAATCCCTGCTTTTCAGGGCTGTCAAAGTACGAGGTCTCACAGAGGTCGCCCAATTTAACAGCACATATGCTTTTTCGCTGATCTTCACACGTCCCACAGAAGGCGCAAAGCCGATTTCTAGCGCGGTGAAGGCAGGAGCCGTCTGGGGGGGGGTCAATGTAAAAGAACCTTTGGTGTGGCACCAGAGGGACCGCATGGTTCTGAGTCAGCCAGAGCGAGGATGCGATGCGTCATCCGAACCCCCGAGAGAGGGAGCTGGACCGCATGGGGGGGCACGCGTGTGCACTGCTGGGGGGGGGCGGGAGGGCCTTACTCTGCGTGCAGAAGCTCCTCAGGCTCTCCCTGAAGGCCGCCACCTTGGCGTGTCTCTGGAGGTCAGCATCAGAGAGGGCGTCTGTCAGCTCGGCGAATCGCCGCTTCACCGCGTCTTTGAGGTCCCGCATCGCCTCGGGGGGCTGCCGTCGAGCCTGGGGGAGGATGGTGCTACCCTCAAAATGTGACCACAATTTAAAAAAAATAAATGAATGAATGAACTCCTACATTAGTGTCAGTATGAAACAGCCCCTCCCTCCCTGACCTCCTGCAACTCTGGTTAAATTAATATTAACTCTGCTCTGTGTGAACAATTGACAATATATTTTTAACAGGCACTCTGTAAATATGTGCCTCTGAGCCTCTGACTCAGTCGTCTTAATGTCAATCTACTTTCTTTTTTCTTCTAGCGATTGTTATAATCAGCGTATCAGCAATGCCTGAGTTTTAGTCAGGCTAAGAATGTAGCTCGTTCAGCATCGTCTTCAGTGCCGTTGTAAGGCCGGGGGGGGGGGGGCGCGATTTCAGTCATCACCCTGACACTCTGATTTTCAGAGAATTCTGGGAAATCAAACAAACAGGTAGGGCCTGCTCATGAGTCACAGAAGGAGAATCTCTCAGTAACTCGAGGGGGGAGGGGGGGGGGGCACAGAAATGTGAATGAGTCACCACCGACCAGTCAGGCCCCACACGGCATGGGAAACACGTCAAAGCCGACGTGTGCAGGTGTGTGCGCGCGTTCCGCGATCCCAATCACCCGCACAATTCTTTGTTCCGGAATTCCTCAAACTTTATGTTTCTCAATTCAAGAGTTTCTGACTTTAGTCACCAACAGAGTACGGCGTCGGTGTGTCGGCAGGGCGCAGTGGGGACAGTCACACGCCAAACGTGTTCGCCTGCCTGCCAACGTGCGCCACGCAGCGCGGTTCAGCCACCTGCGCCGTGACATGCTCCACGGCCTCGGAGAAGCGCGTGAGGTCTTCATCCAGCCGGGCACAGTCCAACAGCAGCTTCTCCAGTGCCTGGATGTCCCGCTCGCTCCCTGCAAGACAGTGGCACAGCCGGTGAGCGCAGGCAGCCCGAGATGCGAGCGACAGCTGCTGCTGTGAAGCGACACTTTGCGCTCTATGCAGATGCACTGCCTGCGCAGTAAGTAAACACACTCTGGAGGAGCCTGACTCACTTTCCACGCCGTACGTATGCGACATACGGCCCGCAGCAACTTCCCACAGTGCCCCACGGCTACTCCGCACAGTACACGAGCCATAGGAACCTCTAAGATGCACGTGCGCAAAATGAAAGTTTCGCGCGGCTGCAACACCTTCAGTTTCCGCCAGATCCATGGCGGCATCGGTCACCACATCCATCGCCGTGGCGACGTCCGTCTGACAGGACTTCAGGGAGGACAGGTTGGTGTTCACCACACTCAGTGACATGGCGCCACGTACTCAAGGCTCACGGACCTGCACACGGCAGAAATCAGCAAGCACGCATCTGACATCATCCAGCCAGGAGCAGCTACACTCACCCAGGGAACAACACTGCACAGGAATTAGTGGGTCCTGAGCCACTTCATTAATTAGTTGAGTAAAATCTGCCGACTTGGAGTGTTACCCTACAAGATTACTTTGTTTTAAATAAACATTAGGTTGACAAACATCAGCATATACTGACCAACCCCAGCACATGCATTTCATCCAATGCCGATAGTGTCGAGACAAAAGAATTATTTCAGTCATTAATACATGTTTGAACAAACGCACACTTCAGTAAACAAAATTCATAAGCGAAATGCAACAGGATTTAATACACAGAGGCTATATTATACGGAAAATAAAATTAAATAGGTGTTAATTTGATTTCACTCAGTTAATGTACAAAGATGCATAATATATGGCGGCACATGGTATAAGATTATAAGATTGTCAAGCAGGCCAATTATCTTCAGATAATGTTTGTGTTAAAGAACTGCCCGGCTGGCCCTAATCTGAATAAAGGAATATGCCTGCATTTCACAACATCGTCATTATATTCACAATGTCAACTGGCTGCCTAACCTGCCGAGAGTGAATTGCAACACTGGCAGCTGAATGTTGCACGCAATCGCGGAGCTAATCGGCGCACCCCTGCTATCGCGCCGGGACCTGCGAGGTGTGCCCACCGGCTAGCCAACTGCAGCACGACACGCAACCGCAAACTATGACAACGGTCACATCCAGCAGCTGCCTTGATCGCGCGTTGCTAACGAGCGACGTGTAGAATATGTATATACAGTCTTCCTGGTGTAGGCTAAGCAGTAACATAAAGCAAAACGACACCCACCCCAGGCTTGCTCGCTACTTCTGTCACTCTTCGAAATTTCCGACAAAATTCAGAAGCACCCCGCGTTGACCTCGCCTTCTATTGCATTATGGGATATGGTGTTCTAAACGCATTATTGTCAATATTTCAGAGGGTCCCAAATGACTACATATCCCATATCACAGCTCGAATCACCAATCGTCTCTAGTGTGCCGAATGCCGGTATGAAAGTAGGTTAAGGAGTTTGTTCTTCTAGGTTAAACACAGATAAACGCCTTTAAGCTGCCGATTCCCCACAACGACCTCGAAAATTGCACAGACTGCGCACTATGAGGTGCTGATCTGAAACAGAGATTACTTTAATGAAAATCGTTTTGTTAAGATGAGGAGTTTTACGAACTTGTGTCAAGTCGTTGACATGCACTGAACTATTGTTCCAAACGGACGCTGTATTTTCCAACGTAATTTTAATTTGATTACCACTTAATGTTAGTCTGTAGTTCTGTATTGCTTGTTGTGAGCTGAACTACGAGCCCTGCTCGGTGGTAACACTTATCTCACACCTCTAGTGTGCATGTTTTGGGAGGGGACATCTTCTGCGGTCCTTTGTGTCACTGTAGGCGTGAATGTACCCTGCGATGAACCCCTGAGACCCCGAACAACTGGAAAATGGATAGAGGCAGTGAAATAATAAACGAAGCCCACAGATATTCGTTTAGAGGAATAATCCTATTTAAAACTGGTTCATGGTGGTACCATTAAACCAGAAATATAGTGGAATTTGAAATGGTGGTGGTGAAACATTTTGCAGTTAATACAGATAAATGTTTACCATGTTTCTTTACCTAAAGGCAGTGTAATGGTGAGAATATGTTGCATGGGAATCGAACACATTGCCAGTTTGAACAAAACCTTTTAAAAGCTGCTTGTCTGCATTACATGCTTGCAGAGGTGATCCATAGCGATGTGTTTGTTTTTAGGTGCGTGAAGTTGAATGAGTCACGTGATGCAGGGATTCCCAAGCGCTCTTCAGCTGACATGCAAGTCACACGGTCTTCCTGGTGGAAGCAGGATGTTAGCTAAGACAGCCCACTGCATACAAGCCTTGTTACTACCACAGTCCTCCTGTTTATGGGTCGAACAAATAGAAACAAATCCTCTAGATGAGGGACTTAATTTGTGTAAGGATCACAAATGGTAATGCAGCAACGTGCGTAGGACAAGGAAGGTTACACACAAACTGGTCTTTATTCTCCGTTACAATGAGGCTGTTTCAAATATCCCTGAGTGGATTTAGTGCCTCGTAGCACTGCTCCCCCTAGTGGTGCGTGTGGAGTACGCATGCTCAACCCCCCTGCTCAGACATTCTTCCGCAGCCTGTCCATAGTGTGCGACTTGTGTACATGTGAGCGCCATGACGTAGCCGCCTCTTCTGCTCTGTGCTCCCTCAGGTACCCCCACCCCAATGCTGTAGCCATGTGGAAGACGGATGGATTCAGCTAATATTCACCAGGTAAAAGCAGATCTGCCCGTCTGTGACCGTAACACGTTTTGAAAATCAAGAGTGTGATGAGCAAGAAAATATCATTCTGTGTCACAGAATACCTGATCCTGTTAATAACGATTCCTACGGTAAGACAAAGTACCAGAGGTGGAAAAGTTCAGGTCCAGAAAGTACAAATCCAGACCGAGGTTTTGTTTCAACCAACCAGCTGAATATAAAGAGTCTCAGTCACAGAGTACGCAACTGGTTGGTTGAAACAAAACCCTGGTCTGGATTTGTACTTTCTGGATCTGAACTTTCTACCTCTGCAAAGTACAGACCCCTGTAGATTCAGAGGCAAGTCGAAACCCTGGAGCCAATTCCGGAGAACCTTCCCTGGATGGTTTGCAATTCGGGACTCAGTAACACCGGGAGCCGTGTTAGCACTTAACAGCTGGCCAGCCGTATGAATTATGGATTCTGTCCATTACTATGCATTATTCCCTGCTGATGTTTAGCTGATTATACTAGAAAGATTATTTTTCTGAATTTCTCCAGGAATATGTAAGTCAAGCTGGTAGAATATACAAAATATGCAAACATATGTACACAGCTTTTATTAGCAAAATGGCTGGCATTTGAGGCTCTGAGTGCATACAAAGACAAATCAAGCTAACCGCAGCTGGACACAAAAAACTATCAATGTAAAAATGTTACATTATAAAAATCTAACGCTGAATGATTTCATTAGTGCTCTTGGATTAATCGACAGTATGAGAAGGAAAACGTCAGTTCTGTTAAACAGAGACACTTCTGCGGTCCACCTGGAATGGGCCGCTGGCGAGGAGCGGTAGATACCCTGCCGTCACAGGACCGTCCTGAACTCATCGAAGATGAAACTGGGCACGTGAGCCTCCACCACCTGAATGGGAAGAGAGCGGCCAGTTTCAGAGGGATTTCAGAGACCGTGGCTCCAGTTACAGGGCCTGCTGGAACAGCAGACCGCGCTTTAAAGTGAAATTAGACAGACTTTCATGAAAGGAGACTGCTCCCTACCTTACGGGGAAGTTTTGTGTAATGTACATAATCTTCAAGGAATACCAGTGCTCCCACCACATCTGAAGGCATTTCTGGTATCCGCTGACTGATTGTTTAAAAAAAAAAAAAAAAAGCTGATCAATAGCAGACCTCTGACCCACAGTGGTCACAAGATTATCGAACACATTTTTATGCATAATAGAACAGGATATTTTAAACTCATAGAATAAAAACAAAAAACAAAACCACTCGTGTAGATCATATTTAATAATCTGCCATTAAAAAAAAAAAAAGTATTTTTTTTTTTCGCATTAGATTGTTTCTGACCAGAGCTGATGTGACAGCTGAGTACAGCGGCCCAGCTTGGCGATACCTGATGCACTGTACAGTGGCCCAGCTTGGCGATACCTGATGCACTGTACAGTGGCCCAGCTTGGCGATACCTGGTGCATTGTACAGTGGCCCAGCTTGGCGATACCTGGTGCACTGTACAGCGGCCCAGCTTGGCGATACCTGGTGCACTGTACAGCGGCCCAGCTTGGCAATACCTGGTGCACTGCTCCATGATGGAGCGGATAAACTGGCCGATTAAAGCCAGGAACTGCTCAGTGTAGCGGGAGTGGAACTGCTTGAGTAGCGTGAGCAGGCCCAGAACCAGAGGCGGCCAGTCCACCGGATCGGCGGCTCTGCGGCACGTCATTCCTGACGGGACAAGCGTATGCCAGAATTAGCAGCCGGCGTAAAAAAAAAAAAAAAAAGGAGAGAGGCTCTGCCCCGAGTCCAACAGTGCCCCCTACCTTGATTCTTGCTGTACTGCAGTTTTGGCAGCTGGGCGACCAGAAAGAGAAAGTTCACAATGGGGAAGTATGGTAACCGTTTGGTGGTGATGTAGATCTGCAGATGAAGAGAGGAGAATGCAGTATGTTTGGTCAAGAGTATGTACATGATCTAAGATTTACCGTTTAAGCTCCTGCAGGTTTGTGTGGCAATAGCTAAGATTAGCTAGCTTAGTACACAGGTTTTAACACTTGTATGACTGATACAGGCTGCAGTTTCACACAGTGTGAGTACTGAGCGCCTCCTGCCAAATTTGTGCAACGTCATCTCCGAGCAGACCAGAGGACCTTGTTGAGTGGGTTGTGGATTCCTGCAGCCTCCAGGTAGGCTGTGATCTCGTACAGGAGAGTGTTGTCCTCTTTCGGGTACGGCAAGCTCGGGTCCTGGTAATGGGCTTCGATATCAGCCAGCAGAGACCTAGCCAAAATAAAGAAGTACCCTGCTCGAGCTGGAAATGACGGCCAGCAGAACCACCCAGCCCTGCCGTCGTACATCCCGGCAACGCAGGAACTAAGGAAAGCGCAATTCGGACCAACTTGTTCAGGTTCTCCAGAGCGGCAGCCAGGTGCTTGGAGTCAAACTTGCAGGAGTAGTTCAGCCCATTAGCGATCTGCTGCCGGAGGATCTGTATCTGTCCGACCTGGGAGAAACGCGAAGGACAAGGACACGTCAGTCTCACGAGGCAGCAGCCCAAAGACACACATGGAAATGGACGGCATACCTTCAGGATTGCATCCAGATATGCCACCCAGATCTTCTGTGTTTTGGTCACGGCGCTAGAGTAGACCTTTGAGGCGTTTGCTGAAAGAGGACACACACACACACGAATATGACATGTAGCATGAAGGAAGACAGTGTGTGTGTGTGTGTGTGTATGTATGTATGGGGGGGTGGGGTTAGCTGCCACATTGGGACTTACCCACAATGCCTTTCACTGGATTGACGACACTCAGCATGCCCTTGAAGACATCGACTACAGCTCTGTCCCGGAGGATGGTCTTCTGTAACATGGTCAGGAAGTTCTGCAGAAGAAAACCTCACGCCATCAGATTGACCTACTGAAAACTTACTGAAATATTCTCTAAAAATCACAGATAGCTTGATGTGATGTGCAAAAATACAGATACAAAAAAAAATTCAACAAGAATTTGTTCAGAAGCTGCTGAATTATGGAAATTAAGCGAAATTTGAACGAAATGCTGCAGCAGCTTTAAGAATTAAGAGAACTAATCGACAGCCCACCTGCAGCTCCTTGACGATCATGAAGCAGAGAAGCCGGTCGAGGCCGTTGAGGCCAAAGGTCCCCAGGGTGTCCTGGATTTCAGAGAAGAGCCGGTTGTTTGTCACCTCCTGGTGGGTCCTCATGTCATACCAGGTGTTCATCTGGTTGATGTAGCAGGTGACTCTGAAATGGACGGTTTCGCGAAATAAATGACTCCACAATTCGGGAGATAGAACCAGACATCAGAGGGCATTATCGTCTCGAGAACAAACAAGAAGGCAAAGCGTTCCACTTAAAACTTAGGGGAAAACCTTCGTATTTCATAAAATAAATGATGCATCCATTCATTCAAGGGTGATTGATCAGGTCGGGGTAAAAGCCATAGACAATATAACGTACTGCTGAAGGGATCAGGGGTAAAGATGGACGGGACCGTACCTGGGATCGGTGATCCTGAGAATCTCCCTACACAGACGTCCAATAAAAGTGGCTGACTCATCCACAGGTTGGAACTTGGGAATAGGGATGTGAGTTGACTGATACACACTCTGCCAGTCCTGGATCTGGAAACAATGTCAATAGTGTCTAGGATATGCATGGAAAAGAGGCAGGGATGTAGATCTTAAGTGAATAAAAAAAAAAAAAACTAGACAACGGATGAGTTCAATAGCTGCAGTAACCACGGTAACAGATGTGATGGGGCACATTTAAGAAACCTATGCGCACCTTGGTCCTGAGGAAACTGTTGCACTCCTGCTCCACGTTGTAGTTGATGATGCGGGATACCTCCTCCTGCCAGATCTTCAGGCCGTAGATGCTGACGTAGTCCTGGATGTACTCGAAGGACCGGAAGAAGCCGTCCATGGTGGCTGTCATCTCCTTCAGTTTGGGCATCAGCTCACTGGTCTGGGTGGGTAACGGGGGCATTGGTACACATCAGCGTGGGAGGGACACGGAAAACAAATGACCAATTATAGCTCTGTGGCTGCACAGGCAACCAATGATATTCAATTCCCATATTGGCACAGTGAATCGGTCAATAGCCTACTTCCTGGTCTACAACCTGATGTCTCACCTTTGCCTTTGGGTTGAAGATAAGACCTTTGTGCAGTGCAAAGGCAACTCTCCTGACCAGCTCCTTCCGAACGCCGTCCTCCAACAGCTGCTTGGGGTCCACCTGCAGGCAGGGAAGGCGGCTGACCCTGAAAGCTCTGCAGAGACTCTAGGAGGAGGTTTTATATGACCTACTCCCAATGGAGTCCGGCCATGTTCAAAGAGTCCCGCTGCTGTAACTTTGAAAAAACGGACCGATTGTTGTTAATCCTGAGATGTGCTACTTTGGACAAAACATGCTGCAGAGCAACAGCGTGATTCATCTCTGCACATCTGTGTCTGGACGATACTTCGAAGGAAAGAGTGAAACATGCGAATGAACTTTCCGCCCACCTTAATGATGCCGACCAGGGTGGTCTTCATCATGAGGATTCCTTCGGTGAAGATGGAAATGGCGTGGGTCAGTTTGGCCACCTGTCGGACGAGGAGGAGAGGCGTGACGCGCCGCTGAGGACACCCGGACGGCACCCCAGGCCCAGCACCTCCCAGAACCCTCTCCCCACCTCGTAGCGAGGCCCGAGCTGGGCATAATCTTTCAGCTTGTCCTTGTCCAGGCGTGTGGGGACCTCCATGATGTCATGGATCTGCAGCTTAATGATTCTGGCCAGAGACGTGAACATGCTCTCTGGAATGATCTGTAGCACCTACCATGCCGCAAGGGTGGGGGGGGGGTGTAAATGACCACAGAAACCACAGATTCAGAAGGCAGTATCATCATGAATGAGCAAGCAAGCAAAACATTCAACATAACATATAGAAGAAAAAGCTCAGTTTTATTTTCACACAGTATTGCGCCTTAATGGTATGTCTGAAGAGGGTGGGACTGAAACCCAACCCCCCCATACAAGAGGCATGACTGTGACACATTACGGCGTACCTTCCTGACATAGGCCACCAGCTCCCCCGAGTAGAACTGAGAGACGCTGAGCAGGTCTGGGCTGTTGGCCTGGTTGATGCGCAGCAGGGGCAGGTCCAGGGCAGAGGCGAGCTGCGCAGAGGGGACAGCGGGTGAGTGCAGAGCCCCTGGGCATGTTAGCCATGCCTCTGCACCCAGTGCTGCACGGTATCACATGATCACATAATCACATGATCACATAATCACATGATCACCACCACTTTAGATAATGGCTGAAACATTTCCTGTTTTTTTGGTACTATACGGATATTTACTTACACCCAAACTTTAGTAAGCAGATTAGTAGTACACCTAAAATATTAATGAGGTGCATATTGTGACGGCCATAAGTTAGTAATCTGTATAATTTCTGCAAATCCTTATGTTTATTAAAGTCGGTTAGCGGAGCGCGCTACATGGTTCTGGAAGCGATAAGCACTGAACTGGCTGACGAAAGGGACAGATCAACAGCTGCAACAAAAGAGGAGATATTGTGGATAAACAAGGTAAAAAATACGTTGGTGGTGTGGCTGTACTTTTTGGAGTTTAAAGTCCGACACGTTAATTAAACAAGGATACGCCACATTTAATATGCTTAATACGCTTCTCATCAGTATTTTAGGCATACTACTAATCTGCTTACCAAATTGAGGGTGTAAGTAAGTGTCTGTATGGTACCAAATTAGCTGCAGCCCAGACATATGTTTCATCATCTAAAGCCTGGTGATCACTGTGATCGTGATGTGATAACATGCAGCTCTATTATACACTGGTACAGAATGGAACACAAACACAACACAAAGCTGCAGGTCACCTTCAAGAATGTCGCTCGGAGTTTTGTCACCATCGAGGGATTCGCTCTGATGCTCTCCTGCATGATGGACGTGAAGCTGAAGACAAAAGGAGGGGAAAAAAAGAATGATCGATTCACGGCGTCCACCAGAAGCGTCTGTGGCGGCTTCACGCCGCAGGAACGACCCCGTGACCCCGCACACCCTTACCTGTCGATCAGCTGCCAGGCGTAGGAGAGGTCGCCCACGATCTGCATGGTGATCAGGACCTCCTCCTTGATGTTGATGGTGCGGATCATCTGGTGCAGGAACTTGCGGGTGTCTGCCAAGAACTGGCATACCTGCAGGTTGGACTCCAGCTGGTGGAATTCTTGTACCTGGAAAGAAATTTGAACATGAGAAAGGAGCCTTTCCCTACATTGAACACACATTTAGTGTTTCCCAACCCGGTCCTCGGTCCACAGACGGTCCACGTTTTTACCCTCTCCCAGCTCCTTGAGGATCGGACTGGGAAATGCTGCATTAATATATACTTTTCTCTAATAAAATATTTTAAACACAACATTAAACACATAACTAACAAGGGTGTTGGCCCTTGAGCAAGGTCCATAACCCCAAAGAAATGCTCCAAGGCCTTGTACTTTTTAAAATCCCAAATAAAGGGCCATTTCATAGCATGAACGACAGGGTAGCTACCTCCACTAGGGCCTGGATTAGTTGGACGGTCTTCCTCCCCGCAGCTGTGGAGTCCTCATAGTTCAGAGACTCGATCTGCTTGGAGATCTCCCGGAACCAGGCCTGGAGGTTCTCTGCAAGCACAGAGGTAAGACTACCAAACAATTCCCAGAAGCGGCGTCCAGGAGGTGAGGTTACACTCTTTGTTGCTTTGAATACAAAGGCTGCATTTCAGTGATTCCTCACTTGTGCTAGCAGCTCGACCTATTGATGCAGAGATGTGTTTTCCCACATAACCCTTAAGCGCTTAGCAGAACGTCTCCCCTGGGCCTGGAAAAAAGTCATTTTAGGGTAGGTCTCCTGCCTAGCCATGCGGCTAATGGCCGAGGTCTGGACACATCCCATCAGAGTCCTCACCATTCTTCTCCACCCGGGTGAGGGGTTTAACTCCTGAGAAAACCTCGGCCAGCTCGGTCATTCTCTCCGAACCCTCCTTCTTGTAGCTCTCCCATTTGACCTGCTTCTCAGCGAGCATCTGTTTGAACATCTAGAGGAAGCAGGACAGGCCGTGTTTTGGAGCGGAACAGAAAACACGCGGCAGAGGCCTCCCCGCGGCCATGGGAGCGCGAGAGGACACACCGACCTCCTTCAGGATAAACTCGAACTGGGCCGTGTCCAGCAGCAACTGGAAGAGGATCTTGGAGTTGTACTTGGAGTCGTTGATCACCTGGTCTTTGATTTGCCGCAGCCTCTTGTTGTTTGGGTCATAAGCTGAGCGACAGAACACAAATACGTTGGGCAGGAAGTCAGAAAACACCCTACATGTGACATTCTGCTGGATATAATGTTTCATACTGACAGTGTCCTAACTGATAACAACCAAATATGCTTGGGATTTTGCCCTAGACCAGAACTTCAGCCAGAAACAGGAGTGTAGCAAAGCTATATTGGGCTGTGGTGGAAGAGTCTGGAAAGCAGAGGGCTCATCTCCATGGGAACAGGGCAAAAGGTATCGGGAACTCATGTCAGCTTCTGGCGATGGATGAAAAACGAAGACTGATTCCAGGAAGGCCGGGGGGGGGTGGCTGTTAAAATGATTAACGGTATCTGAGGGGAGATGGCTGGCCGGGGTTTAGGGTCTGACGGGGTGGGGTCCCGGGACCCACCTGATTCGGCGGTGTGCAGCATCAGCCAGCGAATGGCCACGTTGCAGTCGCGCAGGCAGTTCAGCAGCTTGGGGATGTTGTCCAGGACGATCTCCTCGCGCAGGAAGCCCTCCTTTAACAGCTGCTGCACCTGTGGCCGCAGGCTGTCCAGGCTAGTAGCATAGCGGCTGGCCTGCGTCGGCAATGGAGGGGGGAGGGGGGCCCACAGGAACGCTCCGTCAGTCTGTGACCCACCGCCCCGAAGCCTCGAATTTAACGATCCGTTCAAACTGCGGTACTGCACCCCCCGGAGAGCGAGAAAGCCTGAGGCACAGCCTTCAGAATGGAAAACACATTTCTGGACGGTGATCAAACGCATCCCAGAATGCTGGAGAGGCAGGTGGTGCACTGTGCACTCTCTGAGCCCTGCACCCCAACGCCTAACCCCCAACCCAGGTCAACATGTGTTCACAGCCCCTCCCCCGGCACATACCTGCTCCCGTACGTTAGCTGTGTCCAGGGTGTAGTTCAAGGCTGTCTTGGCTGCTTTGTACGGCTCCCAGGCCTCCACCAAGTTCACAGTAATGCCCATGTAGATGCTGATGACCTGAAGATGGACACCAGATGTCAACAGAGCACCCCCCCCCCACTTGCAAAGTGCCAAAACTTTACTCATTTACACCACACACCATTTAAACAAGCCTATAGCAACAGCGCCCTCACCTGGCTGCAAGTACCCTTGGTATGTATCTGCACTGCCTGCTGCATATACTCACACTCCTGTTCTACATGCAGCACATGGACCCCGCAGCCACTCACCCAGTTGTCGGGGAAGTACTTATCCACAATCTCCCGCATCTTGGCCTGCTGCGTGTGCAAGATGGGGGGAGAGAAGTAGAGGCAGACGTATAGCATGGCCGCCTGATTGGCCAGGGCAGTGCTGCGGTGCTCCGGCAGTGGGTAGGCAGACACCTGGGGGCGGGACAGAGGCGGGCCATAAGCGATAACCAATCAGGTGTGGCGCCGGCCAAACACCTACACTCCTGGTCAAAAAAATGGACCAAACCCAAATGATACAACAGTAAGCTTCGGACTATTTACTTTGCCCAGCAGGGTAGATCAAGATCGCTGACAATTACAGCATGGCTTGGAAATGTTAGAAATATATGCATCACCTGGTTATAGATGTCATCGGAGCGCAAGCGGCCAATGACCATGCTGACAAATGTAGCGTTGACGGGAACCCTCTGGAAGTAGCTCTCAGGGTAGTTGGCTGGCCGCTTGGCTCCGGGCTGGCTCGAGTAGCCCGTGCTGCGCAGAAGCTTGCAGATGTCGTCCAGGTTGGAGTCCGCTGACGATCGGGCAGCACTGCCAATCAAGCCCGCAGAGCGTGTCCGTCAGCATGCCAACTCTGAGCGGAATTCAACTGCCAGTGTCTCCCATACCAGGGGAAGCCGTGCTACTTCCAGAATAGCCTCGTCAACAAAGGAATAAATAGCTGCGATTCGGCACGACCCTACAGCCCCATACAAGTCCTCAGAACATCTGACAAATGCCCATGGCATGGAGACCAAGCCAGGTGCAGGACTGACCTGTATCTGTAATAGGACACCAGCATTCGCTCCCTCACTTCGCCTTCGATCTTCTGGTCAATGACCAGCAGCATGACTCCATACAAATACAGGGCTTCGCACTGCAGGAAATGGCAAGAGAGCATGTTGAAAGCCTCCCCATCACTATGATGTGGTGTGTGGGAGGAGCAGCAGGTAGAAACGGCCAGGCAGGAGAGTCTCCTGCACTTACCAAGAGCTGCTTCCCATCCTCGTTCAGTAACACGGTCTCTAAGGTTTGCTGGATGTAAACACCTTCGTTGAGATCATCCAGGTACCTGTAATGAATGGTTCCACTGAAAGGTTAAATCCAGACTGCAGCTTTCTCTAAAGAATAACTGCAATATGCTCCTCACTTAGTTTTTGCATAATCACCCTGTTCTACAAAGATTACCCACGCTCCAGTACTATGGAGGATTCTGACCTACATCACCGTTTCCATAATGCCAATATTTACACCGCCATTTTGTCGGTCAAAACATGACAGATTGTTATAGTGACACACGCGCGGATGATGGTGATCTTTCTTCATCTGGTCTTGTAGATAACTTAGAAATCTCAAGTAAGACCAGATATCAACAGAAACTCAACAAGGCTGGTGTAAACGATCCATACTCAGTTCAGAGTCCCCGATCCAAAGTATTATGACATTGTCAACTATCTAGTTCACACCACATCTCGATACACGTGTGAGCTGTTTAAAGCTTCTAAAACTTTAGAAGCTTACAAGTATTTCTTGGCTGGTCATGTACATGGGACTGGTGTAAGGGAGATACCCAGAAGAAATCAATTGCTAATCATATCGAAGGTGAGATTACTGTTACAATGTCTAACGACCAACAGACAGTGCGTAAAGCAATTTTGATATCAGCCGATAATATGGCTGGGCGATATGGCAAAATATTTCACGTGATAATTTTTTTCCCCATATCAAGCAATTAATGAAAACGATCACAACATAATTCAGGTAATTTTTTCTTTACACCAATGCTACATTTGCTTAAAATGCCCTTGGAATAGATTCATAGCATGAAAAAGGCAACAAATTGAATGGACTGCAAACTGAAAAATAAGTTAAATGGACAAATCATACAAAAATAAACTTTTTTGTCCTAGGGCACTAGAAAACGCCAACAGTACATTTTGTTGCTAGATTTTTTTCTCTGACTGCCTAGCTGCTCATTCCAGGATATGTATGGCTGGACAATATGCCCTAAAAATGATATCACAATATTTTCAGAAATTTTCACAATACGATATTTGTCACAATATTTTCAAATTCGTATGTATAAAACAGAAATATGATGGGTGGCTTTCAGTTTTTTCTGATTACAATTACAAAATCGTTTTATTAACAGTTATAGAGTGAGCTATAAATCTCTGAAATAATAAACCAGGTTTATTACCCACCTAATTATTACATCCAACCCCCCCAACATTCAGGAATATTTAACAAAAATCTACCCGAGAAACAAATACATTGCTGCTCCTTCTTCTGTGTTGTTCCTTTGGAAAGACAGCGAGTTGGTTTTTGGGGATTTTGGGGTTTAAGAAGATCATTTACCGTATCAGATCCACGATGTACTTGTGGACGCTTTCGAATGCCAGGTAAAAGCGTGACAGTATTTCAATGTTGTTCTCCCTGAATTCTTCATCTATGTCCTGAAGCTCCGCTTTAGCCTCCAGTTTGTTTTCATAATACTCTGGACCCTTTGAGGAAAGAAAAGAAAAGTACGAGGCATGACCATTTAATGACCACTTTTTTAGATGGTATGATACTGACTGATGGAGAAGACAGCAGGAGGCACCTTGAAATAGCTGAAGTCGCAGATGATGTCTCCATACTTATGCTGGTCGTTCTTGTCTCTGAGGTGGAAAACGGCGGGGATGAACTCGGACAGACGAAGGAGCTCCGCTATGATGGCATTTCCCCGGGAAACGATCCGGAGGATCGCCTGCCCGCACGAGTTGTTCTCCGCGAGGAAGTCCACCATGGCCGCAAGCAGCACCGGGGTCCGGATGACCCTGCCGGTCACGAGCGGAGGTTGGGGCGCCTCACCGACTCAGACGATCGCCAAAGTGAGCTGTCAAGCACGTCATCCGTCGGGAGGTCTGTGCCTGATGGTACCAAAAAGGAAATCAGACATGGGTTCCAGTTTTACCACAAAATGTATGCTGAATATTAATGTACTGTCATTTCCTACGATCATTAGGACAGGGAACTTCTGTGCTGCACAAGCCAGAAGCATGAAGTAAATCAGACCTGACACGCATGTTTAAGAGTAGTTATCTTTATCTTAGAAAAGCCTTTACCCAAGGTGATTTGGATATCTTACAACTGTATGACTATTATTATTATTATTTTTCATTTCACACCCACTTATCCTCCAGGTATTCATGCACTGAGCAGACAGGCTCTAACAAGAGAGAACATTTACCCCTGACTGTACATGACAAACCGTTACGTTCCCATTACTGGAGAAAGAAGGACATTTTTATATACGCCATGACAGATACGATTTATGAAACAAATGAAAAACAAATTCCGTTCTCATGTATAACCAGTTTAAACTATAAACTATTAAGTGCATTTTTAAGGGTTATGACAACGAAAACAGTCTTCGTGTTTTTGACATTTACTTCTTAGATTATTATGGTACAGAAAGCAATGGTAATTCTTATAAGTGTAGGAAAAACGCACTTATTCAAAGATATCTGTAAATTTACTCAAATAATACCCTGACAACTGCGTGCATTTGCAGGAAAATGAGCTCGCATCTTTATAACTGCAAGATAATACAAACCATTTAAAACGCCAACTCTGACGCACAAGATATATAAAGACAGACAAAAAAGTGTGTCTGTCCAAACAGTCTTTAAACAGTATGACAAACTGATTATAATAATTTGAGATAGCTAGCGCACAACTGACATACCCACTTCCTCGCTTCCGGTCTCTGCTAATCACATGACAGAATCACATGACCAAAAAAAAAAAATCACATGCTTCGAATCTAAAGGAAGCCTCCCAAAAGTGTCCGCTAGATGTCGCTGGGTGTCTTCCATCTATCCGCCAACGCTAAACCTGACCGGTGGGGTAATCGCAAGCGCGCTACAGTATTAACGTAAGGCTCGCTAAAAAAACATTCTTGTCCATTACAATCTAATATCTGAATGCATTTCAAAGATGTAACCGCATTTCGTATGCACAGTCAAGCTACAGAAAAAAATAGAGCATTAAAGTTTGCGAGGACTTCACAAACGCCATTCCGTCTTTCTCCGACTACCTTTCAGGCATTTCGAGAAGTAGGCACTCCTTCCAATAAAACATAGTCGGTTTGGCAGCCTACGCAAATATTGATTCACTGCTTAAAGCAAACAGTTCCTAGCTTGTCTTAAATGACTCATAAGGAACATGCGTTTACAAAACAAAAGTGGGCTCCGGCTCAGAGACTTGGGGAAAAGAAACGTGACCTGGAAATATGAAGGGCGCCATTATCTCTGCCATCATAACCAGATTTACCTCCGTTCGTCCACTTTGCGCGCTGTCTTCGGGACCGAAGCAGCTTTAAAGTTACATTTTGTATTGTTTCTGTTCCTTATTGTTGTGTTTTTTTGGCAAATATTTTGTCCGACTAAGTCAGGCGTTGTCTAAAATCCTGTCAAACGTCTTAAGTTGCACCGGAACGCATTGTTTTAATGCTTTGTAATGCAGAGAAGAAATGGATGCAGTGAACTTTTGTAACCCTGTGTTACCCTGGGCTGTGTGTGCATCTCAGGACAGCAAAATGGGATATGCCAAGACTGAATTTCGTTGTACTGGCTACCTGTCCAATAACAATAATGGCATTCCGTTCTAACAAAGGTTACAGAGTCAATACGGCAATTTAACTTCCCAAAGTTCACGTACTGAGCACCTTAGCTCAGCCAATGATGGGTATAGTGTGTGGCTGCAACCTTAGCAGTTGACATAAAAGGAGGTAGGAGAGTGTGTGAAAGGAAAGGTGAACAGAGGGCCACTGCTGCCTCGTGTGGAGCCAAGCCTCCGAGGTGTGGATCCGGTACTGCTTGACTGTGTGTGATCTTCTCTTTGTGTCACTGCTCTTCTCTCCTTACTCCCTTTCTGTCATGTTTACCAGGAAACCGTAGGCTCCAACTAGAAGGGCTTCTTACAGCAAACACTCAGCTAGCTGTCCTGTGAACAGGATCTCGAACCTGCCCTTTCCTTGTTTCAACATACAAGTTTGTACACACACTTCCAACAAAATCTCACCTCATTTTTTTTTCACGATGACTCACTGCTTCTGCTTCGTTTTATTTATACATGCTCACAAATACATTCATTTTAGGACATGCTGTAGCCTCGTACTGCCTGGATTTTGGGGGCTGACGTCCCCACCCCCAGCTATGTATGTGTGTGGAGTCTGTGCAACCCACGAACAGGCAGATATTTGCTCATAGTCTGAAAGCATTCAGTCTTCTAATTTGCAAATGGTGGGTAATTATGTGCTCTGTAATAGACTTGCATGTCCCTTTCCTCGAACTGGATAAGCGGCAATGGATTACGATTCATCCCTGTGCAGGTTGCTAATGACTCAAAGGTCTAGCACAGGACTGATTCATGTTTACAGGCTGTGTTTACACTCAGACCACAGAATGCAGGCTTCCTTGTCATCCCACATATAAATAAATTGACAGTTGGCAGTGAAGCCTTGTGCTACAGGACCCCTATACTGTAGAACAGTCTGCCAGCTCATGTGCTGCATGTCAAATCAGTCTCAGTCTTTAAACCTTGACTGAAGACCTATGAATTCAGTTTAGCTGACCTGCTCCCTAACACATAGCATACAGTAGCTGTGGCTGCTGCAGCTGCTCTACAAGCCCATTTGATCTGTTGTGCTTCTTCATCAACGTATCTATTCTGACCACCAAAGTCTCTGCCTTCCTTCCCACATGTTTGGATGGTGGCACAAGCTGGTTCAGTCCCATGGAAGTGTCACTTTGTGGGTGTGGCCTTCAACCTGCCGACACACGGATGGACTTTGGCTGCGACCATGACCACGCTCCACACCTTGCTTTTAACAAGAAGGCCCATTCTTTGTATTTATGTTACCATGCTTGGACCTTGGACCCCCAGAAGTTTTTTTTCTCTTCATGGGAGTTTTTGGTTCCTCTCCTCTGTTGTCGTTTGACTTTCTTTCAGTCTTTGTTTTCTCTTTTCCCTGTTTCATGTATCATTCTGGATAAGTGATGTAGTGATGTTTTACCACACACCCATGTAAAGAGCCTTGGGGTGACTCGGTGAAAGGCACTATATAAAATTTAATTGAATCGAATGGCCATCTTTTCAAATCATTTACAATCATATCAGAAACCTGAACAGCAGGCTTTTATAGTGGCAACTTTTTTTCCTATTTATTTATATCAGAATCACCCCCAGGAAAAGGAGAGTCATTTCATTGCACATCCAATCAGCTAACTTTAAGTCCCAGCAGGGAAACAGTAAGCCTGAACCTATCCAAGAAACAAAACAAGGCATATACTTTATGGCACTAAGGACAATTTGTATGACGCCACCTTTTCTTAAGTCTTGGTTCATTGATTGTGGAAGCAGACCATCATACTCACCCAAACATGGGAAGGTCATATAAAAGTCACGCATTCATCCACATCCAGGGGCGTAAGTGAAACGCAAAACCCAAAACACAGAGCTCTAGTATTTCAATGGTCCTCCACCTGCTTCTCCTGGCCAAGCTTAGAGGAGCCTTGAGTCTATCCCAGGCAGTAATGAGCAGGAGGCAGAGGGCCACCCTGGATGGGATGGGAGTCGATCACAGAGCACACAGTCAAGACTATGGGCAATTTCCAGACAAGTACAGTCGACATTCACGTATCGTGGGGGGTCTCCCGCGGTCTGTAAAAACCACACAAAACTTTTTGTCCTTTTGGAGAGCGAAGCGAGTGGAGTGAAGCAAAAAGATTCCAGAAAGGCAAGATACAAAGATCACTGCGAGATATCACGTTTGAGGCCGCCGTCAACACGGCGCTGTTCAGAAGTGTATTTCATGCACTTTTGAGTCACAACGCTTTTTTGTGCCTGATCTGCGGCTTTCACGAAACACCCCAAAAATTCCCAAATCATTTCTTAATGCCAACACTGCAATATATCAAACAGTGGCGTGGAATACAGAAGGGGCGACTGTATTAGCCTAAATACGTGTGTTTGGAGTGTGGCAGGAAACTGAATTATGCAGAGAAAACCTGAAGATACAGGGAAAACATGCAGACTACATGCACACAGACTAACAATAAATTGTAGAATTTCTCTTAAAAAAAAAAAAAGAACTAAAACAACCATGACACCTCACATTATTACTCATGGCCTGCACAGGTCTTTATTGTATTGTGGAATCACACATTCTGCATTCAAAGGGTTAATTTAAGCATTCGATCCAATACATACAGTCAGGTCTAAGAGGGATGGGCGAGAACATTTTACGTACTTTTGCCGTTTGCACCCCGACTTAGAGAAGTTACAGCTAAACAACAAACTTAATGACAGAATACATCGCTTAATGGATAACACAATTTCTACACAGTAAAACTTGCTCTATTTCAGTAGTACGCTGTGATCAAATGAACTGACCACGATATTTATGTACATCATGCTAACTGATTATACACAATACATTCCTATTTTCTTGTAAGGAAGTACAATAAAAAAAATTAAACATGCACATCATAATATGTACTTCACAATGTTTAAAGGGTGTATATATGCATATATAAAAAATCCTACTCTGAACCTGAATATTGAACATAGTGTTAAGTCGATCTTATTCTTCTTTCCACAGTGTAGCAACAAAAACAGAGTTGTACAGCTCTTTGATAAATTCACAGCCTCCACATGGAAGTCCAAGGCAAAGAGAAGAAAAAAAAATTAACCAAAAAATTTTAAAACAGTAGTTTGCACTTCATATAGATACTGCGATCTATAACCTCCTTTGTTCTTTGTTTCATATACAGTGCTTTATCTTTATTTTGGCGAAAAAGTGCAGGCATGTAAAAAGGACCTGTATCCAGACAGTGAGTATATTCCACACTATCTTTTCCAAACCTGCAGTGCTTTGCGTCACAGCAGAACGTGTAAACATCTCGTTTTCTTGGTGCAGTGCGGCCGTCGCTGCCGGAATTCACACTGCCAGAGTGTTGAGTGGTTGGCACCCCATGGCCACCAGCAACGTGCGTGATCATGCCCCGGAGTCCCCCTCCCCCCGCATGCACACACCAAGCTGCGTCAGTTCGTGTCATTCGCACCCATCAGGTGATGCTGTCAGGCACAACAAGGGACTGATGCATTGGCAATAACCATGTCATTAAAATAAAATTTTAAAATAAATTATAAAAAAAAACACGTGTGTATAATTATGACAACAGAATATACACACGAGTAAATTTAAGTGTGAATACAGTCAACCTACAAGCATAAAAACACAGCTGGCTTTCTGTTCCTGAGCCATTTACACAGTGTGTGCGTGCGTGTGTGTGTGTGGAATAAGGCAATGATTGGAAAATAAAAAGCACAGGTCAAGTATGATGGCCTCCATCAGCACGATCATGAGAACCTCAGTGTCACATAAACCCTGTACAAAGGCCCCCCACCCTCACTCCACAGAGGGTCTGCCTTCACAGAGCACCGTCACACCCTCTGCTGAGTCGCTGATGAAAGACGCAGGGATAGACATATTGCAAGAGTCAAGTAAAAGAATCATAAAAATAAGGCAAACATTCATACGCAGGTTCATACACACATAAGGCCAGCATACAATCTCACGCACTGGACAATGCTCATTAACGTTTTCACTAATGCTTGGAAAAAGGTGTGCAATTTAAAACAAAAGCTACTATTGGGCAAAAGCCACATTTATACTGGTAAAAAATACATAAATCTCTACTATATATAAATAAATTGATACGTTTTCCATACATAAGGAAGGCATTATTTTCAACAGGATAAAAAAAAAAAACATACTACTTCCTAGTTGGAAAATAGAATCATGTCCCTGTTTTAGATGTTCCAGTGTGTATGTTGAGAAAAGGGGCCGTTTTCAGCTTTGCAAGTGAATGTTGTCGCCCCCTATTGGGCGGCGTTTGTCAGCGGCCGGATTAAAGCAGCTGTAGGTCCAGGAAGGGACCCCCCAGATGGCTGTGGGTTCGGCTTTGCAAAGGCTGCTTGGTTGACAGGAGCGCCGGGAGAGCGACCAGGCCTTCACTGCCGCCAGGCTGTGCGTACAAGTTATCCATCAGAGTCACAGCCTCTGGGGGGTTCTGCAGGAGAGAGAGGGGTCGGTGAGCAGAAATTAGCATTTGGAAGCTGGAAGGTCACACCAGTTTTCTCCCAGCACCACAGAATGAGCCTCGCGCTTCACCTCTACCCGTCACCTGCGTGTGGTCCACGGCCGCCACGCCCACACCCAGCTACAGCGCCACCCAGTGGCTGACGCCACACCTGTTCATAGCAGCCAAAGCTTCCCTTGTGCCTTTACCCAAAAAGAGTCTCCTTCCGTTTCACGGCAGATCTGGAATTTCGGCACAGAAACCCAATGACTGCGGCAACACGGCCTTCAGATCTCTTTCCGTTTTCCGAATAAAAATGTGAAGGCCAATCAGGGGGCACGGCAAACCTGAACAGGACGAACGACGGGCCACTGTCACTACTTGCGAGGCTGCTGACACCAAAAATAACCCGAGTAGCAGCGGGGGGACCCACACCGTGGTGGGGGGGGAAGGGGGGGGGGGCGCCCTTTCAGTCTGAGGCCTGGCTGTAGCAAAGCCTTACCTTCCTCTCCTCCCCTTCTAAATACAGACCCACTGTTTGGGGTGCGTGAGAAGTGTCCTCGCCTGGTCATGTGACTGCACGAATCCATCTTCGGACGGATACTACAGTGTAAGTTTGAACAGAGATATCGGGACTAAATAAATCGTCTGGTCGTCACAGCAACTCTACAGCTCAAAAGTAAAAGCAAAAAAAAAAAAAAACAAACAAAAAAAACCTGCTCTAGTAGGAGAACAGAGGAAACAGAGATAAGAAATTAAAGGAATGTACTGATTCCTTGTTAGGAGGGAATCTAACCCAGGTAAAAACAGTGCATGAGGTGGGCTGACAGCCCATGGCTACACACACACACACACACACACACACACACACGAGAGACACTAGGCTGTTCCTCTAACTATATTTTTTGAAGGAAGGAAGGAAATTGGAATGTCCAGAAGAAACCAACGTAAACACAAGGAGGTAAAGGAAAATCTGTGAGGATTCGAACCCGCAGCTCTCGGGGTATAAAGTCCGCAGTGCCATGCTGCCCTCAACACAGGTACAGTAATTAAATTTCCTGGCCAGCCTCCATTTCCTCCCCGCAGTCCTCGTCTCCCGATCGCCCGGTCCGCTGACCCGACCCGTCCCGTCTTAACCGACTTTTGGCGCCGGCACCAATGGGGGCGTCTGCGGTATCGAGGGTTACGACATCACCCCCCCGGAAAGGCAGAGGGGAGCATGTCCGTGCACGCCCGACTACACGGGGGCCAGGAGGAGGAGGTGGGGGAGGGCCAGGAGACGAAAATGACACAAAAAGAGAAGGGGGAGAAAAAAAAACAGGAGGACTGGGGGGGGGGGGCTGAGGGTTTCCTAATGGCACAGCAGCCCAGGTGACGTCGCTGACAAGAGGCACCATGATCCTCTGGGCTCAGCTTCTTCTGACAGTTGGTATATTATCGTGAAGCGCCCCCCCCCCTTTTACAGCCGGTCAGCCACCGGGCTTCTCCACAAGCGGCTGACGGAGCCGAAAGCAGCTGCTCAGATAAAAGGGTCGACTGTAGCCCATCTGCGCAATACAAGCTGAAACTTATGTGACACCCAGAAAACACAAGGGCATCTCCTGGGGGGGGGGGGCGGCCCTGTTTTTCCAATCAGCATCACTGTATTGATGCGTGTCAACTCCTAAATCCCAGATTTCCTCAGAACCGCCACATGGGCACATAAACAGCATGTGCACAGAACCAGAACAAATAGCCACTGGACAGTATGTACCAGGAAACAAAGAGCAGAAACCAGAGACGCACCTGCTCCGCACAAAGGAATTACCCCACAGGACCAGTGCTCCCACCAAAGAGGCATTAAAGTGACCAACTGCCTGGCGAGATAAAGCTTCAGAACAGAGAGCTTGGGCCCAGGTACGGGTTATAAGTGCAGAAGGAGTAAAAGGGACGGGGTTTGGGTTTGAGGTTCAGTCCGGTCTGCCTGGCCGGTGGGGGGGGTCAGGTGGTCGGTCGGTCTGCACAAACCTGGTAGCCCTGGACGATGTTGAGGATCTCTTTAACACCGCTGTTGTAGGCAAGACTCTGCATCCTCACCAGGGCCCCGGGCTGGGCCGCCAAGGGGGGGGCACTGCTGGGGGAGGGGAAATAGTTCAGGCTGGTTGGAGAGCCTGGGGGGCTGCAGGTGGGTTAAAGAAAAAGAGTGGGGGAGGGGGGGAGTAAGATACACTATAACCACAAAGAAGGGGGATGTGATGCCTGAACAGAGACATATGGGTGTACATAAATAAATACATGTTAAAAGTTCTGGCAATTTTTACCATTTAAAAGAGGGTTTGTCACCAGTGCGTTTAAGGGGACACTACAGGCATGAAGCTGTGTAGGTCATTGCTAAACAGAACGGCCCAGAGACGTACGATATCTCTATTTGCATGACTTATTTTTATTTCCTGAAGGACATCTGTGGGCCCAGTGAGCCATGCCAGTGTGCAGTGCCAGTGTGCCGTGCCGGCAGTGACCGTCCTGTAGAACTGCTGCGCGCACGCAGAGGGCCACGCTTAGGATGGGACGGGAAGAGTCGTGGCATTCCAACCCGGATATTCCCGAAGCAAAGACTGGACTTGTGTGGCCAGCAGCGTGAGGAGCGAACGCTCCTGTTTAACCAGCAACCGACTGACCTTCAACGTGTTCCCATTTTTGGGGACTGACATTTCTCGTTTACAGCCAGTCACTGTATAAACGGCAGGGCAGCTCAGTCATTAACTACCCTTCCTGTACGTCCTGCCTTAATCCTTACAGCGGGATCACCTCTTACACGAGCCACTGACTCATGGTGATTGGTGGACTGTCCACCTGAGCCCGCCTTCCCCTCCTGCTCGTCCAATCACCGCTGCCTTACCAGGAGCAGATCTGTATCAGGAAACGCTCTACTCCACACTCACTGGCCTGTTATATAAAACCGTGAATGATTAATACTAATGAGACATGATAGGAATGAAAACAAAAAAAGTCTTAAAGTCGCCTTTAGTGTGTCCTCCGATTTGGAATTGGGTTTTTTTACTTTTAAACTTACTCCTGTTTTACTGTCAGCCCTAAATGTTGGAAATGGAAGATTTCAGCCAGTTTCAGTATCCCTCCGTCACTGTGACACACTGCGGGAAACACGGGAGGCCAGGAGAGGTCAAAGCTGGGAGGATATGTCTGCGTGAAGCCCCACGCACCCCCGGCACCTCTGAGGGGAACTGCGGCGACACAGAGCAAACCGACGCAGTGGGCAGCACAGTGGTCAATGGGGCGGAGTCAAGGCGCACAGAGTTTCGGAATTAAATCCCAAGTAGGCACCGCTGTTGTACCTTTTAGCAGGGTGAATGAAGCAGAGCAAAACAGGAAGTCGTGCGAAAGGCAGGGCTGGCTTTACACAAGAGTGCCAACGGCACGACGAGGGAAAGGAGGTCACCGCGACGGAAAAGGGGGCTGAGGCGTCAACGGTAAGGCAGTAAGCAGCAGGCCCACCTGGGGTAGTAGGCGGTGTAGTTCATGAAGAGCTGGGTGGAGGCAGGATAGAAGGCAGCAGAGGGCTGCACCGGCCGAGGGGCGAGCAGGACCTGGGGCTGGTACAGAGTGGCTGCCTCCGGGGGCAGAATGGCCGTGGGGGGGGGGAAGGTGTAGGAGGGGGGGGAGAGGCCTGAGGAGAGAAGGAGTTGAGGGGAATCGAGGGTTAAAGAACACTTTCCAAGACCGATACAACACTGCTTTGCCGGTATTTTGTTTTGCGTTTAGACAGTTTGCCCCCAACAGATATGGCAGGAATCTGCAAGCCTGAGAAATCTGAAAAGTCATGTACAGTCATTTAAAATTTTTGATGCGGTCCTGATTTTTGGGCAGAATTCTGGGCTGGTTTTTAAAGAATCTAATTATTATCCAATTTTTAATTTGGATTAAAAGCCACAAGTCGGCATCGGCAAGCAGACCGCGGCGGTGGCAGGCTGGGGAGCTCATGCGGGGAGTGGGGGACGCATGATGAGCGGCCATTTTAGGGCAGGGGCTTAAAAAAAAAAAACAAAAAAAACAAGTGTGAGATTCCTGCAGGACCTGTTCTTGGTGATTACCCCGAGGTGCATCTTCCCACTCAAAGCGCAGAAACACGCCACCTTTCCACATGCCCTAATTCCCACCCGTCCTCTCTGCCACTCCTCCCCTCCCCCGGGCCCATCTTAAGAACCCAAGTCAGACCCCGCCCTCACCACGACTCGCCAGTGACCCCGCCTCCATACCCTGCAGGCACAAGACCAGTGACACCATGATTCAGCTATTACACCCATCAGATTCACACTCACCCTTCCGAAAAAGGCCAAAAAGCAGCCTGGACCTGTCCGTACGTTTTGCCAGTTGTGATTTTAACGTTTTTTGAAAAAGTCATTAGTATTACACAGCTAAGTTTCCCCACAGTTGTGACTGAGAAGGTGAGCAATCTGATAATTTCCCCAAAATAAACTGAAGTGCCGTTAAAATAAATTTTGCTAAATTAACCAGCCGAAAGTCAATCTTTGACTGTGCTTTCAGCCAGGCTGGATTGTCAAATGCCTGCCACTTTCTTATGCACAATGCATTTTATGTAATGATGACTTTCCAGTCATTATTACATTTAACAGAGTCTTAACCATTTTTGAAAACTTGCCAACTGCAGTTCCAAGGGAATCTGTAGGTTTTTGAAAGCAGAGTAACCCAGATTTACAGCAACCACAGAGAAAAAACAAACAAACAAAAAAAAAAAACACTTATCCCACAGGCCTACCGATCCGTTGAGACTTTTCCCACCAAGGTTATATTCTGAATCAAAAAAAAAAGAACCCAGAGAAACAAAGAATTTCAAAGGAGCTCCAGCACCTACCAGCACGTAGCTTAGAGAAGCGCCAAGCCCCCAGCAGAACTTACGTCGTAACTTACATGGCGGCGGGGACAAGCCATTCCTGTTCAAGGTGCCCCCCATTAACACAATGTTCATCTCCTCGGCCGAGCACTGAAACACCTCCACGTATCGGTCTTTCATCGTCTTCTTGTGGCACCTCTGGGCCGTCAGGAAGGCCCTCTCCGCCGACTTCATCTGGATGAAGGCGTCCCCAGACGGACGGCCCTGCGACACGGAAACAGCCCTTCGTTTCTCCACTGGTGACCCTTCGTTTGGCTGATCCCAGTACAGTGTTAACACCACCTTACGAGGTCGTCTTCAACAGCGTTGAAGACGACGCAAGTCTTTATGGCAAGAAGCTGTCACATATACAGCCCAAAAATAAGCATACAACCTCCAAATTAAATATGGGATCATTTTTTAACCTTATTTGTACATCAAGTTGTTTCTTAGTGTAGAGCAAAGGTGTTTAATTCAGTAAATGGGCCATGTTAGACCCAATCCAATGCCACGTTAGCCTATCTATGTGTAGCATTCTAGTAAACCATCTACATCATATTTTAACTCTGGGGGGAATAGGTACCCCTTGAATATTTTTTTTTACTTGGGGGGGGGGGGGGTCACCTCACAAACAATTTTGGAAGATTGATAGTGCCAATCAAAACACGATTAACATGCAAAATTAAGGATATCTGGTAACAAAGCATGATGCTTCAAGCAAGCACAACTTTTCAGCTGATCTCAGGTTTACTAACATATCTGCCATTCTATGCGATTTATGCGATTAATCGCCATTGATTCACCTGGTGGTACCAACTAGGTGGGATTTGAAATCCCGTCTCTTGAAAAGCTGATGCTTGCCGGGACACACGACCTCTGCAGCTTTGAGCCTGCTTGTCTTCGCAAACTCGCCACCAGACTTTCCATGACGTTTGCCATTTCATTAGTATTTATCTAGCTATGTTTCTCAGCTGCGTCACCGGTCTCCCGATTATAACTAAAAACGGGCTCCTGCAAGCAATCTATGTATCTCGTCTGTTCGGAGTTGCCCATGCAAGCTGTTGTATTTTTCCAGCATGGAGAGTCTGATGTATTAAATTCTTTCACCGCAGTTTCAGCTTCAGGGCGGATAACTGAGAATAGCAGATTTTGCGCTATTATGAATGCAGGATGTTTCAAATCAATATGTCCACATTCGAAAAATTGTAGGCCAGGTCAGATCCTTTATTGGTATTTTCCACAAGTTCACGTGAGCCTTGAGTTTGACTCCTGTGTTGTCTTCAGCTCGAATAGACCAGGGATGGAGTGTGTCTACCCTATAACGAGCGGTTTTATAGACAGGGATCGACATATAAAGTGTCACGGGCTGTAACTTCTTGTCGCTGCAGTGCCATTGCATACTAACTGTATGTGCAGTTATGGAAAGAAATTACAGTGCATTTTAACCTTAATATTGCAAATGAATTTCCTCATTTGCATTATTATGAGAAACTGCAGGTTGTTTCACTTTATATGGAGAATGCATACTTGTGTACCAGTTATGTCAATCCCTGCTTATATATAACCAAGAGCTAAGGATTGGAGAGGGGGCTGTTTAAATATTTTTGATTCTAGAGGGGGTTCCCCTTTCATAGTTTTGGTTCTGGGGAAGGTGCTGGTGGCGACTGCTCAGGGGGGGTCACAGACCCCTTTAGAAACCGCTGGTGTAGTGTATGAAGGTGGGTCCAGGATGGATCGACGGCATGGGAAGTGGGGAAGTTCCGTACCTGCTGGTTGAGCACCATGTGAACCCCGTGGGGGCGAATGTCAGCTGTGAACTCCCCCAGAAACTCCAGAATGTCCTCGATTGTGGCCGTGTAGGGAAGGCCTCTGAGTCGGACGCAGTCCCGTACCCCGGGAGGGGGAGCGAAGGGTGGCTGGGGCACCACGGGGATGATGGGGGCCGGTGCTATGGGGATCAGGGGCGCAGACGTGTACCTGTTCAGCACCTGCAAAGGTACAGGGCGGGATAAACACCTGCACACAGGTAGCCTCCACCTCCAGCTTATAACTGCTTCCTAGCCAATCAGCTTCCGTCGCCGAGATGCGGCTTGTATACACGCCCTCAGCCAAAGGCTGGATAATCCTCTGTGAACAGCTGGCGGTTCAGGATACAACGTGCCCCAGAAATACATCATTCATCAGACCAACGTAGCCCTTGGGACATGGACTCCTGCCAACAGGACACCGAACTGTTTGCCATCCTCACAAGAGGTTGTAAAAAAAAAAGTTCCCATATGGACCTCAAGGAAAGAAAACATCAGAGTTAACCATCAAATCACCAGTAGCCAAGCCACCCAAGTGACATTTGCTTTCAAAGCACTTAACGAGTGAAAAATTTGGGTTCTGGTAAAAACCAGGTATTTACATTAGTATCTGGCATGATGTAAGGAAAGAAGAACTCATTACAAAATCTAAACGATCCATTTGCTCTGGTATTTTTATTGTACCAGTTTGCAGCATTCCACCACAGATACAGCTAATATCAATAAACAAAGAACAGAGCAGATACAGAAATGCGTCAAATATCCATCACGCAATTTTGTGACGCTGGGTCTTACAGGTTTGGCGACCAGAGTGAGATTTTAAAAACACGTTCCAAAGCAAGTTTGGTTTAACAAGACGCCAGCTATGTTAACCAGCCAATGAGGTTATCAGAAGATGGACAGCGTAGTTTGGTGAGCCTGGCGTGTGTAACGGACTTCCAGGAAATTAAAACACATCAAACTGTTAGTGAAAGCAACGGCAGTCAAATACGCTGTTAATCTAATCCCCTTTAGTCTTGCTGCTGCCTCCTGGGGCCTGTTTCATGAAGTAGGATTTCTTAGCCAGATAACTTGTTGAATTTAAGGTACCCCAGTTTAAATGCCTAGCCTAAACTACCTTAAATCCAGCAAGTTATCCAGCTAAGCAAGAAATCCTGCTTCGTGAAATAGACCCCTGGAGAGCTTCAATAAAAACAAATATGCACAGAAGTCTCCTCCCATAAAAGCAACCCCCCCCCCGCCCCCGCCCCGGCGTGTTCTGCGTCCCACACCACACCCTCACCTGCTGCACTTCAGCCACGGTGCTCTTGAACAGCTCAATGTACCGCTTCCCTAGAATCTCCTTGTGCTTCTTGAGGGCGTTCTGAGCGTGCTCCTCGCAGGAGAACAGCACGAAGGCATCCCCCGTGGGCCTCCCGTCCGGGTACTTGACGAAAAGGATGCCGTCCTTCCCGCCTGTGACAGGGCAGGCGGGAGCGAAGAAGAGCAGCACATCCTCAGCGCTGGCGGTGAAGGGAAGCCCCCTCATGCGGACGATCACCTGGTTCTCCCGGGACAGGAACTGGGCCACCTCACTGGAGGTACCTGGGGAAGACGAACAGAAGATCCGCTCACATGGGAACGAGAGGTTTCCCCTCATCTTTCAGGGTGGCCGCAAAAAAACATATGAACCATCTCATTTTCCTGCTAAAACTATTGAAGGTCATGTGTAAAGGGCAGGAAGCCATTAAGTTTGGAAATCATGTTTAAAGTGGGTGTGTGATATATATATATATATATATAAAAAAAATACACACACACACAAAAAATGAATAGATATTCTTACCACCAGCTATTTTGAGGAAATCTTCACCAGTTGCCTTGTACACCTATATGAAGAAAATATCCATTTAAGAAATGACTCGGATGTCAAAGATACGGGACAGAACAGCATTGTTACAGGCAAAGTTCAATAGGGAAATAAAAGTGAACGCCACAGACTGAAGGGAAAAAAAAAACACATCAAGTCCAACTGCAGCCAAACAGGAGTCTGGTCCTAATCAGAAAAGCACTGCTATGAACACTGGAACGGGGGGGGGGGGGGCACACAGACCTCAATGTAGCGATTGCCCATGTGGTGCTTGTGCCTCCGGAGTGCCAGATCTCGGTGCTCCTCGCTGACGAAGCGCACCAGCGCCTCCCCGTTCCTGCGACCCTGGGCGTTCAGGCAGAGCGCCACCCCCCCTCTAGAAGAGCAAAGGGGAGCCGCCATCAGCCCACGGCATCAGCCCACGGCATCAGCCGGAAAGCATGCAGCACAGAACCCAGCTCGCTTTGCTTAAGAATGCTTAGCAGACAGAGCGTTTAGCAGGCATCTTATATATAAAATAATAAACGTTAATGCACGTTTTCATCCTTTACGCTGGTACATGTTTTCCTGGAGCTCTTAAGACTGGTTACTTCAGTCAATGATACGATAGCAAGGCAATTCCTGGGATTCGAATCCACAACCTCTGGGTTACAAAAGCGGCAGCTTAAAGGCCTACAGCATCTTCTGTATTTGTACATGCAGGCAAAGGCGTGGAAGGGCACTCGGTGACGGGACTGACTTGGCAATGTTGAGGCCCCTGAAGAAACGGGCGATGTCCTGGTCGGACGACTGCCAGGGGAGTCCGCGAGCGCGGATCACTGTGTTCTCATCCACCCGCTCCATCTTGCTGCTGTGCGGAAGAAGGAGGAACGTGAAGTGGTCAACCAGGCAAAGGTCCTTTTTAACATTAATGTGTGCTGTGTTACTTTCCAGCTGAGTGACAAGTCGATGGATGGGGCCTCTTACCAGGTGCCGGTCTCAAATTTTTCATTCACTCTTTCCGGGAGAGAGAATTTGTAACCTGAAACAAAAATAATCAAAAATACATAAACACACAGCAGGAAAAAAAACAGGAAAGTTAGCTAATGAGAATATTTGCTATTCAGGGAAGGATTCGACTTAACATTTATTTACTCACACAGGGGGTCTGAAATGAGTGCCAGGATTATGTCGCTCATGGTCTGGACCTTTATGGAGCCATATCCATAAACTGACACATCTGGCTTTATGTTCAGATCTGACAAAAAGTAGTGATTAAGGAGAATGGAGGGATCAAAACAAATTATATATAAGCGTTTGTGTGTGTGTGTGTGTGTGTGCGCAAGCCTCTGTGTGTATATAAAATACATTTTTTAACTTTTTTTTTTTTTTTTTTTTTAATTAACACATCAAGTAAAGGGGTACTAGATTATTTGTACCCCCTCAGGTGTAGTGTTACCACAAATTCTGCCACCCCCCCACTCATGAAACACATTAGTGTTCTAAGAGAAAATCACATCAAAATGTGTCTGACTTCTGCGGCTTTCGTAATTCTCTCATCTAAAGCTTTCAATATTTTGTGCCGTCTGTTTGTTCAGTTGTTACTGCCACTGTAAGGCTATTCAAGTTAGTGTCGCCGCCCCCCCCCCCCGATATCTGTCTTTAACACATTAAACCTACAGTCCACTTCCCTGATACATTATGCCCACTGTGGTTATACGAGTCATAATTACTTACTATTACTTATAACTAATGTAGACACACGCACACAGACACAATGTTGGTCTCTTTCTCCCCAAAGTCTTATGTCCTGAAAGCTAAAAGCTCTTGGGTGGGTCCGCAGGACTCACTGCTTTGTTGGCTAAACACTGTCCTTTCTTTCAGGAGGCAAATGACCTGTCTGTATTGTTTTTACATTTGCATTTCAACCCCCCCCCCCACACACACACACACAAGTTCCACAGGGCAACACCCTCTGCGTTTCTGGCTTCACAGAAAAGAGCAGAGGCTCAACAGGTAGTAAAAGAGTTCAAATGCACCAACCAGTCAACAGGTCATCCTTCTCGAGAACCAGCACACCCACGAAACCAAGCATACAGAGACGCTGAACCATAGATCACCGAACAATGGCTGAAGGGCTTCTCCCAAAACCCTGATTACTGAGGAACAAGGATACAGTCTGCCATGTTCTGAACGTCCAAGTCCTTCAGATCTGCCGACTCTGGGAAGTGCTTCTTGAAGTCCTTTCGCAAGTCGAAAAATGAGTAGAAACATTCCGGAAGCATGATGTTCTGCAAGAATATGTCCATTAGCATAACCGCGTAAAATATTTATGATTTAGGAGTCTATGACAGGGAACACGTTCAGGAGAATGAAGAGCACCGCACCACAAAAGAATAAAACACTATCTCCAAGACTTTCTGTTGTCAATTTTTCATTATTAAACAGTTGAGCAGTAAACCAATATTTTACTTACAGCAAATAAGATTATGGTGATACAGTCAAATTGAAGAGTTCTGCACTCAAACAATTCAAAGACAGATCTGAATTTTTCCTTTTTTTAAGCGCAATAATTCAGTTTTTGGCCAATAGAAAAAAACAAAACTTTTTCTGCCTGTAGTCAAAGTGTCAGTGAATTACAGAGAAAGGGGTCCCGGCTGGAGCTATACCAACCCCAGAGTGTGTGAAAATAGAGCAAACTTCCCCTGACTTTTACCTTGCTGGAGGCCTCAGGATGGATCACTTGACGGACGTGAAGCTGACCATCGGTACATAAACAGAATGAGGTTCCAGTCCCAAAACTGATTCCATTACTCAGTTGCTGGATAAACTGTCAATTACATGAAAAAAAAAACTTAATTGAACTAAACCTACTCTCACTTTTATAAAAGAATACCCATGCTAAAACACTATTTAGAATTTAACAGAGCAACACAGCATCCATGAAAGGCAAAGCATAATTGTGGCAAGGCAAGATACACGTTACAGCCAACTCCGACATACACTAAATCACAAAAAGGTGACCTGCAAACCTTAGCCTATTTCACTCAATAGAAAATATGTACAATAATTGCATGAGAAATGCCTTTTTTTGGGACATTTATCACACAGTGACAGTTACAGTTGCATCATTTTGAAGTGTCTCTGTAATATGATTAACTTCTTATTCCCCAGAAATATCACCGTTAAAACACTGACTAATATTGTTAAATGTTTCTTGTTATTAAAAAAACACCAGCTTTTATAATTACACAATATATTGACAAGAGATTTTCACAATAACGTGCAACATCCTCTTATTGCGAGTAAACAAATTAATCGTTACATTCAAAGGCATATATTGGCTTAATCTTGCTCCTGTGATATCATGACATGGAATGATATCAAACTAATATATAGAACTAATTTAATTTCTGAATTTGCCATCTTCACCTGGTTTAAGGCGTGCTCCAGAGGCTCTGCCGCAGAGATCGTTTCCTCCTCTATCCCACTTTGTTCTTTACATTCCTCGGTCAGCTCCAAGTGTTTCGGCTTCACGAAAACTTCATTAACTGGCCCGGTCTGCGCGAAATGCAATTTCTATGAGCTTCCATCTCCAGACAAAACTGGCAGCTTGAAGAGACTATAATGTGGCCCTTTACGTGAGCAAAGCAGTAAATTGTGGTAGAGGGAACTGCATCACAAATATTAAAAAATAAAAATAAAAAATGACAGATCGTATCCCGCATAATACCCGAAATTCTCTCATATTTACATTTAGAAATATAATGAAAGTAAAAATAATACACCGGGATATAAGAAAACGTGTTTTTGTGAACAATTTCCCGGCCCTAAAAAGGCTTGGTTTACATACTTAGAACAAAGGAAGACGCATTTTTTTTTTTTAAATAATACCTTCTTATTCGCCAAGTCCACAACTTGCCAGACCAGCTGAATGATTTCCTTCTCGTCCGATCCCAACTGATTCCCACTGGCACCAGATGTTGTACAAAATAACGCCACCAGATAATCAACATTCGCCGTCATGGTTAGGATAGGAAAAGAAAACTAAGCTAAATGTAACTAAATAAAAGAAAGGAAAAAAAACACCCCCCACAAAAAAATCACCGAACCAAAGGAAACCAGCAACCACCACCACCACCTACAGACACCTATGGCCAAAGCTAGGTGTGTTTCTCTTGCTACAAGTATTTAGTGGCTTTTTTGATTGCGTGAGAATCTATGCAAAACAGGTAGCACCCCCTCCCTGCTCGTAATGGCTGAACGGCCCTTTTTTTGTGCATCTACCTGTCCGCCACCCACGTGACTCAGGTAACAGATACCTGCCCTGTTCTGGGTCCCGCGCCATTGGTGCTTTTAAACGGGGACGTGGCATTGCAACAGGACCGGAGCCACTGCTGCTTCCTAACTAAAGTGTTACCATTTGTGAAGCCAATGTTGTTGCAATGAGTCAGAGAACGGCGTGTACCTGTGCACCAGTAAAACAACCTAAACCGGATAGAATCAGTGCGAGTACCTTATGCTTCTTTGTTGCGCAGTAGACCTGTTACGCGTTTCATTTTCATGTGCATCGCCCACCTAGGCTAGAATTGCATACAATTTTTAACATCAGAAATACCTGTACTTAGTGTATTTGATGCTGCATTGAGATCGAGTATCAGTGATGAAAACGTTTAGTAACGTGTCGCTTGAGTATGACAGTTTGAGGATACAGTGTACTTGACATTTCGGATGTACAGTTCCGGTAAAACAAAACAAAAAACATCAGGTACAGCTGTGTGATATATTATTTTAGGCGTTAACGACCTTAATCTTACACCCAAAACATACATGACAATACATATCAATATCATGGAGAGTGAAAAATTGGCATTTTGAGTTTTGCAGGTAGATGTAGTACCAGGACATATTATTTTGCAACTATGTTTGCTTTAAATACTGATTCGCCGTAACACTAAGGACGCAGCGCTGACAGCAGCGGCCCGCCGTCCGCAGCCGCCGCTCAGGTGCCCGGAAGTCTCCCGCCGGATTCCCCGCCCCCAGCGGAAGTTTTTTTCAACGCGATCGGAACAAGATGGCGGGGGACGCCTCAATGGAGCTTCTGTTTTTGGATACTTTTAAACACCAGAGCGCAGAGGTAACGGCTTACGGCAGAAATAGTGGCGTTTGCTTTCTTCTAGGTGGCGGGTGTGAAGCTGTTCTGACGGCGCTCTGTTGGCGTCGCGCTGGGGGCGGTTTAGGGTGGCGAATGCCAAGCTCCCTCCTGCAGTCCCCATGCTCTACATACCCCGTCGGGAACCTGTTCTGCTTGACCGCGTCTTGTTTACCGGCGTATTTGTATCTATTTGAGCTTTAAAACCGATGGTCTGTGACATTTGGGCGATTTAGGTTTCGTTCACCGCCATCAGACGTGGTGGGCACTGTGTGGCTAAAGCTAACGTGCTAACTACATAGATCCTGTAGCTGCAGCACTTGGAGTGTTTACCATGATGCATGGTGTGCAGATGAGTCCCAGCTGGAGTACGCGACACGTTAGCTCTTATTAAGACGGGTTACAACCGTGTCACTTCTCTCACTGCTTGATGTTTTCCCTTCGCTTATATAGATACTTGCATTATCTTAAAAATAAGGCCCAGACGCACAGGTGGACTAGCGCGGTACGATCTGAAATGCAACAGTGGAAAACGTCACTACGTGATACCGCCCTCCAAGGGGCCAGCCTCGCACCCAGGGTTAAAAGTTGTGAAATTACTTGGACAGCTCACACTGTGTTGCCACCTTGATGTAATCCTCCGAAATACCAGGTTATACGAAACAATAGCCTCACATCTATTTAAAGTAGCTGCTAGTGTTAAGGATGCTTTCAAGTATGGTCCCACCTTTTTGAATCGAACGAATCTCTACACGTCATAGAATCTCAAACATACCACGATCTGTCAGAAAGTGTATAAGATCAGTGATAAGTGCAGTGACTGTCCTAGTCCCGAATTTGTAGATAACCTCCATATTGACACTATGAGCTCTGCTAAAAAGAATGAAAAAGGTACTATTCCCTTTGAGATTTCTTCATAAAATGTAATGGTTATTTTCCATACAGAACAATATGATTTCACTTTTAGCTTGGTTTATTATTTTTAATTGTCTGTGGAATCCTAGGAGGTGCTTCGTGTGACACTGTTAAAGACACACGTCAGCACTAGGAACCAGCCCGGTCCTGTCAGCACTGCCTTCAATCCAAGGGAGCCCACAGACCAATTAAAACTGGTTTTACCTGCTCTGTAAACTTAATGTTTCACTTGTCCAATGCCTGTATGTTATCTCTTGTGGTCCTGAAAACAAGAATGCTTCCCTTTATATTATAATAAAAATATTTATTTTTCATTTGCTGTGATTGTTTTGAAAGACACATTTAATCCTTATTTTTAGCTAATGTCCTGTTCTCACCCATTTCAAAAAACATATTTAGGGCCCTTCAGTGTGAAATATAATGTGATATTAGTGCCAAGTGGGTGTGATGGATGGATTGATTAGTGTCATGTTCGATGGCTTAATGGCCGGTCTTAAAGAACAGAGGAAAGACATTTAGAATGACAGACACCATAGGATGGTATAACACAGACCAACATGGAGATATCTATTGTTCTCTGTTGTCAAGCAAAATACAATGTGCCCCTGTTGGAAAAGTTACAGGAAATGACCGCTGGCGATGGCTTTGTGTTTGTGTCCCTTCCCTCAGCTCACAAATGTTGACGTGGTTCGTTTCCCATGCGGGGTGCTGATCACAGAGGTGCGGGTGGTCCCTCCTGGAATCAAAGCTCACAGCAGTCTCCCGGACAGCCGTGCTTTTGGGTGAGCATCTGAGGTTTGCAGCCCACTAACCATAAAAGTCTGATTTCCTTATGGTGAATTCATTTGGTGTGTGTGTGTGTCCCATATTCTCCTCCGTGTGCTTGAGAATAGAACCCAAAGTAATGCCCCAAACAGGCTTAGATGGTTTTGCCTGCATTTCGTGTGAAATCAAAGGTTTGTCCATGTAAGTGAAGTTTTCTGTTGCCATCACACGCCTTTGGAGTTCAGGAATTTGGCCTCTCTCCTTGTCAGGCACCTGACAGCACCTTTTGAGCTGAGTGTTTGCATTAGCAGATTGGATTAGAGACGGCTGTCCATTTTGGACAGTTTTCACTTTTTGTTTTTGGTATTTGAAGTCTCTGGCTGTTTGCCTGAGGTTAAATTATACTTTGGTGATACTTAGTGTCACTATTTTTAAGCTACCCTGGGTCTTTTTTTTTTCTTTTTTAGGGAAACTTACCCCCATGCCTTCCAGCTGGACCTGTTCTGCAACAATGTAACCAAGCCCAACTCCCCGGTCTTTGACAGGTTGGGCAGGTGAGTTTGCATGCCTAGCCGATCCAGTGAGTTTTCCCTTTTCTGTCCGCTGCCCACGCTTTTCTCGCTCGTCTCGTACACGTGAGCCCACAGGAAGGCAGGGGCGAGTCGGGCTGGGCGCACGATCTCTATCGGACCCTGCGTGCGATTCGCTGAGCTCAGTGCTGTTATGTGTTGTCCGCCCCTGTGTGACGAAGTAATAGATTCAGATTAAGTTGAAATTCATCCATCTGTGAAAAGTGAGCACGGGAAATCACTAAATTATTATTATTATTTATCTAGTGTCAGTCAGCTGACACTGTTTATTCCATCCTTTATGCTGCTGCACTTAGTGCATTGAAAGTTGTACGTAAACAATATGTATATAAACCCTTAGGTTTAGCCCCCTCCTTTCATGCTGTCCTGTGCTTTTCCACTTCGTGTTATGAAACCCCCCCTTTGTCACTTGCTGTTTGTACGTTGCAGCCTGGTTCTGGTGGAACGCTGTCTCGTGCAGAAAATGAAAAAAAAAAGCTTACTTGACTTGAAATCGGAATGCACATTATTGGCACTGTTACAGTTCACAGTACTCATCTCTGCAAATAATATAGCGTCACGTCAGTGTAAAGTATGCGGCAGCAGGTAACGTGTTTTTCCCTGGAAACAGCAGGAAAATGATACCTGACTTACTTAGGCAGCATATCAGCTTGTAAAAATGGGCAGTTGCTCCTGTCTTTTTTCCCCAAACTTTTAAACTTTTTTTCCCATACTTTTTCATCTTTTACTTTAGAGACATGTATAATTTTGGTATTGTTATATTTGTATTATTTGTTATTGGAATTTAACTTATTAATTATTTTCTTACTGTCCAGGAGCAACTGTATACTCATAATTTCCTCAGGGATCAAAGTATTCTGAATCTGAATTTGCATGCCTTTCCTGTTTGTTGCTGAGAGAAGGGGATATTTCAGTAAGATGTGACATTTCTAGGTGAAACCTGGCTACCAGCTGTCTGAGAGACTGACCGTAATCTGTCGGTCAGCACATTGTATGTTCACCTCCCATGTACCATAGTCTCCACACGCTGGTTCTCTGCGTGTAGCAGCCTGTCCGATCCTCCCCCAGGGAGATTGTGTAGACCCCCTAGAATCTTCAGTGCTTTGAGAAAAAGAAACGCTCTCTCCTTCTTTCCCACAGCCTGGAATATGACGAAAACAAGTCCATCATTTTCAGGCCCAATGGGAAGGTAATTATTTTTATTTGTGTGGAAAGACTGATGCCAATTTCAAATCTTCTGTAGATCTGCTTTCATTTAATGCTCCTTTTTCTGTCCTTTTTCTGACATTTTTTTCTTAAGTTTTCCACTGAGCCTTTTTTGGTTTATTACAAGCAAATATAAAACATTGATCCGTGAGATGTCTTGTGACAGTGACATAATTCAGATATTAATATCTGGTATTCTCACAGGAGGAATAGGTGTTTATTTTCTTCAGAGTTTCCATTTTTATTTTATTTCCACTGTGGCGGGGGCTGACAGTTGTGGACAGAAGTCTGTGGGGCAGCTTGCTCACGCAAAGCAAAACTCATACCCCCCCCCGCCCCCAATACTGCATGGTTTGTGCTCTTAAAGTAGGAGGCCACCTTGACAAGGGCCAAACCCCCTCCCCCCCACAGACACACACACACACAGAAAGTAGGTGGACAGTGCCTCAGGGCTGCAGGGGCACAGTAAGATCAGTGCCCCACCCTGCAGCCCCCGTGGCGATACCCCCGCCCTCTCTCACATTCCATTCTACCTGGTCTTAAATTTTTCACAGAACACTGGGTTCCTACCACACTCATTCAATGCTGCTACTATAGAAATTCAAGTCCCACGTACTCTTACGATGTCTATTGTTGTCGTCGTCATGGTCGTCATCAGTCATTGCACTTAGACTGTTAAACCTCCTTGATGTTAGTAATACTAATGCCATTACAACACCAGACACTTGAGCTGTACAGCCTTTTGAGGATGACTATAACAGCTGGAACTTTTTTGTGCACTTGTGGCTGTTGTTCCGACTGAGCGAGTGAATGGTCAGCCAGCGAAAGCCCATCCGTGGTAGTCTAGTTGAAGAACACAGCCTTGAACCGTACGTAGTACTCTGGGCACAGAGGCTAACCCAAGGCAGCTTTCGGATATACTCAGGGATTTAATCGTCTGTGCTGCGTGGCCGTCATTCACATTGTATGTCGTATGTTAGTTCACTATGAATGAAAGCCTTTCTTGTTTCAGTAAGTGTGACATAATTGGTCGGAGTGATATGCGATCTGCCTTTAAATGACACGCCTGAGATACAATGACTGTAGACTGGCTACCGTTACAGTGACCTTGGCACAAGAGCATTATTGTTTTGTTTTTTTTGTTTTTGTCTACATAATAGTGGAGTTTTGTGTTTTTGACAGTAGATGTGAATTCCCCTGCTGACCTTATGACGCATGGTGGAACAGTGAAATCATGAATCATCTCTTCAGTAGGCTAAGACTCTCGGTGCTGATGAGGGTAGTGGCGGATCACAATACAGCCGGCAGCATGGTGTTAAGAACATTCGTCTCTTAACCTGGGATGAATCTTTCTGCCGAAACCCGACCTTTCTCAGTGCAGTTAGACATGCGGCGCGGCCAAGAAGCTGAACCGAAATTAATTCGTTGATTTGTGCCATATCCCGTGTCTCTTCCGTGACTGGCGGGGTGCCCAGGTGAACACGGACGGCCTGGTCCTGCGAGGTTGGTACACCACCCTGACCGTGGCAGTGTACGGCACGGCGGAGAGGACACACGGGCATGACCGGGAGTCCCCGCCCCCACCCCC
>JAODJU010000138.1:9936092-9960636 GCA_026776725.1 Gnathonemus echidnorhynchus | reverse complement strand
CATGCAGGTGCTGCACGCCCTGCAGGGTGTGGCGGAGCTGACGGCGCAGTGCGGCGCCCCCGGTGGCCTGCCGGAGGAGGGCGACAGCGCCGAGGTGCTGTCTACACTGCACGCCCTCTACCTAATCACCTTCACCCCCACGGGCCGCGCTGCCGTCGCCCACGTCTTCAGTCTGGAGCACAATTTCTCCTGCCTGGTGGTGCTGATGGAGCATTACTCCAAGGAGGGCCAGGGGTGAGCTTCCTAGCCGGCGTGGGGTCACAGCGACCTTCGGTGTCCGCAAGGCGTTGACTAACTCCATAAAAAACCTCCACTTCTGCTCCTGCGTCCCCTCCCCCCCCCCCGCTTCACCCAACAGGGAGGCCAAGGCACGGAAGTCGGTGACGTACACCTACGCCTGCATGCTGGTTCTGCTGGTGGTGCAGGCTTCCAACGACCTGTGCATGATGGAGACCTACGCCAGCCCCCTGCTGGCCGTGTGCAAGGCCGACGAGAACAACACCAAACTGCAGGGTGTGTGTCCCTCCGCCCCCGACCTCTGGATAGTCACACCGCCCTTTTGTGCGCGTCACATGGTGAAGGTCCAACATGGCTCAGTCTCCGGCTGTGTGTGGGAGTGCGATCCTCGTTAGCTCGAAAGGCAGACGTCCTCTCGTTCTCAGGTTTTTTCTGCGAGATGTTTCGATTATGGCCGTATTGCTAGTTTAATTTGTTTTGATGTGACGATTGGACTCGAGCAATCGGCGTCATGTGACTTGTGTGCCGTCGCAGAGCTCAGCAAGTGGCTGGAGCCTCTGGAGAAACTCCGGTTCGAGATCAGCTCCATCCCCACCCTGATCGAGTACATTAAACAGGTGGGTGGATCCCGTCTTCCTGTCGAGGGAACGTGCGTCAACGTAGCCATGCAGCTGCAGTTAGCATTATTATAACCACGTTAGCTTAACTGCAGCCGGCCTGGTCTCCCGGAGAAGCTCCTACAGGTGCCTGTATTTCTGCTCACTTAGAATCTGGGTTAGATCTTGTTGAAAACTTCATAAGGTCCAAATAATTATCTCAAGGAATCTCGTTAACTATAATGATCAAGTACTTTGATGTTTTGAGCAGCCATATTTAAATCAGCTTAAAGCTTCAGCAGTCTCTTGTGTGAGATTTAAGATGTTCCTTCTCACCAGAACCTGGAGAACCTGCTGACTACGGAAGGGGCGGGCCTTCTGACGGCGCTGCGTGTCCTGTGCCACATTGCCTGTCCGCCACACCCCATCAAGGGTGAGATCCAGAAACCCCAAAACTTGTGTCTCCTTCAACTTTTATGGGCTGCGGGATGCATGGGTTCCACATATTCTGCAGATGAACAAAAGGGTTCTATGTGTTCTATGTTTACATTTATTTGTTTAGCAAATTTATCTAGATTTTATTTTATCCAAAATATCATACAGCCGAGAGAGTAGGGTCAGCCAGTCCATGAAGCAAATGAGGTTAAGGTCCCGATTGTGAGATCACTCTGCCGACCACGAGTCCTAACCCACGGAAACACACACCACAAAGAGGGGTTCTGTATGTTCTGTTGTATGTGAAAAGGGCTGTGTATGTTCTGTGCACCATGTGTATATAGGCAGACAGGTTTTATACCCCCAGGTCTTCATACTACAGGCTTCTGTAATGGTTGGGTTCTAACAGTTCCACAGATGAAAAGATGCATTCTGTGAATCCTGCAGATGAATACAAGGGTTCTCCGTTTATCTGTAGTGGAACATTGAGGTTCTATCTGCTCTTCCACAGGCCAGCAGAAGGACCTAAAGTGGAACCTGGCCGTCATTCAGCTCTTCTCGGCGGAGGGGATGGACACATTCATCAAGGTTCTCCAGAAGCTGACGTCCCTGCTGCTGCAGCCCTGGCGTCTCCACGGCAACATGGGCCCGACGCCGCAGCGCTCGGCCGTGCTGGCGGGTGTGTGCGGCGCCCTCCGGCTGCTGAAGCACATGCTGACGGAGCTGCTCCGCAGCGGCTCCTTCCAGTTCCGGGATGCGCGGGTGCCCGCTGCGCTGGTGGCGCTGCACATGGTGGTTTGCTCCACGCCCGCGTCGGGCCGCCTGGACGCCGAGGAGCAGCGGGTGCAGGCCGACATCGTGGACATTCTGCTGACGTTCACGCAGGGCGTCAGTGAGCAGGCCACCGACACAGAAGAGACTCTAGCTGGTAATACCTGGTCCCTGATGCTGAAAGAGGTGCTGGCTTCCGTGCTGAAGGCACCAGAGGGCTTCTTCTCAGGCCTGGCTCTGCTGTCAGAGCTCCTGCCACTGCCCCTGCCACTGCAGACCACCCAGGTACGGCTCCCGGGGAGGGGAGGGTCCCTCGGCTCATGGGAGATTTACTTACACAAAAATGTTCTTGGGGCAGAATGAAAAATGATTGGTTCAGAGAGAGAACCAATCAGATTGTAGAGGAGGTGGGTCCAAGCAACTAGAGGAGGTGGAATCAAGACATTTGATAGGTTGATCCCACCTTCTCTAATTGCTTGGGCCTTCCTCCTCTACACTCTGTGGTTCAGAGAGATAACCAATCACATATTGTTTTGCCCTCAGAACATTTTTGTGTAAGTAAATCTCGGCGGTGCCCTCAGCTAAGAGCAGGAGAGCTCATTAGGACTCCTGATCTCCTAATATTGTGGGTGTGCACGGATGGGTCATTGCTCTAGAATTTATGGGAGGAACGAAGCCTCCTACACCTCGGTCAGTGGGGTTACTGTGACCTCTCAGTCACTGACTGGTTCAGCCCACTTGCTGTTGCTTGGCTCCCATTGGCTGAAACTGGGCTGTGATTGACATCAGACAGAAATGCCAGCCCCGCTGAAGTTGAAAGCCTGGATCCAGCTGTCACTAGATCGTGGGATGCGGGAGAGCTTGTGTGCATTAGGCAGGCTTTTTACAGTGTGGGGGTATTTCCTTCTGCTTACCTGCTTTTCCTGAGAGACTCAACGGACACAAATATCCTAAATGCGTAACCGAAACGCTCCGGTGAAGGTAAACGTGGCTAATGGTGACTAATGGCGGCTCGACTCTGCTCTGCTCCCCCCAGGCCATCGCAGCCCAGGATGTGGCAGTCGCCCTGAACACGCGGAAGTTGTGGAGCATGCACCTGCAGGGACAAGCGCATGCCCTGCAGGACATCCTGCGCTCCATGAGCGGCACCAGTTGCCAGCCGCTGCTGGCCGTGCTGCGCCGGGTTTGCGTGCAGCTCAGCGACCTGGCCTCCCCCAGCGCCCTGCTGGTCATGCGGACGCTGCTGGAGCTGCTGCTGGAAGACCTGCAGCCGTAAGGAGTCTGCATGCTTGCTTGCATGCATGCATGCACGTACATGCCGTCAAAGACATATACACACGCATGCAAATACACGTCCTGCTAACACTCAGCCTGTCACATGACCTGTCTTGCTGTCTTGTGAAAAGCATGATTTGCGTATGTTACGAGTGTTAAGTTGTTAGCTTTAGGAGAAAATGTCTAAATTCAAGACTGTCAGTGTGTAATGTGAACGCCACCTACCCTCTCCCGGTGCCCAACAGCTCAGCGGAAGGCAAGGAGCGGACCTGCACGGCCCAGACGGCCCGCAACCTGGCGCTGCTCGACTCCCTGGCGTCGCACCGGGCTTGCAAGGCCGCGGCCCTGCACCTGCTAGGCGGCGGGGGCCGCGGCGACGAGCGTCTGACTGAGCTCTTCCCCTGCCTGGTGGCCCTGCTGACGCCCCCTGCAGGCTGTGAACTGCACCAGCAGCACTGTGCCGAGCTGGTGGCTTCCTTTTTCCAGTCCCTTTGTGACCAGGTGGGCCTGCTGCTTTGCTCTAGACCTGGTATAATTGGCCGTTTTGCTCTGTGCAGTTTAAACCTTTACATACTTCACTACGGAGACCAGACTGAAGTAGGAAAGTGAACCATTTCCTCAAATGACAGGCGTTCTGTGTCTGATCCTTTGCGTTCTGATAGCAGTTGCAGTTGTACTACCTGTTTCTTCCCTGCCGTAGCTCCCATTCTTTGTTAAACGGCCGTCATTATGAAATACACACGTCTGATAGTCTCGCCTCAAGATGGAATTTACAAGGAATTTTCTTGGAGCGAGATTCCCGGGGGCACGTTTCCACGCTGCCCGGACTGGGAAGGTGGCGCTGAGCTGCATGCTGGGATACCGTGGCTCTCGTTCGCGTCCGGTGGGGCGTCTCCATCCCATTCTGCCACCAGGTGCCCCTTAGCAATGGAGAGCTTAATCGGACCATCAGCTGCTAATTAAGCTTTTTGGAAGCAGTTACTTTACCGACATCGGGGACAGATGCCGTTTTCACAAGGCCCGGCCAGAGGTGGGGGGCCAAGGTCAAAGGCACTGAAGCTCACTGGTATTTAAATGTATCCGTTAATCTATCTATTAGATTAATCTATTAAATGCTAAAACCAGATTCAAATCAGCCACCTTTCAGAAAGACTGATAACGAGGTCTGTTGCGCTGCACTGAGCAAGTTGCAGCTCAGAGGTGAAAGTGTTTTTGTCGTCTTCCTTTATGAAGTTTCTAGTTAATGGGCTTGACCTTTAAGGTGTTTGAATAGCTCTGCTAAGTTGTTTTTCGGCCCCCTTGGCTCCTTGGCGGAGCTGGAAAAGCCAGTTAGATAGTTTTCAAGGGAGGGGGAGTTTTGCAAAGGCCCCGCTGACAGTGAACAAAAGATGCACTTGGGTGGGGAGGGAAAAAAATTCTTCCACCCGAATCATGAAAGGCCTGAGACTGATTGATATAGTGTGAAGTCGAGCAAAATGAGCCCGTCTGACACCTGCTTAGCATCCATTTTACATAAGCTAAGGTTTGAGTGATTTTCATTTGGTGGTTAGTTACCTGCTTTGTGGTTTAATATAAACTTAAAGCTCAATCTTTTCGTCTGTTTCTGGTGGGATCAGACAAATTCACTTTAGGTTTGAAGAATTCATAATTCGACTAGATTAGCAGTATCTGGATAATAATTGTACTGGAATTTCAATAATGAACCAGCTTAAGCAATATTGCTGGCTGTGGGATGTATTATATTGGTTTTTTTTTGGGGGGAGGCTGGTGTGAAATATGGGGAGCGGGGTGGATGTTTCTGGGGAGGGGTGAGGTCACGGGGCAAGCTCCTCTAAGCACCTGTTATTTATCAGATTATGACGGAGAGCTCTGAGGGTGAGCGCGCCGGAGCAAAGGATTGGCGCTGAGAATGTATGATTTGCTCTCTTAGGTTAGAGAGTGAAATTGTTCTGCCGTAAGGTGCTCAGTTCCAGACCCATCCAAGCGTGCTAATATAATGTCCCACTACCATCTCGTTCCTGTGTCCTGCAAGTCTGGTTCTGAAGAGGTCAAGTTTTCCACAGGAAGGCGGGGGCCTCTCCCCGTGCCTGTTTTATAGTCAGTCAGTAGCCCCCCTTCCTATCTCCCAGGACATCTCCCTGATTGTGAGCACGAGCTCAGATGGGCCGTTGTCGGAGGTGGAGCAGCTGGCCAATGCGCTTCCATCCCGGGAGATGCTGTCGGTGGTGTGTGATGCCATGCTTGAGGCCCTGGGGAACCCAGACGGGAGCTACACCCTGGTGCTCACCTGCATTCGCACCATGACCTTCCTGGCTGAGCATGAGTATGGCCTCTTCCACCTTAAGAGGTAAGGGGCGTGCCATGACACTGTCACTCCCAGCTGTGTCTTTACTCTCCCTCCCTCATCGGCATATTCACTTTGCTTCTCTCATTTGTTTCTTTAGCATATCTCCTTTGTTAGCATCCTTAGCATGTTTCCCTCATTAGCATCTTTAGCATGTATCCTTCTTTAGCATCCTTAGCATGTGTTCCTCATTAGCATCTTTAGCATGTATCCTTCTTTAGCATCCTTAGTATGTGTTCCTCATTAGCATCTTTAGCATGTATCCTTCATTAGCATCCTTAGCATGTGTCCCTCATTAGCACCTTTAGCATGTATCCTTCTTTAGCATCCTTAGCATGTATCCCTAATTAAGCACATATAGCATGTCCCCTTTGTTGCATCCATAGCATTTGTCTCTCATTAGCATTCTTAGCATGTGTCCCTCATTAGCACCTTTAGTATGTCTCAGCCATTAGCATCCTTCCCATTACTCTCTCATTAGCACTTTACAGCATGTTTCCCTCGTTAGCACATTTAGCATTATTAGTCAATTCAACAATGAGCTTTGAAATGCATTTTCTAGGATTCATTAAGCTTCTCTCTGGTTTGCTTTATTGGACTGTGATGTACTCTGGCTAAGTATTTATCTGTTGCTGTGTTACTGACCCTCTGCTTCAGTCGTGGGTCAGTAATCTCATGGCTTGCTGCTGCTCGTTTGTGCTAACGATGCTAACAGTGTTACCAGGAGTTCGGCTAGCTTTTATTGTTCTACGTTGCCAAGAAGGGTGACACTCGCGGAGTAAGGGCGCTTCGTGGCATGTAGCCGGCGTCTGAATAATGTTTTGGAACAGCCTTTAGCAGTAAGTCTGTATGCTGAGCAATGCATCCTCAGCCCGGCCGACTGGACCGGCTTGTCATTGCAGCTGGTGTTTACTGAAGAGAGTTTGGTCACATTCCTGTATCGGGGCATGGCAGCAGGGATTCCCTCTAAGAGAATTAACCCTGTAATATTTACAATGACTCCAGTGACTGCTTGTCACCACGGTAAAGAACATGAACTTACCACCAAAGGATTGAAGGTTCTATTCACCGGCAGGGAAGGTGCATTTTTTGTAATAGACTTGTAATGGAACTTTCAGATATGCTTACTTTAAGTAAAAGTAGTAGTAATGGTACTATGTGTGTTATAAACAGTGATAGTAAAGTTCCATTTTCCACAGTTCTATTTCTGACTGTGAAAAAGGGTTTGATAAAGTGTCAGTTCATATAATGGAAGTCAAGTAAAAATGTCTCATTTTCAGTTAATAAAAATGATAAACAGTGATATTTTGCAGTTGTCGGACAGATTCTTAGACAGTGTTTCAGTGCCTTTCTTCACTGTTGACTGGAGTCTCCCAGCACCCTCCAGTTGAAGCACACTGGCTTAGTGCTGCTGGAAGGTGGCTTGTTTGGGTGAGCGGGGGTTCGCTGAGCGCTTACGTGACTGTGCCTGCCCGCCCCACCCCCCCCGCAGCGCACTGAAGAAGCACGGCGCGGCGGTCTGCACCCTGGTCAAGAGGGTCATCCTCGCCTTCAACAAGGAGTCTGCGGAGCTGGTGTCGGCGTTGCTCGACTTCCTGCGGCAAATCCTCAACACAGATTCCCTGGTAAGGCCTCCGCCTTCTTCCTGGCTGTGGTCACTGCTTGATCTGCAGGATAGTCACATAGGTACAAGTAGACCTGACCCCTTACCCTGAACCCACAGCCCCAATGTTGCGACCTTAGAGCCTTAAGGCCTCTGAGATGACCGGCTTAGATTATGCCGTTCGTTTGGCCTCTTTCTTCGATACTCCTGCCTTTGTCTGTCCAAATTGTCCTGGATTAAATGCCCTCTGACTTCACTGTGAAGCTGACTCTCAGTGTGACCTGACTTTTGTGTGCATTTTCAAAGAGCCGTCATTAAAATTACTTGCACACGCCACAATACGTTTATTTGCGCTCTGTTTGTCGGTCTGCCGCATTGTAAACATTTCTGCGCCCCCTAGTGTTGTGGAATGATATAGAGCAAACAAAGTGGAAGAGGGTAGGACCTGACAGCTTCAAGCTGCGACAGAATGACGCTTTTTTAGGGATGCTGCCTAATTTATAATTTTAATAAATTAGAACATAAGTTGGAATAGAACTGTCCGTACGTGGTGGTTCCTGGAGCCCCAGGGACGCTGTGTACACATATGCCTTTGCTCGTGTGCATCAGGCCTGCTGCGGGGAGGAAGGCCCCACGCCCATGGAGACGGACGGAGCCCCCCCCCCACGCTCCCTGGCCTTCAGCGTCGCCGACATGAAGCAGCTGCTGCAGTGGAAGGACGACTCACTGGAGCACCCGCTGCCCGAGCTGGAGAAGCAGATCGCGGTAAAGCAGCCTGTACACTGCTCTGGCTCAGTCTGTACCATGGGCTATAGTTCCGGGTCATGTGCTATATGGTGCTACACTCTATACTGCACTATATTCCTGAGTAGCACTATGCTACTACACCATACTGTACCATAGTCTAGAGTACTACAATGGTACTACTGGTACTACACTGTGTAGTATACCATAGTCCAGAGTACTGCAACAGTATTACACCACGTACTCTACCACAGTCTATAAAACCAATGACACTTTATTGTGTACTATACCACAGTTCACAGAGCTACAAAGGTACTATACTCTGTACTATCCCATAGTTAATAGTACCACAATGGTAGTGTACTATATACTATTCCATATATCACACTGAATGCTATAGTATATTACACTTTGTACTGTACCGTTGTTTGGAGTAGTTTACTGCACTACACTGTTATCCCAGAAACCTGCATACACACCGGCCCTTTGCGGAGAAGATTGGCTGCCCCTGCTATAAACTATAGTATCACACGAGGGCTATACTGTATTGTACCATAGTTCACAGTATAGTTCATAGTCTATACTGTAGTGCAGCTGTGATATTATCCTCTGTGCTATATGGCAGTGTTGTAGTTCTATAAATTGGCTCTGCCATCACTGACTGAGTTGATGGTACCAGTAATAACAGTTGAAGTCTAACACCCATCAGGAGTGCCGTCCTGCTTGCCTTTCTGTTGGGGGGGCGCTGTGTCAGAGCCGCCATTTGATTGGTCGGCACATGGTAGTGCGTGTCATGTGTGTTTGTGTGGAAGCAGGGCCTTTCTGACCTCAGCATGCTTATTGTCTCGGATTCCTCACTGACACGCGACCATCTGCTGCGGGCAGGAGTTCACCAAGGAGGATGACGCCCTGGAGACGCTCTTGGAAAATGTGGTGGGCCTCAGGCAGATGCTGGAGGGTGCCGCCGACACCCCCGGTGCCCCCGAGCAGGAGACGGAGCCCACCCTGCCGGCGCCTGACACCCTGCAGGCCCAGTTTAACCACAGGTCCCGTCCCGCTCGACGCCACCCTACAGGCCGCAGGCTGCCGACACTCTGTGCTTAAGGGGCCAGACTAGCAGTCAGAGCCGACAGCTGTACTCTTAGCTTAGAGGGCATGCTTACAGGTTTACTGCCTGACAGTTGTCAGGTTTACTGCCTGCCTGGCAGTGTGCTTAAAATATGACTGTGAAACACCTGCGTCTCCATAGAGATGACCCCTGTGTCCCCCTGCAGGACGGTGTATGTCCTCTCAGACGTGTTGGATGACCAGCTGAAGGCCCTGTGGTTCTCTCCCTTCCACGGTGAAGACATGGACACTGAGCTGGAGATGGTAGGTGGCTCTGTACGTGTGTGCGTGCGCACGCCCATCTGTGGCCGGCTCCCATCTGACGGGTGCCCGCTCTCCCAGGTGAAGGTGGACCTGGTGGGGCTGGCCGAGGAGTGCTGTCCCGAGCTCGACCTGAAGGCGGAGCTGGAGCGCTCTTTCCTGACGGAGCCCGCCTCCCCAGGGCACACCAAGGCTCCCAAGGTCTTCAAGCTGGGCAAGCACAAGCACGAGACCTTCATCACTTCAAGGTGGGGGGGGGCGTTTCTTTAAATCACGTGACTGGCTGATGGGAGGGAGTTTTTAGTTCATGTGATTGGCTGATGGGGGTGTTTTTTCTGCTCATCTGATTCGCTGAAGTACATTTATCTAAGTCAGTTTTTACCAGTTTTTTCCCGTTTTACCTGTTTTTACTTGTTTATATTGAGGTCATTTCAGTAGCGAATCAAAGACAAAGCAAGCAGCCGCCATGCTTCCCATTACCTTGGGATCATGATTGTTTGTTATTCTTCCTAACTGCCTTTATTTTACTGAACTGCATTGCAGTCACTTTGTGAATAATCACGGATCGCTTTTCAGCTCAGGATTATTATAAATCTGCCCCACTCCTCTGGTGTTGCAATCGCCTTTTAACATCTGAGCGGTTGGTCACAGGATAGACCAGAATTGCCTGTTTTTTCCTCTTATTTTTTTGTTATATAATTGTAATAGTCAGTTCACGGCAGAATCAGCTTTGTGGTTGTCTGTCCTCCACACCCATCTGACTGTTTTGGTCACTGTGGGTGTAGAGCGTCCTGTATTAGATATTTACATGAATGAGTCCATTGATGTCACAGGACTGGGTGGTAAAGGCATTCCTGCTCGACTTCCTGCCTAATGATTTTTCTGGTCCCTCCCCCTTCCCCTCCCCCGCCGGCTGCAGCGGGAAGTCGGAGTACATCGAGCCGGCCAAGCGGGCGCACATCATGGCTCTGCCGCGAGGCCGAGGCCGGGGCGCCTTCGGGCCTCAGTGCCGACCGCACGACATCTTCCGGCAGCGAAAGCAGAACACCAGCCGGCCGCCCTCCATGCACGTGGACGACTTCGTGGCGGCCGAGTTCAAGGACATCGGGCTTCCTGTGGGGCCCCTGCAGGTGAAGCGTGTGCCCAAAGGCTCCCCCAAAGTGCCCACGCGGGGGCTCTTCACCGGGACGCGCGGCGGAGGCCGGGGGGGGCCCTTCCACAGCCAGACGCGCTTCTTCACCCCGCCCGCGCCCAAGGGCGTGCTGCTGTCAGGTGCGCTGCTCACGCACACGTGGCGACATGAACACGCTACTGACAGCCGTGTGTGCAGGCGTCTCCCGCTGTGTGCTGTGTACTTACGTTCCCTACTAATGGGGACGGTGTTGTCTCTGTCCATAAATACAAGGGATAAACAGAGTTCTTCTATAGCTTAACAAGTAGGGCATTGTGCTAACAAATGCAGTGGGTGTGGGTTCAAATCCCAGGGAACATACACAAACGGTAACCCTTGCCTCTACTGTAAGTCGTTTTACATGAAAGTCTCAGATAAATAAATGTCATACTCGCACGCCAGAGTCTCGGCGGCTACAGAACGTCTCCAAGCCTAGGCCTGCATACAGACAGCCATGTCCGGGCCTCTGTTTGACCAGCATGTCTGTCACCCCCCCCCCCGCAGCAAACTACACCAGGCGGGAGGGGGGGCGTGGATCCAGCTGGAGCGCACAGGTCACGCCCGTCACGCACCGGGGGACGTACAGCGAGGCTCGAGGCGGACAGAGCAACTTCGCCAGAGGGCCTCTTCCCTCCAGGCAGCTTCCTGCAGGTACGTGGGCTGCCAGCAGGGACCTGAGGAAATGATACGTAAAAGTCAACCTCTTCCAGTTAGGTGTATTAATGTGTAAAAAAGTGGTGCTACGGGGAAAAAACAGTGTAATAAATAAACTATTAATGGACAATCAATTTTCAGGTTTAACAGACAGTTTTCATTCTTGCTGGATGTAACATTAATCAGATGTGTAATTTATTCCGGAGAGAAAAGGCGGCCGTGTTTGAACCATATGTTATATGTGGAGGTTTGTTTAAAGAATTACATGAGCAAAGAGAGGTTCTCTTTCCTGCTCCCGAATCTCTGCGTGACCTCAGACGCCCGTGGCGGCGTGTTTCGAGCCCAGTGGCATGCCAAGCCGTGAGCGTTCCCTCGATCCGTTTAGGGACGTCACATGGACTCCTGCCCTCCCCCCCGTCGGGCTGTGGCTCACACCTGACGCGGAACTTCATCGGAAAGACCCTCTACGCCTTCTCCACATCCTTCTGGTGTGTGGAAGGTGGGCATGGGCAGTTCAGACGCTCATGGCTGCGTCATGACGGCTTTCAATGAAAAACACACCACACACAGCACCCGACACGCTCGACACGCACAGCGGTGACAGGTTACACCTGCCACGTGTCAGAGAGCCCAAGGTGTCAAAGATCTCTCAGAAGATTATAGTACGATGTCGATGTGAATTTTCTCCTCCTCACGTGTCCGGGAGAGACCTGCGTCTTTCTGGAACATTCCTAACTCCGTCCCCCACGGCCGTACCCTACGTCCTAAGCCCCAGTTAAGATCTCGGTTTAGCCTTGTTCGTTTCCCGTAAGTTGTGTGTCTCCCAACGATTTTTCTCTCTTCTCTGTGGGGAAAAATTAACTAGGGCGTTGTCTTGTTTTTTTTTCCCCCCCTCACTACTTTTCAAGTCAGGTTTTTTAGGGCCCGTTGTGTGGGTCGTTTGAGGTGTGCCCCTCTTGTCCAAAACATTGCTTATCTTGGCAGTTCCTTTTGTTTCCATAAACGCTCCGGGAACTCTCGGGGCTCGTTCAGGCATTTGTGCAGCGAAACCCTTATAACAAGAAAAACCTGAAGAGGAGTGGATTTAGGTAGGAGCAGGACCCACGGAGGGGGCGGGTCTCGGGGCGCCCTCCAGTCCCTCGGCGCGGCTCCACCTGTTGTTGGGTCGCCTCCCAGTTAGCAGTGCGGTTGTTGGGATCTGTGATTTTGCTTCCTCCACTTTCTGGTTTGGTAGAGGCTCTTACTTTGGATAAGTAGCTTGACACGAGTAGAGAGGCTGAATATCCTCTCACTAACCCCTGTTATGTTGCCCGCCTGCGGGTATTAGTGTGTTTATGTGTCTAACAAAGATGGTTTTCAATGAATGACGCCCAGCAACCAGGTCTGTTGATCGATTTCAAAAGCCGGGCAGCTTGATCCTGTTCACATTTACATGGCAGCGCCACCCACTGGACAATTTTGGTTCTGCATGGGGAAATGAATCAGCCATGGGTGTGCTGTTGTATAGGGGCTAATCTGTCATATTTGACTCCAGTGGGATAGGATGGTTTCTAGCCTTGATCATGTGATGGAGATGCGTGTGGGTAGTTATCTGTTACGCATCTCACCTGTCCCCTGTCCCCCCCCCCCCAGCAGGTGGGTACAGGCTGGCTCCACGAGACAGGACCCCACGCGGCCGCGGGACGGGACTGTCGTGGCTGAGCAGCGGCGGAACCGGCACTGGAGGGGGCGGAGCCGGCACTGGAGGGGGCGGAGGGGGGGCCAGCAGCTCTCGCGGGAAGTTCAGCAGCGGCGGGAGTGGGCGAGGAAGACATGTGCGCTCCTTCACCAGGTGAACCCGAGCTTGACGGATACTGGACAGCCACTGGAGCGGTGGGCCGGGCTCCCAGAACACGTCCACCACACGAGGGGATCAATGAAGACTTTGGCAAAGACTTGGATGACAAGCGAAGCTTTTTTGTATGTATGCGTGTGTATGTGTATGTATGCGTGTGTATGTGTATGTATGCGTGTGTATGTGTGCATAGATTTTTTTTTTTAATACTGAACTTCTAATAAAAACTGCACCCAGGTTTGCTGTTTTTCTACATGACTTTGTCTCCAGTTCTTTGAATTTAAGTCACACCGCACATTTTTTTTGGTGTGTGCATTCCGCTTAATAGTTCACTTCTTTCAAGGTAGCTGACTTCTGTCAGTGCCTTCATTGGTGATTGTTACATAAATGTACGACCGTGATGGTTCTTATATCACATATTTTCTTTATACCCCTCAGTACATTAGTGATATGCGGATGCCAGAGTAAAATTACAGGACTGGGCAGAGAGGATACATTCAACAGATGATTTTTGTCCAAAATGGCACAGGATGAGCTGTATCTGACTGCCGGAACCCGGGATCGAACCAGGGACCTTTAGATCTTCAGTCTAACGCTCTCCCAACTGAGCTATTCCGGCACACCGCATGAGCCATGCTCACAACCAGCAGTATGAAAAAATGAAGAGTCAGGAAGCCAAGGGCCAGTTTAGGTTGTTCTGATACTGCAGAAGGTACTTGAAGCATCATTGTCTAATTTGCATTTAATTCTCCACTTTGGTGGAAATGGTTTCATTTTTCCCCTCAAATAGTGGGAAAAGAAATGTTGAGATTTAAAACCATACCATAGCACTTGAGGACGGGGTGAGAACCTGACAGCTGTGGGTTCGAGGCCTGCTGTGACTTCAGGCTTTTCACCGGGCTGAGAAACAAATGAGGAAGCAACCGCAAGAACTCAAAGCCGGGTAAGTCAGATAAAGAATGGTTTACATCAGTTTTCATTACCTTGTTTATTTTTAAAGCAAGCAAAATGTAAATACAGAAATACAAACATACTAATTTTTTTTTTATAACTGCCTCCCCGGAACTGTCATATCAGTCCCTTATGATACTACAAAATTTCCTTGATGACCTAAGCAACAGAAACATGAACTGCAATGTTTTCAGAAAATTCCCTGTTGACGACAGGGCTCTATCTTCATGGCCATGACACGGGTCTTCGTTTGTGTGACGGAATCCAAAGCACTCCCTCACGACGAAACCAAACTACGTTTGCTCATCAGCCTTCAACTCGTATTCCGCGGTACAAACAGTAAGAAAAAAAAGCCATATTAGTAAAGTCTGATCAGTCATTGGTTTTAAACTGAAGAGGCATAGAACAAGACAGGCATCGAAAGGAGGTGACAGTAGCTAAGGCCGATTCGTTAACGAACGGGAAATTATAGAGGCGAACAGACAGAAAACCTCACTGAACATGACAGCTTTCACAGTCATACTGACCTCACTAATAATATACGCACCTCTTTTAGTTAGAAGGCTGAATGCTAGTGATGGCTGAGGTGTGTGTGTGTGTGTATTTTTGCAGACTGAATGAAAGCCTCGTGCAACTGACACACAAAGCAATCCACATACCACCCTGTTCAATAAAAAAAAGTACAGAAAAACGTATAAACGGTACGGAAGAGAGTAAAACGTATTAAACCCTTGACTGTGTGTTTACTCTTGTTGAAAAGGCGGGAGTGGCAGATAATGTGGGTCATTGGGGATCAGGTGCGAGTCTGGCAGGTGCGAGTCGCAACGTGACCATGTGCCTCGCCAGCGCCTCAGATGACCGTCACCTCGCGGGACTTCCTCTTCATGCAGTCGAGCGTGAGCCCACGGGCTCCGCCGGCAGGCTTGCGCAGGCCCTCCGTGGCGGGGGGCGGAGCCTGGGCCGGCGCGGAGCCAGGAGCCCGGCCCTCCCTCTGCAGGCTTTTCAGCAGTTCCAACAGCTCCCGCTTCTCCAGCTCGGCCTGCTCCAGCTCCTGCCGGTGGAGCCGCTCGGCCCCCAGCAGGGCGCGCACGTCTGACATCACCCGCGACAGCTGGCCCTGCGGAGACACGCCGCGCGCACCCTCATCGCTGAGTGGCCCCGGGGCCCCGTTTCACACTCGAACCAGGCTGCTGATAAACTTGTTAAATGTAACAAACACCAGGCCTCAGACCTGCTCCCATAAGTACTTCCAGATGTCTCCTAATGGTCCAAAGACACATTGTGCATATAATATAATGAATTCATACTATCGAGGAAGTACACTTAGAGTGACTATACCGGTCCTTACTCATCCATGAATGTTTTTATCCTGTTGTTTAACATGTGCCCTCAGTGGTTTTCATTACATTTTACATACTGACCATTTTTATATAACAAAACTCTTACTGGGGCATTTCATGTAAAGCGCTTAACCGCTACGCCACCTGCTGGCCCTCAGCAGGAAGTGAGGCCGGCCTACCTTCAGCTCCTCCACCTCGCTCCTCAGCAGGCTCTCCTTCTGTACCATATGCCTCCTCTGGGAGTCCAGTCGGGACTCCATCTCATGCCTCACCTCCTCCATCTTGCAGATCATTTCCGACCTGCCAGAAACCCCAGAGCCTCGTCATGCACGTCCCCCATCCCCTACACCCAATGTCCCCTCGACAGGAGCTCAGCTAATAATTCCTTGACCAAACCTCTTTCCTGAGGAGACTCAAGATCGATTCCTCCCTTGCATTTCCATTTTGCTCATTCCCCTGCCTGAAGTGTTGCAGTTAGCGCTTAACTGCGCTAATCAAGTCCCCACCCCCACCCCCAACAACACTGACATACAGTATTTACATATTTATGGTGAAAAATGCCCAGAGCAGTAAAGTCATACACCTCTTTCTGAAATCGAGTAAATAAAGTAATTAAAAACAGTGAATTAAATAATGAAGGAGAAGGAGATGCACGTGCCGTTAAGGTGGATTTGAGCTGGTGGGAAAAGGGACGCCCTTAAAATTTTTCAGTGACCAAGACGGGAGTGACTGGCTGCGACGGTGCTGCTGGGAAGGAAATCCTTATGCAAAAACGTGGGACAGAAGCTTTACTCACATTCACACATAAACATGCACCACGGGAGAGGTAGACAGCCAAGCCAAGCATTTCACACAAATATATCACCTGAAACACCGGCCTTGGAAATATACAAACACAAACACTGCCACTGATTGCAGGTCAGACAGCTCCTGCAGCGCCCCCTGGAGGCTGATGTGAGATCGCTCACCTCAGCAGCTCCAGCTCGGTGCGCAGCTCAGCCACGCAGCTGTGCTGGGCGTCCTCGCAGCTGAGGATGGTGTAGCCACAGCCATGAGGACAATCCCTGCTGCGGAACTCGCAGATGCTCAGGTGGGCCTGCAAAGAGTGGCGTTCCACCTGTAGGGGGCAGCCTGGGACACAAGGAGGCTGAGGTGACGACGGACGGGTCACACGTCGTGCACATTCACACATAAACATGCACAAAGCTGAAGTCAGCAACAGCAATAGTTACCCCTTCACATCTGTGAGGGTTAGGGGCAGAATATCCTTGTGAATGTGAAAATTCAGGAGTTTCACACTCACACCGCACAGCAAACACACAGCAAGCATCCAGTGCCACGTCACCCCTGAGCTTGGAACATTCCGGAGCTCGTTGGCCTCGTGGCGATACGTACCACATCGGTAACATGAATGCCCTCCGCATGGCAACAAGTCGCACAGAAACACAGAGGGGCAGGCCGTGTCAGTGCGCGTTAAAGGCGTCACCGATATGCCATCGATCACAGGTCACGAAGCGCTAACACACTTAATGAACTAATTCATAAAAGGAGACCTGATTAACGTTCATGTAACGTATATCTACTTGTCGATAATCCATTAAGGTCAGGGTATGCTGATGTGGAAGTCCCCCCTCCCCCAAAAAAATAAAAATTTGGGTGATCTCTTTATATGGGGTTCTTGAAGAGAACATCAACCTGTGGGGGTTGTCAGATTGATGATCAGTAATGGCAGAATTAAGTGACCTGGTGTCCTCTGAGCCCCTCATGCAGCACGGCATTGTGGGAATAGTCAATTTCGTGCCATGCTTTTTCAGACCGTCAATGGATCTCGCGGGCCCACTTCCCTCCAGTTCGAAATGCATCTTAACAGTGCTACTAATCAAAAGGGCAACCAGGCCCTGAAGCAGGGCTGGGCTGGGACCCAGACCGAGGCACGTCTCCATGTCGGGGGCATACCTGTGTTTGTGCAGGCCACCAGGCTGTACGTGCACTCTCGCTCATGCCGCTCCACGGACTCCAGCGAACACACCATCTCACAGCCCTGCTCCCGGTTCCTGCAGCGGATCTGCAGCCGGCTCAGGTCATTTCGCATGTACCTGGGGGCAGGAGGGGGGGGGGTTCCTTCAACTGCACTTTCACAGTGAACAACCCTGTTAATGAGCCTGGTCCGGGTGTTTTTTAGTGTTGATGGAGAATTCAAGCTGTTCATACTACTGTGTATTTTTCCATATTTATGATGGAAAAATGCTTCTAGAATATGTACCGAAATCCAGTTAACATATTGAGATTTGTTTTAGAATCCAGGTGGAAAATATAACCAATTTCACCTGCTGTTTCAAGGAATAGGTGGTACCAAAAAAATGATGATGAAATGGTCATACACACTAAACAAAAAAATGTATATTTAACCATTTGACAAATCTGTTCAAGCCCACACTAGCGTTGCAAAAGCAAAAGCAATGCAGGCCTCCTCAGGTCACATGATCAGTAGCGTACCTAAAGAGCGGTCTGAGCAGGGCGCCCTCCAGTGGCTGGCGGTCCTCAGGGCAGCTGTGGTGGTGAACGAGCCAACTGTTTATGCAGGAGCTGCAGAAAGCGTGTTCACAAGGAGCCTGCAGCGGGTCCTCCAGCACATCCCGGCACACGCAGCACAGCAGGCCCTCGTTCACGTAGCCCACGAAGCGCTCCAGGTCATAGCCCATCTTCTTTCTTCGGTGTGCCTGCACACTCTGGCCATCAGGGGGCAGGATGGAGTCAACCAAAAGAGTGCAAAACCCCAACTAGCCGTCACAAGTCTGCCATTCTTTAATAAGTTCACTTAGTACAACTTTCTCTCCTCTTTCGAATGGGAACCTTTCGGCGATGGAGCTCGTAAAGTGAAAACGCTTCCTTGATTCAGGAGGGATATGACCTCAGGCATTTTACATAAGTGTATTTGCATGAAAAAAGACTCACTGCTCAGCCGGAGACCAGGGACAAGATTAACTTTGAATCATCAGCATTTGCTACAAATATGTCTCCACCCAGTTATGACAGAACTAATTATCAGACAAGACTCATGACAAACTGGTTCAAAAGACATATACGTGAGATCAAACTCCGCCAAACCTTAGTGATGAGTCTGAGTCAGAAGAGCCACTTCGTCTTCAGCAGGCTGTTATGCGTTTCACTGCCCCAGGTGGAGAGTCAGCTCTTTGTAGTCGGCTCAGCTCGGCCCCCTGGCTTTAGGCCTCTGCGGGGCTGTCGCTGGGGATGCAGAGACAATGAGCAGAGCCCTGTGAGGCTCTGGGTCTCCTGAGAGACAGCGGAACGAGGGCCCAGTCAGCCAGCTGTTGGACAAAGAATACAATGACTTAGTGTTCGCATGGGAACAGCTTAAAGGGACCACCTTTGCCCCCCCCCCATGGACGGCTTATATATCAGCCACACCCACACCTGCTGACCTTTGACCTGCTGGACACTCTACACCCCCACCATGTGGCAGCATGTACGAGGGGATGATGTCACTCCATGCTATTGACGGCAAGTGGGACTAAAACCGTTAAGGGTTAAGGCCGCCAAAATAACAGCTGTGCCCTCATTGCCAGCTATAAAAACATGAAGGCATTCTTTGAAAACCAATAAAAAGAGTTCTTTCAGTCACACAGACCACTTCTTTTAATAGTCTTGCTGAGGGCTGTACATGGGAAGACAATGAAAACCACACCAGGCAAAGCGGGGGCACTTTATTAAGCTGAGTTTTCCACAAGAGGCCAATCACAGGGACGTGAGCGGCAAGAGGACACCAAAAATTACACGCTTGCAGACAGGAACGCAGAAGGCAGAACTGTTGCTGTTCTCTGGCTGGCAAGAACACAGATTTCCGTAAAAAAGAAAAAAAAGACAAGCTGTCCTCTGTTGCTTCTAATAAGGAACACCCTTTTGCTGTGAACACCTCTGTAAACAACTCCCTTCTTGGAGCCAATTCTGATGCACTGAACCATATCCTAATTAAAGCGAAAAACACTAAAGCGTATCCTTCATCCTGTAGTTGTTTTTGTTTCTGTTTTTTTTTTTTTACTCGTCACGGATACGAGTTGGCTGATCATCATAATTAGGTGCCATCAAGTCACTGTCACCTGGAGGCATTTCTCCAACAATCTTCCGTCCGGGCCTTCCGACTTCCCAAAGGCATGTTTGAGTCCATCCATCTCATGACTGGTCCTCATTCTCTTTTACCTTCATATTTTCCAAGCATTATGTTCTTCCATGATTATGGTCTTGACAGCTTTAGCCTAGACATAAGTGCTTCAAGTGAAATTAAATTTGCTATCCTTGAAAAAGGAACACTCCGATAAGCAGTTACCATCCACTGACTAATCTAAATGCAAATATCTTTCAGAATCAAAGTTACAAAGCAAGTTCAGCTGGGCAGCAATAATGTAAACATCTCTTTTGGGAGCAGCGACTCGGGCCACGTGACCGCGCACACCTAACGACCTGCCGCCTGGCAGCACAGCGTAACAAACAGCGTGGCAAACATTAATTTAAACCATAAGACAAACCTGTGCTTTATTTAGATTGCATTCTTTACCATATTTGCTGCATAGCAACCCAGTTCAATCTGAAGAACAAGTACGTTTTCATGGAAGATAATGCGATTTTTCAGTCGAGGGCAGGGGAAAGAATTACATCTCCCTGAGTCGGACGGCACTCCCTGGGAGCTGGATGATCATCAAACAACAGGAACATGATGACGGATATACTGTATGTAACTGGCACGTATGTGGCTGGAAAGATCAATGTAATGTTTTGAAATGTCATACAAGGACTATTCTAATATAGACGTGGAATGGTTCAGCTGCTGTTTCCCCGTATGAAGCTTGTTATACCTTCCCAGTCGGTGATTGGATTAAAGTCCAATGGGCAGCGCTTCAGCTGCCCTATCGGATGTGAGGAAATCAAACACCACGGCCAACACTGCAGCGAGTCTCAGAGTTTATGAAACTTTGCATAATGCGCTAATAGGACACATAAACGGGGCTCAAGACTAAGCGAAGGAAAACACTCTAATTTACACACTGACATGTGAAAATAACATCTTACCATAGGAGGAAGCCGACGCCTATGATGAAATGATGTAACGTGTATAAAAAACTACCATAAACATACATATTATTAAACCAGTAACATTTCAGATGAACAAATGAGCTTTTTAAAATAAAATCAAAATAGAAAACTTGCCAATGCCAAAGAGCATGTAAAGGCATTGAAATAATTTGTATTCAAAAAAGCAATACCCACTCAAATTGGAAATAGCCAGTTATTCCCAATTTAACGGCCTACAGTCACGCGTTTGACACAACCTGCGCATTTATGTTTTGCTGAAAAAAGAAAGAGTAAGTTACATTCACGATTTTCGGATCAGACTCACCGGTGTCTCTTCCCATGGGTACGACCCCACGCTGGTTTCACTGCTCCGGGATGCCGGGGCCACAATGATCTCGAATTACCCCTGCCATCGCAGGCAGCTCAGCGTTACAACAGTTACACCATGCAATCCAAACTCCTGCGAACAAGTTGCGCAATTACAGAAACAGAGGACCAGCGCGGTCTGTTATGATTGAACGCAGGAAGCTCGTTTGCGTAGTGACGTCATGACGCAGCGGCCAATCACGAGACACGTCTCCGCGCTCGCGGGAGAATGGAGTCCGCTATAACAACTTAAGTAACAGGAGGTATGTTTGTTAGACAGTTGCGCGTTGTATAATAAATTAACGGTTTGGTTTTGTGACTGACGTATTTCTAATTAGTGATTTGGTATATAGAGTAATACAAGTGTCTTCGTTTTGAATAAGCATCTCTCGAATTCCATGTCAAACAGTAAATTAGTTAGCAGGTTAGCTAAATTCAAGCGCTGCCGGTTGGAACAGCAAAGCGAGATTACCAAAAAACGAAATAATTCTTATCCATGGAAGTTCAACTGTTTTTCTGGCGAGTCTTTATAACAACACATTTACGTAGTTCATCATGCATACAGATTGATATTGCAATCTGAGCAGAAACACTTGATAGATGTGCTGTTAACTTCATAGCGCTTAATATACGATACCATTTATTTCGTTTGCTCAAACTCTGTATACATTATCTTGCTGGCCAGTGCTGCTGGCACATTTCCTCTCGCCCCCCGTATTAGTAGTGGGTTGATTCGGTTCATATTTAATCACATTCATTGTACAAAGGGAAAATGCGTCGTTCGGGAGCGCCGAGCCAGCTCTATGGAAGTGTAGCCAAGAAACCCCGATTCATACCACCTGGCCCCAGCCAGCATAACCAAGACCTGGGACTCCAAAAAATGTTACAGCCTCCTCAGCTTGCACAGTGTAATGCACTCGATAAGGTGACTAAGCACGAATCTCCCTGCTTCATCTTCTATAGATAACTTATATATTACGTGTCTTGACATTTTATTTTGTCTGTCAGTATCTATTTGCTCAGTTTTCTCCTTTCTTGTAGGTAGAGAAGGCTCTGTCTGATAATAAAGGTGAAGGTCCCATTTTGTCCAAAGCTCTGGCCAGGATCTTAAATGCTGTTCCCAAAGCAGACGCCAAGGAGAGCCATGCAAGCGTACAGCAAGTGTCACAGATGCCTTCTGAGAATGTGAACGCCACAGTGGACAGGGCTGCTACTGGTGAGTTTGACTGGCATTTTCATATTTGGCTTTAGGGAGTGTTGATGGATGAGTCCATCACATCAGGCAGGTGAAGCGTATCGGTGTCTAGTTGTTTGTGTCTAGGCACTGACACAAGTGTGTGATAATGACACCAGGTGGTGTAGTGATTATGAATCTGTCCTTTAGTTCCAGGAAATGTACCTGAATGGCTTCAGTGTATGATCAGTTGTTTAGATGACTATTTTAAATTGTAGTAATCTAAGGCTGTTTTAATTTAATGCCTGATAAGCAGATTTATGTAATTGTTTAATGATATTAATATACATATTCAGAATGCTAAACTCTTAAAGAATTATAACATCTCCTCTTCTGCATTTCTCTGCTTGTGTAAGTCTGTTGTTCTATTCTGTAATGGTACCCTGCTCATCACTTGTTGTGTATCCGTTACCTGATGCCATTTTGGTTGTTTCTGTGTACTTTTTCTGTCCATGAAAAGGAAGTCATTATATTCTGCAAGGCCTGAAGAGATCTGGAGTCTGTTCCACGTACAGTAATGTTAGGCCATTGGTTGCTGGTCAGTCTTCTGTGAATTAGCCAGCTGGATTTTTTGTTGTTATTTTGGTAATTACAGTCCTTAGATAAATGGCTTAAAGCAAAATACTTGCAGCATCTTGTGGCTGATGTCACCTTATTTTCTCTAGCATGCTATTGTTGTCAGACTTGTCTATGACAAACTGGCTTGATGGAAATCAACTATTAAATCAACTGTTATTAAAACTTATGTTAGTGGGTAGATCCTATCTCAGTAGGTTGGTATAAGGGCTCCATCAGTATCACTACTGCACTCACGGTCGTACATTATGGCCTGTTTAGAGACATCATTCAGCCTAACCAGGGTGCCCAGAGGGAGTCCACGTGACATGGGGGTGGGATTTTAACCCCCCACTCCTGAAGGTTTGAGGCAACGTGCTCCTTAGTTCCGCATCAGATATATAAAAACTGCTGCAGTTACATTTCGTAGCACTCGAAGCTGACGTTGGGCAGGTTTGCATTACTGTTCCTGAGCTAGGCAGTAAATTCCCCAAGGTCAGTTAATGGAGTCAGACCAGGACATATTAGATAGATAGATAGACAGACAGACATACTTACTTACTTACGTACTTACTTTATTTATCCGGAAGGAAATTTAGGTGTCCAGTAGGTTTTACACAGTATACATACACATAGGTACACAGACCTATGACATTCACGCACACATACATACTGCAAAAAATACAAAGGAAAATATCAGGAAGGCAGTGTGCTGTACAGGCCTAAACACTTAAGTCCATCACACTCCTCCCCTTCCATGTGACGTTGAAGAGCTGTATGGCCCTAGGGACAAAGGACCTTCTGAGCCTGTCTGTTCTGTTTGACAGAAACAGGAGCCTATCACTGAACATGCTCTTCTGTTTGGAGAAAGTGGTGTGCAAAGGGTGACGGTCATTGTCCAATATTGAGAGCAGTCTGCTCAGGGTCCTCTTGTCTGCAACTGATGTCACTGACTTCAGCTCCATGCCCACCGCAGAGCTAGCTTTTCTCACCAAGCTGTCCAGTCGTCCAGCATCCCTCTTCCTAGTGCTGCCTCCCCAACATACCACAGCATAGAAAAGGATAATGGCCATGACAGACTGGTAGAACATGAGCAGGAGTTTGCTGCAGACGTTGAAGGACCCCAGCCTCCTAAGGAAGTAGAGCCTGCTCTGCCCCAGTACTTGTATGTACTGACAGTCTCCACATTCACCCCGCCGATGGTGACAGACAGCAATGGAGGGGCAGACCCCCTGAAGTCCACTACCAATTCCTTCGTTTTGGTGATGTTCAGTTGCAGCTGGTTGGTTCTACACCATCCCACAAAGTCCTCCACAAGGCTCCTGTACTCAGCCTCCTGCCCATCCTTGATACAGCCTACAATTGCAGTGTCATCAGAGAACTTCTGCATATGGCACGACTCAGAGTTGTACTTGAAGTCCGTGGTGTACAAGGTGAACGGTACAGGAGAAAGAACAGTTCCCTGTGGCGCCCCAGTGCTGCTGACCAAAGCCCCAGATGTGATGTCCCCCAGTCTAACAAACTGGGGCCGCTCAGTGAGGTAATCTGTCCCTCAACAGAAGGGGCTGGATGGTGTTGAAAGCGCTGGAGAAATTAAAAAACATGATTCTCACAGCACTGCCTCCATTGTCCAAGTGAGGGTACACCCTGTGTAGCAGATAGAGGATGGCATCCTCCACTCCCACATTCTCCTGGTAAGCAAACTGTAGGGGGTCGAGCGCATGGCGAACCCGGGGTCTTAGGAGGAGGTGGAGCAGCAGCCGCTCAAGGGTCTTCATCACGTGTGAGGTGAGGGCAACAGGTTCTTGAGTTCTTTGGAGTGTGGCTTCTTGGGAACCGGTACCAGGCATGATGTTTACAAATGGCGCTTTTCCACTGCATAGTACGGCACGACACGGTTTAGTTCAGCTCACTTTTGGGGGGTTTTCCACTGGGAACAGTACCTGGTACCTGGTCCTTTTTTTAGTACCACCTCAGC
>JAODJU010000138.1:9894899-9929620 GCA_026776725.1 Gnathonemus echidnorhynchus | reverse complement strand
CCTCTCCTCAGGGGCACCTCAGCCGTTCCATGATTTTGTTAAATTTCACCAACAGCTCAATTAAATAATTAAATAAACTGGTTTAAAAAGTCAGTGACAGATTGACTGGCTGTATGAGGTGTGCTAGTGGCCAAGTCAAAAAATACCTGGCTGCACTGGACGGTCGCTGCAAATACTGGGGTGATTTTAGCAGAGGTTCTGAAATGGCTAAGCTGACAAACTTTGACAGGCATAATATCATAGTTTTACACCAACACAAGGATAATTTAAACATTGTTTTCTTTGCCTGCCTAAGACTTTTGCACAGTACTGTACTTATAGAAGCAGCAAGATATGTAGGACAGACAGACATAAGGCAAAACAGGAAAAGTGCAAAGACCGTACAACTGGTGAAAGAGTAAAAAATAATCTTTGTGGACCCTAACACACTTCATCCTTTTATTTGTTGATCACCAGTAAGAGTGCCTTTATACCATATCGCATTCACATGACTGCAGGCACTTTATGTCTGTGGTCCATGCATGTGAATCTTTGTTTGTTTCTGCCATTCAAAAGTCCCCAGCATTCCCTCCATAGCTTCCGTAACGACTTGTCAGAGTGCCAACCCTTCCATTCTGGTCTTTCCTTTGTCTGCACCCAGGATGCCCTACAAGCACGACTCGCCAGTTGAGCATCCGGGAAGCAGTTCCTCCGTGCCAACGCTGTCCGACTACCAGCCCGTCGCCGCCATCGTGCCCGTGCGGCTGGAACAGGAGGTGGACGTCAAGCCCCCGCCAGACCTGACCATCCTGTCCACCCGTGTGGAGAGCGTCGAGGAGGACGTGGCCTCTGAGCCCGGTTTCGACGGGTCTATCTCACCCTGCCCGTCCTCCATGAACCTGGCCATGTCGCCGTCCCCCGTGGCGGCGCGGCGGGACCTGTACGCCCGGCCGGAGGGTCTGCGGCAGCTACCGGGCCTGGAGCCCGAGAGTCTGCAGCTGTCCCGGGAGGAGCATGAGCTACTGATGGACAACCAGCGCAAGCTGGGCCTCTACATTGAGGAGAAGCGCGAGGGCCTGAAACGGAAGCAGCAGCTGGAGGAGGAACTTCTGCGAGCTCGGATCAAGGTGGAGAAGCTGAAGGCCGCCAGGCTGCGCCACGGACTCCCCATCCCCCACATATGAGTCCTTGGGGGGGCGGAGCCTATGGCCATCGCTGTTTGTTTATTGAACCCGATTGGGATTTGCTGGCCTACTTGTGTCCGCAACCTTTTGCCCGTTTGAAGCGGCAGAAGTGGGAAGCCCCTGTTTGGGAAACAAACGACGGCAGACGAACGTGACGGTCGGACAGCTCATTGTGAGGAGTGTCGTTTTACACATACGGTGTTTTTAAATCACGGTCATGACCAAAAGTTTTGAGAATGACACGTGTATTGGTTTTCACTAAGTTTGCTGCTTCAGTGTTTGTAGATCTTTTTGTCAGATTCTATGGTATACTGAAGTATAATTACCAGCATTTCCAGTCTGCTATTCTTACTCAATCAGCATGACAAACTGATCTCCAGCCTTGTCCTCCTCAACACTCACCTGTTAATGAGAGAATCACTGAAATTATGTCAGCAAGTCTTTTTGGGATTAAGTTAATTTTCATGGGAAAGTGGGATTTTGCAATTAATTGCAATTAATCTGATCACTCTTCATAACATTCTGCAATATATGCAAATTGCCATCATAAAAACTGAGGCAGCAGACTTTAACACAAATATTATTTTTCACATTCTCAAAACTTTTGGCCATGGCTGTACTGTCTTCAGATGAGCAAAGACTGCAGAATATTGTGTGCTAATCTCAACTTGGTTCTTTAAATGACGGATTTTGTTACTACTGAATATAAAATAAAGTGTTTTTAGAAAGCTGGTGTTAATTTTGCAGTTTTTAAGTGTTTGACTTGCCTGAGTTTTTCGCTACTCAGTATATCGCCATTAAAGTCTCAGATTTTAGTGTTCCTTGCATTATCTGGCAGACTAATACAGATACACTAGGCACCTATGAAATAAACTTTATTTTTTCATAGCATTAGGCGCCCTGTTAATGGCTAATTTGTGTGAACTTCCATGGTGGCTCAGCAGGTGGCACTGTTGCCTCGCCCTTCCACGGATGGGGTTTTGCCTTTCCTCTCCAGACTACTCGCGTGTAAAGTTTGCAGGTTCTTCCATTTTTTTGTGTAGATTTCTTCTGCATATTCTTCTTTCCTCCCAAACATAGCATTCTGTTAGGTGACCCGGTGTCACTAATTTGTCCACAGTGTGTGTTGTACGTGTTTGTGCCCCGCGATGGACTGGCATCTCATCCAGTCTCCTGTCTTGTGTTCCGCTCTTCCTGGGCTAGGGTTCTGGCTCATCATGACCATGGATAAGCGTTTGTAGAACCTAAATCTTTGTGTTTCAGATTATAGTTCAGTCTAATGTGGGTTCTTGTGGCAGCCCGTGTCCATCTGACTGTACGTCATGTGAAACCATGAATATTCAGTCTTTGGGTTACATTTGACCTTGGGTACGCTGGTCACTGGTCACACAGATTTGTGCCATCAGTCTTAGGCAAGTAGAGAAAGTGAAGTTATTTAAAAAAAAAAAAACCTGGCTGCAGTTTCTCATTGATCCGGAAGTTTTAAATGAGTGAGATTTGTGACGATGACAGACTGTTTGAGTAAGTACTGGCATAGTTCTTGTTAGAGAGACTTAAGGAAAATAATGCATGAAACTGCTATGTGAGTAGTAACCTTGCTGACTCCAAGCCCTCTGCTGGCCAAAGATGGAACAGTACCCTTGTGATCACAGAAGGCTGGAGGGAACAGTAGGATAGTTTTGCATTTAACAGGTTTTTTTTTTTTTTTTTATAAACCCAGGTGAGACTAATTTTCCTGGCAGAACCCCAGCGTATTCAAATGAAAGTGATAATTCAAAGATTCCGCACAAAATTTGAGATTATTTTGTATGCTTGTGTCAGTACTTTTATCAGATGTCTGCTAGAAACAAAAGTGCTGATTAATCAATACAAGGAAATTTGCTTTGCAGTAAGTATTCCGTAGAATAAATCGCGCGTTTAATGACTATGGTTTCTTCGTCCTTTACAGGAATGTTTTTTACCTGCTTGTTTGAACAGGGGGTTGGGTGAATGACAGTGATGCTAATTAGGTTGGGTGGGGTGTATTTCCAGACCCGACACCCCCAGCTCTCCAGGGCCGTGGGCCGGATGAGAGGGTCCCCGACGCCCGGTACTTCAGCGTGGTGTGGTGCAAGGCTTCCAAGAAGAAACACAAGCGCTGGGAGGGCGATGCAGTACTGGTGGCCCGTGGCAGGACCGTGCTGCTCAAGGACATGGAGGGCAAGGACATCGGCAGGGGTGAAGGCGACGGCCGGCCGCTTCTTCCCGTAAGGACCGCCTGCTGCGGGACTCACGCCCAGCTCTCTCCCCCCGACAGGATCGGGCTACAAGTGCTCCGAGCTGGAGACCCTGGTGGAGGGCCAGTCGCTCATGGTGGGCGGTAAGGAGGTGGAGGTGATGGCCGCCATCTCCCCGGAGGAGTTCCACAGCGGCCGCTGCTTCCAAGAGGCCCGGGCGGAGGTCCCTGAGCAGGCAGTGCCCGCCCCGCCGACCCAGAAGCCCCTCTCCAGGCCCTTCACCAGACCCGGGTCGAAGGGCGTGGCCTTGGGTGCGGAGGGGCCCGTTTGTCACCCGCGGCACGACCCTCTGGCTCCAGGTATCTAGGCAACGGGGGCACCCAGGTGGGACAGGGTGTAGGAAAGTGCTTTTGGTGTGTGATTTTCACAAGTAGCCACAGAGCTATAAAACCCCCCCATGGCAGGAGCTACACCTGTTTGCCGATTATCTCTGACGTTAGGGTTGTCATGTCAGCATTCCCAAAAAACTGTTTCACATCCTGCTCCCCCTGTGTGTGGCTCTGGGGTATAATTGTTTCATCAGAAATATTGAATTGATTAGTGCCCAGTTCTCTGCTTGGCCTGTAGGGTTACTGGTATTCGTTGTTTAAAGCACAGTAGTTGTAGATCTTTCCCCAGTCCAGATGATCAGTCTGCCCACCTGGTACCTGCTTCCAGGAGCCCTGGTTATGCCGCGGCCGACGGAGGACCACCAGTGGGTCTTCAACAGAGCCGGGCTGCCGGTGGTGGACGTGGTGGTGGACCCCCACCTCGCCGGCCGTCTCAGGCCACACCAGAGGGAGGGCGTGGTCTTCCTGTACGAGTGCGTCATGGGGATGAGGTAGCGAATCGCATTCTGAGATCCTTTTGTCCAGGTCTGGTCTGTGACCACGGCATGAACTGATTGTAATTCACCACATTTTACATGTTGAATGTGTGGCGTCATAGAAATTGTGTCATAGGATGTATTAGTTGAGGACCTGTAACAATACATTAACTAAGACCTGCACATGTTGAACACATAAAATTATATATGTGTAAATGATGAGGATGAATAGTTAATGTTTTAAATGGTTATTTTCCCAAAAATCTAGTTTGATATGCTTATTTAATTTGGTTGCTGGCACATCCAGTGTGATCTAATTTTAATCATCAATAACCCGGTGTGGGCTGTAGACTGAGACTGGTCGTAAGCAGTTAATTGCTTGTTATATCAGTAGTGCTTGTTGTGGTAATGTGTTTTTACGTACATATATTAATTACAGAAACCCCAGTTCATGTGTAGTATTTCCCAGTGTCCCCGGTCACAGCCAGCTGTATGTTCAGGATGCAGTGGCGCCCCCCTGTGGCCCCCCGTCACTCGCCACGCAGTGCTGAGATGCTCTGTCGCTACGGTTGATGTTCCGCTCCTGACTGCAGGGCGTCTTGCCGGCACGGCGCCATCCTAGCAGACGAGATGGGCTTGGGCAAGACGCTGCAGTGCATCGCACTGGTGTGGACGCTGCTGCGCCAGGGGCCCTACGGGGGGCGCCCCGTAGCCCGTCGTGCCCTGGTCGTCACACCCGGAAGCCTGGTGAAGAACTGGGCGGCCGAGTTCAATAAGTGGCTGGGGAAGGAGAGGATCACGGTGTTCACTGTGGATCAGGTGACCGTCTGGCGGGATGAGAGGGTGGCCTGTCATGTTTCCGCTATAAGTAAGCGGTGGAATGCGCTAGAAGGACCCTGGCAAACAGTCGCTTTGCCGTTAGAGGTCTTATGATTTGATTGACAGTGACTCTTGGCTTTTCTGGTAAAGCTGCTGAATCTCGAAGTCGTTCAGGGTCCTAAAATACGGAACCCCCCCCCCGCCAGGATCACAGGGTGGAGGACTTTGCGGCCTCCCCACGGTCTGCAGTGCTGGTCATCAGCTACGAGATGCTACTGCGCTCTGTAGAGCGGGTGGCGCAGCTGGACTTCGGCGTCGTCGTCTGCGACGAGGGCCACCGGCTGAAGAACAGCGGCATCAAGACATCGGCGGCGCTCAGCGGCCTGAGCTGCGTCCGCAGAGTCATCCTCACGGGTCAGTGGGTGTCGGAGGGGCGTGTCTGTGGGCGTGTCTTCGGCATGAGCGAGCCAATGAGCAACAGGGTTTGATAAATTCCGGATGTCTTATAACGATCCAGGCACTCCGGTACAGAACGACCTACAGGAGTTCTATGCCATCATCGAGTTTGTGAACCCCGGCATCCTGGGCTCGTCCTCGGCCTACCGGAAGGTGTACGAGGATCCTATCGTCAGGTCCCGCCAGCCCTGTGCCTCCGAGGTGATTCCTTCTCCCTTACAGGCACCTAGCCTTTCCTTCTCTGTGATTAGGTATCTGAATGCTAGACTGCTCTGCCCAGCATAGATGGGCAGTGATGGGAATTTGCAGCCATGTGATTGGCCCGGCTTGGGGTCTGTCATGCAGGAGGAGCGGTGCCTGGGTGTGGAGCGAGCCGCCGAACTGGGCCGCCTCACGGGCCTCTTCATCCTGCGCAGGACCCAGGAGATTATCAACCGTTACCTGCCTCCCAAACTGGAGTGGACCGTCTTCTGCAAGCCGGCGGCCCTGCAGCTGGAGGTGTACCGCAAGCTGTTGGCGCACCGTATGGTACGCTCCTGCCTCCAGGGGGCGCTGGAGAACAGCCCGCACCTTGTCTGCATCGGGGCGTTGAAGAAGCTGTGTAACCACCCGGGCTTGCTCTATGCCAGCATCCAGGTGAGCCCTATCATAATGAAAGGAATTGAGAAACCCAAGGCCAATTAATGGAATTGTAAACTTACGTCTAGTCCAGGTCTCTTCAAATCTGGCCCTCAATTCCAAATCCAAGCCGTGTTTTCAGTCCTCCCAGGTCATTAGTTTAATAGTTACTGATACTGATTAGGCACAGGGGCTTCACATCTGCCTCACTGGTACAGGAAGGCTGGAAAATCAGCAGGGCTCGGCCCTTGTGGACCGTGACTTCAATAGCGCTGAACAATAGCAATGAACTCTGGCTTTACTTTCAACTGTCTTCTCTTTCGGCTCAGCTGGCCCACTTTAAGTCTTTATTCACCAGCTGACCTGGTGTGGCTGCCTGCTGAGGACCAGTCTATCCAGCCCTGTGATACGGTGACCCTACACATTGGCAGGTTATCTTATTGTAGTAAGAAAACAAATACAGTAGAACCTCGGATTGCGAGCATAACTAGTTCCGGAAACGTGTTTGTAATCCAAAGCACTCGTATGTCAAAGCAAATTTTCCCATTAGAAATAATGGAAGCTCAGATGATTCGTTCCACAACCCAAAAATATTCATATAGAAATGATTAATACAAAATATAAAGTAAAAATACATCAAATAAATTAACCTGCGCTTTACCTTTGAAAAGAATCGTGGATGGTGTGAAGGAGACGAGAGAGAGGAGAAGAGGGTTATTTTGTAGGACGACTTTCACTATAACTAGCGGAATCACTGCTATCTGTTGACTCACTGGCATCTTTTTCTTTTTGTGCTACATTAACAAGGAAACCTATCCAATGACGGCCGCTTCTGCCTCCTTTTCGATTTCGCGGAAATGTGGACATTGCATTGTCGTTAAACAGATTCATCACTCGCACTGCTACACCCTTATTTGGGTGGTGCTTTTCTACTAAATTTTGACTATATGAGTGAGGCACGCCGACTGAGACCGAGCATGGGAAACGATTACCCGCAATCCCACAGCGAGAGAGAGAAGAACCATCGGCTCAGTTGAGGTTACGTGATGCTAGGCAGACGAAGCGTATACATAATACTCGTATTGCAAGACCTCGCTTGTTTATGAAGTTAAAATTTATAAATTTTTACTTGTCTTGCAAAACAACCAAGTTACTTGCAATCAGAGGTTTGACTGTAGGCTTTTACGATGGTGTGTAACCATGCCAACTTGGCCTTTATATGCCCAGATATTATTTACTGAAATTTTAGTGTAATCCTTGCTGATGTGTCCTTCTGTAGTGGTCCTGTGGGCAGACGGCACGCTTTCCAGCTGCCTTGTCTGGTGTTCAGCAGCCCTTCCCGACAGCAGACACGTGAGCGTGCATGTTGGCAGCTGTCGAAAGCTCACAGCAGTTTGTTTTGAACACGCTTTCTGTGCCTTTGCCAGCAAAGCGAGCGGCAAACCATAGCTGCTGTCCATACTGATAAATAAACCGTCGTATGTGTATAAACCCAAAAGCATAACAGTGTGAGCAAGGCAGCAGATGTTTTAGGTGCCGCTGTTTATGGGTGGGTTGTGCCAGGTTGAGGTTACGGGAACAGCATCATGCTGATCATAGCCCGACCCAAACAGATACGTTATAAAATAATATCTTTGTGGAACAAAGGGTGTTGAAATGGGTTGCTGCCTGAAGGGGGAGCTGTGTTTCAGTGTCTGACTGATCCATCAGTCGGCAAACAAAGGTATTACATCAGGTCACGTGGTTATCGTCAAGGCTGCTATGTAAAATGTCCCCAAGAGGAAGGGTAACTATGAACAGTAGCCATTGGGAAAGTAAAACATTTTTTTGTTTATCAGTTGGGTCAGGGGCAGGCAATCTTATCCAGAAAGGGACACTGTGTATGCGTGTTTTCACTGTAACTCCCTAATTAGATTACTAATTAGAGGACTGATTCGCCTCCTCACCACGGTGACACACACCGGCCCTTTGCGGATAAGACGGGCCACCCCTGAATTAGCATGTTCACCAAGTATCTGGTGGTCAGGAGTCACAGCAAAACCCATCGCAATCACCCTGCCTCCCTCTCTCTGCCCGTCTCTCCGTGTCCCACAGGAGAAGGGTGACCCCTGTGCTGAGGACTCCGGCCCAGTAGAGACCTCCCTCTACCAGGGCCTGGGTGACCTCTTTCCGCACGCCTATACCTCAGGGGACTTCAACACCGCCGACTCGGGCAAACTCCTGGTGCTGGTGAGCCTGCTGGCGGCCGTGCAGCGCCTCAGCCCCTCTGACAGGTACCCGCAGCTTCCACATGCACCAGCCCCGGCTCTCCTCACGGGGGCGCTGTGTCAGAGACCCCCATGGCAGCTACGCCATGTCTACATTAACTCATTTGTCAGATGTTTTAATGTGCAGGATGTGCAGGCGGCTGGTATGAAAGAGGAAGGCCTATGGGGAGGTTTATGGATGTGGTGAGAGAGGATGTGCAGGCGGCTGGTGTGAAAGAGGAAGATGCAGAGGACAGGAAGAAATGGAAACAGACGATCCACTGTGGCGACCCCTAATGGGAACAGCTAAAAGGAGCAGTTCGTTCTGTTATCCACATCACAATGATTCATGTATTTGACGCTCGTCTTTACTTTCTCCACACTAAAGCGGATGCTCTGGTCTCGAGTCTGACCCACGCTTTGCTGCTCCTCCCACATGTTGTTGTCTGCAGGGTGGTGTTGGTGTCCAACTACACCCAGACGCTGAACCTTCTGCAGGACCTGTGCACCCACCTGGGTTACAGCTGCTGCAGGCTAGATGGACAGACGCCCGTCTCCCAGCGGCAGAAGCTGGTCGACCGTTTCAATGGCCAGTACTCCACAGACTTCATCTTCCTGCTCAGCTCTAAGGCCGGGGGTGTGGGCCTCAACCTGGTGGGGGCCTCTCACCTCATCCTGTATGACATTGACTGGAATCCAGCCAATGATATTCAGGTACGTGGGTCACATGCCTCTTTTAAATGGATAAATGTGTAGAAATTAGTCTGCATCAACTTGTTCTGTTTTGAACGCCTTGATCAGTGTAGTGTTTGTAAACACTGTTGTGTTTCAAATAACATGGTAAATTACGGTTTACTATTGCCATTATGTTAAACTCTGAAGCAGTTTGTCTAAGCCCACCAACAGGGGGCGGTGTTCCTTAGCCAGAGTCACACAGACCATCTTGCTGCAGGACATCTTTGTTTAAAAATGCCCCCGAACCGTGTGATATCTCCTCTGCCCATCAGGGGGCACTGCGAGCAGGTCTTTCCGATCACAGTGTCTGCATCAGATGTCTGGTTACAGTTTTTTTGTCTGTAATTATTTACACAAGCCTCTGACTCACCATTGAGCTCCCATGTGACCTCCCCACTGGTCTGTCTGGCATGTGGCATCCGTGTCACACGCTGAGGTCACAGGGAACGGTGTACGATTGGATCTCTGAGTGAAGCTCTTGGGCTAAAATCGCTTAAATGTTCCGGTATCTAATGAGGTACCGGTCTGTGACTATGGATAAGGCTGACATGGGGCGTCTCATGACTGTCGTCTTATTTTGCTTAGAATCATCAGGTGAGGAAAATCATGAGTATCGTTGTGCTGCGTGTGGCCTTGCAGTGGGGTAACCCTCCTCTCATTACCCCCCCCAGGCGATGGCACGGGTTTGGCGGGATGGGCAGAGGAAGACCGTCCACATTTATCGCCTCCTCACCACAGGTCAGAGCCCTAGCGCTTAGCGGCACGCCCCCCAGTGCCGAGGAACCAGTAACTGAAAAACCATTTACCACAAAGCCATTTAACACAACAAAATTCACCAAAAATCTGTTACAACAGCGGTACTGTTTGTGAGTATGTTTAAGGAATAAATGCCCTCTGAATTTCATTCACAGTGCATGGTGATGAGTCAGTACTGTATTACTCAGTTCCACATGACAGGGGCTGCTGGGAGCGATGGACCTCCCCCGCCCTCTAGGGGGCGTGTGTGAGGTAGTTCTCAGGGCATCGGCACCCTCTGTTTTTAATGTCTGTGTAATTCTTGCTGGGAATTGATGTCTGCATGGGCTGGGCCAGGGGTTGGGTCACCACACTGTGAAAGCCAGCGGGCAGATTAGACGCCGTAAAAAAATCCCACGGCGCTGAGGTTTGGGGACCGTGACCGGCTGTCCCGTCTCGGCCATTTGAGAAGGGAGCCAGTGGCTGAACCGCTACATCAAACCCCCCCCCTAATGATGTGGGTTTTACTACAGCAAAGCCTGATGGATAATGTCAGTGAATTAGAGAAAGCCGGGAGGGTGAACGTGCCGTACATGTGCCTAAATTATGGCGTGGGGTGGAAGCCCTGGTACAAAAAAAAAACACCTTTTATTTTTTTAAAGGAACATGGTCACATGGCTTCACTGGAGTTCAAGCGTCCTTTTGCCCCCTGTGATTCTGACGTGCCAGACACCGAGTTGGTGTCCGTGTGACATCTTACTGCCTCTGTGCCCGGCTGGCATCTCTCCTTCCAGTCTCGGGTGTTTTAAACTCAGGCTGGCACAGGGGTTTGCCCGTATGATCCTGGCTGACTCTTCTGCCCGTCTGTCGCACCAGGGACCATCGAGGAGAAGATTTACCAGAGGCAGGTGAGCAAGCAGGGCCTGTCAGGCACCGTGGTGGACGCCTCCAAGCGGGCTGAGCACAGCAGCTTCTCTGTGGAGGAGCTACGTGACCTGTTCACACTTCACGAAGACTCGCACTGCGTGACGCACGACCTGCTGGGATGTGGCTGCTCTGGGGACGGCAGGGTGCCGGGTAACGTTTCCATGCTTCTCACCTTTCCATGTCACCCAGGTAGTTGAGGACATGGACTTTTAACCCGAAAGATGTCACTTAGTCCCAGGAGGAGTTCGCTGTTGTACCCTAGCATGAAATAGGGCTGATTGCCTCAGTGATATCTAGATGTATGTCAACCCATCCATCAATCGATATTCTGTTCCTAATTGTCTAGCTGCACATGTGACTGTAAGTAACCAATGAGGATGCCCCAGGACGTTTACACGGCCGTAACGTCCCTGTTTGCAGGCAGGCCAGTTGAGGAGGAGCTGGCGGAGCGGAGGCCGTGCCAGCTGGGTCGGCACGGTGCCAGGTCCGGTGCCCCCAAACACCTCAGCATGTCGGAGCTGATGCAGTGGGCGCACCACTCGGGGGAGAGCCCCTCTTTCTCAGATGGCTTCCTGGACTGGGCGCGGGAACATGTGACGTTTGCTTTCCGGAGCAGCGCCTCGAACCCACAGCCCCAGCCCGACTGAGTGCCGCTGAGCGAACTGACTGAGCCGCACTGATCCTCCCCGGCAAGAAAAAAAAAAAAAACCTGAAACTGATCTTTTTTAGTAATTTTTAATACTGTATCTATCATAAATTTAATTTATACACAATAATACTTAATTGTTGGATGGTTTAGTATCTGTATATGCAGCTCCTCTAAATAAACTTGTTCTAAGTATGTTATTGCAATGTTCCTTTGGGCTGGTTGGGGGGGCGGGGGGGGGGCTGTTATGTGTGACTCCCCCTCCCTTAATCCCGGGCAGCTGGGGTGAGCAGAACCTTGCGCTGCCACGGTCGGTGGGCTTGAAGCGAAGCACGTGGCCTGACGGATGGCCGCGCACACACACGCACGCACACGCACACGCGCCACTACCAGGTCACCATTCTTGTTTTTTTTTTCTTGTCCCTAAGAGACTCACAGGAGGGCTCTCGGATTGAAGACCCCTACGGTTGTAAACCCAATTCCTGTCCTTCCGGAAGGACGAGTGCGCTTCTCTGTAGAGGTCAACCTCATCTTTAGTGAAATCATTTTTTTTGTTAGATTACGTAACGTAAATTTTTAGCTGCCATTCTTCTGCTAATCTGCCATACCATAAACAGCTTCAACAGCTTCAGCATCAGTCAGATATGACTATTTTTAGTGGTCATTGCTGTATCCAAAGCTGACAGCATCTGCTATTTGACAGCATTCAAATATTGCATTAGACTTAATTAAACTGTTATCAGACACGTGTGTGTATATATTCACCCAGAATTATGAGTGTGTGTATACACACATCTATATCCCATTATCTGCATCTAATTAGGTCCTAGAAAGAGCTCAGCGTGAGCTTGAATGGCGAGAAGTGATTTCCATTAATTCTTCTAACATTTAAGCAGGAATGATAACACTTTAAACAGCAATTGTCTAAATTAGCGATTGACGTAATAAATATGGATGTTTGTTTTCTGTAGCATTCAATACCTTTTGTAGTAGTAGCACTGGACTTAGATTTATGTAAACAAAAAAAGAATTTAAAAAATGAGAACCATATGAGACAGATAAACTGCTGTTATCTAGATTCTCCCTGTAATGGCCAGAGACGCCAGTATTTCATGGCGGTACTTTGACAGCAATCGTAGTGCTGGGTCCCCAGGATGGCTCTGTATGTTATATGCCTATAGCAGAATGCGGGTGCTGCCTGGGGCAGCTTTTCCCAACCCGGTCCTCGGGGACCACTGGGAGTTCCGCCTTTTCGCTATTTCCCAGCTCTCTGCCAGGCAGTCCACATTTTTGCTCCCTGCCGGGAGCTGAGGTGGAGCGAAAACGTGGACTGTCTCGGGGGTCCCTGGGAACTGGGTTGGGAAACGCTGGCTTAGGGCCTGTGAATTATCTGTGTGGCGGGGGAAGTTAACGGCTCACCCGTAGGGTGGGTGGGAGGGGCCTCCAGAGTAAAGCTTTATCTAGGACGCCTGAGAAGGTGCAGTCAGCCCTGCATATATCCCGAGGTGTAGGCGCATAGATTTCATTTGAAGTTCTCATTAAAAATTGTCTCCTGCTTTCTTATGTGTTTATGTCGATGGTGCTTTCGCTTCGACATTCCGCAGTCGAAATCTGTACTGGGATGTAATTTAAATGCAGAAAAGCCGAATGTGTTTCCCGTATCTTTGTTTTAAAGTGATTCTTTGGTGCCTCTGGGGGGAAACAGAAATGTGAATGATTAAAGTCCACAAAGCATTCGTACCAAATCGGGGATGAGTAACTAGGAGCTGGGTTCCATTAACCTGCTGATGGGGAACAGTCCGGAGGGGGGGCTGGGGAGGGCAGAGACAAAGCACACAGGTGACGTTCTGGTGGACTGACACAGTACTGGCCAATGCGGAACTCTGAATCCTGTCCAGACGGTAAGAAGTTAAATGCTAACGGTACCTGCTGCCATGAGAAAGGCCTCGTATGAAGGTTCTAGTGGGATTTAAGTCCTGGTTTCTGACGCCATGTGGACTTTTGCATCACCAGCCTCTCAATTAGGCTTAAATGAACTGTTAATGAATACTTATCAACAGATGTGTGCCTGTTTAAGTGGAAGGCTATTGGAAATGTGAACTTATGATGTACTTATGCCATATATATTTGCAAACTGCGTCTTGGTTCTCTTCTCTGTGTCATTTATGAAGGGCTTCTTCCTTGCTGTATGGGACTTCAGTCCTGCTTCAAGGAGCCTGATATGAACTGTCCTAGCAGTGCACTTCACACCTGCACTGAATGTTTCCTGTTCCTTTTGAAGGTCACTTGTTGGCATTCTAAAATTCATGAAAAACTGTCAGATAATTTGATGGTTATCTCTGGCATTAGAAAGTCACTTCCGCCCTTTACCTGGCTGGTTTCTGGTCGTTCCCAGTGTCTCCTGCTTCACCTTATTCTTGGGTACTTGCTGTCTGAGGAATTTTAAACCTGGAAGCAACCACAATTAAACCAGGATTTAAAGATGCAGATTTGTTTAAAAATATATACAGTGGCCTCGTAATTTTTTCCACAGCTGTATGTCATGAATAATAATCTTTCAGTTGTTTAGTAGGTCAGAGCTTTGGCACAATCAGATCAAGTTGCGTCCGGTTGATGTTGCTGCCTTGATCATACAGGACGTCCAGCCTTCTGTCTGGAGTCTACAGGCCCAGCGGGATTTTCACTGAAGTGACAAACACAATACGATGTTTAGTAGTTTATTATGCATTTCAGAACAAAATAATTATTTTATTATGAGTGTTTGACAGTGATTGAGTTCCATCAACAGCAGAGGCAGGAGCTGTGAGCTCTGATGGGGCAGTTAAAGGCCCAGGAGGCTGCTGACTGCTGGCAGACCTATTTCAGCTGCGGCCTCGTGCTGTGGGCTGAACGGCAGCTGTGCTAAAACGCTTTAAAATTCATTCCCCTCGTCTCTAGACAATGAACGATTGTACAGTGATGGGAAGATCAGCGGGCTGCCGGATGGGGGGAGATGGAGGATGCATAGTGCCCAAGGACATGGGCCTGGCGCGCTGCACGGCGCCACCTAGAGAGTGCCCTCGGCACCCGGCGCCCTGCGCTGGCACGTGGCCCAGAGGCCTGTATGACAGCAACGTGATCCCAAGGTGAAGAGGCTGTTTATTCCCGCGGTAAGAGCCAGCGAGGCCGAGTGCCAGCGAGCCGCGGTTCCGAGGCACGGTCGCGTGTCGCACGTGGAATGAGTCCCTCCGCTCGTCCGAATCTCACAGACCCAGAAAGCTTCCCAAAAACACGGATCAGAAATCCCGTCCCCCATGACATGTGCACGTCCTGTCCTAGGGACTTAGTTCACGTGACCTAAATGAAAGTCTGATCTGATACAAACTTTAATGCAAACGTGCATCTCCCGACAAGGTCACTCAAGGGCATTATGTCATGCAAAGACAATCCACGTGGCACGAAAAGAAAAGCGAAATGAGGGCAAGAGGAGGAATTACAGATCATAGATGGCTGAGTGAATACGGATTAATATAAAGCCTATCACATGTCGTCCAGATCAGGGCAGAACTCAGAATATATGAGAGAGAACGGAGTTTAAATAAAACACTGTAATCTCATCAAGATTAAATGCCACATCTGGCCCCAAAGTAGGTGGACGTCACTCCTGTTAACCCCTATAGGGTAACCATTACCCGGATAGATCACCAGTCCTCCCACCACCTTCATCAGATGCATCCTGATTGGTGCTTTGAGATACCTGCACCGGTATTGGTCAGATGTGCTCTTTCCTTCCTCAAAACGTCATTGGCTGATTTTAATGAACAACATGGGGACCCAATCAGGCTGAGCCTGATCTGGGTGGAATCTGAATCACCAATTCAGAATTACAGCCTGTCCGATTGTCCATCCTTTGTCAGGCTTCCCCTCTTTTAACTTAGATACCTCCAACGCGCCATCCTGTCTCCTGCTAACAGCCATCTTCTCCTCACTGGCCTGTGGCTTCAGGGCACTGACTTCATCTGCAGGTCGAATGCAGTCAGAGCGTAATGGTGTGGGATGTCGGCTTACCTGTACTTAAGGTGGCTCATGGGAATTTTTATATACGTCAGCTGAATGCATTAATTCGGATGTGTAGTTTGTGTGGAGGTCATTGGCCGGAGTCAGGATGCCTCTGCAAACAGATTCCAGGGACACTGTTTACATTGATGATAAGCTTTTAAGATATATGCACTGCATAAGTTGCCCACTCAATATGCAAAGGTTAAAATGTTCAGCCAGTCCTTGTCTAAGAAATGCATCTCTCTGTCAAGCACTTATCTACTTCAGGGTTGCGTTAAGTATAGAGCCGGTTCCAAGACGAGGAAGCGGACAGCCTGAATGGGACTGCAGTCCATCTCCAGACACACATTCACACTATTAGTGATGGCAATTCACTTAACCTCATGTTTTGGACTGTGAGGAAATGGGGAGAGTATGCGAACAGGGCTGGACTCGAAACCCCAGCTCTGGAGGTGTGAGGCTACTCTGCTACCCCCAGATCCCCTGTGTTACCTTGCTGCTCTTTCCACCACGTTACACACGGGGCATGCAAACCTGCGGCCCTCCAGCATTTTCCAGCGGCCACTCTCCCAGCATGCCCGGCGCTTTCGGCAGTCTGTAGGGCTGCCACGTGGCCCGGCTCTCCCCTCCCATCCTCCTGCCGTCCCCCATGACTTGGCTCATCCATCCAACCGGCTCCCTGCAGCCTCAGCCTTCACTGTCATCGGCAGCGTTTAATGCACTCCTTTTCACTGAGACAACAAAACCGAAGTTACATAAATCCGGGTGTTACATAAATCCCCTTTTGTTACAGTGAGTGTGAAACGCTGAAGCAATCTTTCATTTCGAACCTTGTGTATCAGGAAGGGGGGGGGGTAGCTACAGGCAAGGCATAGGTCATCTGCTAGCTGCTGATAGGTCCTTGTGCACCCATGCTGGTGAAAGGACCTTGTCTTTCACTCCATCGTTAGTCGTGACTTTCTCCACTCCACAAAACAGTAACCCTAAATCACACTTAAACGCCCATCTGGCCTCCAGTTTAATACCTGTTATACATTTCTTTTTTGTTTTTCTAATTAAGTCCTGTTCCTGAGCTTCCTCTAACAGGCCACGCATAGCTATAATGTCAATGAAATAATTGCCTCTGTTATTAAAGACTATTCCAGACTAGGTTGGTATTGGGCACCAAATGGTTAACAAGAAGTAACATGGGTGCCTGAAGTTTGTCATTTTCAGTCACATTTAGGAACTTACCCTGCAGTGACTCACATAACCATGTGGTACTTGGTCTCACATTGATATTCCGAAGGGGCCCTTTAAACCACATATATGTAATATCAGCACTGGGGGGTGGGATTTCATCTCCCAAGTGTACACCTGTGACACACGTGCACAAACACATTTCACATGAAACGTGCTTTGTGTGAGGGAGGCGCTATTGCCCAGTCTGGTGTGAGATCCCTGCTGTTCACACAGGCATTCATTCAGTGCCCAGTCAAAGGACTGAATTGGGAGTATCTATCCCAGTATGCGTGTTGTTCTCTATTTGCAGGGAGTGTGTTAGTACTCAAAGTGGACTTGCAAGTAAAAGAAACTGTAGGTTGATGTTCTGTGTAGCGTCCTGCTGTTTGTAAGGTGCTCACTGGGAAGTTCTTATTAACATTATAAATGTGTTAAGTGGGAAATGGATGAACTCTGCAAAGCAGTTGAATTATTGCCTATGTTCGCCTCCAATGTACTTCAAGTCATCAGCCTGGCAGTTTGAGTGATGTTTTTTGTTGAATAACCATTACATGTAAATGGATGAATGCGCGGGGAGGTTCAGTATAATGAAAGTTTCATATCTGGAGGAATTTTCCCGTCAAGCACGAATTTGACACCTTAGGAATAACAACGGCCGTTATATAAAGAAATTACAAGTGAGTCATTAAACGGTGCGGGAAGTTGGGGGTGAAATTCCAGTGTTTTTTTTTTTTTTCTCATTTATTATGATGAGGCATACGCAGTTAGCGAGAGGTGTGGAGTAGGCGACTGTCCCGGCCTCCCCGGTTGGGTTTAAGAAAGCGCATCTCCCAGTCGCCGGGTGGGTGGGGCAAATGACGTCAAGGGAAGCCCTTTCTGCTGCTTTATATAAACGGAGGCGAGCCAGAAGCTCGTCAGACACGGAGCGCTTTATATGGGATTAAAACTTGGATCGTCTTGAAGAGCTGCAGCACCGGGAACGCGGTACTTAACTTCTGAACATCTTAACGGCCTGGACTCAGAAACGTAAGAAGTCGAATGTTATAAAAGTTATATAGATGTGATCGTTCATCACAGATGGAAATGAATCTTAAGGGGAAGCAACATATTTTGACTGTTTAATAAACCGCATTTCTTAGAAATGTATTTTCAGTGCATTAGAAGGGATGTGTTTGTGGTAAATTCTTGTTTGTATATATAGCGGAGATTATATTTTCTTGTAAAACCTAACGCTTTAAATATTTGAGTTTTAAGGGTGCAAATTCGTATAATCTCATAATCTTGTGGTCCTCATACGCAGTGACAGATGACCCTTCTTATCACCATGCGACGCCACAGTCTGCGCTTGCAGCACCAGCTGCACCGCTGGAGCATCTGCACGGACGCCAACCACCTGCTAGGCAGCAGCCTGGCACCGGGCGCTCACATGCCGCGCTCCCGCTCCTGCACCAGCTCCGCCGGCGTCCCCTGCAGGGAGAGCTGGTCGTCGGCTTCCTCCGACTCTGTGGTCTCCACGGAATCGGGCAGCAGCTTCTATAACGTGGTGCTGATCGGGGGAAACGGTGTTGGCAAGTCGGCGCTGGCGAGCATTTTCGCCGGGGCGGAGGACAGCATGGACAGCGACTGCGAGTTGTACGGAGGTGGGCGATGACGCGTTTCGCCTTTGCCATGAGTGCTAATGAGACTAAATGCTGGTTTGTCGACTGTTGTGCAACCATTTATTTATTAAACTCTATCTTTCTTGCCACAGGACAAATCTGTGAACAAACAATCGTGGTCGATGGCGAAATTGCCACGATAACTTTACTGGATACATGGGACTGCCAGGTACGAACGTCTAACAGATCTTTCGGGGCTTGTCATGAAAAACACGTTATACGCTTATGTTAAGAATAAATTTAATTCCAAACCTATTTCTAATCTTGGATTTATAAACCATGTCACTATTATCCCTGCCATTGCTGTTTTACACTTTCCGTTTAATCAGCGTGATTTTTACACAATAGTTAAGCATCTTGGCGCAAAGCTGCTGCACGGAAACAACCGTCTTGGCTTCATGTTATACAACTGCTGCGTCCATCGCTCAGGAACAGGGCAGTTGGAGCCAGGAGCAGTGCATGCAGGCGGGGGACGCCTACCTGATCGTCTACTCGATAACCGACCGCGACAGCTTCGAAAAGGCGTCCGAGCTGCGCATCCAGCTGCGCAGGGCCAGGCAGTCAGAGGACATCCCCATCATCTTGGTGGGAAACAAGTGTGACCTTGTCAGATGCAGAGAAGTGTCAGTCAGTGGTAAGTCAGCGGTGTTTCTTCATCAAAACTGTGCACCTGCCACTTTATACATTTAACGGCACATTCGTATTTCTGATTAAAAAATTATCACAACTCAACTGCTCAAGTAATTAACTGCTTAAGTCTAGCAAAAGACATAACATAAATAGCATTTTTTTATTCACTGCTTCAGAATGTTACATTGTGTGGTGAAATTTTTTATATATATATTTCGATTGGTTCACTGACGAAGTCCTGGCCATTAACCAGCACCTGTTCTGTGGTTTCCCCTGTGTGTTTTGATTGGAAAGCCCAATGCATATCTCTCCCCCTTCTTGCCCCGCAGAGGGAAGGGCATGCGCTGTGGTGTTCGACTGCAAGTTCATCGAGACGTCGGCGGTGATGCAGCACAACGTGCAGGAGATGTTCGAAGGCATCGTGCGGCAGCTGCGTCTGCGGCGGGACAGCAAGGAGGCCAACGAGCGGCGGAGGGGCTTGAGCCGCAGGCGTGAGAGCCTGCCCAAAAAAGCCAAGCGCTTCCTGGACAAACTGGTGGCCAGAAACAACAAGAATGTAGCATTCCGCCTGAAGTCCAAATCATGCCATGACCTCTCCGTGCTGTAGACACACGCCTCAGACACACATCAATCTACATTAGATTATGCTGTAAAATAGACCAATGCTCTGACCTTCTGCCTGTGACAGGCTGGAGAGCCTCGTGGGAATATTATGCCTCATTTTTATTACATTGAAATGTATATTGGTGGTATACTTAAAATTGGGGGGGGGGTGGATTGAGCCCTGAGGTTTTGATGGTTCACTTCCTGACATTGTCGAGAAGTCAACCATTAGCGATTAACTACTCTGTCAGACAACCTTGGCTCACTAAAGTAGAAATAGTGACAGTAGTTACTATGTAATCCTTGGCTCACGATTGAAGTTTCACAAGTGCTTTGATGTGGTTACCATGGCAACCTTAAGAGGCATGTTCAAGTAATATATTTATGTATATTTATCTGTATTTGGGGAGGTTTACACATTTTGTACGTTAACTTCAAAGACATCTTGCTGTTATTTGGTATGAATATTTGTCAAAAAGTAAAAGTAACTAGCTTTATTGTTGTTACTATATTTTGCTATATATTGCTGTTCATACAAGGTTCAAGGTTTCTTTATTTGTCACATGCACAGATGTACAATTATTTTTTTGAGGATCTTTTTATTGATTTATTTATTATATGTGTTGTAAAATGTACGTATTAACTTTGTGCAATAAAACTGAAAATATACGACTGCCTTGTCAAGCAATAAAAAATAGAATAAATATTTTTTGAACAAATCTAAAAGGTTGACCCAAATATCAGGTGTTGAAGATTTCACTCCATGACTTCCATTAAATATACAGAAATATGGCATTAAGCTAATGCTTTTATTAAATTCATTGTATTTAACAGTGTAGGTCGTAATTCACCTTCTCAAATCATGGGATGTTTATTAATTTAGTATTTTTCAGGTTGCAATGTTGCAGAAGTACTGGCGATATACTCTGTGAGTATGAGAGTGCAAACAGATTTCATCACCGTTTATATAATGACCCAAAACAGCTGGATAGTTCAGGTCTAGAAAGTAAAACTCCAGACCAGGATTTTGTTTCAATCAACCAGCTGAGTATCAGAGTCTCAGGTCTCAGCTGCTCAGTTGGCACTAAAATTTGGCCTGGATTTTTATTTTTTCGATCTTAACTATCCACCTCTGGTGTTAAGACACACAAAAATGACAAGAACAGCCTGCGACATATCTGAAAACGGACAAGCCTACATTGAACAAAAATCTCACCGACCCCACAGTGCCCCTAGAGGTCAGGGACTTCATAGCCACCACTGTATTTATAAGACATGCCAGAGCACTCTGTCCCAAATGTTCCTTTGGACTTGAGCCCAGAGAGCAGAGAAAAGGAAACTCACTGAAGAACTGGTGGCTATTTTAAGGCTGAAAACTAACATTTTTTTCACTCTTCTTTGGATGTCTATTTACACAGCCTCCAAGAAAGGACCAAGCGGAACCCCAGTCTGTGTCCTGTAGCACTTCCTCAGAGTAACAATCCCCTTTTCCTGTCATATTTCAAATTAAGAGATCAGCGTTTACCATTCCGATGGACTTAAAACACCAGTGAGGCTTACTTAATTTTTTGCTTATTTTATTTTCAGGAACAGACTTAAAGAAATTTAGAATGTTTGCCAGTTACAGTACATTCTAACTTGAACTACTGATGCAGGGCCAGCATATCTTTGCCAATTGACATTAACAGGTAGAAAGTCACACTGACCCAGGGTCAGTTCCAAAGGACATAATCATAATTACTGGAGATCAAATTCTGCACTTGTCACCTTGAACCAGCACTGACACCAGCAGAGACTCTAATAAGGTTGCGTTGTCTTAACAGGATTAACCAGCAGGACTAAATTAAAATTGAGGTTTATATTTTTTTTTAAATATTGGCTGTACAAAATATCACACTAATCCTAGTTACCTGAGATAGATATGAAATGAGTCATTCTTTTGTTAAGGTCCATAAGTATAATAAAAGTTCCCCTTCCAGCAAAATCCATTACTGATTTGTAGAGTTTTCTTAAGGGTTGAAAGGCAACAGGCAAAGCTCTGAACAGCCTTAACGTTAATATCCAGGTAGGTAGCTTGATGTGACCGGATCTCTCTGACTTCATTTCACCTTCGTCAGCTCAAGCAACTGGGCCTTTAATAACTGTTTAACCTTCAAGTTGTCCTTTGCTCTCCTCAGAACATGTCACAAGTGTTTTGTACTTCTACTGAGTCTTTAAAATCCATTATTATTTATAGGATTATAAATACTATTGGACCAGACCACTCAGCACAAAGACATAACAAGAAACTAACAAACTGATATTACAAAGGTGTAATTAGTTTATATTTAAGATTATGCTCTGCAGTCATTTTTAATGCTAGACCGTTTTCTTAAGGAGGCATTTGAAATAATAATAATATTGACAGAAGCCTTAGATGACTTCCACATATGCATATTTTTACTACAGTAAACTGCAGTAAACTATGAAAGTACCTTTAAAGTTTATTCCTACTTGAGAAGGTTCTTCTTCCTGCTAGGAAAATCATTAGCAAATCATTAGGTTCAATAAAATGTTGTGAGTTAACGTTTGACTAGCGTTAGGAAAGAAGTTCTTCACACAATTCACCGGCAAGTCCAAGGAGTGGCTGGCCAAAGCACCTAACACTCAGGTAAGCTTAACGATTTTTACTTTTGCTGTGGTTGACCACTCAGTTCACGCACATTTCAATATCGTGGTATATAAATAGCTGAATTTAGCCATCATTTGATGCTAGGTGTTGTTTACAAGTCATTGGAGGACGATCACCTGGTGAACATGACATGGATAGTGTCAAATTGGGTGTCAGCTGTTAGCTAACGAGAGACAAGATAAGAACTATTTTCATGTGATCTTGTACACGTTCCTCAAAGTGTCTGATAATAGGTCCACTAAACGTCAGGATGGAATTGGTGTGAGTTTCTTTACCAGAAATATATTTAGGAAAATGTCTGAAAGCTGCTGAGGTCACTCAAGTCTTCCCAAATATGCCTGGGCCTGTTGGTTTAAACAAGCCTTTACCGGGGGCTGTCAAGGATTCTGTATTCACCCAGAATTTTAGGGTGTCATGTGTGATTTTTTTAATCCACGATATTCCAAGAGTCGACATTTCATCGTTAAATTTGTCACTTAAGAGGGTCTTAAAATGTACTGCCAACACAAATAGACAATAGAAGATGTAGAAATGTAGAAAGAAAAAAAGAGTAAAAAAGAAAGAAATGGTTTCTTCTATAAAAGAAATGTTCGTTCAATGCCAAATGTCTTTTGTAATTGTCATGTGGGCCTTCCTAATGTACACAATCTTTGAATATCCATAAATCAGGGAAAGAAGCAATGAAATAAAAATGATGAGGGGATCATTGAACTGGTACGACATTTTCCAAGAGCAAATCGAAACATTTAAACAGCTGAATAATAGCAGCCAGACAGTCCACAAGGTTACCTGGGTTTGCTCAATGTCACCTTGTTCTAACCTACCTGGTAGCTCAGTGTCAGTGAGCATGCAATGGAATTAACAGGGAACATTGGACCCGAGTTGCATTTTAAATAGACACGCCTCTTCACAAAGGGAAATTACCACAGGCAGACAGTGTGCAGCTTGACTGATGCTCTTCGGTCAGTCTTTGGAAATCACCTTGGCCAAATGAACAGACTCCCCGTCATTGTCACGTTATTCTCTCAACAAAAATGCTCAGGTGCTTCTTTTGATTAAAGTTCTTCCTTTCAGTTTTGGTTCAGAATAACCCCATACAACAGCTGTGATATTCATGGTTTGTAGTGCTTTTTATCCACTGTAAGCGACGTGTGAGATCTGTAGGTGACAGGACCGCTGAAGGACGGTTATACTCCAAGGTCGGATGTGGGAGTAGATTACTCAGCCTTTACACAAACAGTGCCTGCTCACTATAAGTCTGCTGTTAACATTAACCTCTTACAGGAATCACTCACCCTGATCTAAATCATTACCATTAACAGATACTCCATTCATCTTTGCTATACCCACTTGTCCTACGCAGGGTTGCTGTTAACAGATATTTGATCTTACTATTAATTTGATATTCCCAGACAATAAGCTCCATTGTCACTGATATATATTTCTATATTATATTCTACAGTAGCATAACCCAAGAGCACCTTGAAACCAGAGAGATGTCAGAACAGCAATTCAGCACTACTTACAGGAAATGACTAATTACTGTATATTTCTACCCAAACTCTGTGCTGGAAATTGAATTGGTTTTTCACTTTCAGACTCACTTTCCTCTCAGTTTCTCAGCCGTCAATCTCTCTCCCATCTAGTCACTCTGACAGCCAACAGCCACTCCCACAACCACACCTAGAAGTGACCTTTCCAGACACTTTGTATCACCAATGTCAAACTGTGACCTTAGGGAGACTCGCCTTTGAAAGCGCCGAGAGGGACGCCCCGAATTAGAATCAAAAGTCCAGTACTTTCATCCACCAAAAACTTCAAATGCATCTCGGTGCTGAACTGTGCTGCCACACTGGCCACAAGCAGAGTCTTATCTCAGTTCAGCCAACTCCCAGAGAAAGTTTGACAGCAACACGTGTGCAGGGTGACTTTCAAAACAGGCAAAATGTCAAAAAAAACATTGCCTGTGTGTACATTCGCAGAACGTGCCGCAAAATCAGTGTTAATAAGGCGGAGGAAAGATGTAGCGGCCCGTGAATAAGTAACCAGCCTTCAGAAAGAGCGGGAGCAGGAACTGGGAGCATTTTCACCAGGGATCCCGGTCGTGTTTGTATCTCACCGCTTGTTTGTCGCAGAATCGGTACGTGCTGGTTACTGGTTGCTTCACCTTGTCTTTCCAGTGACCACTGGAAGCCTGCAGCTGGTGAATCGGAGGTGGATCAGCCTTCTTCGGTTCCCCGTGACCTGTGAAAACCGCTCACTTTGCTCACGTACCTCATACGCCCCACGGGAACTCAAGATGGCTCCAACTGCAGGCTTACTGGGCCTGACTCTCTTGTTTGGTGCTGTAAGTATCCCATATTAGTATTTTCCGTTATATTTAATGAGATTATTCCCTAGAAATTAGAGGACTACAAAAAAGGAATGATCACTTGATGATTTATTAATGTTATAGCCTGTAATTTTTAAGATATTAATTGACGTAAACTGTGACCAAGACAGGGTGGCATGCTTGGCGCTCAGTGGGAGGACCAGCAGAACCACACCTCCAGGGTTCTGCTTGCATGTTCTTCCTGTGTTGTTTCCTCTGGGTTCTCCTGTTTATCCCTGCTGTCCAAAAATACGCAGTTAGGCAAACTTGTGTCTATGAATTGCCACTTGGGTGCTATTGTGTGTGTGTGTGTGTGTGGTCCCCACACAGCGTCCCCATAACGTGATTAAAAACCTGTTATTTTGATGTTGTGGGGACCATTTTTCAAGTCCCTATAAGGATAACCTGAATTTTATAAAAATTGGTGACTGCAATCAAAAAACTAAAAACGCCTAAGACTTGTATTTTGTTTGGTTACTCATGGTTATGGTTTGGGCTGGGTAAGGGTTAAGGTTATCATTGTTGGGATTAGGGTTTTGCCAATATAAATGAATGGACGTTCAGCAAAAAGATAAGAAGACAAACGTGTGTGTGTGTGTGTGTGTGTGTGTGTGTGTGCTATGGACCAGATCTCCAATAGACAGGCCCTGTGCCCTATGCATCCTGGGATACCGTCCAGGCTGTCTATGACCTTGTGCTGAAAAAGCAGTGGGAAATTGGTTAGATAGTAATTTGGTTATAATATGGTTATAATACGGTTATCTCTGAGGATATGCCTGGTATCAGTATTTGTTTGTTTTACCATTGTTTGCCAAAGCACAGGGAAAGTGCACACACCTCCATCTTTGTGTTGGGGTCCTGGAGACTCTGTCTGGGGAGAGACACGAATTCCAACTTCAATTTAACAGAAAGTACTTTTAATAGATAAAAATAAACGAGTAACTTCCCACAAAGCCCACAACCCAGTAATTAATATTTCTCTATGCCAGCCCTGTCCATTCTTGTACTTCACAGGTGCCTAAACTAGAATCCAGAGCTGAAATTGGTCAAATAGAATCACAATCCCATTTTTCAGCAAAAGCGTGTTGCATTCCTTCTACTGCCATTACAAAGCTCAATTCTCAAGCCAAGAGACAACCTCAAAAATGTCATCACAGAGATCTGGATGCACACACACACCTAGATGGACATATTATATTAATCATTAACCCCAGCACAAGTGTTTCCTTGAAAGAACATTGTTTTATCTTCCACGGACACGTAGGATCTACTATGCACAGTAACTCAACTAAATTCCCATTTTTCTCTTAATGGAAGAATAAGTTTGCCCTGATAATGGGGACGATGAAATGACAATGGTGCTCATACCTTGCTGTACTCCCGATGCTGAAGGTCGTTGGCCTTGGATGGGAAGACAAAGCTGGACCTCTGGAGGACAAGATACTTGATGTTCCAGAAGGAACCATGGAACCATATCCCATATATCAGGTGGGTGTGGAGCTTTCTCTGTGCCTCATTTTATACCACATGTATTCTTGGCTGGTTTTGGAAGACGCTAAGTTAACTGCCCTAGAATTGGTTCTCTTTTGGATTGTGTACCTGCCACGTAACTGGTGCGTTCTTGATGACGATGGTTGGGTCAAACAACAGATCAGTGGGCAGTTCAGCTTTATTTTAGACCTCTTGAAACCTTGAAAACATTAGAAACTCTACTTTCTGTCAACAGTTCAAATCGACCAAGCCCGAGGTGACATCATACAGGATGTCAGGTGACCCTGACGGCAAGTTCTTGGTGTCCAATGAGGGCTGGCTTTACCTTGAGAGGGCGCTGTCCTGGTCAGAACGGAGCCACTACAGCTTACAGGTATGGCACTTCCATCATCGGCAGACCTCTGTCTGACGATGCTACATCTAACACTAGGTAGTTAACATTGGTAGTTAATGATTGACAATACTCTTACACAGGAGGGTAGGCCCATAAAATCTTAAACAAATATGTTTGAAGACTTTTAAAATGAATGTTTATAGAAGCTCAGCCTTGTCACAGCATCCCCAGCGTAATTGAAGGTGTGGTATTCATCAGCGGGGCTTGCATTTTCATTTAATTTGCTTCTTAGTAAAATGAGCTTTAATTTACTCTGGTGTGCTAATGTTTAAAGATCGAAGCCCTGGCTGACTCGGAGATGGTGGATGGGCCATACTCTGTGACCGTAAACGTGATCGACATCAACAACCACCGACCGACATTCAACCAGACGGAGTACAGCGGGCTGGTGAGGGAGCACAGAGCAGCTGGTGTGTATCTTACTGCCACGTCTCAGTCTGCGCGCTGTAGCTGTAAAGGCGGATTATGTTTTGTCCATAGTCAATATATTGCCAAATAGAGCTTGTCCAGGAAATACAGTATACAGTAAATTTAGACCAATCACATAGATTGCTACGTGCTATGCGTTATTACAATTAACCTACTGGGCCAGTGGTAGTGTTGCTTTCAAGTTTACATATCAGTTGAATTTTGTAAAGGCAAGTTCTGCATATGTAAGCCATGTGGTCCAGCAAATGAAACTCAAGAACCAGACAAGCTAATGTTTCAACCAGAGTTGCATCTCTCATTCCAGGGTTGGCTTTCATGAGGGCTTTTGCTACCGACCTGGATGATCCTGAGACCCCCAACGCCAAGCTGAGCTACAGCATCCTGAGCCAGATCCCAGATGTCACCAAAATACCACTTTTCCAGATTGATAGTATCACCGGGGAAATCGCCACCACCCCAGAGGGTGTGTTGTGACTCCTGTCCAAGATCTCCAGCTTGATTAAAGTTAAATTGTCAAAGAAACTCAGCCAATGGTCATGGAATTAAATCCAGTCAAAGAGACAATCAGTGTTGATCTATTAGGGCGACCAGAAGTATATAATGATAATCTGCACCATCTATCCATTAATGCACAATTTCCCAAACCCCCCATTATTTTGTAAATGTTTATTATTTATTGGAATTTATAAAAAGTAACCTTTGTAATTTCAGTGTACATCATTGTTTCCCAACCCGATCCTCGGGAACCCAGAGACGGTCCACATTTTTGTTCCCTCCCAGCTTCCTACCAGACAGTCCACATTTTCACGTGGACTGTCTGCAGGTTCCCGAGGAGCAGATTACTGGTCTAAATGATACACTGGTCTAAATGAAGGATAACTTTTCTCTTTTTTTTGTGTGTGTCTTTCAGGAGAGGCGACTCTGAAAGCCAGAGAAGGTGTCATGCCCATAGATACAGAAGACTGGAAAAGCCAGGACATCTTGAAGAGGAAATTTGAAGAGTATTGCTCCCCAGTGAAAGACATTCCCTATGAGTTCAACCCCTTTTACACCTGTGTCGAGAGATCAGGTCAGACTATTTTCAGGATGAGCTAGTGCCAAATGGATAAACTTTGTATAAAAAAAAATTCCTAATGCAGAGGTGGAAAGTTCAGGTTCAGAAAATACAAATCCAGACCAAGATTTTGTTTCAACCAAGCAGCTGAGTACTCCGTGACTGTGACTTCATACTCAACTGGTTGGTTGAATCAAGATCTTGGTCTGGATTTTAACTTTCTGGACCTGAACTTTCTATCTCTGTCTAGATGCATGAAAAGTATTGCTGCCCATTTTTGGATGTTCATCTTTTGAAGTCTCTAAAATACAAATAAAACCCAATGAGTGATTAAGACTAAAACAAAATAATTGAAAAAAATGTCCAAAAATAGCTTAACACTAACTAAGGATTGGGCTGTTTTAAGTTTGATTTGTCATATGCACATCCTTACACTGTACCACCTTGAAGTAAAAAGCCCTTGTACTACGAAGTGAGTTTGAACTTTACGTAGCCAGAGTTAACTCGATAAAACCAGGTTAACTAACCCTGATTGCCACAATCAGCCCCCAGCAAATTTAATCTACAAAGGAGCAGCACCAAATATCCATACCAGGATAAGAACCTTGGTATTTCTTGGCATCAGATTGAAGAGAAAATCAGCCCATCCCCGATATTTGGTCAAATGGCTTCTCTTATATAGGTTGCATTTTTAGATAAAATGCCAGTTCATATAGAGGTTGAAAAAGTGGAACTAACACCTGGTTTACTACTTAAGCCTGAACTTAACTTGGTTCGGTGTACAGTGCAAATTACCACGTCAATATACCCCATGAGCTATGAATAGTAGCATGAAAAACTCAGACGTAAACCTTAAGAAACCTTGCTAAGCCAATAAACTTGCTTCACAGTACACCCCTCTGCAGTGGTCCAGTGTTAGATGGCTTAGTACGAAAGGACATTTTCTGTGGAAGAAAAGTCATTTAATTAATTAATTAATCTTCTGCATTTTTTTCATAAATTTACTTATAGAACATGAAATCCAATTCACGCGGAATGGTTATTCTGGATATTTCGTGCCGTACTTTTGCATGCCGAATCATGCATCTCCATAGCGCAGTCTGCCCCCTTGTGATCAGGCAAGGTGTTATGGGTAACATTGGGCCAAACAAGGAAAATATGTGGTGACACTGTACAGCAGAAAATGGGAAACAGGATAACGCTCCATTCAGCATGCAGCCAAGGTTGTCATACAAGTGCACAGAGGCTAAATTAAAAACCCTTCCTGGCCTAATTGCAAACAAAGTGATTAGTCCCTTTGAGGGTACAATTAAAGCAGAACACAGAGTCACAAAATTTGCACAACCGAACTGAAGGACCCAGTGGCGTAGCTCCAGGACCAGCACTCTCACGAAGGAAGAGGAAGGAAGGAAGAGGAAAGAAAGAAGAGGAAACACTGGTTTTCTGTCCGCTTCCTCATTTTTACATAGATATTTTTTATTTTATATGCTCTGCAAATGAAGCTTAGGGAGCTAAGTGGGGGGCGGGTGTACAGTCCATAGCAATGTTACCTGACAACCTTTCAGGATTAGGAGTCCGAATCCTGCCTGCAGATTCTCCCCATATACTGTGGCATTCCTCCTGCAGTTCGAAGCACGTACTGTGAGACAGCATTTCTCAATTATCCATAGTGAGTGAGCATGTTTGTGTGCGTGCACCGGCATGCCATCTAGGGTACCTTGTGTGCTATGGTTCCTAGGATACTAAGTAATTGGCAGTTGGTTGGATGGATGATAAAATATAGCTGAACATTGGACGCAGACACAGGAACTGGCTGAACCTGAAAAGCAGTGCTAAATACGGTCTTTACATGAGGTGCCTGAGTTTCTCTCACTTATTATACAATTGTTTTGGCAGATAAAAATAACAAATTCACTATTTACATATCAAATAAAAAGTAACAGAAAAGTACTGTACATCTCCAACTATGGTTTGCCTTGTATGTGTCATTTTACTCACTTGGTTAGGTCTATTGACAGTCTGCCCTGTTTCGTGAATGTCTTCCTAGAGTCCAAACGGATGAATCCATCGGATAGCCCAGACTACACTCTGATCATCAAGGTGGAGGACTTGGAGGGCAAGTCGGAGAACGCGCTCAGTGACCACGCATCGGTCAGCATTGTGGTGCAGCAAAATCTCTGGTTTGCCCCAAAATCCATCAGGATAGATGAGAACCACGAGGGACCCTATCCCATGAAAATCGCTGAGGTAACCCTAACCCTAACCCTAACCCCTAACCCTAACCCTAACCCTAACCCCCTATCTGAAGCACTTGGGCAAGCGATGTCATGTCTGAAGGTTTAGGTATTCTCAAGAACTTGTCGCCTCTGATTTCCCTCGGATATTTGGAGAGTCTTTTATGTTTTTTGTGTATATTTGCAAATATATATGCATTTGTTTTATTGTGCAGGTCCAGTCAAATGAGATTGGAGCACATTACTATCTTAGCCAAAAGGAACGATATCCCAGTTTTCCTTTTGAAATAAACGAAGAAGGTCACATATTTGTCACAGCAGCTTTGGACAGAGAGGAGAAAGACATGGTAATATATTGTCTATCATTTCTTTTTCGTCAGTACAGTTTTACTGAAGTTTCCGCAGTGTAGAACATGTAGAACGTGTAGAACGTGTAGAACATGTATATGTCAGAAACTGAATCAGAACATTTGCCTGTGTTTCAGTATATTCTGGTAGTATTTGCCAGAGATGATTTAGGAGCTGACTTAGAGGAACCCCTGGAGATCCAAGTTGTTGTGGAAGACCTTAATGACAACAAGCCTGTTTGTGAGCATCTGGTGAGCCAATTCGAGGTGCAAGAAAATGAAGAGATTGGTAAGCTCAACAATTTTTTTCGTGCGAGAACTTTGAAATCCAGTGCTCTGTCTTGTCAGAGTGCACGTAAGAGTGCAGTGGTGTGACCCTCCTTGTCTTCCTTGTCTTCAGGTAGCTTGATCGGAGTTCTGCAGGTCTATGACCTTGACAAGGAGAAATCACCCAACAGTCTTCTCAGATACGAAATAGTGGACCAGGAGCCCAAGAAGCCCTCAGCGACAATGTTCCTAATCGACAATTTTATGGGGAAGATTCAACTGGGCAACTCCAACCTCCAGAGGAAAGAAGTTCCAGAATATCAGCTCACTATCAAGGTTTCTGATAAAGCTGGGGATCCTACAGGTAACCAGTCCAACCAGTATTCCTCCATGAAATCCCAGTCAAAGACATAACAGCTAAATCCTTAGTCATATTTCATGTTACACACATTTATGTGCACCCTACTATCTATTCAAGAAAAGGGTTATGAGAAAGTGTGGTCGTTTGTACGTGTGTTTGATCGCTATTTTCATGTTTTAGTATAAATCATTAAGTATTACATATATTCTGTCAAGGAAAATATACATGTTGAAATTATCAGCCTGAATCATGTCAGATTTTGTTCTTAGGGTACAGTACACAGTGCAGCGCTGTCATCAGGGTCATCGATATCAACAACGAAATTCCAGTGTTTGAAAAGAATGATGTAAGGATACTCAACTGAACTACATCAAGAATAGTTTTTCACCATCTGAAATGTGCAGTCCTTGGAATACACAAGAATGTTCCCAGTCTTATTTTTGCTTGTGTTTTTTTTTCAGTATGGGGAGGTGACCACAGCTGAAGACACAGAATTGGGCACTACCTTGCTCAGTGTCTTAGCCACAGATGCGGATGACCCTGGGACTGGCAGCTCCAAGGTGGTATACCACATCCAAAGTGGGGACCCTGACCAGGTCTTCGCCATTGACAACAATGAAACCAACGGGCAACACATTGGCAGGCTGTACATTGCCAGGGTAAAGTAATTTGGAACCAAACATTTATCTAATCTCATTCAGCAGTAAAGCTTTATTCCCACATTTCAGGTATGGAAAACACTCTTTTTTTCCAGCCTCTTGATTTTGAGACCACATCAGTCTACACACTCCTCATTGACGCTAGGAACCCCGAACCTCTGGTGAAGGGAGTCGAGTATGACAACCGATCGACGGCAGTCGTCCATGTCCAAATCACCAACGTTAACGAGCCCCCAGAGTTTACTGATGACATTTATGAAGTAAACGTCAAAGAAAATGTCACCGTTGGAACAACTCTCATTGAAATGAAGGCCGAAGACCCGGAAGGCAAAGATATCAGGTACCAGCATCGAGATGATGAACAGTTTCACTTTCTGCCCCTTGACTCATGTCTTTTTCTGCATCTTTTGGCAAATCAGATAAAGGTTTATGAAAGCATCAGCAATTCAAACAGATCAGACCAACCTTGGCTGAAAGCCTTCCTCGGGACCCGGTTAACTCTCAGGTTAATCGTTCTGATGACCTGAGTTTTGTCAAGGTGTCATCCAATTTACCTAATAATTACATAACTGTATCTTCCTTATGATTTAGATTCAAATTGGAGGGAGATGAGAGGAACTGGCTAGCCATCAACCCAAATACTGGGGAAATCAAAACGAAGGCTGCTCTAGATCGGGAGGAAGTATCAGAATACAAAGTACGCGTGTTTGCATATGAAAAGGGTGAGTATTATTTGATTGTCTTCATTTACAGGTTATATTAGATTACTGACAATAAGGTTTTGAAGGCAGTCCGGTGGTTTGTAGTATAACATCCATAGTGCTACTGATCAATTTAGGATGAAATTAAAAGCCCCCGATTTGTAGATGCAAGCATCAAAATGGCAAAAAAGCCCCACCCTACCCATTTCATCATTACCACTGGTTTTCGTAATTTGAAGTAACCTAATTCAAGAAATAAAATAAATCTGATAATGCCTTACAGTTTGTCGCTGTCTTGTAAGTCTCGAAAAATGTAATTTGCCACATCCAAAGCTGGATCACGAAGGGGATGCCAAAACACTGTGCCTTTCTCTTTGAACCCAAAGACTCACCCAACCTACAGACACAGAGGGATGTTAACATCCGGCTAGAAGACGTCAACGACAACGTCCCCAAGCTGACGGCGACGCACGGCTTTGTGTGTGCGAATCACCCCCAGCCCGTCATCCTGATCGCTGAAGATAAGGATGGACCACCCTTTGGACAACCTTTGACCTTTGCCATGTCTAAAAAGGCTCCTAACTGGGAGATTAGGCAGACTGATGGTAGGCATGACCCTGGGTTTTGTGAATGTCGAACTGGGGGATGTATTACAGCTAGTGTTGGGGAAGTTACTCGCAAAAGTAATCCATTACAGACAGAGGTGGAAAGTTCAGATCCAGAAAGTACAAATCCAGACCAAGATTTTTTTTCAACCAACCAGTTGAATACTCTGTGACTGTGATTCTTTATAATCAACTGGTTGGAGGAAATAAAGCCTTGGTCTGGATTTTCTGGACCTGAACTTTCCACACATGTCTGTAGCAGATTACTTTTGTGAGTAACTCCCCCAACACTGATTGCATCTCATATGATTTAGACATGTAGACAAATTTTTCGTCCTCCAAGAACTTGTGTGAGGGCATTAAGTGGTTATACACTCTTTTAGGAACGTCTGCTAAACTTGTGTTGAAGAGTGCACCCAAAGAGGACGTGACATTTAACATCCCGATCAGCATCAAAGACAACGCAGGCTTGGGAGTTCCACAGCTGTTTGAGGGTAGGCTTGACCCAAAGTATATGGCTGAAAGGCAAATATAATTAAGTATAATATTTATAGGGGGTATGCAGTGGTGTGAATGAATATGTAATTCTGTCATGGCTGCAACAGATTAGCTGTTATTTAGGGGAAAACACACAGGAATCTGGAGTAGAGCTGACAGATCCTGAGAGTTTATCGTGGCTCTGGGTTGTTATTTACGCTCACTTTCTCCCCCTTTGGCTTTCTGTTCCTCCCCTGCCTAACCCTCTTCGGTCACCATGGACCTGCCTGGCCCCGTCACTCCGGCCCAGTCCGCGTGTGTAACTGCACGCAGCTGGGCTACTGCTACATAGCACCCACTCCCCAGGAATGGAGGCTGGGATTGTCCAAGACCATAGGGATCCTGGCCGGGACGCTCGGCGGTGTGGGTGAGGACAGCACTGCAGCGTCCCCGAAAGTGACACATTAACCCTACTTAAACGGAAAGCTCTTTACACTACAACTAATGTCGTAGTCCAGAGTGTGTGAGGTCGTGTAAACTAGTGTGACATGACTCTGGAGAAGACCTGACTCCGAAAAAGCCAGGAAATGGTGTTGAGCGGGGTGGGGTGGTATATCTATCGCGATAATTATCTCGTAGTTTTGCGTACATGTCATGTAATCCTGATAAGGCCGCGGACGCTCCCCTACGGATCCAGCTAAGAAAAGCTACTTTTTGCTTTTTCGTTCCACAGCCCTGCTACTCTTGATCGTGTTCTACCGAATCAAAAAGAGCAACGAGAAGAAGAAGAAGGCAGTGGGCCAGGGCGAGGTGGAAACCATGCTGCAGTAAATGCGAGCAAGGGGTCCAGCGTCAGGGGAACGTGCTGGGAACCAGACGGCGGGATCCCCGGGAAGGCGGAGCGGGAGTCGCATGGTTAGCTGTCACACTGCTCTTTCGATTTTATTGCATGTATCTACACGGGGTGAATTATTAGAAACATATTCTGAATTCAGGTGCATGTTTTTTATTGTGCACAACTTGCTCAGGGACATGCTCATCATCTAAAAAGTGGCGGGGGGGGGGGGGGGGGGGGGGGGGGGGG
>JAODJU010000138.1:9858339-9894799 GCA_026776725.1 Gnathonemus echidnorhynchus | reverse complement strand
GTGGAGGGGCATTTGAAATGGTATAAATGCTGAATACTTTAGCACAAACACTTTTATTAAATATTATAAATATGTATAATAAATCAATTTTAATTAAAAACTTTCTGAAAGTGTTACACCAGAGACTGGAAAAGTTGTGGCCCGCCCCAGCCTGACCACACCCTGTCACTTCAGTATCAGAAATATGCACTAACTTCTCTATCTGTCAGACTTTTTTGTTTCATAGTTGGTTTGATTATGAAATAACTGTGGTCAGTTAGCACATAAGTCAGTAATGTGAGTAGCAGTTTGGATGTTGGAGGTATTTATTTTATGTTTGTACTTCCCCAATTTAAATAAATTTGAGAATTCACAAAGTACAGTACTTCCAATTTTCTTAGCTGTGTTCTAACCACTGTTACTGTCTTCAGTTATTGTGCTGTCACTGAACAATGGCTGGTCGTTTCAAGCCGTTTAACGACCCCTTATAAATAAATGTGAGACACTGTTTATGTAAATTATAGCCTGCTTTTGGAATGTTCCGTCGTTTAGAAGTTACCATCTGAGCAATAATTGCTTTCCCATTGAGCACATGCGACATTTAGCATGATTCTCTGAATTTTTTGGATACGGTGGGGGCGCCATGAGTAGGGGGGGAACCAAACTGTACCTATTTCTTGCAAATGCATCAAATGCGTCACAATGGTTCAACATAAAAAGTCTGCAATCATGTTAATAAGGTTAGTATATTTGCATACTTGTGCACATGCATCATTTCTGGAGGAAACAGTGTTTGTTTTTAGTGTGTTATTGAATAAAGTGAGCTGCTTCGGTGACAAAGAGTCCGTGTTGTGTCATAAATACAGCTGATTAACCAATTAATGAGGCTATAACGGAGAAATATGAATGTGCCCCCCCAATCAGAAGAGGGTAAGACAAAGACGCCCTATTGGGGCATCAAAAGAGACTCAAAGCAGGGCATGCGAGATAAAGTCATAGGTGATGTTTTGGGTTAGACAACCCAAACAGCAGGAGCAGAAAAAGGTCTCTGTGTTGGGGTCAGCCTGGCTCTCTCCGTCCATGATGGCTTTCAATCCCTCTGATTGCTGCTTTTACTGAAATAAGCTCCTTAGAAAACTGGCCTCAGTCCAAACAAATATCAAAATGGAATACTAATTTATTGCCATTCTTTGTTTTTGATTTGATTTTTGTTTCCCAAAGGATTATTAGTAAATTTGGAAAATGACTTTGGTCCAGATGCACAGCATAATCCCCCACCCTCACAATACACACCCCCCCCTGCTCCCAGACATGGGGGATTAGACCACCGTAATCACAATTTTCCTTCATCTCATCTCAACCGTTCCAGCATCACTTGTGTCAGACAGACACAACGAGATTGACGAGAATGGCAGGAATCTCAGGAACTTCAATAGTAATGTTGAAAACAGGTGAAGTTTAATTTTCAGAAAATGCAAGAAAAATGTCATCTAACCCATCTCCAAATGGGACAGTTTTTTCTGTAATTTACACCCGGTTCTGTGCATGCGCTCCAGCAATACACGGGTAGGTGAAATGGGGTCTCTCACAGGAGCCTTTTGGTGTGTAAACGTGGATGGATGTGGTGTGTTTCTCAACCCGATCCTTGGGGACCCCCGGACAGTCCACGTCTTTGCCCCCTCCCAGCTGTCCTGGGAAAATGTGAATTGTCTGGCAGCGAATTGGAAGGGAGCAAAAACGCGGACTGTCTGGGGGTCCCCAAGGACTGGGCTGAGAAACATTGTCCCAGAAAACTCTATAATGATGACATAAAAGCCAGTCTTAAGAGGAGAGATGTATTTAACATCTGCCATTCACCACATTACGTGTGCAGTGATTACAGCCAGTGGCTTTGCTGGGTCAGTGACTGGAACATCTGCACTGTAGTAAAAAACCTCCGACACCTCTGATTGAGAACATTTCTGCCTCTTTCCATAAACACATCTAATATCTGGTTATTTCTGTCTTTTCATACACGCTTAACTGGCCAGATATGTAATGTTGGTCCTCCGTAGTTCCGCTCTCCATTGTACAGGAGAGGCTTGCTGTCATCTGATAAAATCACAGGAATTCTGAGCTATTTTTGTAGGATAATGTGTGCCAGGCGATGAAGGGAGAAGAGCTGTTAGGTCATTTTAATTTTATACACACACACACATATTTATATTTTAATTATGTGGATGGGTGGCTGGGCAATTTCATTTTTATAAACAAGTGTGAAAAATATACTAATAATAAGCATTACATTTATAGTGCTACATCAAATTAAAAATTGAACATGTTTAGAGCAAAATAATAAATAATATGGACAAAGGTGACAGCTTGGCAGTGTGATGTCCACTGTGTTAGTTGGTAATCCCTGACTTTCTGTGAGATATGTGAGATGCGGCTTGAGCATTTCACATCCAGTGAGCTACCTCAGCGTTCTAACTTTGATATCATGAAATGCTGAGAAGAAAACAGCTACGCATTTTTTTACTGGTTAATCTTTCAATTTGGCTTTTTCATTTTCCATCAGAAAGCTTCTTTGAAAAGGAAAACATCTGTTGCAGTTTCTAAGGAAACCGGGTTTTTCAGCCAAGGAAAGTGTTAGAAAGGAACAAAGACAGACACAGAAATTGTTTGAGAAGTGAGTCCTTGACTCATTTGAAATGACAGTCTCCTGGTTGTTTATGTTTCAGGCCTCCAGCCTCTGGTATCTAGGCAACCAGTTCCAAAACAATTAGTCCATACAAATAATGTCAAAGTGTTAAAATGCAAAGAGCAGGACAGCATTACCGCATCCTCTCCTTTGTTCATCGTCGCCTCACAGAGGCACAGGCCACATCCCTGCTGGTTTAAAAGAAATGAGGACCAGACTTCCCACTGCTACAGGACAAGCTACAGAATTAGCATCGGATCTGCTTGTTACAGCAAACTTCTTTTTACTTTTAACTGACGACCATTATGACACTTTCAAAGGACAAATACATCCCAAGAGAGCAGATTGGTCATCCTATGTACAGCGTACATGTTTGTTAAATGTAATTTTGAGTAACCATGCAACAGAAAATTGTAAATGATTGTCGCATTTTTAAAAAAAGCTCCACATAATTTTAAAATCATTTAAGGATTCGTATGATATTAAAATAGATTCAAAAGTATTGCCACACAACCAGAGGAGACAAGAGGTCCAAGCCATAAGGTCATAACTGAGTAAACCTTTACTGAAAATGGTTGCAGGATTCACCCTCCACAAAGAATCCACAGCAATCAGGCTTCACAAAGGACCTTAGGACTGACATGTCCGTCAGAGAGCTGCCTCACTGTATCAGATAGACATGGGTAGACAGAATGCCTCTTGTATCCTGCCATGGCATTGTAAGCAATGGAAATCTCACCATGATAATTGAGTTGTAGGCCAAAGAGAAGCCTTGGTTGAGAAGACAATCACCTTGATGCATGGTATGATCTGCCAGTGCATAAACAGGGCTACCTGGAGGCTCAGTATCCTGCAGAACCATGCTATTTAAAGGGGGCATTTCAGCCTTGTTTCCAAGGTTACAGACATGAACCTGACCACTGCTCTGTGCCCATTGGCCTATAGATAAGCTAGCAGGTAAACTGGTGGCTTCAAATTGCCTTAATTGTGTATCTCCTATGCAAGGTTCAGCTTGGCTTGCAATGCTATTGCTCCGCTCAGAACAGTGCTGATTGGATAAGGGGTAAGTGAGGATAGATACATTTAAAATACCTGAAAAATGCCTGAAGAGCAGGCATCAACTCCAGTGTGGTACATGTGATTTTGGTTAGAGAATTGTATATTTGTGAAGAAGACACTAAGTGAGTAACCGAGTAGATGACGCTGGTGTTGCTGACTGACCCCTCTGTTGTTTTTTTCGTGGCCAAGCTTACAATAATCTACTATTTTTAGGTGCAGGCTCTATTTAAATTAAAGGCAGATGTTATGAGAGACCTTCAGCAGCCCAGCAGTCCCTCAAAACAGTCATCCAGATTTGGACTTAAAATAAAGGCAGATTTTGTTTTTTTACTATTCCACGACTTGTAAATGAGTAGTCTATATGAAGAATAGTGTAGAATAGTAAAGTAGTAAAGAAAAGGGTTCATTCTAATCCTTGTCATTTTTCACTAAAAATCATACTAAGACCAACAAATGTGAACATAGCAAACTGTTGTGACCCAAAGGAAGTTAAAAGGGGATCAGGAAACAGTGTTACGCAATAAAAAGACATTAATTACTTCTTCTGAAAAACCACACATGCAATGGGGAGAGTTTATTTTTTTTTAAGTCCTACTTGTTTGCCCAAAGAATGATGCCGGTAGAGCAGCAACATTGGACCCGTCAGCGTAAGGCAGAGGAGAGCAGAGTGCAGGCCGGGCTGTAAAGCCTTGCAGAACCTGTTTGTGATCCCAGACGTCTATGTGAGTTACAGAGCGGAACTGCAGCCATAAGCGAAAGCCTGGCAGATGAACGTCTTTTGGAAACATCCTGCTAACCAGCTTCACCTGCATACAATGTCCAGGAGATGGAGGGCAGGACTATAAGGAGGAACCAGGAGAGTCCTAAAATACTCACTGTATTAGGCACAATTGTTCTGCTCCGTTTGTATACTTACATTGGTATAAATAATATGTATTTAATAGCATGCAGGTCTGATGTGCTTCCTCACTGCGAGATCGTTACTGTCGGCATGAGCTGTTGAGACATCAGACTGAGAAATCTGAAAAGCAAAAGTGTGTTAGACCTCCTGTTTTTCTTAAAAATTGGTAGGATTTGTCTGTGGTTCAGGTCAATTGCCTGTTTAGGAAGATAGTTTGAAAAGTCAGTTAACTACACACTATACATTACTATTACTACTATTAATAATACCTCCCCCCCCATCCCAGGATAGATGGGTCATCATAACAGCATCCCACCTCTTTTAGACTAGAGGATAATGCTATTGTGACAGTGACCTTAAAAGGACTCCCTTTTGCCAGGATGTTAATTTGTGTGAAGATTGTGTAATTAATGTGAGTCACTGAAGGGTTTAATTTATCTGAAAAGGGGTGACAGAAGGATACGTTTTTGGACTTGCACAGCAAAAGAGCACAGACCTGTCAAAAGAGGGAACTGCACTGTCTGGTGTTTAACAAGGCTGTTGCCAAAGAATCGCATTAAATCTGTTATAGCGAGTACAGAACAAAAGGGTCTGCAGAGAATAGCTCTGTCGGCACTTAATTCTTGCCTCATACACATACTTAAGTCTTCTTCCTGGTGTGTGACAGCATCCCAACTCTAGCTGTACTAAAATAACTTCCCTCAGGTACCGATGTGTAAGCGGCTAACGTGACTCAGTAACGTGGGTTAGAACCTGACACTCTATCATCATCTTTGCAGTGTATATTGTTCTCGTTTCTTCAAATTTATGAAAAGTGCCACTTATCTGTAAAATACGGCCCATCCCGTAGTGGTCATAGCTATATTGTATCCGTGTGTAAATAACGACAGGGAAGGGGGTTTAAGTACGGCCCCCCCCCCAACAGTCATGTTTTCCCATAAATGTGTGGAGACCTCAGCCCTGCCCCCTCCCCCCCAAAATTCAAACCAAAGTTACGCCCTTGACTGTATCCCACCACAATCAAAGCTTTACATGTGACAAAATGGACAATGATATATGAAATAGATTAAATATATTAGGTATTACTGTCTTTGAAGTGATTAAAGCATTTGGCCCATTTCAGCATGACCACTACCAGACTTCATTAGTCACACTGCTAAGGTGAGGGTTGTTTAACCTGGCTAATGTTAAGACAGTTCAATGTAAATAAAACCTAGTAAGAAAGCATTTTGCTCAGTTTACAAGAAAAAGACACGGGTAATCTTTCAGGCAAGAGTGACTCACTGGCGCTGTTGTAGTCCTTCTGATTGTATTTAAGCCTAGGAGACGTATCACAGATGCTCTGAACAAAAGATATCCTGATTCAGAACAACCAATGCAGACACAAACAGAAAAAAAAAAAATATTAGCAGATTCCGCTTTGCATTTTGATAATAAATCGCTTTTCAATATTGCGCAACCTACTGGTGTTTGTAAGTTAGAAACATATACAATTAAATACTTGATTGCGGTTTAATTTAAACGCTACGTGTATTTGGAAATACAGTATGTTAGCCTATAACCCTAAAGTTGCGAGCAAATCAGTTAAAACTTCCCAAGTAATACACACAAAAAAACGCTTTTTTTTCTCTTATTATTAAACTTATCAAATGTGGAATGAATGTAAAAATTAACGGGACCTGGGCCAGTGACTGGGTGTCGCATGCGAGTGTTTTCCATGTATGAACAGCAATATCTGGCTGTATTTCTTCCTTGGAATCAGTAGGTGGCGGTATTTAGACATTTCCTAAGAAGAAATGTGGGGAGGCCTAGGTATGTCATATGTAGTCTCATCCCGGTGTGAGTTGTTGCGAAAAGGCTGTTCCTGGTTTGGCTGCCCACATGGTCGGGTGCAGATGTGAGATTTAGGGCTCTGGAACTAGACAGCAGGCAGGTGACTTCGGGAGGGCAACAGGACAGGATCCAATGAGACGGCTCTCGGCTGTTAGTGATGATGTTCAGCTTTGTGTCGTGTCCAGGGGCAACTGGCAATACTAATAGTCTTTGACACTCAAGGTATATGACTGGAAATAGTGCTATGGAAACAGGCGTTTTCAGGAACAGTAATATGGGTAGTAATGGATTACACTGCTGTTTCTGTAACTCATCATTTTATATTACCTGATAAACCATCTAACGCCATTTTGTGCTAAAGAATTCTGCAGTCTGTTTTTACACTGAAGGCAGTTTGACAGCCACAGAACCCTGTTCTCCCTGGGATGGACTCCGACCCTGTCCAAGCGAATCATAATGTATCTAATTATGTTGGGGGCTAATTTAATACTAATGTAACATTTCCATTACACTCACTGATACCGTGTCCAATAGCATTTAGAGAAAGGATGGCCATCCAGACTCTGAACTCTTCATAGCCCCCCAGCCCACAGATTTGAACTTTATACTAAGACTGCCATCCACCAGGACTTGACAAACATTTGCACTCTGCATGTTTTTTGGACTGCGGTGGGGAAGCTATAGAGAACCCAGAAGAAACCCCACAAAGACACGGGGATAGCATGCAAACCCTAGCAGAGACTCAAACCCAGGTCCCCGGAGGGGGTGAGGTGACAGTGGCTAACCACCACACCACCAGTTACCCATATTCAATATTTATCGTTGTCTCTGATATTAATCAGTAGATCAATCAATCAATCAATTGTTGGCTCCTAAATACCACTTACGTGCTCAGCTGCTTCCACCACTGGCCATTCTAAACACCCTATCGTTTACTTTGACATTGTGTGTCACTGTCGTTAATGTGTTTTTCCCTCTGTCGATCTCTATTCTCTGTGTAACGATGTAGCGCCGAGGTTGGGAACGTCATTGCACGTCTCCGTATGGGTTTGTGTGACAATAAAGCTCTACTTGACCAGACTTATTAGCCACTGGCGATGCTGCTGTTGGTGCTGCAGAGCAGCATTCATCTCTCACCAATGCGCTTGACGAAGTTTGTTGGGTCGGGGCACCTCTTTTTACTTGCCGAATGAAATAGGCTCCATCTAGTGGTTTATAAGAGAAAAACTGTCGACTAAAACAAGCGACAATAACAGTGAACGGCAATGAAGTTCTGACAGGGATGGTGACACTCAGTGAAAATTTTCACTGATCACTGAGGTATCGAATATAATTGCTAATACCTGAACCACAATCAATTCAAACCTCAGTTTATTGCGCTTATGTGTTATAATCACGTCACGATTTCCAAGGACAGCATTGAACAACCTGCCTGATTTGGTGATTACATGATTCTACAAAATGTAATCCCATGTTTTTCTTAACACTTGCTACATAACTATAATGAAGAGATTAATATGAAATGTTGCCGGGGTAAATTCTTAGAGTTTTTCAAGCCAAAGGCTAGCCTCATAAAGATAGCTGTAAAACCCATACGATTTTTTCCTGATGAGTTATATTTTAACAGAAGGAAGTTGGTCAGATGCCGATTGCCCGCAGTCGTTTACCGGAATGTAAGCTAGGTACATGCTTTTCACCGTGTTTGGCCCTGGCATGAACACGTGAGGTGGGGTAGGGAACGGATTTATGCATTACAGTATTTGCACACAAGACCAATAAAAGCAGAGGAGAGCAAACCTGAGAGACAGAATTGTATGGCACATATGCAGTTACAAAGATTGGTTAAATCACAAATATTTCTCAACAAATACAATATATCTGTCCACTCATAAGAAATAACATTACATATTATAGGACAAAGAGCTCCATCTAGTGTATGCGATAATAATCACACCATAGTTTTCTGATTATTGCTAGTCAGGTTACTATGGGATCGATACTGATTAATAGCTTTCACTTGTAAGGTCAGTTTCCACGTTCCAGTTTTCTTTCTTTAACATGAAAATAAATAGGCCTCATTTTATAGCCAGATGTGCGAAGATTGCAGCCCAACAGCATCATTTAATGTAATATTAAGTCATTTTATTGTCATATCCAGTTCCTTACCTGAGCAACATGTTTATGTTACAATGCTGATGTTTTTTCCACCGTCACTGAAACACACAAACACTGTTTGCCTAATGCACTAACCTCATTTACATCATTACTGCATTACGGTTCAGTAGATCTGGGCTTCCTCTATGCCTCAGCTGTTATTCCCTTCCATGGCCATAATATGCTTAATTTAAAATAAACGTATTTTCTAAAATCGCAGGTCTTTCAATTTAAATTTCAAAGACCATCAAAAATGTTTTAAACATTTGCATTTTATATTACTTGCTGTTGCATCATTCACTTATTCAGTTCTTCAGTAGTACAGCTGCAAAAAACTCACTTCATTTTGCTACAAAGGGAACTGAGTCAAAGTCAAAGGCCAGCAAATTCCGTAAGTGTAACTGGATCTTCAGGCGGCCCGATGCCTCCTGTGGGTCATGCTGACCCCATGTAGGGAGCAGCCGCTGGGTAACCTGAGCACAAGCTGCAGGAGGTATATGGGATTGGAGATGATTTGCAGTCTGGCCTGCAGGTGATTAAATATAGCCTGACTAAATGGCGTGAGACGTGGCTGCGTGCAGTGGGGATTCTGTCTTCCATGTCAATCCTAAACTCAATGCAACGGGACCATTATCTTCAGAGAATGTTGCACGGGGGAAAAATAAGTTAAGGCTGTTATTATAAACAGCAGAATAAGTATTGATAGAATTATCAAAAGCCAAAGAAGAAAAGGTTTCTACAAACCAGGCTAACATATGTTTTTAGAAATGCTGTTCAAAGTTCACTTTGGCCAGTGGATTTTGCAGGGGAACGTTACTATTTGCATTAATTCAGCCAGAAATCTCTACAACAGACAGAAAGGATCAGTTTACTTGTGGGCATACCTACAGTATATTATAGTGACAGTTATAACAGACTGTTAAAATACCTCATAGCTGAGACGACTTTAACCAGCATAATCATGTCAAAGTTTTAAACCTGTCAAGACAGGACTGTTTACAGCAAATGTCAGAAATGTGACATCTGTGGAGAACACTGGGAAACTGGAGCAGAATTAAGTGGATCAATGATTGAGATTCTGCAGTGTCACCATTTCAATAAGAAATTACATGAAGGTCTTGAAAATATTAACAAGTGGTTCCTCTTACATAGCTGTCCTTATAGATAAATACAAGTGTGTTAAGTACAACTGTATTACTTCTGTTAAGTTCCACTGAAATGATAATATAGAAGCAAGGTTCAAACTATCCATACAAAGTGAAAAAGAAATTTATGATTATTAATTTGCCATGACAGGCCATTCTACATCCCACCCAGGGTGTACTCACCACCCCCCCATGCTATGTGGGAGAAGCTCCTGACATCCCCACAACCCTGTCCAAGGTTAGTGGCCAGAACATGAATGCACTGATAGTCCTCTTACAATAACAGATGTAACGCCAGTGTAATGCAACTCCAAAACTGCGATCAAATACATCATTGTAGTTGTTAACATTTTATTAAAGCAATCTGCAAACAAAATGTCACAGATACGTTCTTTTTTAAAACACATACATTAGTTACATAATGTGAATACATCTGTTCTGTTAAATAATGGAGCCTTGTATGATAGCTGCATAAATTACTTTCAAGTAGTCAGCAAGCACTCTACGTGACATCAGCAGTCATCTCCCCCCTGTCCTCGGTCCCAACGGTCCACCACTGAAACACACATGTTCTTTCAATGAAACAGACACCCAGCTTCAATGCTACAAACTGCTGCACCCTCTTAGTCTTTTGAAGAAGAAACGTTAACATACTGAGTTTTACACAATCTGAAAAGTGTCAAGTTTTTCCATTTAAAGGCCAAAAAAAAACACAAATGTAGACAATGATCAAGGCATGAAAATGATACAGATTTAAGATCTTAGATGCCTGTGTGTTATTCAGATTTTTACAGATGAACAAAAGAGCAGACAGCTTAATACACAGCACTTTCTCTGTGGCCATTATACCTATAAAAACACACTTTTATTCAGTTCTCTTCTTCTAGTTAGTATTGAGTGCGACTTGCTTTCACTGAGCAACCATCTAAGCATTTACAAAGCAGCGGGATATAGCCGGTTTGACACTCTTGGAAAACACACAACGTCTCATAATTCTTAAGTGGAAATGTACAAAATTGAATACTTCAACAAAGCCCGTCGCTACAGATACAGAAAGAATATGAATGCATGTTTTAAATCTTTTTTAAAATTAAAAAACATTTATGTACAGACCAAAAACAGATCCTGCTTTTTTATATTTTTTGCAGATCGCCTGTTCTTCGATGTAGAGTAAATAAAATTAATTACATTCTATGTTCAGTGGATACCTGCCCTTCAGGATGTAAGAAAATAAAACCTTTTTTGTCTTTAAAAAAAAAAAATGGAATATTGCTCCAGGGGATACGTGGGAAAAGGTTGAGCAATACACCAAAAGTTATTATGGATGAATATCTGAAGCAATACTATACCAGCACTACAATTACATTTCATAGAAACAGGGCAGTTCCATGGAATGACATGCAAGCAGGTCCGCATAACACCGCATTATGTGCAAATTCTACAAATAGTAGAAACATCTGTTTATCTCAAATCTTTCTGTAGTGCTATTCCAGACCAGTGCTACATGGCATGTTGCAACTATGGTGACCATCAAGAACCAAACAAAAGTCAACTGATATGGCTGGATTAAAAAAAATAAATGGATAAGAACGGGGCAAAAAAATTAATGATGAATGTAATAGGTCAGATGTATCTAAATTGTCAGCACTGCTGCTTCATGCAGTGGTTGTCGCTGTAGCATGCGGTCAGAAACACTGCAGTCTCAAAGGTCGGCGTATTGAAGATATGCAAGTCTCCAGCGCATTTGCCCACCAAATGTAGACTTAGCAGTACGGCTTATTTGATAAGACCGAAAAGTTCTCGACAAAGACTAACAGGTGAATAAGCCTCACTGGTTTCATTGCATTCCAAAACCATAAATCCCCAAAGGACATCTCTCCCAGTAAACCGACCGGTCAGGTACTCATATTCCCCTAAAGCCAAGTCATCCACAGAAAGGGAAAATGGAGAAATTTGCGGCAACATTTGAAGAGTGTTTCTTCTGGTACAAAGGCACAGCTCAATAAATCTAAGACTGCACCAGCTCCATTTAAAGAACAGCTTAAAAAAGCCTTTAACAAATTTTATGGCACCTTGCTGGCACAGGCAAATCAAAATTGGAGCATTTTACCATACAGGAAACTGGAAAAACCTACAATTTACATCAAATTGAAGAACGCGACTCATGAGAGTAATTCCACAAAAAGACACAACTTTAGCCGCAGATCAAAAAAACTGAAACACAATTCAATAAATAATTTATGGACAATAAAGATAGGTGTGTGATATATTGAAAACAAGCCTCTGCTTTTATGGAGTTCTGTGCAATATGGTACTAGGAGAGGCTTAGTGACGGTGCTTAGGAGCTCAGTAAATACACATAAAATGCATAAGTCAGTCTTGCACTTCGAGACGGAGGGACATTTCAGCAATGCGAACATTCTGAGGTTCAGTTACGTAACAGTCTGCAGTACAACACATCAACTGTGCACTTTGAGGCACATGTCCTGTTAATTTTCAGCTTGCATCACTGTCAGAGGCTGAAGCCTTTGTATTATTAAAATAAAAACATCAGGTGTTGCGAAACCAACTTTCGAGGTGCTCATGTCCATCTTTGGTTAATAAAAAAACAAAATTAAATAAAGAGAGAAACATTTCCTTAGGTGAGAGGGCTCTTGCTCCTCTGCTTATTGTGCCCCAATCACATGGGGGTTGAATTGTATGATGATGATGGTGATGTCATCCCTGTACATGCGTGCCAGCTCCTCGGGCAAGCTCAGCATCTTGGATAGCCGTTCGTGGTCAACGGTACCAAACTCATTATTGCCCACGGCATGCCTGATCAGGTGGGTGGCAGCGTTCTGGTCCTCAAAGGTGGAGGACACACGGGCGCGACGCTCTGCCAACAGGCCCTGCATCTGACCCAGGGTCACCCGGTAGCCGCCCACTGAGATGGGCTGCTGATGATGGACGCCAGTGAGGTACTCGCCCACGATACGTACCACCTCCTGTCGGTGAAGAGTCTCCCAAAGGCCGTCAGTACCCAGGACCAGGAAGCGGTCCTGGGGGCGGAGCCGGTGGTGTAATACCTCGGGCTCAGCAGTCAGGTAGGGTGGGGTGTGGTAGTTGGGTGGGATGAACTTTGTATGCTCGTTCTCATGCAACTGGTCAGGCCCAGACTCCAGCACGCGCTTCTGAAGGTCAATACTCCACTTGAACTTGACATCACCGAACGCCCTGAAAGGCATGAGCAGGCCCAGAAGCCGGTCCTGCTTCACTACTGTCTTGGCCTCACTTGGAGGGTGCTCAGCCCGGACACGTCGCACCTCATTCTCATTCTGGGCGTTGTGGTCATTGGACAGGGTCAGTGCTGTGAAGGATCCATCCTCCTCCTGCACTCCCAGAACTGCCCTCCCGTCCCCTGTGTTAGCGATGTGCAGGTCATTGCCATCCACATGAGCCACGCAGGCTGTGGCTCCTGAGAAGGCCACACGCAGAACCCAGTAGTTGAGAAACGCATTGGGGTCTCCCACTTGGGCCTCCAAGGAAATGTCATTGTCCAGCCGCTTGAAGGCATTGATGAGAGCCTCCTTGATATCGGGAGTCTCCCCAGGACTGTTGAGGTCGATAAGCTCCTGCCAGTATGTCCTTAAGCTGTTAAAGTAGAGCCTCGAGGCCTCCTTGCTGAAGTAGTCATTGGGGTGCTTGTGCCACTGCAGGATGGGATGCATGGCGCGGCCAGAATCCATGGCGTTCTCGATCTCCACCAGCGTCTCGTGCGGCAATAAGGAGATGGCGATGTAGTAGAAAAGCCGCTCGCTGAGAGCCTGGGCGCAAGCGCAGCCTGCGTGCCCATCAAACACGCCCATGAGCATCCCCCGTGTCCGCAGGCAGGTGGCGGCACTGCGCCGGTCTTCGATGGGGGCGTTGGCCGGCAGCTGGTTGCTGTCAAAGCCCAACACCGAGCTGACGTTCTTCCCGTCGAACTCGGGGACCTTAAAGCTATACTCATTGGCTTTAAGGATGCTGTTCACCTGCGGTGGTGTCAGGTTGTACCATCGCTCCGCAGACATTTGGTAACCACGGGACTGGCATCGTCTCACGTGTGGCCCCGCAGCGGCAAAGGGCTGAGCTGGATGCGGAGAGTTCAGGGGGTGAAGCAGCTGACAAACCTGGCGTTGATTCTGGCGCAGGACAGCAGCACTACATATCTTTCCAGTCTCCCGGCTGCCAATGGCTTTAAATAACTGGGAGGTCACAGGCATGGCAGATCCCACGGATGTTCCCAGGTCTCTACAGACACTACAACACAGAACAGAATAGTACACCTCAACACAGAGTAGGACTATGCTCCAGTCAATAATGAAACAGGACACCTAAGTCACTACAAAGCCTGATTATAGATGAATCACCAAATCAATCCAGATTAACAAATTCATGTGCGTGTTATTCTGTTACTTATCATGCCTATTTACACACGGTGCATTATTACACTTTAAAAATCATTATGTACCCTCGAAACTCCGAGACAGACAGCTACTGCCCAAAAACAGCTGCCTGGCTAATTTTGGAGCGGCTTCAGCGGCCTGGACACACGCCCCCCTTGCGATCTGCCCCGTCCTCTGCTCATCCTAGCATTTCACAATCTCCTTCCTAACCGGGATTATACAGCCACCAGTTAACGGGAGATGAGCTACGCGACTCGAGATCCCGTCTGCGAGTAAATCAAGCTAACCAGGCGCCATCCAGCTAAAGATGACACCCGCATTACGCTAACATGATGAGGTGGCGTCCGAATAACATACAACGGACGAGCAGCGTAAAAAAACACAAACACTGTAGTGCTTTGCTATATAACTGGCTTCGTACCTCCTTGGCAATTTAATTAATGATAAATGTACCTCAAACGACTAAAACGTTACCCTTAAACGCCTTCCAGTAGCATACTGTGGTAAAATAATGTCGCGGATATTACCGCTTGTGAAGTTATAATATTACCAATGTCTAGTTTATTATTATTATTATTAAAAACAGGGTTGGCTAGCTAGCTGGTTAGCTGAATGGCCATCACAAGGCGTAGGTAAGGGCGACGCGTAAAGTTGCCATATTGTTTAGCTATCAAACCGGGATGACTGTTCGGACTTCTGGCTCAAGTAAAAAAACGCACCATTCCGGTTAAAAGTTTAAACATCGGCTAACCAACGCGAACAGTCCGAACGTACGGCCGAAGGCGGACGCGGCAGGCACTCGACATGAGACGCTACCTCCCCTTCCCCAAAAAACAGAAACTACCGCCAGCGCAGACCGCGAAGCATCGCTGACGTGATGCAAAGCGAACTGCGGCGCGCCCAGTCCATCATCCCCCCCACCGCCACGCCACGAATACGGCCGACGGGACCCGCACACCGACCTGCGTTGGTGCCGCCTCACAGTTCTCAGGCTCGCGCTGCAGGTCTCGCTCACAGCCAGGGCGCGGAGCGTAGCCCAGCATCTCGCTCGCTTGTTCCCCCACGCGGAGAAGCTTCTGATTGGCTCGGCCGGAGCGGCCCGTCTGATGCTCGCGAGCCATTAACCCTTTCGCTTTCGGAATGCCCGCGTGGGGCCGTGCGCCAGTTGTCTAGTAGCTCTGTCATTCTAAACTAAACTAGAAAAAACTGCATGGCTACAAACAGTGGTGAAGCTACTTGCAATGTTAGGGAAATGCGATATCTCAATATACTAAAAACATGCAATGAAAGGAATCACGCAGTGATATTGGGCATCTGGGTTTCGAAATTTCGGCGTCCACGCAAACCGCTTACATGATGTTAATAATCGAACACGACATCACATCGCAAAACACAGGAAATGTAATGCAATTTAGGGAAGAACCGGTGGTGGTTGTACTTCATGCACAAATGACACGAAATACATCTCTGTCAGTAAAAGACGATTTAAGAGAAGACCCTTTGGAGTCATTATGTCCATTCTACTGCTGTCCAGACGTACCATAATATTTAGAGATTTTAAAAATCGTTGCAATATACATAATAAACATAAAACACAAAATATAAAAACATCGATAAAGATAAGTGACAGGCAAACCTGTGAGATCCGGTGTAGACTCGATACGACTGGGTTCGCTCTGCAAACTGCTCGCAACGAGTCTTGTTGAAATGTTGCTGGTGAAACACTGGGAGACGACCTTCGTGTAATTGTAATGATGTCTATCACCCGGACGGTCACTTTTATCATCCAATGGTAGTATCTGACAATTTGACACTCACCGCAAGTAACTTAGCCTGCTTGTGGAAGTAGCATAAACACAGGAAATCCCCACAACGCTGTTCAAAGACAACACACCCGAGGGCTGAGGGACGGCTGAATGAGCCGGGAAATTGCTTGGAATGTCACGTTCTCATTTGCTTCTTTGCTCATGGAAGATTTTAAAAATATTTAAAACCTTTGACTATTTTTTGGACGGGACCATTATTGACTATTTTGACACTCATTTACACATTCCTTTGAAGACAGCATAACCAGAAAATAAATAAAGGTAAAGGAAGGACAGGGAATACACACAGGTTAGTTGATGAAATTTGAGGAGTCTCCCTTTAAAGGAATGCGGGCTGCCCAGCCTTGAACCTGCCCTGTCACACGATTGTGTTGAGTTTTAGGTTGACAGTGCTTGAGGGCAGCAACTTAACAGGTATGCTACATCACGGTTACAGGTTCAAAAACTGTGGCATGTAAAACACCTGTTTGATCCACCCCTCTCCTAAGCACTTATTATGTTAGGGTCCTGGGGGGGGGCATGGAGTGCAAGTCCTGGGTAAACTCTAAATGGGACTGTTTAATTCTTTTTATCTGTGGGTGGAAAAATCTGACATTGCATCTCTACTGTTGAATATTCATAAACAACAATCCAAACAAAAATGAATCAATGTCAATATTCATGAGGCATCAGGTGGTGTAATGTTTAAGGAACAAGGTGTGAAACCGGCTTCTGCTGGTTAAAACAAGTTATACAGTATGCTGGACATTCTTAACCTTAGCATGTGAAGATGCTGATATCTCTTGTAAAGATACCGGTATCTGTCATATGGATACTGGTATCTCTCATAAAAGAACATTGATTTAAAAACCCCCACAAGCTCTTTTTTCCTTAAAGTGAAGTATAGGAATTATATATTTTCATATTGTGTTAAGATGTCCAGTATTATATTAGCTATTTATGTAAATACAATATAAACACTTTCAGTACATACAATCTTTAGTAACTACAATAGTGAATCCTATTAAAAATGAAATACCTTTATTAACAGAAACTGTGAATACAGAGAAGCCACATGACAACCAGTATAACCAGTACAACCAGTAAAGTACTGAAACTGTTTTACTGTCAGTATAAATTACAAAAAAGGTCAGAAGTTTTATAAATCATAAATAAAATTTGCAAAAAAAATTACACACTCAAAAAATTAGATGGAGACCTTGGTTATTAACACATTGTGATAATTACTTAATACCCAAGACAAAACCCTATATAAGGAACCTTTTATCTACTAGGGTCTTTGTTGCCAGATTTCTTCGTCCGAAGATATTGCGTATCAACTGAAAGACCTGAAAAACAAAAAGGCAATGTTCAAACCGTAATGAATGTCTAGATAAACAAACACTTTTGAAAGTGTGCTAGTCAAGTAAATAATACTATGATGCAATGTAATTCATGCAAATATAACTTAACATTAAAATAACACACAATTCTAAAGCCAATCAGCTTTGCAAATCCTATTTTAATGAAAATAGAAAACATGATAACTGCAGAAGCTCATAGTATACAGATAATAATGGCACCACTGGATGAGTTCTACATGTGTTCTCTCTTAGTCCAAAGAAACTGGGCTGCCAAGCCTGTGGTTTTGATTTGGGGTTGGGTGGTGGCCATGCTCCACTCAGCCCCCTACTGGCAGAAATGTGAACAACATTCGACCCTCTTCCATTTTGGGAGCATAGAGCATGGAGGTTCATATGAGGCTTGACTGCTCTTGCTGGTGCACAGTGGCAAAGTGCAGATTCTTACCAGTTGTTGCATGTAGGTCAGAACTGCAGCCAAAATGAAATTCTGACTGCTCAGATCCACGATGCAGAAAAACAGTGTGTCGAAAATAAGCAGAGTGGATTCATTGCCATAGTAAAGAACATCACTGAATGAATGAGATTCATCTATGTGGGGAATAAAATACAGTTAAATAAAAATAAGAAGCTTTTACATATTAAAAATAATGTCAGAACAAGAGTTATAAAATATGAATGGCCGTATTACCATTATAAAATATGCTTTTGTCATTTGGCTCCATGAATTCCATTCCAGCAAGTCTTTCAAGAATCAGTTTGTCCTTCACGATATAATCCAGTTCCCGGTGTGCCTATGGGAGACACACTCATGAAGAGATGAGCAGCTGCTGTGACAAACTGCAAGACAAAGTCATCTGTGCATGGTGACTGCAGCCTTACGTGGTCGATCACAGAGCCCAGAAACCTGTTCATGGTGTGGTACGCTTTTACGCTCTGATCAAACGGGTTGGCGGAAGCGTCCACCAGTCGCATTGGCCCGTTCCTCTGTGGAGTTCAACAGGTCCTGTTAGTGATGGTGCCAGACAGGCACAGGGCCTGCTGGGGTTTGCGGGGGGTGGGGGTGGATACGCACCCTACTCAGTGGCTCCAGGATCCTGTCATACTGCTGTCGCAGTCTGTTCGTGATTGCCACCTGGAAGGTCTGTGTGTCTGTGTTGGGGAGAAGTCCTCTCTGGCCACAGAGGTTTTCCTAAAAGGCAGAGACAGCAAGACGAATAAAGAAGGACGGTCCGGGCCTTCTGCCGTCAGACTCTGAAGTAGGGTTTCCAGGCTGAACTGCTCCAGCAAAACACCCGACTACAAAAATTATTAAAATGCGTGGTCTTGAATAAAACCTGAGCAACATAAATGTAAAAGAACAGAACAACCCACCACAACCCCGCAATAGTCAAATAAAAGCAACACACATCTGACAAACAAAACCCATGCATTGAAGAACACCTCATACAAAGGCCAGAATTATTTAAAATCAGGCCATGTGGGGGACACGCAATTACAACTGGATACATTAATAAAGGCTTTCTTTAACTTTGATAGTGATCTGGCTGAGCCGCTGAACAAAAGGAAGATTCGTGGAACACCGATCAAATGCTTCCAGAGGCAGCAGTGTTAGCATACCCCCTCTCTCCTCAAGTTGATGTTCATTTCCTCCATGTTGGTGTCGGCGTGGCCATGGACAGAGCGGCCATGGATGTAATACCCAAAGCAACGGTGGGAAAATAGCAGCACGGAGATCTGTCGGTACAAGAACAGATACGGTGTGGAAATGAGGAGTGTCATAATGAGGCGTGACAAGAAGAGGAGGGACAAAATAAGGAGTGACACTATGTGCATATGGAGTGATGTGGTGTAACAAAGTGAAATGAAACAAAGAGGAGTGACATAATAATGAGCAACATAATGAGGAATGATGCAGAGAAACAAGAAGCATAACATGAAGAGGAGCAATGTAATGAGGCGAAACGAAGAAGAGTGATATAATGAGGGGTACCATGAAGAAGAGTGATATAATGACATTTAACATGAAGAGGAGTGACATAATGAGGGGTAACATGAAGAGTGACATGAGGCATAACTTGAGGAGAGATAATGAAGTAGGACATGGAGCAGCAAAAAGAGAAGTGAAATAAAGTGGACTATTGTCTCTTCTGAACAAAGGTTTAGGTAAAACCCACATTGCTGATTGAACAGAGGTCCACAAACTGCCTGATCTTGTCTTCCACAAACCTCTCATAAAAGACAGTGAAGAATATCACCTGAAAGAGTTCAATAAAAAAGACTCCAAGTTCAGCAACTGAATCCACAGAAACAAGTACATGTTTTACCTTGTCATTATCACCTAAATGTTGAATTTACAGAAGTAAAAACTTTTCTCCTAACCAGACGACAAGATCTTTAAACACCATGTCAAATGGCAAAGCGAATTGTGTGTTAATGCTTCCAGTAATAAAAAAATGGATACATGCAGCACAGCGATGAGCCATAACATTAAAACCACCTGCCTAATACTGTGCAGGTCCCAGCTGTGACTCTGTGAAGCATGGACTCCACCTGTGAAGGTGTCCTGTGGTATCTGGCACCAAGACGTCAACAGCAGATCCTATAAGTCCTGTAAGTCCTGAGGTGGGTCCTCCACGGATCAGACTTATTTGTCCAGCACATCCCACTGATGGTTAATCGGATTGAGATCTGGGGTATTTGGAGGCCAAGTCAACACCTTGAACACTTTTCCATGTTCCTCAGACCGTTCCTGAATATTTTTTGCAGTGTAGCAGGGCACATTATCCTGCTGAAAGAGGCCACTGCCATCGGGGAAAACAGTTGTCATGAAGGAATATACTTGGTCTGCAATAATGTTTAGGTACATGTCAAAGTAACATCTAGATGAATGGCAGAACCCAAGGTTTCCTAGCAGAACCCCAGGGCATCAGACTGCCTCCACCGGCTCGCCTTCTTCACACAATGAATTCTGGTGCCATCTTTTAAACAACACACACACCTGGTCATACACATGGAATAACAGAAAATGTGCAGCATTAGTCCAGGCCACCATCTTCCACCATTCCACGCTCCATTGAGAATTGTAGAGTGGCAAGGTGTTGTGTGTTTGACAGCTTTCCAACATGGCCAGATTTAACATTTTCAGCAATATGAGCTACAGTAGTTCTCCTGTGAGATCAGACCAGACTGGTTAGCCTTCGCCATAGGCACCAGTGACCCCTTCGCTGGTTCACCGGTCAGCCTTCCCAGAACCACTTTCGGTAGGTACTGACCACTGCGTATCAAAAACACCCCAAAGACCTGCCATTTTGGAGATGCTCTGACCCACTCAGCTCGCCATCACAATCTGGCACTTGTCAAAGTTGCTCAGATCTTTATGCCTGCCCATTTTTCCTGCTTCCAATACAAAACTGACTGTTCTCTTGCTTAATATATAATGCCGCCCTTGACAGGTGCCACTGCAATGAGATAATCAAGGTTATTCACTTCCCCTACCAGTGGTTTTAATGGTATGGCTCATGGGTGTATATGACGACAAACTGTATTTCTTCTCTAAACAGTTGGAAACCATTCAGGTGTTGAAGCTCCAAACCTGCAGGAAGCCAATGACGAGCCAAACGGCTGTGGCTACGCCGTATCGAAGGATAAGGCTCCAAGGTGGGTGATAGGCTTCTGGTTCTCGGTTGAGATCTGAGGAAGGGTCCCTCAGAGCCAGATTGGCGAAGCCCACCACCTGAGAAGGGTAGATGAGGTGAAACGTTAGAAAGGTAGGGATTCACCTTAGGTAGAACCTCGACACATTTCCGGTCCTCGGGGAAACTATGCATGCTTAACACATTACATCAACCACTTCTGTTATTGACGGGGAACAAGAGAGTACAAGAGACAAAAGGCAGCAGACAACACAAAAAAGCAGATTTTAGCATTGCTAGTGATGCACCGATAAGGAAATTTCTGGCCGATATGATTGTTTGGGAGGTAGATGCTCCTCATGAAATTTTAGCAGAGCAATGTTTGCAAAATGCATTTCTAATATAATTTTTGCTAAAATAAAAATAATCCCATACAGCAGATATTTTTCTAACTGTTTAGTATGGGGGGGGGGGGGGGGGGCAAAGCAATACGGGTCAGCATTTTAAAGGGACTCTGAAATCGGATCATCTTTAACCACAGGCCAATGTCTGATTGTTGCTGTTTTGGGCTCATACCGATAGCTGGCCGATACCATCAGTGCATCTCTAATCATTGCGCTAGTCTGAAGTGTTGACTGTTAGCTGTCGCACACACAGACTCAGATCCAGACTCAGATCCAGACTCAGATCCAGACTCAGATCCAGACTCAGAACCAGACTCAGAACCAGACTCAGAACCAGACTCAGAACCAGACTCTGCAAAGTACCTCCAAGAAAAACAGGACCGCCACCACCTGAAAGGTGGGGTTGATTTTCCGGATGGTTTGGATCTCGTTCCACTCATTGGCCACGAAGTACGTCCTCCATATACTCACAGGGGAGGGCATGTTCTTAGGGTCGCCTGTCCCTAAAAAGGCAACAGAGTAAGGCTGGACCCCATTTGTGTGTGAACACACAGTAATGGCATGGATGGAGATCACTGTATCTACCTAATCAGTTTAATGCCATTTAAATTGTTCCTAGAAAATTATGCGGCTGCACAACAAACCAGTAAACAAGAATAACAGCAGTAACCTTGGTCATAATGTGAGCAATGTTAATAAAATTGTCTGTACAATAAGGGTCTGATTTCTTTTTTGGTGTCAGGTGTATAATCAACCCACCCTCACAGAAGAAAGAAAACCCAAAGGAAACAAACACGTTTCCAGCAATCACTGATCTTTAACTCACCTTCCAGGGTCCTGGTGCTTTTCCCTCTTGGTCTCTCCCAGTCAATCAAGAATATATCCACAGACAACTGATGGACCAGTTTGTGTAAAAATTGGATTGCCTAGAAAAACAAGTATAAGTGAAATAAGGTTTCATTTTCCCATCTATATAACACCAGAATCAACTTGGACATAAAGCAAATGTAATCAAACTAGTCGACACCAAAATAAAACTGCAAATGGTATTGTCATCCATCCATTCATCCATCTATCCATCCTCTGAAATTGCTTGTCCCATTCAGAGTGGTGGGGGTCCGGAGCCTATCCTGGAAGCTATGGGTGCAAGGCAGGGAACAACCCAGGACGGGCCACCAATGGTATTGTTACCTTCAGTGCAAAAGCACAGGCCACGTAGGTGATAAATTTCTCCTCTTGTTTTGGCAGTGGCAAGAGGACTGACACAAATTGCTGGGCCTGGAATAAACAAACATGATTCAAATCTCGGGAAGCCTGTTATGTAACCCACAAAACAAACTGCATTTGCTTGGAAAAGCAGACCAAACAACAGTGGGGAAATAAGGATAGACTTGCCTCCACCATCTGGAGAGTACATGCAAAAGTAAAACAGAAAAAAAGAAGGAAACAAAACAAGATTTAGCCTATGTTTGAACACCTGCGAGCCCCCACACATTAACAGTGACCTGCCTGCTCTGAAAGCCCATCTAACCTTGTAAAAAATTAGCCAGTAGATGCCAGTTCCCATGGTGATTATGAAGAACACATTGGCCAGGTCTCCAGCATAGAACAACAAGAACTTCAGAACTGTCTGGATACGGCAAAAGACACAACATCTGTTATTTTGTGCAAAGTCACGTAGAAGAGAAAATACCTGGCTTTCCTGGTGTTCTAAATGTTTTAATAACAGAATGTTATTGTTAAGCATAGATGGTCGCAATCATTATGCAAACTACTAAAGCTTGCAAGGAGAATTTCTCTATGGGACACTGTGTCCCAAGAGCCTTAAGCACACAATGATGGTGTCCCAGAGTATACTTGCAGTTAGGTCAATTATTGGAGAGGCGATTCTCCGCTTCCAGCTGGCTGTCTTCAGGAGGGCATACAGCACGGAAATGCCACCCAGGACTCCGATAGCAATCTGCAGAACATCAGCTGTCACAGGAAGCACAGCACTGGCAAAATCTAACGGAGTTAACTTGCGAGAAGTTGGGGGGAAAAGCTCATATGCCTCTTTCTCAGTGTTTATTAGGGAAACTTATCGGACACGGCGTGGGCAACTGTAGAATCCAACTAGTAATTCTGTCGATAGCCCTAATAAGAATTTTGCCACCACATGTGTAGCACTGTTTTATTTTGATGTTTTAAGCGAAAACCTAATGACCATGAAGGCTTCAGAAGATGATAACTAAGGACATGTTTATGGAATTACAGAAAATCATCGATGAAATTCAACAAAGGAACAAGATGACCTCATAGATAGTGACAATATGAAACGTCCATAAATTCAGATTCTGTATATGTCAGAAAAAAACACGATAAAATTATCATATTCACTTTTGGAAACGTGGAGATATTAAGCAACATGCAGAGACTGTAAACATCATTCAGGAACTGGCCGCCCTTGCTTTCTCAGAAAGATGCATGTCGCTTTTGGTACAAGCACAAGCTAAATAAAAAGATACTCACGTCGGTTTTGACCAAAGCTTCACTCTGGTCCATCTCATACTCCATTGAAAATGATACCTACAGCAAAGATGAATTTCATGGTGAGGAAAACCTGTTAGTTTACAGGTGATCTAGCTGTCAGTCGGTAACTTACGGGGACAGTCTGTGTGTTGACGTTAGAGACAAGGATATCCGAGTATGAGACAGATATCAAAGGTGGGTAGACTTCTCCTTTCAGAGTACTGGGCACCAGTTGAAAACTGTAAAAGAGTCATATTCCTCAATAATGCAGAATTAATCACAACATCACAGCAAAATAATACTCAAAATACTACCAATAATAATATAGTTTCACAGAATTTTGAGGAATAAACATTTTTTTAGTTAAAGCAATAAATTAAAAAATTTAATGTTTACTACACATCAATACACACAACCACAGTATAATAACCGTTTAGCCCATTGACACCTCTCCAGTTAGGTTTGCCACACACTGTGATTCATACCACTGCCACTTTAACTGAGCGCACAGCCAATGTCCTTGCCTTATCTTTATGCTTGTCGCCACGCGTATGACCTTTGGCAGGGAGGTCAGTGAGCCTTCACGTCCGCTCAAAGCGTCTACCAGGAAGATCCGTCGGGTCAGAAACCAATTGTTCATGTTACTTCCTGATAAGAGATGCACACATAACCAATTCATTTGATTTTGCATCCGGTGCTTTGCATAAGCATTCATTCAGAGTCTCTCTGCGTTCCCATAACTTTGCTTTGAAGAGCTTTTCTCTGAACAGAAATCTTCATAAGTTAAAGGTAAAGATGCTTCATGCATTTTGATGTACTCCTAATGTACTGCTAATGTACTCCTAGTTCAGGTGAAGGTGGGAGGTATTGCCGAATCTGGAAATTAAGAGACTGTAGGGTTTTTGTTTTTTCTTATCTCGGCACTCGCCTGTGGCATCAAGGCAAACTTTGAGTGTTTGAACTCTGCAGACAATTAAGAAAATGGTAAAAGGGTTTTATATACGAGTCATTGGAATTATGCTGGACTCCTGTAGCAGAAGCCTGCTGGAGGTATGGGGAGCATCATATTTGGTCACCTTGGTTGACGAACTGCTCATTGAACTGGAGATTGAGGTTCTGGACAGGCACAGACAGGAGATTTCTCCCTCCGTTGCTACTACTCTGGCCGACGTCCATGAAGATGTCATAAAACAGAGGCTCTGGGAAAGCCGTTAGCATCTCAGATAGCGACAGGATACACTATTGAGAAGAAAACAACACAGAGCATTGGCTGGATGATGAGGAGGAGAGAACAGTGCATGTGATTTTGTGTGTTTATACAGTATGTAGGTGTTGTTAGTGTAAGTTCTGCAATGCTTGTTGGTCATTTTGTGTATTTCACATGACTAAAGATCAGCGAAGTGTAAAACGGAATTTTTGCGCAGATTTAAATGAAATTATATGGCTCCTCATCTATACTGTAAGTGGTGGGACTGTCAGTCATCAGACAATTAATTCATCCTAAACAAAGGATCGGTGTATAGTCCACACTACAGGGTCTTCAGATTGACCATTAAGTCCATCATTAATACACAAACACATTCCGAGTCATTGCATGCGATGAAGGCGAAAAGCAGACTGAGCTGAACCTCAGGTGAAATGGCGCTTACGTTTTGCTTGTAGGACATTCCAAACGTGTAGGCCGCGCCGAGTCGCCTGGCTGAGTCTGGACATAGCTGGAGAGGAAATACTGAAACTTTACATTCATCACACAAGAATACAACTACTCATTGTATAAACAGGGTTACAATGACATTATAAAGAATAGTCACACCTGTTTATTATAAAATAACCACCAATGCGGAATTTAATAACGTTCATTAAAAACCCAAATAACACAGATGACAGAACCAAGAGTGATAAGTCCCAGGTGTCGTACTAAGTCCAGGTGAATAAAAAATTGCAAGGAATTTAAATGTATGCGCAGACTAGCTGTATGAGGAAGGCCAAACTAATCGGCTGGTAATTCATGGGTTTGCGATGAAACTACTGATATCTGACATCTGTACACAGATTTAGCCATTTTTCAACTTGGGTGTCATGTTATATATGAATCGAGGGATTTCCCTAGTTAATTTGTAGTTAGTTAATTACAGACGTGACTGTTCGTAACTTGAAATGTTCGGAAGTTGTTATTCAACATCATTTTAAGGGTATACGTAGAACTAGGATGCTGGGAGTTGTTTGATGATGAAGGAAAGGTAACTAATTGTGAGATTATCTCTATTTGTTGTGAGCTCAAAGATCAGTCAACAATAAAGAAGTTTTCAGTTGCTGCATGAGACGTTTTCATACCTGTAAGTTCCCTTTTCCGATGGTTTCCCACTTCAGGAAGTCTCCCCTCGCATTGTAAACAGCAGCAATGAAGTTGATGTTTGTATTCTTGAGAAAATTGAGTTAATACACATATATATAAAAATACTATGTAGTTTTGAAAAAAAAAAATACAAACACAACATAGACCTGCAGAATCAAATAACTTCCTAAATTGTCAGACTTTAAACTTATTAGATAATAGTTTTGCTACTGGAAAAACCTAAATTACAAACCTATTGTACAGTGCCATCTGGTCATTCTGAAATACCATTATGAAAAACACTTTGAGAGCATGTGAAAATACTGCTTTTGTCTGGGATTGCATTCTGGTAACCGGCTTCTTGATAAAGTCATTAAAATGAAGACTCCTGACCAGGCTGTTATAGGGTTATGAAGTAGGTGATTTCAGTTACCTGGCTAACATGTTGACAAAGGTCAAGATCCTACTTGAAACAAAATAACTGTGTATGTTTAAGGGACCAAAACAGACCCCAGACCTAACTTTCTCAAAAAGAGGCTAATCATGTTCATCTGCTATAGCCAACATGTGAAAATCCAGGCTCTGCTCACCTGAGCGGCGGTAGAGAGCACAGGCCTTGCAGATACAAGACTCACCTTTTTGGCTCCTTTGAAGGTGAAGCCTGCAGGAAGGGCTTCAGTCCTCAGGGCTCTGGATGCCAGGCCAGGCTGGTCCCCATAGTACAGCCAGGGAAGGTTAGCCCTCCTGACATCCATGAAGCACAAAAGCAAACGTTAGGCCTCCAATGTCTCTGTTGAATGGTTAGCCAGCACTACAGAGTAAGGCTCAGGGGTGGAAAGTTCAGGTCCAAAAAGTATAAATCCAGACCAGGGTTTTATTTCAACCAACCACTTGAGTATAAAGAGTCACAGAGTATTCAACTAGTTGGCTGAAACAAAACCTTGGTCTGGACTTGTACTTCCTGGACATGAACTTTCTACCTCTGCTGAGGCTAGCTCACCAGTAGGAAATGGACTGAGCTGCTCCCAGTGCAGCAGTAGCCCGGAAGACGGTGTTGTAAAGCCCGCAGGCATCGTTGTTGGTGCTGCTGAGGGAGTGCATGTTCATCACACACATGTTGCCCAGGGCCTGGCAGGCCGTGAGGTTGGAGAAAACCTGTGGGAAGGAAGTGAGTTTTGCTAAAGAGCTGCCCAAACATGTACCAGGTAATATCACAAGAACCACAGCAAGTTTTCTCAGACACACACACTAAGATGAAATGTCAACCCAATCCCAAACTGATGCATGTACAGAGTGATATCTCGCTCATCCTTTTGCTTCTCAACAGTGCTATGGATAAACTCATTATGAATCCACTGATGCAAAGGCCTAGTCAGGGCAGTAGGATGGAAATGGAGAATTATTACCAAGCAGGACAGAGCTGAGGAGTGCAGATATCTGGAGAACCATACTGACTGGACAGGCAGTGCCTGCAGGAGAAAGTGATGAAAGAAACAAGAAAAATGTTTAATGGAAAGAAATGACCACACCCACATTGACCGAGCCAAACAGCCGCTGAACTGGGGACCGAGGAACGTCACAGCAAACTATTAATTTATAAACAAGGACAAGATTGGTTTGTGCTGACTGGATTAAAACGTATATTAAAAATGTAGCCTTCCGCCAGCTCACAGTAAGTACAGCCCCTGAGCAATAATGACCTTACCAGTTGATTATAGATGATGTTTGAAGCAACAGATGTTGGCAGATTATTTGGAGGGAAACACAGACCTCCCACCTGGAAAAGACAACCAAGGATGCTGATGTATATAACCGGACTACCTCCAAGTGTCAATTTACACATAGCAACCTGAATGCCTTGTCTCTTTCACCGATTTCCACTGGCCAAGGTTTGTTGGTTTTCATCTCAGCTAGACTTTTAAAAACCTTTTACTTTTTGAAAGAACTGTCGACTGAAATCATTGCAATCATTAAGGCTAAATTCATCCATCTGTGTTTACTAGAGGATAGCAATGACCTATAAGTAGTGTTAAACTTCATTACATTATTATTATTACGAAAATGGTTAAATGTTTTTTCTTTTTGCAAAACATAAATGAGAATAAAACACAAGGGACTTTATATTAGTTAATTATTTAAAGGAACGCATGAACGACAAGTCAATAATCGTTAATTATTTATGAAAAGATTTTTGATGTATTTCATTACATACTTAGTTTGATAAGAAAAAAAAAATCAATAAAATCAAAAATGCTTAATTAAACAAAAGCTTGTCTTAAAAAGCAGCATGGCCAGTGGGTGTTGCAGATTAGGGTTCAACAGCCCCGTTCAAATTGTATCTGCAGTGTGGTTGTTGTGTTCATGCTGGACAGAAAAGATCTCCATGGCCCATGTGCTGGTGATACTATGGTTCCCCATAGAGAAGACTCACAGAGACTTGTGTTGGACCACACGTGCACGAAAGGGAAGTGTTGATGAAGGAGTCGTGACACCTTGCACACCTGGGGGGAAAAAGAAAGGCAAAGTAGGACAATCAAGAAGGTGCAGATGCATCCAGGTAATGTTCATGCCCACAGTTTCATTAAGAGCACATACTCATCACTTTGCTGACTGATCCAATGAGTCACTTAGAGACGGACACAGAAGTGATACCTGATCCCAGCCGAGTCAGGGGCTGTGTAAGCAGGCTCTGTTGAGTTGCAGGTCTGACATACGGCCTCTTCCAGAAGGTTCCCATTCAAAGTCCTTTCCACTGGGTCAGCAAGTACATGAGGTTTTCACAAATTTTCCATTTTTAAGTTACCATCACAGTAATGATTATTATGTACTTATGAATGATGGAGATGCCAATTATGATGATGGGGAGAATTATGTCTATTACATTGGAAAGTATCAAAATGGTTATGCTTGAGAAGCATTATCTTCCTATCTTCAGACCACTGTCTCCCAGTCTGGTCTTCAGGGACACACAGCTGGTCCATGTTTTTGCTCCCTCTGAGCTCCCTGTCAGAAAGTCCACATTTTCGCTCTGGGAGCTGGAAGTGAGCAAAAACGAGGACTGTCTGTGGGTCCCTGAGGACCAGTTTGAGGAACACTGCTTTAGACAAAAGTGTTCACCAAATGAATAAATGTAAACGATCTCATAGGAAGTACAAAGGTAAAGAAGGGGAAGAGGTTAGATTCTGTTAAGGGTCTGTAATCGTCAATATGGAAATATACTGTCTGTATCAGTGATATGATTACAAACATTTACATATCAATGTTCAGGCAGCACCATAAATGCAATGTCTGAGCTGGATTCAACGTAAAATGTGCCATGACAAACCCAACACGCTCCCTGCAGGACACTGGCATGTTCCATCTTCGCTCAGGCCTGAGGGACATTTTATGCATCCATAGCCATCCCTTGTAACACCCTACAAACAGAGCAGGAATGTTTTTAAGTCCTATAACAAGAAGCTAACAACTGTATTATGCATGTAAGGCTAGATTTGATTACCTTGCTCTTTAAGCAATGCAGCGGTTAAAATTAAACTAAAGTAATAAGTTACAGAATATATTTACTGGAATTTATTATAATTATGCTCGGTTTGCGGACTTAAACAAATTATTAGAGAGAAATACCGATTTGGCACCAGCTGGACATTGCTGACACGTTATTGCCGGGCCGTTACTGGAAACCACTCTGAATCCCGTCTGGCAGACACATATAGTACCTGGTGAACAAATACAAACACAAAAATGAACGTGCATATTGTATTACTCCCTTAATTCTATGTCGTCTTAAAATTAAAGCAGTAGAAATAGCTGTACAAAAGTTATAAATATAAGAACTTCGTAAATATATAATGCAATTACAATGTTTTTACGTTTCGAAATGGTGTTGATAGCGGGTATTGTAAATCGTACAGCGAAAATAAACCGATTTGATTTTGAACTTTACTTAATTAATACTTACCAGATTTACCGCGTATTTGGTTTGGTCCGCATTTTACGCAAGATAAACTTGATGTATCAAAAAACTTATCGACGCCGCAGTCTGAGGGCTGTTGAAAAAGAATTGAAAACCGCTGGCCTCCGTAAATACTGGACTTGAGCAGACAAAATAGAAAATATCTGCAAAAGAGTACAGATAGCGTCCCCGTCGCCATAGCAAGCAATGGCAACAAACCATACTTCCGGCTACCCACAATTCCCTGAGGCAAGGCTTCCTGTCAAAAGTGCGCGGTAAACTCGTCCCTCCATTATATTATCAGCGTGCGCGGAAGGCGTTCTTGAGGTAGGCTTGCGATATTAGTCAATAAAACGCTGTTAATCTTTCGGAAACAGGAGTAAACCGCAGAAAAAGTGTATGTGTTATGGGGAACGCAATGGGATATGAAATACTTAATTGTTGTAAAGGCTTTTTAAAAACTCTACTACTTACAGATTTATTTGTAGAATCATAACAGTGTTTTTTGATGTAATAGTAGTACGAAAAACAAATATCAAAGTGAATATTTTCATTTTTTTCTTTTGTACAGCTTTTAGGAAGAGTAGTACAATGGCAGTGGTACGGCTACATGGCTTAAGTATGGAGGCAGGATCTGGAGACATTCGTGAATTCTTCAGTGGTTTACATATACCTGAAGGTGGGGTACATATTACTGGTGGTAGTCTTGGAGAGGCATTTATAGTATTTGCTGAAAAAGAAGATGGCCATCTTGCACTACAGAAGTCTGGGACTTTCCTCAAGGGGTCCCATGTTGTCCTCTCTGTCAGCAGTGAAGCAGAACTTCGGCAGAAAATGATATCCTGCCTGAAAATGGATGATTCCTCAGGGACGGGCCCTGAAAGTAAACTGATAGAGACTCTGATGGCAGCTAACAAACCTGAAGTTATTTTGGGCCTTTTACTCAGCTTGGTTTCAGCTGCTGGGAAGATGCAGGTGAAGCAAGCAGCAGCAGCAGCACCACCACCAGGGGATTTGCTGGAAGTAACTGCTCATAATGGGATCTCACCTGTGCCTGATTCTGTCAGTGCCCCTCTGGGGAAGTGCCCAGGGGGGAACCTGTCAACAGCAGCATCAAGAACATGTTATTTAAGTATCCGAGGACTTCCCCGCTCCGTCACCAAACATGAAATCTGCAATTTCTTCAAAGGACTGAAGGTTAAAGAAGTCATTATCAACGCCCAAGTTGGGCATGGCTATCGTGGTTGTTTGGTTAAGTTTGCTAGCGAACAGGAGTCACATGAAGGGTTGAAGTACAGTGGACGAAGTTTGGGGTCCTTTTGTGTTGATGTGAATAGGGCAACGGAAGACACCTGGTTCAGTGCAATTGATCATTGTGAAATGGCATACAAAAACCGAAAGGTTGACCAGAGGGAAATGTGTCTACTGGATCAATCACAATCACGGTCTCCAATGGAACAAACTTCAGACCCTCTGCCAAGTAATGAGTACTGTGTCATGATACAAAACCTGAACCCCGTAACTACAAAAACAGAGATTAAAGATCTCTTTAAATGTGCAAATGTTCCCAACAACAGGTTGTTACATTTGCTTGACAATTGGGGCCGCAGAACAGACACAGCATTCATCTTATTTGACAAAAAGGAGGATTGCATATCTGCTCTGGATCTTGACAGGTACAATTTTTGCTCTCGGATTTTAAGTGTGTCTGTTGTCTCAAAGGAAGAGATGAGGACAATGATGAAGAGACATAAATCAATTCCCAGCACAGTTGCTAAGAAGTCTCGAATTGAAAGAGTGAAAGAGGAACCTTCTTGCATATATGTAAGAAACCTTCCGTCTGATGTTCGAAAAATTGAGATAAAGGATTTTTTTGGAAAGTTTCAAATTTCAGAAGATCGCATCTATCTGCTGTCTGATAATCGGGGTGTTGGACTTGGTGAAGCTGTAGTGATATTTGAGTCAGTGCAGTCCGCCAAATTGGCTGAGCAGCGGAATGGCAGAAACTTTCTTGGGGCCTCCCTGATTCTGACCCCAATAACCACGCAGCAGGTGAAGGACCTGTTAAATGGGAATCAGTGAGGAGGATGTGTATCTTTCTGTCCTTACGCCCTTACTTTATGGAATTCTTTATGTAGACAGTGACCTACTGTAATCCCATAAATACATTCCGACAAATCATCTTGACATCATATTCTGTTTATGGATTTCTTATTTTTTGGGAGGAAAATGACCTTCAATAACTCAGTTTACACATTTGGATGTATCTTTTTCATCTTACAGTCTTTATGGAATTCTTTTTATAGAAAGTGACCTACAATAAGTCTTTCTACATTGAATATATCGTTATTTTTCACCTTACGTTCTTTCTTTATGGAATTCGTTTTTATGATGTGACCTTCGGCAGCTTCATTTATACGTTTAGATATTCTGCTGAATCTTTGTTGTCAAAATCTTTTCTGCCTTATCAAATATGAAACCAGTTGTATATGATGCCCGGCTGACCACATTTTTTTGTAGCTGAAATAAAATATGTATAAATGTCCTTCAGAGTTTTAAATTGTACATACACAGATAGAGGCAGCAGTTCTACAGGTTACTTGGTACTTCAGTATATGCAAGTTGGAAAAAGTTGTCTGAAGCCTGTGGAATCCATCTATCCATTTTTTTGTACCTGCTTTTCCTATGTGGGATCACTTGGGTCCAGAAGCTATCCCTTGAGGCAGGGAACAGCCCAGGATGGGGCCCCAACCCATCACAGGGCACAAGGCAGGGAACAGCCCAGGATGGGGCACCAACCCATCACAGGGCACAAGGCAGGGAACAGCCCAGGATGGGCACCAACCCATCACAGGGCACACACACATTCACACTAACAATTTGGTACCTAAGCATGTTTTTGTACGGTGATGGGGAAACTGGAGAACCTGCAATAATCCCCATGACAGAAACAGGAAGAACATACAAACTCCACACATGGAGCTGGGGCAGCAGGTGTGAGGCAACAGTACCAACCACTGCACCACCATGCTGGTAAGAATATATGATTAAACGTGTTCATGTCCCCAACTGATATCAAAGATCAAAATCAGGACCAATCCAGATTTTTTAATTGATTGGTATTGACTATCACAGCCACATTTTCCCCACATCTACCCGATTTACATCAGTTGCTTTGATTGTAAAGTTCTGCCACATTGCAGTAAGCCTGAGGCACGTGGTTTGAAACTACAAATTACTGAAATGTCAGCTGTCTGGAAAATCTCTAAATTGTAAACTCAAAGCATCCCAACAGCTACCTGCTATGTTTTCAATGGCATCCTTTTAAGAGGCAGCAACAGAGCATTGTTTAATACAATGTATGAAATGAGGCCCTTGCAGAAACATAAGGAATAATACTGAAAAATGACGAGACTTAGATGAACAATGGAGCACCACCTACTGTACATGCATGTATATTGAAATTTAAAAGTTCAGAATGGATCTCAGAATTGGTAGATACATTAAATGGATCAGATCAGCATACCAAAAAGTTTGCTTAATACGCACATTAAATAAATATGCCAAGGAAAACTTGGTATCAGAGCAGGATTAGGTGGCACCCCTAGATTGGTTGATGTTAAGTGCTTTAGTCATGGGCTCAACAGAGATGTAATACTGTGCTTCTTTTTACAGGCTTTGAACCCAACACTTTCTGTACATGGGCTTAAATTCCTAAGCATCTGAACTGTAAACCACAAAATAAATGTGTGCAAAACATGTACTGGAGTATTTGTGGCATTCGTACTAAAACATCCACTTTGCTTTCCAAATGAAAATGTATGGTTTATTGCTTGAGGGACACATTCAAAAGACTGAGGGGTGGGGGAAAAAAAATAAAAAAAATCACAAGATGCCTCTCACAGGAAACAGTGAAGACTTTGGGTCATGAGAAGCTTTAAGCAATCAGAATCCCCATATTTGGTAGGATCTTCATAAATACTTGTTTTTGGGTAGGACAAGTATGGGTTTTTAAATGCACAAAAAAAAGCCCAAAATACACATCGGGTTCAAATTTTTACTTAAATGGACAGAGTAACAAATTAGGATAGCAGGATGCAGCATTCAAAAGGCTAGTATGTCCCCCCCCTAAGTAATATTGTATGCATTAATTATACAATTTCCAAATATTAACACCTACAAAAACCTGTTGAAATTGATGTTTGATGTATAAGGATACAAGAGCCGATTCATATCAACAGAAAATCCCATAATCCTAAAATGAGGAGTGATCTCTGTTTTAACTACTGCAATTGGGCGTGACTGCATACAAGCTAGTAAGTTGGTCCACCTCCATTTTAAAGCAAGCCATTTTTTAAAAACAGCTGTACAAAAAAAGTACATGTAGGGATTAAATGAGCACTTCTTTAAAAAGAAAAACCATCAAAACTATTAACATGAAAGACTGTAGTCCAAGACATCAACGACGTCAGGGCCCACTGGACCACCGCAGCTGGAGATCTACTGGGATGGACAGCGATCAGTTGAAGAATCTGGATGAGCCTTTGGAGAGAAAATATGAACAATTATTATAATTTCCTTCCCCCATCAAGAAAATTCAAGAGTTAGGTAACAAAGCCTTAAATCCACAATATAATTTGCAACGCTGACCAAGAATTATCAATCACAAAGACTGCAAAGCAACAAGTCATGCTGCAAAGCAAAGATCTTGGACTTTTCATGAACAGTCTCCTACTTAAATACCTTGGGCCTGTTTCACTAAGCAGGGCTTCTTGCTTAGCTGGATAACTTGTGAGATTTAAGGTAGTCTGGGCTAAATGTAAGCAAATAATGAGAAAGTTAATCTAGCTCAGAATACCTTAAATCTGACAAGTCATTCCACCAAGCAAGAAATCCTGCTTAATGGAACACTGCCCAGGACCTGTGCCAAGGTGAACAGCAATCATTTTGGCTCATTTGCAATTGATGCCATTCATACCTGAAAGACTTCCAGAGAACCGGTCGCCTCCACTTCGGGATCCAAAGTTCATGGAGTTCATTGAATTCATTGAGTTCATCGAGTTCATAGAGCCCATGGAATTCAGTGAACCCATGGAATTCATAGAGGAAGTGTTCTTTAAACTGGATCCCTGCAATGAACCAGAATTTTAAAATTTGCTTCATGTGACAGAGTACAATTCAGTTGTGATTTTGTGGGGGTGTCTAGACGTTTTGGCTAAATACATCAACCAATTTGGTCACATCCTGGTCCTTACCGAGGAAACATTCCTAAGTCTATATTCCATCAGTACATCAGTCAGCTTCTGAGTCACTTTCAACACGATCTGAGCGTCATTTTCATTCTCAATGCGGAAGGTATCCTACGAATAAACAGACATTAAATGCTTCACAGAGCCAGGAACGTTTCTTATGCAGGACAGGGACCTCTGATGTACATTGGAAGAAGCATACCAGGTACTTTAACAGGGTGTCTGGGAGGCTGTTGCCCTCTGGACCCTTCTGCATGCCAGGCATCATTCTGTCATTGGAGCCACCTAACTGGCCTCCAGAGAAATCATCTGGGAAGCGGCGGCCAGGATTTGGGCCCATGCCAAAGTTGTCACCGCCCATCCCCATGGGCCTGTTGTCTGGGAAGCGCCTTAAATCCATGTCCCCATCTCGCATCTTCATACCCATGTCATCCCCGGGCATCCTCATGGACATGCCGCCTGGAAAGGGACGCCCGGCACCATTGTTGCGTGGCATGGGCATACCATCAGAGAACCCGCCGCCGCTGTTCATGGGCATGTCTGCGGGGAATCGCCGCATCGGCAGGCCCATGGGGAAGTCAGGTCGCATTCCACAAGGAGGGAATTCCCCAGGAACCATGCCATCTGGGAAACCTCTCGGGAACCTGGCATCTGTCAGAGTTACAGTCATTACTGAAGGGTATGCTACACAAAACACTCTACCCACAATTCACAATGCCCAAGACCTTGCAAACCAGAACTGTGTTAGAAAAAGCACATTACCTCTATACCATAAGACTACAGAGCATGAGGGATCATGCAAGGGAAAAGTCCCAACTGGGGAAAAATGGGGCTGTTTTGCTGTATTGCAGGAAACACATGAAGAAAAGAACATACCTAATCCAGGCATCCCCATTTTGGTCTTCACCTTTGCAGATGCTACAGAAGATTTCAATTGAAAGTTTATGTAATTACAATCCATTGCATGAAAATAAACCTGATTTTTTTTTTTTTTTTAAATAAAAGTGGTCGGGGGGGGGGGGGGGGGGTGGGC
>JAODJU010000138.1:9801939-9813409 GCA_026776725.1 Gnathonemus echidnorhynchus | reverse complement strand
GGGTGTGTGGGCATCCTTCCAGCTGGTCCGACAGAGCCAAATGTTCACAGAGGACCAGGGGCGGGGGGCGCTAGAGGAGCCTCCCTACCAGTTTGTAACTATTTTCCTGCAGATTTCCTTTCTAGTGCTAATTCAGCAGTCGGGGCTTCTGCAGAGCCAGGCCATAAAGAACAGAGGAACAGAGTCGAGCGTCCCCATGCCAAGCAGCTGCGGGCTCCGCTCTGCAGAGCATAATGAGGACCGGGCCCAATAGGTCGAAAGTTGACATGGGGGGGGTGTGAGTCTCTGACTGGAGCCTGATCTGGAAGCGGTGAATGTCTGCGTATGACCCCAAAGCTCATTCTTCTTAACTCTGACAGTGCCGTACCCACAGAAGCCACTGCGACTCCAAAATCTCAACTTCTGACAGCTCTGCAGTATCATGTCAAGCCTTACACTGTGCAAAACCCAAAAGACAGGGCAGAGTATGTCAGAGGAACTCTTCTGACCAAAACGGATCCTAATGACTCAAGCGTCTACAGGGGTGATCTGTTCAACAACTGAAAAAATGTTTTTAATAGGAAGTCTGACACAATTCAGTGAAAAACCCACAAAAAAAAATCAAAAACTAACGTAGTGATTCTGTCTCCTCGAACACCAAGTAACACATCCTTCACCCCAAAGAAGAATATGATTTGACGATGGCGATGGTGACTGATAATGAAGACGACTGCGGTGGCTGGTAACGATGACTCATGTTGACAATGACATCCTGAGTATTTCAACATATGAGCCACCAGCCACGCTGACCACAGTACCGGCCGTTCTCTTTCGCGTTCGGCTCGACGCTGCGGGGAAACACGTGCACGTCCGCTCGGCCGACAGATCTGGGCCAAATTTACATGGGACTTTTCCCTCATACTTGCCTGGGTTACCCTTCTACTGGGAAACTCCCACATTCTGGGAGAATCCCCATGCCATGTGGGAAAGCACCGGCAGAATGTCGATTCATTTTCCTGCAGAGGCACGATTTCTGCCAGACATGCTTGACATGCACTGTACAGTGAGCCCTGGGCCCCTCCCCAGGGAAACTGCTCCTACCGATGATTGACACCCCAGCGTGGTACAAATTGCATATTAAACCACTGGGATTTATTTATTTTTTTAAACAATGTGAGCCCAGGGTCTGCTGCCAACTCCCCTGTGGCCAATCGTCTCGCTCGCTTAGGCAAAGGAGGCGGGGCTGCGCTCTCCCGGTGGTACCTCCAATTAGACCATCATCCTGGGGGGGGGCTAGGCTGACACACTCAATATACAGAGGTACGGCAGATGGGAGATGACAGGCAGAGCGAGCATCACCCGCCACCAGGGAATGTAATACGATTAGGGGAGGCCAAAGCTGTCAATCATAGGACAAAACACGCTTAAAAGGTCCAACTGCAGGAACTGAGGGTTTAACAAGCAGCTACAGAGGGATCTTGCTCTATAAGGAGCTAAACACCCACATTTATGTAACACACGAATAAGCCAATTTGTGCCTCTAAATTCCCCATTGTGTGTGGGGGCCCAGCGATGGACTGCTTGCAATCCTAGTGACAGACTCTAGGCTCACTGTCACCCAAGACTAGATAAGCAGTTATGCAAGATGAATGGATGACATGATTCACCTCCGATGGATCCCCATTTATTCACCAGCATTGAACCGCCGCCATTATTGGCTGGTAAGACGTCCAGGACCGATTTCCTCCCCTGCAGAGCGACACGTTGACATAACAGGACCGTGAGTGATGCGACGCCCCCTCCCTTGAGGAGGAGCCCGGGTTGTCACGGCGTCCCTGGCAGACACCGGCATGGGGAGGCGGCCCGTCCCCACGGCGCCAAACATCCGCCAAGCAGATGTTTCCAGGCAGCACCCTGCTTGCTCACACGACTAACAGAGGACCGTGGGGTCCGGGAGGGCCCTGCTGTCACTAGGGGGGGAGGAAGGAGGCAACAGCACGCAGGTTGGTTGTTTAATTGACATCCTCCAATCCCCCCCCCCCCAGCATTACCAGCATTCACTGCTACACAGGTAATTAACGGCTCCTGTTCCACCATGCGAAGCCTCAGGTTACTTCCTCACGTGACCCAGCCATCGACCAAGCCAAGTTTATGGGGATCGCTGAACAGAGTCATGTGACCTGGCTGCCAGGAGACCGCCTTCAAGACCTCCCGGCATACGGCTATCTGCCACCTTAACAACTGCATCCCTTCCATCTGAAGTGTAAGTTAAGTTTGACAGAATAGCGTCTGTATGCAGTGAGCTGAGGATACTGTTAGCATGCTTTAATCTATTACCGTGTCCACAAGGCCACAAGCCACGACAACGGCATTCTGTAAGCCTCCCAATAAAGGAAAATGGTAACTGAACAGAAACAGGCTAATTAACACACTCTGCTTTGAAATTAACTTTTTTGGTAAGGTGTGCACTAAGCGGGCTGACTCCTACATGGACGCCAAGGGGATCCTGTGGGCTGTGGACATTTCCAGACCGTTTCTCGCGTTGCTGACATTGACAGGGCACCTTGGTAGCATCAGTCGTTAGGCAGTATGCCCTGTTCAGCGTTCGTTAAAGGCGGTCTCACACCCGACGAGGAACGTTAAGAATCAGCAGAAATGAAGTGGATACGTCTTAAGTGGAAGTGTGGATGCATAGATGAGACAGGCTTGTGAGGGGGGGACGCAGGTCATGTCGCGACGCACTAGCCGCAACGCCGCGCTTCCACATCAGTGTTCAGCAGCTCCCTCTCCACCTGTGCTCCGCTGCTCTGACACAGACCAAATGAGACCCAACGAGCCGTAACCACACCGGGATCACCATCACGCTTGTCAACACGCCCGCCTAACGGGGATAAAGCTGTGATCTAATTAAATGTCCAATTAGCCTGCAACGAGCCATTAGCCCACCAGCCACGGCAGGCAGCTGATGGAAAACAATCGGACAGACAAAAAAAAAAAAAACAAACAAGAAATCAATGTTTCGGGGGGGGGGGGGAGGTGTTATGGGTTGGCCTCGAGGGGCAATGCCGTGCCGTCATGCCTCAGCGCATCCGCGCGGCGGAAAGGACATCGACAGAGAAGCACTCAGTACCCTGTAAAAACAGGAGCAGGACACATTGACTGAAATAAACACAAGGAACCCAAACCACATAAAATCCAGATCCTCTTAATACTAATACTGGGATTAAATGAAACACTGAGCATAATTAATTTGTTCCTACTTACCGCGAGGGCTGTGCATTGTACACAAAGCAGGATTTGCTGATTAAATCCAATTTAGCAGTCTCACAGTTAACACGTGTTACACGATTAATAATTATTATGGGCTATACAGTTAATACACTGTACGTGTTTGAATCGTAAATTACCGCTCTGGGTGTTTTAATATCTGTTCAGCCTCTTACTGGGGGTTGCAGTTCGGCAATCCATCCCATCCCCCGTCCACCCCCATCTCTGGACGCACGCAGAGCGAAACACAGATGCATCTTCACTGTAGAATCACCTCATCTTTGCACTTGACCTGTTCCATACGCCCGCAGTGAATCAGACCGCGTGGACTCAGCCAGCAGACTGCGTGCGACATCAACACCGCCGCCCCGTCCCGCCGCTCGCAGGGTGAGTGTCGCGGCCCGCGTCGCCATGTCAACCGCGACTGCGGCTCGCAGCGGGGAATGCGCCGCAGGTCCTCGCCCTGCCAGGCGGCACGGGGAGGGTAGGCGGCCTAACAGAAGGCACCCGGTGGATTATCCGCAAAGCACTGGCAGCCGGGACAGACGGACAGACGGAAACACGGCCTGCTGCAGCACCAAGGCAAAGAAATACAGTTGGTGTGGGAACGTCGGTGCGGCGCAGGCAGCTGGAGGACCTCAGATCTGCCACCACCTCAGGTCGCCCACCCCTAGGGCCGGGGGTCTGAAGTTTTTCGTGACCACCTTCTAAATTCCACACACCCAGACAGACAGACAGACAGACAGACACACGCACAGACAGACAGACAGACAGACAGACACACGCACAGACAGACAGACACACGCACAGACAGACAGACACACGCACAGACAGACAGACGCACAGACAGACAGACGCACAGACAGACAGACAGACACACGCACAGACAGACAGACAGACACACGCACAGACAGACAGACAGACAGACACACAGACAGACAGACACATGCACAGACAGACAGACACAGCTTTCCACCTGGAAGTCTGCCCCCTCCCCCCAAACCACGTGTCAGCATCCTTCACTTCTCGACACAACCTCCCAATCACCACAACCCTGGGCAGGTGACAGACGAAGACAAAAACTATAAACATAACAACAACAATAGTAGTATCATCTATCTATCTGTGGGCGGCACAGCAAGGAAGTCCTGGGTCGGGTCCCCGGGTCGGGTCTAGGGCCTTTCTGTGTGGGGTTCGCATGCTCTCCCTGTGTTTGCGTGGGTTTCTGCTCCGGTTACCTCCCACAGTCCAAAAGTGTGCAGCATAGGGTAACTGGCCAGTCTAAGTCGTCCCTGTGAGTGTGTGCAGACTGTGCAGACTGTGCACCCTGCGGTGTGTCGGCGCCTGCCCAGGGTTGGTTCCCGCCTGCGGCCCTTGTTCCTGGGATAGACTCTGGTCCCCCCCGTGACCCCAGTTGGGATTAAGCAGCATCAGGTGATAGATGGATGGTATCCATCTATCTTATATAGTTGCTTATCCAGTGGGTTACTGTGAGTGCAGAAGATTAGGCAAGGTGGCATCTTATTGTTATAATCACTATTATTATTATTATTAGTGCTCAAAATTGGAAACTTTCAGCATAACATTTCGAGCTATATATCTGTATACTTGAGTCCCCGTAAGCATCCTGCTTGCTAGTTACCTGCACTGATATGATGCGACATGTACACCTGCCCCCTTCCGCCCCCCTTCCGCCCCCACCTGATACAGCCATGCTGAATGCCACAGTGTGAGGGAACCCCAAGCCTCACCGCAGTAACCCAGCACCCTGCTTACCATGGCTGGGGTGGCTAGATGGCCAGTCAAGCAGGAGCTGTCACACTCTCCCCTTCTCTCCTCACTCGGCCTGATGGGGCCTTGGGGAAGCTGGCGTTCTAAAGGAGGCGATGGGAAAGCGTAAGCATCATCTGGGACATCACGAGCTGGGCTCCCTGATCCGGCAGTCTCTTTAAGAGCTGACCCAAATCCCCATATTTCACTCTGATTTATAAGGCACACCAGACCGGTGGGTTTGGTAACGTTTCTGCTGATGCCCGCGGAACTAAAACACCAGCTCACATGTCCGGCTTCACCGGATCGGTTACTGAATGCAAAAGGTCAGATCTGCGAGTTCACATTGTCCAGTTATCCAATACCAGTCAGTCTGCTCTATAGTGATATTTTGTCAGAGGCAAATACTTTCTCTATTATTAAACGTTGAAGTATCGGGGCAGTATGTCGTCCTGAAGAGCGGTGCGCACCTTGTTGTCTCAACTCCTTCAGCAATTCGGTACATTAATTCTGTAAACTGTGAGAAACCAGCGAGCTAACGAATATTTTTAGATAAGTCGCCACCAAGTTTTCATGCTCTACATTATTTAGTTAGATGGCAATGGGTTGACCTGCACAAAAAGATTCAGCCAGGACCAATGCTATAACTATCCAGTGATTTGGGGTAAATCTGGTTCATTTCACGATAACTGCTACCCCTAGAGATCCCCTGTTTAACTTAATAAGTTTCCAATTCTGCCACGCTAAGTTCTGGCAAAATGAGAGAACTACAAACGACGGGGCAAACGATGAAAAAAATGTGGTAACTATTTTGGTAATTAGCTAGCTTACAACAAAACGTCATACTGCTTGGGTAGCCCACTACTAGTTCGCAGGCTAAAACATGATGTAACCCACCTTATATTCCAGAGAAAAATAAAAGTTAAGAGATCCATGGTTGCACTGTGTATCCACCACCACGAGAAAACTCCACGCAAGTAAAACCTTTCGCAATCTTCCGGGTTTTCTTTCAGTGCGGGGTCGCATATAAACACAGACTGAACTATGGGATGTATAGTTCGGTATAAATTATTTTGCGGGACGGAGAGCACATCTGGGTCCCGAAGCAACTGAAACTACAAGTCCCGCTTTCCTTTTCTGTTGGGTGTTGATGCTCGTCGACAAGTGCGACCATGGTATTTGTAGTTCAAAGTCTTCTTACATATTGCGCAAATCGTCCAATTTGAACTACAACTACCACAAACCCCGGTACGATTACCCGGAAATTTCGCTCCAGGTTGCCGTGGTTCCGATCTGAGAGATTCCCGTTCGTTTCCCGCACCAGAAGAGAGGAGGTGGTACCGAGAGAGAGACCAGGAAGATTAAGCAACATCGTAACCTCAAACAACTTCACTATACAATGAAATTATCTGCAGTTATACCCTCTCTAGAAATCCACTGCTTCACGATACTCTTGGTAAGCAGTAATATCCGAGACCTGGCAGAACCTTGAAACGCTTCGTTCTTCGGCCGCCTTAAGTGCATCTATGGTTCCTGCGTGTGTGGCCGGCTGAAAGCAGCTAGCCGACGCTGCACGGTGATCATCTATATCTGTAATCAAGCAGAAAGACAATTACAAGTAATGTGACTTGTACAGTCTTCCAAATGAAATGGCTATCTGTCGTAATTTTGTGGCAACATATATTTGAAGCTGCTGTGGGTTGACATAAATATCCAGGTGAAAGTTTAGCAGCTAATTGTATGCATTTGAGGCCAGATAGCAAACCGGGTGTTCAGGAGGGCATATCGTTATTTATCAAGTACTTTGTTTAACCGCCTACACAGCTAAAATATTGCTATGAAGTAATGATTATGAACAGTGTACCGGGCATATAACCCAGAGACACCGCTAGGTAATGCGACTAGCGAAAGCTCTCTACAATGTCAACAGCAATTATCTCTGTACTTTTGATGGCAATTTGATGTCTGATCCCGAAGTTCATACTCAACTTTATGCTTATATTTAAGGAAAGTTAACTTTGGAGATAGTTTTAACTGGCCTTTTAGTATATCTCTTGGTGTTGACTTCTGAAATGTACTGCGTGGTTAACGTTTGATTCAGGAAGTATATTATACTGTGCTTAATCGTTTTTCCCCAGTCTGCTGGGTGCACGGCAGTTGCTCCGCCACACACGGCTGCACTTAAACGTGGCTTTTTAGCTCCGACATGGTCGTCCTGAGAGTGGTCGCCGGCCTCCCGGTCGCTGCCGAAATCAGAGAAGCCGGTTGGTGGATTCCTCTGTTGTGGCTCGTTTCTATTGGCTGGCAACCCGGAAGTGAGCAGACACCTTTGCGGCGTGAGGCCGCGGCCTAGGCACTCCGCTGTTTGTGTCGCGCGAGGAGGGGAGGGCGCTGCCTGGCGACACAATTGGGCAGATTTCATATATTTATCAAATATATGTTTCTCTCTCCTCCTCACTTTGTAAGAATCGAGTTTGCCACATTGCCCACGGGCCGATGACTTGGATGGTGTTCTTTCTGCTGATTAGTTTCGTCATATTTTAGGTCTCTGAGGTGGGAAAAAGCAAGTGAAATTAAAGCATTAAATTACATGCAACCTCGTCATTGATTCTGTAAAGAGTGACATGGATACTGTTGGCGTGTTCAAATGACATGCTTATAGGTTTATTTAGCCCTATATGGTTATTTATTTAAAGGTATTATATCAGTTGAATTGCTGAAAGGTCTCTTGTAGGTGCTGAAATGGTTCAGTATAAAATAGTATTTAGCCCGGGTTTCATCTTCATTGTTGAGGATGTATTCTGTTATGTTCTCGCCAGTGACACTCCTGTGTTAGGATCACTGCTTTGCTAAAGCCCCATTTTTTTTTTTACAAGTAGAGGCAATACTGCAAATTGAAAAAGCAGTTGTTTGAACTTTGAAAACTTTGTAAAAGGGGAAGCTGATGACTGGACAGCGAAGGACAGCTGAGTTTCGGTGGTCTGTGGTAAATGGCGGGACCCAGCAAGCACTGCTTCTTATACTGAGTATGGCCCGTATGATCTTCCAGCGTCCATCCGGTGGAATCATTTTTCCCTTACTGGGAAAATCCTTGTCTAAGTAACCTTGATCTGACTCTTGAAAGTGGTATGATTTGAAATTCCTGCCTCTCAGGTGTGTCAGGCTGAACGAGCCGCTGTTAGAAAGCGCTCATTTTGGGTCAGTTGGCAAAGCTGGGTGATGGAGTCCTGACTGGAATGGGTGCAGGGTTACAGGCCTGAAATGGGGGCTTGTTTTGTAGTATGTGATTTATAGCCAGGTGCTTCATTATTCCAGGCTGGGGATTGGATGCGAGCTGCTGGTGAGAGGAACATGCTTCTGGGAAGGAGGCAGCACCAGTAAGCCAATGCATCTCGGCACGCTTGGCTGGTCGTGCCGTGTGGGTTTAGCTCAGCCCAGTTAGAATGTGAGCAGCATTCAGCTGGGTGCCGTTCTGGGGGCTGTCCGGTCCCTGCATTGCGTGATCTGCTTCGGCACGTTCTCCCCACACGGCAGCCGGAATCTGTGGCCATGTTGTCGTTTCACACGCGTCCTTGTGACAGCTTGGACGTAAATGGGAGTTTGCAGCGCTCGCCTGTCATTACATGTGAATGTATTTCCCCCAGACTCATGTCAGCAGGTTGCCACAGTTGAAATGGAAAAAGCATGGAGTCTCCGGTGTTCGTCTTCAGTAACGGGATTAGTGTGTTCGAGCTTGTGGTCCTTGGTGTCCAGTAACCTTCTTTTTAAACACCCTTGATTTAAGGGTGTCAGACGCTCTATCTGCGCAGCAGCCCTGTCTTAAGGTGGCAGCTGACTACTAAATGGGGGGGGGGGGCGGGGCGTTCGCATGTTTTCAAGTTAATTTAATTTAGCCATCCGGACTATCATCTAGGGCAGTGTTTCTCAGCCAAGTCCACAGAGACCCCAAGACAGTCCATGTTTTTGCTCCTTCCTAACATGGGTTGCCTGGGGGGTCCCCAAGGACCCTTTTGAGTAACATTGATCTAGAGTGAGAAACATTGATCTAGAGTATATCTTTGCATCTGGCTGTTTCTCCAGTTTTATGCAGCTCAGTTACAGCTCCTCCTGAAGGAATGGCGGTTTTGCCCTTTCCAGAGGTGGTCCATTCGCACAGACACCCCTTACCTTACTATGCCTGGAATTTAGCAGTGGAGCAAGCATCTGCTTTGCTTTAGGTGGATGGACCCTACATTGTGAGCTTATGTTGTGGTTCCTGTAAAAATGAAGGTAGAGGAGAGGTCTTGGCGATAATTCAGGACCATCTGACCAATGGAGCTACCGACGTAATGACAGCCAGCTACATTAAGCTACTGGTGAAAAGTGTGTAGCAGTGTGACACTACGCATAAGTTTAAAACTGTCTTTTGTGCCTTGCTGTAATATTTTGCTCTTCATGCCTCCCCACCTAGTTTTGACTCCATCGTTTGCGATGTGTCAGATCAGTTAAACTCTCTCTGTAAGTGAGACACAACCGGGTAGCCAGAACGTTTGGGGTGAAGGCCTTGAGGTGACCTATTTCACGCCTTTGTACCTTTAACCGGCAGAATCATGTTTCTCTTGCTTCAGCAGGTTGCACCTTGGCCAGGTAGCCGGAGGGTGTAATTTAATTAGTCATGTGGTGGGGTGGGGGAGCCTCTGCCCGCCTCCGTCCGTCCGTCTGTCCCTCCGTCTGCCTGCCTGCCCCCGTGCTGCTCGTTCACTCCCTGTGTTTGCTCATCGCTGCTCTTGCAGGTGGGATCCACCGGGACCCGATCCTGTGTGTGTGTGTGTGTGTGTGTGTGTGTGTGTGTTTGGGTTGGCCAAACATCCGTGACTGCTGAACCTGCTTCCTGCAGGGCGTGTTAAGCCTCCCGAGGTACCGGTTAGGTTTGCAGCTTGGGAGTTTCTACAGTGGCTGCGCAGCTGGTGTCGGCAGGACCTTCAGTGAAAAGTGTTGCTGCTCTGAAGCATGTCGCTGTGCCTGTTCGGCGGGTCCCACTCCCCCCTCCCTGGCTGTGTGGCGGAGGGGCGTTTTCACCCGCTGTGTCATCCAGCTTGTCGGGCGCCTCCTCTATGCTATGTCTCCGAGTAGGACCTGGCCCAGCAGGCCACCCGTCACCTCTCAAAGCAGGCACCACCAGCCCAGTGCAGCTATTTTCAGTCTACCGCCCCCCGCCATGTTCTAGTGTGGGGCCTCTGGGACAGTGGGGGGACCAGTGAACTGTGGGATTGAAATAAGAGCCGCCCAAAACATGTGTATGTAACTGCCTCTGTGTGCCAGAAAGGGGCTTAGTGTCACCATTTCAGGGCTGTGTAGGGCCTGGGGCACAGAATAGGGCCAGCTGGCTACAGTCAGTGACTCGGCCGTGTTGATTAACACGATAAACTTGACCTTGTACCTTTAAACGTAAGATCCTGCTCAGTTGAATGCTGCATAGGGGCTGTAAAATTTATCTGTAAACAAATCAGCCATGTTTTAACCCATGAACGATGGTTAAAGTCCAATGATGCTTTTCCACTGTCACCATGAACCGAGCCGTACCGCAAACTGCCGGTTTTCCATCGCGGAGTATGCAAGCCGTACTTGAGCTGGTGCCAGCAGGGCTGAAAACGTACCAAACCGAGCTGGTTGTGGCACCACCATCTGATTGGTCAAAATTGGTCAAGATACTGGTATTCTGCGCATGGATTATCTGAAGGAAAAATTCTATAGGATATATTCTATATATTATTCATTATTAGTAATTTTGGACATTGTGATGTACTTGTGCATTGCTGATAATTCAGAAATTGAAAATGTCCAACCACGTATACTATGCAACAACTGAACGGAATGGATTCGTAATGTAAATTACGCAAACAAATGCTAATTCCAATAGCGTTTGGTGCTAACATAAGACAGTGATACTCAAAGACTTTCTAAATTGGAAATTAGCATACAGTAAACCATGATGTGTACCATGTGAAGGGTAAATAAGCGTCTCTTCGGTTTTACGTCACTGCCCTTCAACGCCTTTACCAAGTCGGCCCGGTTCCTGTATGCCAGTGGAAAAGCGCCACAAGAAATTGTTCTGTCACACCTCTTAACAAGGTTCCTCTCGTTGTTGCTTTTCGCTACGAATGCCTATCTGTGTAAGCAAGGAAAATTGCTTTTAAACTGAGCCTTACTTTGATGACGTCAGTGACTTTAATAGGAATCATGTCGCGTACAGTCCTGTTAGGAGCAGTAAACATTTTTTAACTGAATTGAATGAGGACCCCCCCCCCCAAACACACTGAAATTGCACTTTTGTCACCTGGCTGCTTCCTCTCATCTGCACCCTGCGAAATCCCTGCCTCTGACTTCCTGTCCTCACCTGCCAATGAGCTCTCGCCCGGTTTGCAGTAAGCCGGCTTGGTGCTGGGGGGGGGGGGGGGGGGCCGGGGGTCGCATC
>JAODJU010000138.1:9785169-9800783 GCA_026776725.1 Gnathonemus echidnorhynchus | reverse complement strand
GGCAGGCCTTCGCCACCCGCATAGAGAGAGGCAGGCCTTCGCCACCCGCATAGAGAGAGGCAGGCCTTCGCCACCCGCATAGAGAGAGGCAGGCCTTCGCCACCCGTATGGAGAAAGGCTGCTCTTATTGGATCTGACTCTCATCTGACCTGGGCTGTGTGACCTATGGCAGCCGGCTGATGGCGAGACCTGATACTTTGCGCTGTCCTTTAATGTTCAGTAATATATATTTATATATATATTTTACTTATACGTTATTTACTGTTATTTAGCAGATACTTTGGGCAAATAATAATAATAATAACTGATACTTTATTGATCCCCGTGGGGAAATTGTCTTTACGCCTCCCTCAACTTGTTCTTTGTAGAGTAAGCTGTCCGCGAAGGGCAGCCACCCGTAGCGGTGCCAAGGCAGGTAAACAGGACATTACAAGTATATGTCCTGTCAAGGAATCAACTAGGCATAAGTGCAGATAGACAGAATTTCCAATGAATTCCCAAATGTAACCAGTATTGCAGCAAGAACTGCACAACATCGTCTAGCATACAAGAACCTAATAAGACTATTCATTGACCAGAAGTGAGATTTTGAAGTTGGTGGTCTTTGTACGATTCATGCACCATGTATGTTCTTGGCCACAATGTGGTTCTGGAGCTGAAGTGGGAAGCTCAGCCTCTGAAGGGCCTTGCTGATGGCTGTGGACCTTCAGGCAGGAGGGGCTGCGGTATCGATTATGGGCAGATATGTCTGAGTATCAGGGTGAGATGTTTACAGTAAGCTGCACGCGCAGTACCTGAAATGTCGCTTACCTGCTTACCGGAATGTTGCCGTCACAACCGGGGATGCGAAGGAGGCTTCCGGAAGATTACACTCCCCCCCCCCCACCGTGGTGGAGGTAAAGTCGTGCCAGTGCTGAGCTCTCGTCAATCTGCCGTCACCGGAGCATCATGGTCCGGTCCGAGGGTGCTCACATCCGTGCACGGCCAGCCGGGAATGGGGATTGCAGCTTGCTTCCGCAACGTGCTTCTTTATTCACCATAGGCAGCTTCAAGCAGGCAAACGTCAATCAGAGCCACTGCCCATCCTGCGATGGGGTTTTATGACCCAACACCACCCCCCACCTGCATTTCAGCTTCTAAATGGCTTTTGGGTTGCTTTTAACCTCCAGGTGTGGTTCGACATTTATGTACCATGTCCCCCTGCGCTGCCTCGTCTCTTGCTACCCATGCAGCGCCCTCTGGGGACTGGAGGCTGCAGTTGCACCTTGATTGACAGCCTGCCAGCTCCACAGCACCTGGGGGACGTATGAGCACACGTGGGTGTCATGGGTCCCCATTTCTGATCACGTGTCCGAGGTTAGTCTAACAGTCCCTGGTGAGCTCCCGTACCCCCCCCCCCCCCCCCCCCCCCCCGCGTAAAAGGGGTGCTAAGAAGGGGCTTAAACTGAGTGGGGGAAAAAAATAACAAAGTAAGTTTGCTGCAGAGCGTGAAGGGCGCGGGTGTGAATAAAGGCTGCTCGTCACAGGATAAGCGGTTGAGGTTTAGAGTCACTCCGGTTTCGGCTCTTCCTGAGGGGGGCTCTAGTGCCCCCACGCTGCAGTACCCAGTTCCTGCTGCTGCAGAACAACTGTTCCTTAGTTATTTCATGTTAGTTACTGTTGTTACTGTGTTGGTGTGAGAGCTACTCAGTTTTATTTCTTTTTCTAATATGTTATGCCATTGAAACCAGTCACTACAATAAGGCCTTTCTATCAGAATCACTTCTCAGTGTGCTGATTGCTGTCCTGGTCACATGGGGCCCGCGGGGTCTCCTGATTGGCTGATCTGATTGCTGTACTGGTCACATGGGGCCCATGGTGTCTCCCGATTGGCTGATCTGATTGCTGTACTGGTCACATGGGGCCCACGGTGTCTCCCGATTGGCTGATCTGTTTGCTGTCCTGGTCATGTAGGGCCCACGGTGTCTCCCTATTGGCTGATCTCTGGCCCTTCTCTCCCTCTTTAGGTTACCTGGTTTAGCACTCCGGTTAGAAGTGAAGTAATCACTCTGGATGGGGGTAACATCGATGACATCTTGAGTAAGTGTTGAGGCGTGCATCCTAGGAGGCTGAATGTCATTCCTTCCGTTTCTTCAATGCAGTTCGGCGTTACACCCTCATTTGAACTGACATCTTTGTTCTTCTTTCAGACAATGCTGGTGTGGCTTTAGTGAATTTTTATGCAGACTGGTGAGTACTAACCTCCTCACATCCTCACCGTGGAAGTTAACGCATCCTGCGGTTATTTTTCCTGGATTGTCTTTGTTTGCCGTTCAAAATCTCACTGGGAAGCTTCAGGTTTCCACTTAACAAGAGAACGACTTGTGTGATTTTATGTAGTTCCCAGCTTCAGCTCAGAGGTGCAGTTCCGCTGTGTGGAGTGCCGGGGGGTTGGGGGGGGCTTTAGTTACAGCGAACCCACGTGACCAAGAGTGACCTTGCCTGACCCTGAATGACCATGCGTGGCCCTCTTGTGACCCCATGTCCAGGTGCAGATTCAGCCAAATGCTGCACCCCATCTTTGAGGAGGCCTCTAATGTGGTTCGAGAAGAGTTTCCAGACACCAAGCAGGTGGTGTTCGCTCGTGTGGACTGCGATCAGCACTGTGAGTCCTCACGCACACACACCGGCGCGGCCGCACTCCGCCTTTGAGATAAAGGAAATTAAACAGAATTATTGACGATCTGCGAGGCGTTTGATGGCTAATGACAAAACGGCGTCCCCTCTGAAGGCCCCAGAGGTTTAAAGCCCCCTAGGGATGGGCCAGGAGCGGGGGGGGGGGGGGTGGGCGGGGGGGCTTAAACACCTGCCGTAATGAGGAAAGAAGTGACTTTAGAGTGTTTTGAAGCCTCTGCTGGGGGTGGCCTTTCATCGCTGTGATGCGTGAGCTCGGTGATGTCAGGCAGGCAGCGCGCAGGTTCTCTGCAGGCTTCTTGTGGGGGACACGCCAGGCTGCTGGCCCCGTTGCCCCGGCGACACCCATTTGCAGCAGCCTTAATTAGTCTTATCTGATACTCGGTCGCCTCACACAGCTTGCTCATTTTCTTGACAGTTTTCCAGGTTTTTTTTTTTTTTTTTTTTTGGGAGCGGGGCAGGGGGGTTGGTCACTCCTCTTATTCACATAATCTGTATTACTGGGTATAATGGGGACCAGGCTCTGCAGAACTTGCTGGTGGGTTCTGGCAGCTACCATGTGCCTCTGACCGAAAAAACACTAAATGCCAAATGGCGTCCGTCCATCCATCCATCAGTTACTGTTTATTCAGTAAAGGTCTCCTTAAACCAGAGGCCTCAGAGGTGACACTCGGTCCCTCGGGGGTTAAAGGGGCTGCTCCCTTCAGCCGTTAGGTGGCCCTGCTGTCCTTCAAACTGCCTGTTTTGTCCCCTTCGGCCTGGCGGATGATAAAAAGCCCGTCTCTCGCCGCAAACGGTCGGCTTCAGTCTGTCTCCCTCCCTCTCTCCCGCCCAGCCGACATCGCCCAGCGCTACCGCATCACCAAGTACCCCACCCTGAAGCTCTTCCGCAACGGCATGATGATGAAGCGTGAATACCGCGGCCAGAGGTCGGCGTCGGCCATCGCCGACTTCATCCGGCAGCAGAAGGTGGACCCTGTGAAGGAGTTACAGAGCCTGGAGGAGGTCACCAGCATTGATGTGAGAAGCCCGCGGCTCACTGCGCTCAGTTAATCCCTTCAGCGTCTGGTATACGACGCTTAAGTAGCCTTGCGTTTGTTCATGCTTGGTGTTTGACATGTCAGTGGAGTGTCTAGAATTCACATGCTGGGAAACAGGAATGGAACTGGCAGCCTGAGGGCGTTTTACATACAAAAAATGTCTGCCCTCAGAAAATAAATGTTCTGAGGGCAGAACGAAAAATGATTGGTTCAGAGAGAAAACCAAACAGATTGTAGAGGAGGTGGGACCCAAACATCTGATTGTTTGGACCCACCCCCCTCTACAATCTGATTGGTTATCTCTGGGAGCCAATCATTTTTCGTTCTGCCCTCAGAACATCTTTGTGGAATTAAAACTCCCATGAGCAAATTGGCAGGAGCCCAGGTTGCTTTCCCTTACAGAATTTGTTTTTCCTTCCGATTCTGACCTCACAGCGGAGTAGGAGAACCGTCATAGGCTACTTTGAGAGGAAGGATTCTGAGAACTACGGCTCGTTCGAGAAGGTGGCCAACATCCTACGAGATGACTGCGTCTTCCTGGCTGCATTCGGGTAACTGCTAGGTCTTCCGCCTGCCACAAATCATCTTTGGGTAGGGCCAGTGTGGTCTGATGTGATCTTGTCTTGTCTTTTCCCCAGGGAAATATCGAAACCAGAGCGCTTCAGCGGAGATAACATGATCTATAAACCCATCGGGGTGAGTTCCCCAGCCTATACCATCCCAGAACTTTCATTCTCCCATTCAGAGCAGAGAAAGCCGGTCAGAGCTCAAGCAGTCAGCAGTCACGTTTGGGTAGCTTATGTAAGGATGCACCGATCCGATACTGATATTACTCCAATAATGACACAAATAGTTGGATCAGGTATCAGTGCCAATAGGGCCGATCTGTGGGACCGAGGTTCAGTTCCACCTTATTGCATGTTTACGTCCACATCTGTATATTAGTTCACCACAGCATGGAGGGAGCTATAATGTCAGCAGTTTGGGAGGTAGTTCACGTTTGAAGTTGTCACCCCAACTATTTCTACGGCTGCTTTCATTGTCTGCAAAGCTAATGTTTCGAGGGGGACAGCAGCTATTATAACACAACTAACTTACGGAGGCTTGAGTTGTATATATCTAAAATATTTAATAGTGGTAGGGTTGGAATACGGTATTTCATTAGTATTTTGAAAAGTAACACTATTCTGTTATTTTGAAATACCCCAAGATTCAGTTTCATTGAAAGGAAAGACCTTGGCCTGCTATGTAACTGTTATGCTGCCTAAGCACAGTTAGGAATATCAATTTTACTAATTTGTTTTCGGTTCGTAAATATGAAAATAATGCCTTCAAGTGCAAACATACAGCTCCAAGCCGTGCATTATACGTTGCAGTGATTCTTGTTTATTGATGTAGTCCCAGGTACCCGATCCAGGCACACAGGTGTAGAGAGACATGGCAAAGCTGTCAGAAAGCTGCATGGATCCAATGCGACAGGAACCGGCACCGATTGGGGGGCTGACTCAGATTCTGCGGTGCGCTGATGCACTTCAAAATACCTCCGGTCTACCCCCCCCCCCAAAAAAAACTAAAGGCGTCATTTTTGCTGCTTGCAGGCAGCTGCCCTCCACTTACATAACCTATAGCCAGTCTTAATCCCCCGCTTAATATATGAAAATAATGACACTTCAAATATCATTTGATTTACTTTCATTCATTATACAATTCATTCATTTTGATAAAATTTTGTAAATTAGGTAAATTATTTATTCACAAGTCCTGAAGCAATGGGGGTTAGGGGCCTCACTCAGGGACCCAGTGCTGGGGTCACTCTGCCTACCCAGGGATTTGAACCAGCCGCAGAGCCCACCCCCCAAACAATTTTTCGTTCGTTCGTTTGTTTGTTTAATACTTCTTTTATTGGTGCATAATTCCATATGTGTCATTTTATACTTCTGCTGTCAGTATATTCTGAAATGGAGGGAATAGTACAAATAAACCTTTCTGTGGGTTGGTGGGTATTGGATCGGTACTCAGTATCGGCTCATTCCCAAAGCTCAGGAGTCCTTATCGGCATCAGGACCGAAGAAGTCGGATCAGCATCCCTAATGGGGAGGACTCCAGTGGGAGCAGCGACTGCTCTCTCGTGGCTGACCCTGGCCTGATTGGATTCATGGCCTCTCTGTTTCATTGTGGGTTCTGGGTTCTTTACCCCGCGAATTCTGGAGAACCCCATTGAAGAACAGTAGGGGGCACCGATGGTCACGGGTTCAAACCAGGCCAGAAAGGCAAGACGGGTAGTCACAGGGAAGATTGTGTTAACTGTAACGGTGTTACTCCCAGGGAAGAGTACAGTGTCTGACAGACTGCCGCTCTTGAGGTGAAACGCTCTGAAATAGCCCCTGTCTCCCTGGTTTGAGCTCCCTCTTTCCCTCCCTGCCCACCAAGGACTGTTTATTTTCTCATCTCCTCTCTCTCCCTACCCCCTTTCAGGAGAGTGTTCCTGATATGGTATACCTGGGCTCCCTCACCAACTTTGACCTGTCGCACGCCTGGGCTCAGGACAAGTGTGTGCCGCTGGTGCGCGAGATCACCTTTGAGAACGGCGAGGTACGTAATGGAAGGGCGGGGTTATCGGCTGGTGACGGGCCGGCCCATTGGCCGACGCATGCACACGCCGCATCGCTCATCCGCAGATCGATTTTTATTTGCCGTGTCCTTTGGTGCTCGGAGTCCCTCCTGGAGGCGGCGGTCCCTATCGACCCGCTGGCGCTGTGCCGGAGGTATCGGGTCACCTGCCTTTGTGGCAGCCTGGGCTGTCCTCTGATTGGGTTCTGTTCTCGCAGGAGGTTTTGAAGTGACATCGCGCCCCCCACCCCATCCACAGCGATCAGTGTGATCTGGCCTGGAAGCCTTTCCCCCTACCACCACCCCCCCCTACCCGCCTAGAGGACAGTCAGGTCCCTTTGATAATGTTAGATTGTTTTGTGCCTGTGGCCAGTGTGCTGGTGCTTGAGGTGGGGTTTATGAAGAGGGGGTTGGGTCATCACTGACAGTGCTGTGTGCCCCCCCCACCCCAAGGATAGAGAGGTGATTTAAACCGTTGTGTTAATCTGTTAGCCTGATCATTAGTGTGTGAATGTGATGTGAGAGTCGCAGCTCATCCACGGCAACCTAAAGTGTACTTTTCCCACAGTGCTGTGGGGGGAGGGGTGTCCTTTTGTATACGGCAGCCAGGGGGCGCCAGTTTGCTCCCTCGGGCTTGTTTGCCCATAGCACCCACTCGGTCCTGCTCACCAGTTTTTCTGTCGCCTGGCAACGGCCAGGCCAAACACAGGCCTCCCCGGGGGGCCTGCTCGTATTTTACTCACGGTGTTCGCCGCCTGTACCTTAGCACATGGAAGGATCGTGTAGCTTCCTTATAGAACTGGCCCAGTTACAGCAGCATGGCTGTCTGTGCTGACCCGCCCAGTTCACTGCATTCCTGACATGTTATAATTGCAGTGTAGTTACAATGTATCAGTGTAGTTAGTGTGTCACAGTGTAGCTGTTTACTGCTCACAGGCCACTGTATTCCTGACACGTCATAATTTTAGTGTAGTTACAGTGCACTGCATTCCTGGCATGATGTAATTACAGTATAACTCGGTGTTGCTGTTTACTGCTCACGGTCCACTGCATTCCTGACATCTTGTAATTACAGTGTCGCTTACAGTGTAGCTGGTTACTGCTCAGTCTACTGCAGCTATCCTTACTTACTGCCCACTGCACTCCTGATATCATAATTAGTGTAGCTGCCTCTGCTCACCCTTCAGTGTAGCCAGACCCTCACTGTAAAGTTATCTCGTGCCTGTAATCGTACCTGGGACCTGGCACAATGTAAGTGATGTAATATGGGTGGGCGGGGCTTCTGACTGTGAAGCTGTGGAGTGTATGTTGGTAAAGTCGGGCCTGACGCTGTCACGGTGTGCGGAGATATGCTGAGGTGTTTGGGAGATGCTGCCGGTCACTTTTCAGATGGGCAGGGGGCAGGTTGGAGGTCAGGTACAGTGTTTCAGGAGCCTGACTGAGGTGCCAAGGCCATGAGCAATGCAGCACTATCCCTGTTTGTTCAGTATAGGATTACACACTTGTAAACGGATGTATGGAGGGTTGATGGTGTTATGCGGATGCACGCTCACATACGAACTCACACACACACACGTTTGTATTCATATCTTTGTGTGGACCCTAATCCCAACAATGACACCCTTAACCCCTAACCTACCTAACCTCAACCATAACTAATCAAACAAAATACAAGATTTTTGCTGTCACAGATTTTTATAAAAACACACACACACACACGGTATTTCATACATATCTCTAGCTAGTCCACTTCCCCCTCTGCCATCACCCCCCCCCCCCCCCTTGCCTAGGCTTAAATTAACATTCTGAAGAATTCAGAGTCATGTTTATGCGCATGAATTCATGGTGGAATATGACCCGCATGGGGGGGGTGATAAAGGCTTTTAGGGCAACCCGGAGGCGTGCGGAGGCCGGTGGTGAACACTGGCCGCATTTTAGTGGATGGTGAGCGAGCGGGTCGGTACAGCCGCATCCTCTGGGGACGATGAGGGATAAAGCCGTCAGTGACATTAAGCATATCCATGCTTATTACCCACGGACACGGTGTTTCCAAACGACTGCATATTATAGACGATTAACTAATACAGATGTAACATTCAAAGATATTTAATTATTTACCATCCGTTAAAGGATTAAGCTCAATTAATTGGAGATTAGAACATGGTCTGTTGAGGCATTTAAGCGATTAGCCATGTGGCTGGTGTCGTGAGTGCTGGAGATGGACTGACGGCGGCCTTGTGGGGGTGTCTGCAGGAGCTGACCGAAGAGGGCATCCCGTTCCTCATCCTGTTCCACCTGAAGGAGGACCACGAGAGCTTGGAAAGGTTTCAGCAGGAAGTGGCCCGCCAGCTGATCAGTGAAAAAGGTACCAGTGGGTGGGGGCACGGGTTTCATAATCACTGGGGGGGGCTGCCCCAAGTATGGGCTCTAGAAGGTGGTGCCTTTCTTGTTTTCACTCACCCCCCCATACCGGTCCAGGTTCGATCAACTTCCTCCATGCCGACTGCGACAAGTTCCGACACCCCCTGCTGCACATCCAGAAGACGCCAGCGGACTGCCCCGTCATCGCCATCGACAGCTTCCGGCACATGTACGTCTTCCCGGAGTTCAGCGACTTGACGTAAGTAGCAGCCCCCTTAAGCACCTCCTATCTCTCTTTGTCCCTCGGTTTAAAGAAAATCTTTAATTAAAAGCGAGATGGTGTCTGTGCCCATCGCCTGATGGGCCTCAGCCTTTGCTTAATCATGGCTCAACAACTGGCACCCCTGGGGTCTCCCTGCCCGCGCCGGGCACCTGGTGATTAAACACCAATTATGATGACCGCCGCTAACCAGGACCTGTCATCAGGCGTCCTGCAACCTCTGGGCTCCCCTCGGAAAGGACCCATTCAATTAAATCAGGTCCTTGAGCGCATAGCGGGTGCGTCTTCGGGTGGAGGAGAATTAAGAATGTGGGGGGGGGGGGGCGCAGATTACTTATTTCTCAATCACTCACTTTGTACAAATGACACTTGGGCTGCTGCGTGTCATCAATACTCCTACACTTCCTGGGTGCGGTCTTGCTAATTGTCAGCCATTATTGCAGTCAGGGGGAGGCAGTCGTGTCCTGGCTGAGATCTGAAACTCACAGGTCTGCAGCTACTTCGGTTCTGATGAAAGTGGTGTGACCGACCTGTTAGTAATGACCAAATAAATTCATCAGTTTCTTCTCTGCTCTGTTGGCGATGCTGCTTCATCACTGCACTGTCACCGAACCCTTTAAAATCTGTCCCCCTTCCATCTTTACTTCCCAAGGGAGAGCGATCAGCCTTTGTGACTGCATGTTGGTGTTAGAGTGAAGACGTTTCTAGTGAGTGCTGTTTAATTGTGCTTGTGGGAACCCTGGTTTGGTAGAATTAACTGGAACTCTAACTCGCCGAAATAGGCGCACCTCGGCCAATCACAGGCCACCTGACCCAACGGCAAACCTAGTCCTTGAAACATCGTGGATCGAAGAACAAAGAAGGTTGTACGATGGAGAAGTTGTGCAGATGAATATTCAAGCGTGGGCAGGGAGGCAGCTGGGGGGGGTGAAGAGAAATGACGGCGCCGTATTGATGCCATTGGGCCGTGTTAGACTTCCCACATCACCCATTTTCACAGCGCTTAGCTGCTGGGGGGGGGGGGGGGGGGGGGGGGGGGGAATCGCCACAGCAGCAATGAAACAAGGTTCTGTACGAATTGCGACAGCGAGCCATTGTTCCTCCCGGCCGCTACTGGCTGACAGCTTTGTGCCCTGTGGGCCCCCCAGGCAGGTGAGGTGGATCAGGAGAAGCCCCCCTCCCCCACAGCAGCATCTCTTTGGTGATTATACACTCGCCTGACAGGTTATAGATAAAACAGATCGGTGAGTGCTGGCCGCTGACAGCCAGATGATTTTGTTAACGGCTGTGTGTGTGTGTGTGTGTGTGTTCGTGGGTTGTGCTGAAGTACAGATCGATCGTTTCCTTTTGTGTTTATCTGCGGTACGGCGGCAGGTGCCGCAGCTCCTCTGAGCCACCGTGTTGAGGCCTGTGGGCAGGTGTCCCGTTCGTCTCTGCCGCCAGGTTCTGATTCCCCTGCATCATCCCAGCAGGGTTCCGGGCAAGTTGCGGCAGTTCGTCCTGGACCTACACTCGGGGAAACTGCACCGGGAGTTCCACCACGGCCCAGACCCCACCGACACCACCCCCGGACAGGTAACCTAGGCACCAGTTCTGCAGAATGTCCCCCATTGAGAGCAAGGTTCTCTAAGGGGGCACGATGGCTTCTTCCTGTTTTCAGGAGGACAGCAGAGTGGTACAGAGCAGCCCCCCCGAGAGCTCCTTTCAGAAGCTGGCTCCCAGTGAAACCCGCTACACCTTCGCCAGGGACCGGGATGAGCTGTAGCCTTCCTGTGGACACTGGACGGACGGACCGGCGGGAACGGGGTCTCACCACAGCGGGAAAGGGGAACCGTCCCCGCCAGGGAAGGGGGGGCCCTCTAAGCACATCACAGCAACGGGAATAACCTATATTTTCATAACTCTTGTGTGTACAATTTTTATTTTGGATAATGAGGAAGAAACAAAAACTTCTGGGGCGGGGGGCAGAGGAATAAGGCCAAAAAAAAACAAAAAAAGAGAAACCATTTTTACTTTTATTTTTTTGAGCTTGTAAATATGTCTGCGCGGTGGGTCAGTTTCTAAGCGATCATCGTCTAAATGAAATGTCACTTTTTTTTCCCCCCCCCCTCCTTCCCCATTTTTTCCCTCCCCCGTGTACCATCACATTTTTGTAAATTAGGGAAAAAAAATGGAGTGGGAGCAGACTAGGTCTGGTGGGTTCTGGAGCCAGAAGGAAAGTCATGCCCACAGAAAAGCGCTTCAGCCCATAGCAGGTCTGGTTCTGTGGTTGCAAGGAGGGGGGGTGGGATTGGGGGATATTCCACGTTGTCTGGACTGACTGAGGGCCTGTAATTTTAATCTGTATTTATACACCTAAACTTCCTAAAGAAGCAGAGTGTAGCGTCGTGACTGATTACGGTTACACAGGAGGGGCAAGACAGGGTGGGGGTGGCGGGGGAAAAATGTCATCTCGGCAGGGGAGGGGGTCTCTAAAACACAAGAAGGTAAATTAAAACATTTTACAAGACCTGGCTCCCGTGTCTTCATTCTCCCCCCCCAGACCGTGTGACACGGAGCCCGTGGTCCGTAACCTTTTGGGTTCCTCGGACACGAGGACCGATGCTTGCGGGAGCTGACAGAAGTGAGCTGGGGGATTAATGGCCTGCGATCCAGATAGGGGGCGCTAGATGATTCCGTGTCATGTGGCTGTGAATCATGGTGGCGGTTTGAGAAACTGTGAGGTGCCCCTGCCCCTACGTGACCTCCGTGTCCACTCCTCGGCTGGTTCCTAGGAGGCCCTGGATGGGCTTGTGGCTTTTTTTAGCCGCTGACATTTTCCCCATCCGTGCCGCGACGCCCACGCCCCGCCTCTCCGCTGGGGGTTTTCTGGAGACCCAACATCACCCAGAAGTTGAAAAGAAAAAAAAAAAAAAGGTCATGCTCCACCCACACAGGTGGCCAGCAGGGGGCCCTGCCCATCGGGCGTGCGTGTTGTACCCGGGAGGCGGTCAGGTGGCCACGCTTTCCATCCCCTCGTCGCCTCCTGGTGGAAACTCCAAGCCATGCGCTGGGGTTTCCCCCTGCGTCGAGACAGGAAGGCTGGCTGGCTGGTTGTCCGGCCCACTCTCTGCCACTGACGTGTCTCCCCGAGAGACCGTCACGCCCCACACGAGAGCGATGCGTGGCGCTCCATCGCGGGACCTCGTACCTTCATCCGCCGCGTACAGAGGTATGCGGTCTCACCAGAGAAATAAACATCCTGGCCGGCGCGCAGAGACGCGACAAACACAAGGCCACTCCTGGCTTTGGCAAAGAGTCTGTTTATTTTTGGCAGTTGTGGCAAAACGGTGACAGTCCACATGTTACGCCATCGGCAGGGCGGTGCAGACCGAATCCTACGCGATAAGGGAATGCAGCTCGTCCGGTGGTGGCTCCCAGATGAACGGTCAAAAAAAAAAAAAAACACTTAAAATAATGAGGACAACTTGATTTCAGCCGGTAGCAGTTAGACAGGAACACGCGCCTCAGGCTACACATGCAGGCAAATACGAGTGTGAGCTACAGCGCTATCTGGCTGTGGTGTGACATTACAGGCGCTTGTGCCATGTGTGGGAATAACCACATGAAGGTACCAGTAAGATGAAAGGGCCAGATACACTACACAAAAGTACTGGTTCGACGTGCAACAAATTTACTTAAAGTCGGAATCGATACGAATGAATTGGCGGGGGGGGGGGGGGGTTGGCTGGTTGTGCTGGAGATCGACGTCTGGGCCCCCCCCCTCCCTGTCCTGCACTCTCATGCTCACTCTCATTGGCCAGGCCAGAGAATCACGCTTCCGCTGCTTCCCGTCCTTCGAAAATGTGCGAGCAGAGGGGCTGGTTTCGCTCACTGGTCACGGGCCTGAGTTCAGGTTGGACGGGCAGGAGGCCTCTTCAAATGGCACCTACTGGTTTGCTGGAAACAGAGGAGGAGGCTGTGACCCCCACTCCCAGTTTAGTGCTGTTCACATCATGCTTTTAATGACACTTTCACCCATACTGCTGACTGGGTCCATGACCGGAAAGTGCCGGAGGTATGAGGTACCAAGGAAACGGCTGCAGGGATGGAGGACTGTCACTCAGTACCGACACGGCTGGAGCCCCGGACCCGGTCCACAATCTAAGTCGGCCGGTCTCTCCCTTGCACTAGTGTATTGCTGTATATTACTTAAATTACATTCAGTCCTTTCAAGACTTAAAAAAAAAATAAAAAATCACAATTCTTCTGGCACTTCTTAAATCAATCCCAATGCAGCTCCTCAAAGAATGTGAGCTCCAGTCTGTGATTGGAAGCAGATTGGCTGTAACCTGATAGGCTCTTTAGCTCGGCTTTGGCTCCTCCCACAAACGTACAAGGCTACACCCAGCATGAAGGACGCCGTAAACCCTGTCCAGGTTGTCAAACAGCGTATGTGGGAGGGCGGGAGACCGCCGGGGGGGGGTTAGTCCTTCTTGCAGCTCCTTTCTGCGCCAGAGGCCTTCTGGAGCTCCAGGTCCACCTTGGCCCGCTTGGTGCGCTGAACGAGGCTCCCTCCGGCAAAGCCAAGGAGGCCCCCGCCGACGGCGGCTGCCACCCCCACGGCCTTGAAGCCCGCCAGCAGCCCCAGAGGGCCGCCCAGCACCCCGCCCAGCAGGGCCCCCGCCAGCGGCAGCGCTGCCATCTTGTACTTTGCCGCCTGGGGAGCAGGAGAAAGAAAACAGTCAGCGTCCCGTCCGGACAACGTGACTGAGTGAAGGTCGTCCTCGCAGACGCTCGCGGCGCCGACCAGCCAGTCACGGAGAAGGCCCCAATAAAGCAAGAGACTCCACCCCCCCCTCTGGTGGGATTGGGGGGGTAATTCTAATCAGCGCAATTCAAAAAACCAAAGATATCAGATCTGCCTCAAACACCACATTCCCAGGGAGCAAACTGGGAGGAAGAGGAGGAAGCTGAAAAGTCCTCTAAACATTCTCAGGGCAGTGACGAGCCCCCCCCCACCAGCCCCTGAATGGCACAAACTGATTAGCACTCAACTTTGAAATGAACACCTTTCAAACGGGCTTTAGGTTTTTTTGGTGAATTTTAATTTGAGAGATGGCAAACGGCACATGGGTGGCTCGCTGCGGTAAACACGCCGGTCAGATGGCCGATAGCGGCCGCTTCAAACGCCGTTTTGAGAAGCTGCTCATTTCTGACGCTCTTCTGATCTCCCCTATCTTCTGAAATGAGAAGTTGCTTGTTTTTCTCTCTCCACCCCCACCGCTGTTTACAGACAAATTAATTAGCGGCAGCCCCTGACAGTGCGAATGGAGGGGGGGGGGGGCGCTTTCTTCTCCAGCACCATCCAGGGAGTTTAATTGCTGCCTCCTCCAGGGCGGTGCGACCTTCTTCTCATTGATTTTGACACATGAATGCTGGAGCACAAGTAAACCCAGAACTTCAACGCAGGTTTGTGAACGTACTGCTCTATGAGCCTGACCTACCTCAGTCCTGGTTTATTATCCAGACCCCATCTACAGAACCTTGCCAGGCCTGGCAAGATATCTACAGATACAGATAACCCTAACCCTAGTATGATATCTACAGAACCATGGAAAAGCCTAGTATGATATCTACAGAACCATGGAAAAGCCTAGTATATCTATAGAACCATGGAAAAGCCTAGTATGATATCTACAGAACCATGGAAAAGCCTAGTATATCTATAGAACCATGGAATACCCTAGTATGATATCTACAGAACTCGACAGAAGAATATCAGCAGGCCGCTTGCAAGACATGAATGCCATTAAAACATCTGCAGGACACAAGTTTGGGATGAACTGCTTTGCATTTGACAAACAATCAGTACTTCCTTACAGTACATGTCGATTCAGGTGGGGGCAGTTAGACAATCAGCCCACGTTGTACTTTTAAATGAACGAGAGAACATCTCTCTCGTATCACCTGAAAATTAGCTATCAGACTGTGAAACACAGGGCCACAGACTGAGATGTAGCAAGGGCCCCTTACCAAGGGCCCGTTCCCAGCCTCTGCTGCGCTACTTGCTGCCGGAATATCCTCCAATCACGCCGGTTCTGCTTTCCCATGAGCCCTTTAACCTGATCCAGTCTGTCCCACCTGCTCCTCTCCACAGATCTTCCCGGATCACTGGTGACCGTCTGAGCTTTTAAGATTCCTACCGGCGATTCAGACGAGATGCCCCTCTCAGGCCCGGACTCGCTTCTCGCCATGCTGCATTTCAGGCGCCGAGCCCCCCTCCCACGTCGAGCCACCCGTGAGGGTGCCTATACGGCTCTAAATTAGCATATTTTTTGTTTTACTTGCAAGCCGGTCTATTTTTCAGCATGAAAGAGCACCCAGCTGGAGCACAAACACGCCTCGCCGAGGACCGTCGCCGAGTCAGGAATTGATGTGTCCCTTCGGCGCGCTCAACACTTCCCCACATTGACTCGCCGCAAGAGACCATCACAACACCCATTGATTTTTCCCTTTCACTCTGCTTTCACCATCCCACCCCCCTCCGCCCTGCCCCATCCCCGCCGACCCCCCCCCCCTCCCCAACCTCTCTCACTTATTTCCTTAATTGCAGTTTCCCTTCCGTATTCCAGAGGCGGATCAATAGAGGCCACCACTGTGGATGGCTT